>CP106723.1:120277493-121477493 GCA_025506655.1 Gossypium rotundifolium
CCCAAAGGTCGAATTTGATACCGCTGTATGTCCGACAACCAACAATGAACGAATCGTCATGCCCCTCCCTATTGCAACAACACCTCCCGCACCTTGAGCCCCTGGGTCAAGCAGTAGTTCTTGATGTGCGGGCCATCCTGCAGGCAAGGGGCCATCGGGCACCATTGGCCCCTTGGTGCATCGGATGCGGGAGGGTCGAGCAACAAAGCTAATTTTGGGCCCCCATTGGTGCGGAAGGCCGGCACCATAATGTGTCCCCTGCTTCGCATACATGAATGTTGCCCGCAGCGTATTGACCAAGTTTTTTTAGCTCTTTAGGGGGGAAGTGATATTGAGCGAGCAGGGGTTGTCCAGGGCTCTGCCCACGCCCATCTCATGCCCGGACGTCGGTGCCCCCCACCGCCTAGGGTTAGGTTCCTCCTTCTATACTATCGTATCTAATAATCGATATTAATGTAATATTGAAGAGTTAATTGATTAAAATAATAGATGCAACCAAGTACAAAAAGATTTGAACCAAGATACTAAGGGAAAGAGCAAGGTACTAAGGTAAAAAAAAGATTCAGAATTGCTAACAACGAGATTTGAACCAAGGTACTCGAGGGAAAGAGCAAGCATCTTAACCAACTAAGCTAAACTAATTAATTGAAATGTTTTACTAGTATTTTATTATCATAATTATATTACGCAACGCTCTAATGATTTATCGGACCTATTCCATACACGTGTCAAATTAGAAAAATATAATGCAATAATTCTGTAAAAAATCCGGTGTTTACTTCAAGTAAGTAAGGAAAATAATGATTTGAATGTTTCAAAATTCAATTTTAAACCGAAAAAATCAAAATTTAGGGCAAAATAAAGATTTTTGAAAATCATGCAAACCGCCTTCGCTGTTTGTCAGCGCGCAGATCTCGAAAAGTTATTCAAATCAAAAAAATCGTCTCAATCGGACAACCGAGCTTAAAAGTTATGGCCTTCAAAGTTTTCAAGCTAAAAACATAAACTGTTGATGAATTACTAATTCAAAACTCACCGTTTCGTTTCAATTGTTTCCACCACGCACCGTTTCAATTGATCTCACCACGCACCGTTTCAATTGATTTCACAGATCCCGCCTCTAATCCTCCCAAAATTTAACATCCCTCCAACTCTACACAACGATTCAAAATGCTTTCCTTTTTCTTTTATTCTTCCGGTAGGATTAGTTACAGTTTTTCATTCCTTTCTGTTTGTCAATCTCCATTGTAGGATTTATGTTACGTTATTTGTGCTATTTCATTCCTTTTAAACTGTCTCTGTATGAAATTTTCTTAAGATTCATAAGTTTTTCATTCTTGGATATTTTCCGAGTGTTTCTGGTTCTTCCTACGATTGCTATAGGATCCGTCTGCCCAATTTGCACTGCACTTAGTCCTTTGATCAGTACCAGTAATATTCGGAGGAGCCGCATGGTGATTGTGGCGGCGGATGAACGGTGATTCGTTGAATTTCTGGTTTACCTACTTTTTCCGTGGTGCTCTGCTCTTTTCTCTCCATCACGTTTGCTGTGGTTATCCTGTTTTACTGATGTTTCATGGCCCATGACAAAAAGGGTATGTCTTTCGTTTTCGTATCCATTCTATGAGTGTTGTGTACTTTACTGCCATTGTTATATTCACTGAGGTTTCATTGTCTGCAACTGCTTAGTACCAACACTGAAAGTGTCTTCTCTTTTTCATGTGTTATTAGTGTCGTTATGGCTAATTTTACTAATGTCTGACAACTTTATTGCCTACTACACGTGATACGTTACACCTAACAAACAATGTTCTATATGTCATGTCTGACAATTCCAGTAGCTGCGCATTTGCTTTACACGGATTGAATGAATGTTATCTGCACTGCCATTAAATACATGCATGTGTAAGTCTTTCACATCGTACGGACGTCGGTGCCCCCCACCACCGGTTAGGTTCCCGGCGGTGCTCCGACGATCCATCCGGGCTATTGTAAGATGTGCCAACGAGTCCCTCCCCAATCCCAAAGGTAGAATTTCGGATCAGTAACATGTACGTGCAGAGAATGAACGAATCGTCCCGGTCCCTCCCCAATCCCAAAGGTCGAATTCGGATACCGTTGCATGTCCGACACCCAACAATGAATGAATCGTCGCGGTCCCTCCCCTATTGCAACAACAGCCTCCGGCACCTTGAGCCCTCGGTCGTGCGGTAGCCTCGGATGTGCGGGGCCATCCTGTGGTGCGGGGCCATCGGGCACCATTGGCCCCTTGGTGCATCGGATGTGCGGGAGGGTCGAGCAACAAAGCTAATTTTGGGCCCCCATTGGTGCGGAAGCGTCGGCACCATAATGTGTCCCCGTTTCAGACACATGAATGTTGCCTGGTAGCGTATTGACCAAGTTTTTTTAGCTCTTTAGGGGGGAAGTGATATTGAGCGAGCAGGGGTTGTCCAGGGCTCTGCCCACGCCCATCTCATGCCCGGACGTCGGTGCCCCCCACCGCCGGTTAGGTTCCCGGCGGTGCTCCGGCGGTCCTTTCCGGCGGTCCCTCCCCTTTTGGAACAAGAGCATCCGGCACCTTGGGCCCTTGGTCGCCCCGGAGCATTATTTTTGTATAAGATAATCGGTATATATTTTTATACTAATAATATCTTAAAAACATAAATCTTGTATCATGTACAATTTATTGCACCTATTCTTTACACTTATTAAATTTTAAAAATTTATACAACAATTCTAAAATTTTAACTTTAGCGATTTAATATTCATAATATTCTAGCTCAAACTATGTATGTCCCGTATATCAATTCGAATCCTTCTATACTACTGTATGAATAATATATATTAATGTACTATAATATGTGCCTGTATATTAATGTAATATTGAAGAGTTAATTGATTAAAAATAATAAATGTAGCCAGTACAAAAAAGATTTGAACCAAGATACTAAGGGAAAAGAGCAAGGTAGGTACAAAAAAGATTCATAATTACTAACAACAAGATTTGAACCAAGGTACTGAGGGATAGAGCAAACATCTTAACCAACTAAGCTAAACTAATTAATTAAAATATTTTACGAGTATTTTTATTATCATAATTATATTACGTCACGTTCTAATGATTTATCGGACCTATTCCATACACGTGTCAAATTAGAAAAGATAATGCAATAATTCTGTAAAAAAAAAATCCGGTGTTTACTTCAAGTAAGTAAGGAAAATAATGATTTGAATGTTTTAAAATTTAATTTTAAACCGAAAAAATCAAAATTTATAAGCAAAAATGAATCCTTTCTAAAAAAACCCCCGACAAATTACACTTATTAAATTTTAAAAATTTATACAACAATTCCAAATTTTTAACTTTAGCGATTTAATATTCATAATATTCTAGCTCAAACTATGTATGTCCCGTATATCAATTCTGAATCCTTCTATACTACTGTACTGTGCCTGTATATTAATGTAATATTGAAGAGTTAATTGATTAAAAATAATAGATGCAACCAGTACAAAAAAGATTTGAACCAAGATACTAAGGGAAAAGAGCAAGGTACTAAGGTACAAAAAAGATTCAGAATTGCTAACAACGTGATTTGAACCAAGGTACTGAGGGAAAGAGCAAGCATCTTAACCAACTAAGCTATACTAATTAATTGAAATGTTTTACGAGTATTTTTATTATCATAATTATATTACGTCACGTTCTAATGATTTATCGGACCTATTCCATACACGTGTCAAATTAGAAAAGATAATGCAATAATTCTGTAAAAAAAAATCCGGTGTTTACTTCAAGTAAGTAAGGAAAATAATGATTTGAATGTTTTAAAATTCAATTTTAAACCGAAAAAATCAAAATTTAGGGGCAAAAATAAATCCTTTTTGAAAAAAACTGCGGCAAACCGCCTTCGGCTGTTTGTCAGCGCGTAGATCTCGAAAAGTTATTCGAAATCAAAAAAAAAATCGTCTCAATCGGACAACCGAGCGAAAAGTTATGGCCTTTCAAAGTTTTCGAAGCTAAAAAACATAAACTGTTGATGAATTTCTAATTCAAAACTCACCGTTTCGTTTCAATTGTTTCCACCACGCACCGTTTCAATTGATCTCACCACGCACCGTTTCAATTGATTTCACAGATCCCGCCTCTAATCCTCCCAAAATTTAACATCCCTCCAACTCTACACAACGATTCAAAATGCTTTCCTTTTTCTTTTATTCTTCCGGTAGGATTAGTTACAGTTTTTCATTCCTTTCTGTTTGTCAATCTCCATTGTAGGATTTATGTTACGTTATTTGTGCTATTTCATTCCTTTTAAACTGTCTCTGTATGAAATTTTCTTAAGATTCATAAGTTTTTCATTCTTCGATATTTTCCGAGTGTTTCGGTTCTCTCCTACGATTGCTATAGGATCCGTCTGCCCAATTTGCACTGCACTTAGTCCTTTGTTCAGTACCAGTAATATTCGGAGGAGCCGCATGGTGATTGTGGCGGCGGATGAACGGTGATTCGTTGAATTTCTGGTTTACCTACTTTTTCCGTGGTGCTCTGCTCTTTTCTCTCCTCCACGTTTGCTGTGGTTATCCTGTTTTACTGATGTTTCATGGCCCATGACAAAAAGGGTATGTCTTTCGTTTTCGTATCCATTCTATGAGTGTTGTGTACTTTACTGCCATTGTTATATTCACTGAGGTTTCATTGTCTGCAACTGCTTAGTACCAACACTGAAAGTTTCTTCTCTTTCTCATGTGTTATTGGAGTCGTTATGGCTAATTTTACTAATGTCTGTCAACTGTTAGATTATTGCCTACCACACGTGATAACGTTACCCTGGCAAACAATGTTCTAGATGCCATGTCTGACAATTTGTGCAGCTGCGCATTTGCTTTACACGGATTGAATGAATGTTATCTGCACTGCCATTAAATACATGCATGTGTAAGTCTTTCACATCGTACTTGTCGTCATCGTGACAAAGGCTGGATTTAATATCAATTTATGTTACTTAAACGACGAGACTTATTTTACTTAATTAGAATGTCCTGTTCTCAGAAAGAAAGGTGTTATCTATTCACAAAATTGACAAAGTGAATAAGAAGCTTTTGCATACTTAAGGTTTATCTCCATAAATAGAGCCTAATAGTAAGGTTTAGCTCCATAGGTTTTAGGTGTTAAAGAATCAGGAAAATGTGTGGAAAGATGTGTTATATGCCCAATACACTATATGAGCAAATTTAACTTCTTTACTATTAAACACTTTATGTCGAATTTTTCTTAGGTCGCCATTCAAAATTAGGTTTCACACCTATGTAACTGCACATAGTTTTGCATTTGTCATTTGTCATTTCTATATTTGGCCCACCTAAGTTCCCAAACTCCCATTTTTTTTATTTATATCTTATTGTCTATGTCCAAAATCAGGTCGACTTTTCGCATTAAATTTCATATCACTAATCTATCTTCTTATGTTTGATTCACATAAAACAATTTGATTTTTTTTATATTTTAGTGATAAATTTGCTATTTTCGGGAAAGGAAGTGTGGTTCACATAATCTATCTTCTTATGTTTAATTTTTAGTGATATTTTAGTGATTCACATAATCTATTTTAGTGATAAATTTTATATTTTAGTGATAAATTTGCTATTTTAGTGATATTTTAGTGATTCACATAATCTATCTTCTTATGTTTAATTTTTTTATACTACAAAAGGTGTTTTTGAATGTGTAGGATTTAGAGTAATTCTCTGTATTTTCTTATTCAAATACAATAAAACATATTACTTCTTTATACAAAATTATGTCTCTAATTTAGGAAACTCTAAGATAGGAAAGAAATTAATAGAGATATGATTCCTTAGACTAAGGGATTGTAAATATTTGCAGAATCCATTAATTAAGGAAAGATAATCCATGAATCCCTTTACTAAAGGGATGATAATTAGACTTGTTAGTAAAACTCGCTTGATAATTAGACTTGTTCTTTGAATCGGCATGTCACATTGAAGTGTCTTTCGAAAATTAGACTTGTTGGTAAAACTCGTTTCCAAATTCAAAACCCCTTTATTACTATTTAACAAATCATCTAGTCAAAACCTTTGCCTTATTATCAGTCATTGTTATAATGAGTTATTTAAAATCGCGAAAGCTTTTGGAAAAATCTAAAGTTTAACTTTCGTGTTTTTGAAAACATTAATTATTTTGAAAATTCGCCTTCTCCTAAACTAGCAATTTTAAATAAGTAGGCAAAGTGTAACACCCCAAACCCGGCCCAAACGTTATGGCCAAATTCGGTATGTTACAGAGAAAACATTTTGAAAACCCTTGTTAGCCGATTTAAATTTAAGGCAAAAGATTTTTTTATCTTGTTTTAAAACCATTGAGTTGTATGAAGAATTATTAAGTCAAAATTTTGTTACAGATTTTAATGTACCCGATGGCACAATAAAACATTTTTCGTTTGATTTTTAAGAAACTTGTGGAATCATTTTAAAGTTGCAATGTAATTTAAATAGTTAGTCAATCATGAAAATAAATAAAAATAAACTTAGGAGGCCTTATTACAACTTAATTAAATAAAACCCAAATAGAATAAAACTAAAATAAAATAAAATACTTCAAAGTAAATTTAATTTCCATTGCATGGCCACCTCGAGTTCATCCACTCCTCATCCGCTATCTACGTGTCACTGAAAATATTAAAGGAAAAGGTGAGTCACCAAGACTCAGTGTGTAACCCTTTTCCCGGTTTAGTACAACAACATACACAATTTATAACAATTAAACATGCACTAAATATAGCACCCAACCTAGCCATCCAAACGCCTTTCTCTACCCCACGTGGTACCAAACCATTGGTGGTGCCAAACCACTGGTGACTTAAAGTCACAATTGTGATACCAAATCACTGGAGGTGCCAAACCTCCGTGTCAAGAGACACAAATCGAATGATGGGGCCAACCCATCGTGTGATACCAAATCACTGGCGTCAATCCCGTAATATGAACTGTGGGGCCAACCCACTGTGGTGCTAAGCCACTGGGATGAGACGCTATGAGGTGCCAAACCTCTGGAGGTGCCAAACCTCTGGTGACCGTAGTCACAATGTGGTACCAAACCACCGTGTCCGTCGACACGAATATCAATTCCCTCCACTCATTTAATCCCACATCAAACAATTATATATAATTAACAATTATCATGCCAATAGATTTATTTATCAATATCCAATGATCTATCATGAGCCATATATTATAAGCCACATATACCAAATATGCCATGCTTCCCAAAAGCATCAAAAGAAAGCTCATAGCAACAAAGACTTACCTAAATCCTTGTTTATACCATTATGGTATTGATTCCCAAATCTACAGAAGTCAGATTTAGCATACATATAACACTTAGCATTTTTTTAAAAAGTTATAAGGTGTGTATGTACACACCTGATTCTAATGATGACTCTAAATCCCAAAAGAGACAAGCACCCGATTTGTGACTCTGCTTCACTTCCCTATAATCGGCAATCATTAGTATCACAAAAATTGCCTTTCAAAAACCAAATAAATGGTTTACTGCATCCTTACCATCACTTACCAAAATTGATAACAAATGGAGGCTTCACGTGCCTATTTCCAAAATCCCAGAGTACCTTCCTTTATGACCGATTGAGACACACTAAAAAGGGACCACCCTTGCTTTGATATTCGCCAAGACTTCTCAAAGTAGGGAGAAGGGAATTGCTATTGTTGGTTAAAATAATAAACAAGGTTCGACTTATGTGAAAAGAGGAAGAACAAGAAGTAGGAAAAGATGTTGAATTTTATCAATAACAATGCAGAGGAAATTCGGCAAAAGTGGTGGATTATTCTACCAATGGTGGAAGAAAGAAAAAGGAGAATAGGTGGGAGAAATCAAAGGTGGTTTTGGCCAAATAAAATAGAAGAAAGTGGAAAATTTTGAAGAATTCCTAGGGAATTTCTAAAGAAGCAGAGGAAAATGAAGAGTAACAATTGTCTGGAATTTTTTGCTCTTCTTCTTTGTACAAAAATAGCCCCCAAAGAGTCCTAATGTCGCCTAATTCTCCTCTCTATGCCGATAATTAAACTATTAATTATCACCTAAGATAATAGCACTTATCCTCTATCCTTGTTTAAACAAATTGAATGAAAATAGAACACCAAACTTACCTCTTCCACCTTACCTTGGGAGTCCAAAGTCGACCAAACTCTTTCACCCACGCCAAAGACAAAAATAAAAGGAAAAAAAATGTATTTGTCGCCTAAGGTTCAAACACGGAACCGGAGAGAATCCCCAAGTTTCGCCACTTTTCTAACGCTACTTTCATGCCATAACTCGCGACATTCTTATAAACCATCCTTCATTGCTCCTTATGCTTTAGCGCTAAAACAAAAATAAACGCACACATGTGCTACCCCAGACTCGAACACGAGTCCAAGCGCCCTGACCCTCTCTTCCAACGCCTGTGCCATTTCTCCCAATCGATTTTCATGTCATAGAACTCTATCATTTAATTTTAAAGTCAGAACACCCCAAAACTGGTCAATACACCACCAATCGAATCGGTATGTTACAGGAAAAAGATTTTGAGAGGTTTAGGTTTAAGTTTAAAAGTTTGAGGAAAACACTTCGCTAAATTGTGTATTTGAAGAAAAACTTGAGGAGGTTTGATTTGAAATCGATGATGTATTTGAAAACCCAAAAATTTCAAAACTCAATCGATGTGTAGGCAAAATAGGTTTATCTCGTTAAGAAGTTTCAGTTGATTATCATTGTTACAAAAACATTTTTTGACTTAGTAGAAGATCGTATTTAAGTTAGAAAACATTTGAGTTCACTTTATCCCAAATCATAGTGAGATACCCGATGGTATAGCTTAAAACATCGCTTTTGTAGTTTTGAAATCGTTATCCTTTCAAGTTTTAGCACATTTTAACCCAATTAATTTGTTAGGCATATTAAAATCTACTTTAAGCATAAACATAACAAAATATAATTTAAGAGGCCATTTACAAACCCAAATAAAACCAAATAGTAATGAATATGCTTAAGTACCAACTTAATAAAAGTCTGAGCAAATCCTTATTTAAGCATGGCATGAGCACCTCGAGTCCATCCCGGCTCCATGTCCGCGTCTAAGTGTCACCTGAAAAGTCAAAGGAGAGAGTGAGTCGCAAGACTCAGTGTGTAAACCCCCTCCCGATAATACAACATGCTAACACACATCATAGCAAAGCAATACAATTAATGCACCCGTTCCTAACCATCCTTTACACCTTTCCTACCCCGTGTGGTACCAAACCACCGGTGGTGCTAAACCACCGTGACCCAAAGTCACGATATCCATAAGGTGGTGCCAAACCCTTGGTGATCCAAAGTCACGAATAATCCAATGATGGGGCTAACCCATCGTGTGATACCAAATCACTAGCGACAATCCCAGATATCATAAGTGGGGCCAACCCACGGTGGTGTCAAACCACAGGGACGAGTCGCAATGAGGTGCCAAACCTCTGGTGTCCCAAAGACACGATGTGATACCAAATCACCGTGGACCGTAGTCACAAATCCGATGATGGGGCCAACCCATCGTGTGATACCAAATCACCGGCGTCAATCCAGATAATCAAGCGTGGGGCCAACCCACCATGGTACTAAGCCATTGGGACGAGACGACGAGGTGCCAAACCTCTGGTGACCCAAAGTCACAAAATATGTGGTACCAAACCACCTGAGGTGCCAAACCTCGGTGTCCCAAAGACACAGTGTCCCAAAGACACGGATATCATATCCCCTCCTCTCACATTACCCATACATGTCATACTAACTCATGTACCATATGCAAATCATGTAATTCATGCCAACATGCCCAACATTGCATCTCATAGCATATATATATATATATCATGGATCATCATATCAAACGTATCAACAATAGAACTCGTAATGCTACGGACTTACCCGAATCCGTGAACATACACTACGGGTATCATGACACTCATCACTGTTTCACTTGTTATAACACAGTTATTAATTTATTACTAAGATTGATGTGTTAGCTTACACACCGTATACCGCAAGCCTTAATTCCAAAGAACCCGATCTGAAACCCTCAATCCTCTTGCTCCTAAAACAATCGGCCAACCATGGGTTAATCACTTAAACCATTCTACCATAACCATTTAAACCAAAGGGTTGCGTTAAGCCTTACCTTTGCAAATGGTTCGGTTTCCAACCAAACCCGAACCAACACTGGTTCCTTCTGCTAATCGGCCTCCCTCTAAAACATAAACCATTAGTCTCATTAGTCTTTGGCTTAACAACTCTAAAGAAACCATTAAAGCAACCTCTTACCACCACTTACCGATTGCTTAATAGAGTAAGAAGGCTCTCCTTGCTTGATTTCGAACTCCAAAGGCCCTATACGAAAAACGATTACCAATACAAGTGATTAACTCCTTTAAATAGATACCGAAATCGGCCTTAACCAAATCCGAATTGACATAAAACAAGGGAGGAAAAGAATAACATTCGGCCATGTACTTACCTTCTCTAACGATTGAGCAACCATCAAGATTCGGCCTTACACAAAGAAAGAAGCAAGAGAAAGTTGTAAAGAAGAAGGAGTTGCTATTCGGCCACAACAAAAATGGGAAAAAGAAAAAGATGCTTTCGGTTTTTGAGAAGAAACAGAAATGGAGGAAGGTATTTTCAGTTTTGGAAGAAAAGAAAGAGAGAGAGTGTTTTGAAGAACAACTCTCGGCTATCAAAGCATCAAAGAAAGAGAGCAAATATGAGGGAAAAAGAGAATACTAGTTTCGGCTAAGAAGATTCCAAGAAGAGAAAAAGAAAATAGAAGGAGAATAGAGAATTAGCTCCGGTTTAACTCAAATGAAGAAGAAAGGAAAATGGGAGAGGCTTGACTGGATTTGATATGTTCCTCGAGTTAAACTTTAGCAAATTCTCGTTTTGTTTAAGAAAAACTTGATGATTTCGTACAAAACAGATTAACTTAATAATCGGGTTGAAATCGAATGGTTCAATTAATTTGTATCTTCTTAAAACATTTTTTTAAGAGAAATTTATAAGTTAAAAGAAAACCAAATTTAATGAAAAATTTATTTATTATAGTAAAACATATATATTTAAGTGTCAAAAACAGTTTAAATTATTTATCGAAAACCATTTAGTTATTTAATAAATATTGTTCGTGGCAGAATAAAAATCCAAAATGCAAAAATTAAAACAGTTCATAGCGGCCTTATTACAAAAATAACAAAACCCATAATAAATCCTAAGTAATAAAAATAAGCTTAATAAGTTTAATTAGGAGAAACTCCGAAATACTTTGTTGAGCATTGGCCACCACATAGTCCTCGCTAACCCGATCCATCGCGCTAAGAGTCATCTGAAAAATTATCCCACAAAAGGGGTGAGTCATAAACTCAATGTGTAACAAAAACACTAAAAGCCTAATTGATCATGGCCTTTAAGCCCATTTAATAACACATATAGCCATAAGCCCATTTAAGTCATATTTAGCCATAAGCCCATTTTTATAGCAAATCAAATAAAATTATTTAGAAAACACATAGATATATATATATAATGGAATCCAAACCCAAGCCCACCTAAATATCCATCCGCTACACACCACCCTACCTACCAATCACACCGTGGGGATTACTAAATCGATCCTCCATCCGCTACACACCATCGAAGGCAGTTGCTGCAGTCAACATGCACATCGCCCTTATAATTTTGTGGCAAGGCCACCAGATAATTGTGACCGAAGTCATCGGATTCAAAATATGTGACCGAAGTCACCAGATTCACATATGTGACCGAAGTCACCAGATAATGTGGTAAAAACCACCGGAACACTTCCCCTTATCAATAACACCCATATTCCCATGCACATACATATTATTCAGTTTTCATGCCATTTACCCCAAAATCATAACAGAGTCATACTTATTTCACATTTATGCATATAGCAAAATTAAAGAAGTGTTGGGGTAAACATACCTGAATATCGTATACCACTAAATGGTATCCACAATCATTATTAAACATATTTTCATATAAATCATATTATTATAGATCTATAAAGAATTTTAGTATAATGTTACAAACCTTATGACAGTGAGAACGATACCTTCCCGCTCGTCAACACCTAGTTAATTAACACACTTGATTAGAACACACTAATACTTATAATCTACACTATTGATGAGAGATCTAAATCCTTACCCTCGGAATCTCGGACAACCGTTATATGTGGTTTCTCTTCGATAGATGGATCAGAACCCGATGATAACCCATGAATGAAAAGTGGTTCGGGTGTACGCACGACTTCAAATAAACGATCTTCGTTAGCAGAGGGTCCACAACCCGGTGGAAAATCTCTTATCCCCGATATAGCCCTTCGTTTGTAACAGAGCCACCTCTCTTCCAAACACTCCGTGCCGCTCTTTTCGAACCTATCTTGTTTGTCCCAAAATCTCCCCTAAAATAAAGTCGATTAGTAATCTATCTAAAAGAAACGATATAACCGAAAATGATAATCCTTACCTTGAATGATCCGATGATCTCTTCTTAATCGTTGGCTACCAAAAATAATCCTTAAAATCCTCTTCAAAGATTCAGCCAAGGAGAAAATAAAAGAATTAGATTTCTGAATCGGCTATTTTAAAAGAAGATAATGAGAACAATTGATAAAAATCCTTACTTGAATTATTAGAAGATTCGGCCTTGTCAAAATAGAAGAAAAGAAATGATGATTTTGGCTTGATCAAAAAGAAGAGAAGAATATGGTGTTTTTGGCTATGGTGGTTTCGGGTTTTCAACAAAAGAAAAGAAAGAATAAGATGAAAATGGAAGATGGTTCGGTTTGACAAAAGAGAAGAAAAGAATGGTGGTTTTGGTTATGGTAGATGATGGTTTCGGTTGAGAGAAAGAAGAAGGAAAAAAAAAAGAGAAAGAAAGAGAAAGAGAAAGAGAGAGAAAGAAAATAAGAATGCCCTTTGATGCTAGATGATTCAGCACTAGAGAGGGAGAAAAGAGAAGAAAATTGTCTTCAAAATTTCTTTGATGTTTTCGGCAATGAGGGAAAAAGAGAAGAAAATGGTCTTTGAAACTTTGGTATTTTCGGTTACAAAGAGAAGAGAAAGAAGAAACCGAAATGGTAAAACTCAATTGACTAAAAGAGAAGAAAAAGGTTTATCTTTTTGTGCAATATGTATTTGGCTAAGAAACAAAGTTTAGAGAAAAGAAAAGATGCACAAATTGGTTAAAGTTTTGGCCAACTTTTACCCCTAATGCTATTGCAAAATTTGGCCAACACCTTACCAACATGATCCCCTTTTTCCTCCTCATTTCTTCCTTATCATCCCCTTGATTCTATCACAATTAAACCATCCTCCCTTAGCCCTTTATGCCGTCTAGGTTCATGGTCAAATGACCATGAAAAAGCTTCCAAAACATCATCCCCTCTTCAAGCCCTTTGTCCCATTATCTTTCCATAACCTCATGATTCCATGCCATAACTTCTAACTTGCCTTTTTCTTATGGTCTACTAACCAAAAATAAAAGAATGTCCATCCATTCTAGATAAGGCTTGGCCGACACTATAGGAAAGAAATTAAAAATTAAAAATCCTTCCACTTGCAAGCTAGGGGAGTCGAACCTCTCCCCTCATGCATACACTCATGCGCCATTACCACCTTGCCAATTGACTTATTATGCTTAAAACCTCTTGCCAATATTTCTTAAAGCCTATCTTGTTTAGTTCTATCTTAAGTCTTAAAAATTTAATATTTCTCTAAGGCATTCACTTACATACTGAAGTTCCTAAAACTTCCAAAGTACACTAAATTACACATAGGCATGCAACAACATACAATTAAATAAAAATGCATAACCCTTTATTCAGGATGTTACAGTTCTACCCCCTTAAAATAATTTTGACCTCGAAATTACCTGGCTAGAACAAGTGAGGGTATTGCTGTCGCATCGCTTCCTCCGGCTCCCACGAAGCTTCTTTCGATCCATGGTTACGCCATAATACTTTGACGAGAGGAACTGATTTACTCCGCAACACCTTTACATCCCGCTCCAGAATTTGGATTGGTTCCTCTTCATAAGACAAATCTGGTCTTAACTCCACCTCCTCAACTGGCACAACAAGAGATTGATCCGACCAGTAACTGCGTAACATTGAAACATAGAACACATCGTACATTTGCTTCAACTCCGAAGGAAAATCTAACTAATATGCCACAGGTCCGACCCGCTTCAAAACCCGATAAGGTCCTATGAACCTGGGACTTAACTTTCCTTTGCGACCAAATCTCATCACCTTTTTCCAAGGTGAAACCTTTAGGAAAACTTGATCCCCCACAGCAAACTCTATTTCTTTCCGCTTAAGATCTGCGTATGACTTTTGCCTGTTAGATGTTTCTTTTAACTGAGCCTGGATTACCTTAACCTTTTCTTCGAATTCAACCACTATTTCTGGACCCAGAACTTGACGTTCCCCTAGTTCTGTCCAACACGTAGGAGTGCGACACTTCCGTCCATATAGTGCTTCATACGGTGCCATTTGAATACTGGCTTGGTAACTGTTGTTGTACGCAAATTCTGCTAACGGTAAGAACTCCTCCCAGCTTCCCCTGAAATCTATCACACATCCCCTTAACATATCTTCTAAAATTTGGATTACTCGCTCAGACTGGCCGCCCGACTGTGGATGAAATGCCGTACTAAAGTCCAATCTGGTGCCCAGAGCTAGATGCAATGCTTTCCAAAACCGAGACGTAAACCTCAGATCCCTATCTGAAATAATCGACACCGGCACTCCATGCAACCTCACAATCTCAGCCACATATAACTTTGCCAATTTCTGCAAAGAGTAATCAATCCGAACTGGGATAAAATGTACAAATTTCGTCAATCGATCCACTATCACCCATACCGAGTCTTTCTTAGTAGGCGTAGGAGGAAGCCCACTAACAAAGTCCATGGTGATTCTCTCCCACTTCCATTGTAGAATCTTTATCGACTGAAGCAATCCCAAAGGTACTTGATGTTCAGCCTTGACTTGTTGACACGTTAAGCACTTCCCTACGAATTCTGTAACTTCCCGCTTAAGACCAGGCCACCAAAACTGATCTCGCAAATCTCGGTATAACTTACTTCCTCCAGGGTGCATAGCATAAGGGCTACCATGCGACTCCTAAAGAATCTTTTGCCTCAATTCCTGATTCCTCGGCATACAGACTTTGCCTTTGAAACACAATACCCCATCGTTGTTAATACCAAAATCTTTTAATTCCCCATTCTGTACCTGCCATAGCTTAGCACTCAGATCATCATCTACCAACTGTCTCTCTTTCACTTGACTCAACCATGTCGGCTTTACTTGTAATTCTGCCAGCAAGCTTCCGTCATCATAAAGACTAAGATGTGCAAACATTGCCCTTAGATCTGACACCACTTTTCGACTAAGAGCGTCTGCCACCACATTCGCCTTGCCCAGGTGGTACTCAATAGAACAGTCGTAGTCTTTCAATAACTCTATCCACCTTCGTTGCCTCAAATTCAGTTCTTTCTGAGTCAGTAAATATTTCAGACTTTTGTGGTCCGTGTATATCACTGACTTTTCCCCATATAAATAATGTCTCCAAACTTTAAGAGCAAAGACTACTGCTGCCAACTCCAAATCATGCGTCGGGTAATTAACCTCGTGTGGCCTCAACTGCCGAGACGCATATGCAACTACCTTCCCGTCTTGCATCAGAACACATCCTAATCCTATGTGAGAAGCGTCACAATACACCACGAAATCCTTTCCTGCCTCAGGCTGAATCAAAATTGGAGCTTCAGTCAAAACCCTCTTAAGCTTCTCAAAGCTCTCCTGCTGCTTATCAGCCCACACGAAAGGTACCTCCTTTCTCAACAATTTTGTTAAAGGTTCAGCTATCGATGAGAATCCTTTGACGAATCTTCTGTAGTAACCTGCTAAACCCAAGAAACTGCGAACCTTAGTTACGGACTTAGGTGGTTTCCAATCTAGTACTGCCTCAATCTTCCGAGGATCCACCCATATTCCTTCTGTCGACACCACATGGCCTAAGAACGCAACTTCTTTCAGCCAAAATTCACACCCTGAATTTTGTTTGTCCCAAACACTCCGTACCGCTCTTTTCGAACCTATCTTGTTTGTCCCAAAATCTCCCCTAAAATAAAGTCGATTAGTAATCTATCTAAAAGAAACGATATAACCGAAAATGATAATCCTTACCTTGAATGATCCGATGATCTCTTCTTAATCGTTGGCTACCAAAAATAATCTTTAAAATCCCCTTCAAAGATTCGGCCAAGGAGAAAATAAAAGAATTAGATTTCTGAATCGGCTATTCTAAAAGAAGATAATGAGAACAATTGATAAAAATCCTTACTTGAATTATTAGAAGACTCGGCCTTGTCAAAATAGAAGAAAAGAAATGATGATTTCGGCTTGAACAAAAAGAAGAGAAGAATATGGTGTTTTTGGCTATGGTGGTTTCGGGTTTTCAACAAAAGAAAAGAAAGAATAAGATGAAAATGGAAGATGGTTCGGTTTGACAAAAGAGAAGAAAAGAATGGTGGTTTTGGTTATGGTAGATGATGGTTTCGGTTGAGAGAAAGAAAAGGAAAAAGAAAAGAGAAAGAAAGAGAAAGAGAAAGAGAAAGAAAGAAAATAAGAATGCCCTTTGATGCTAGATGATTCGGCACTAGAGAGGGAGAAAAGAGAAGAAAATTGTCTTCAAAATTTCTTTGGTGTTTTCGGCAATGAGGGAAAAAAAGAAGAAAATGGTCTTTGAAACTTTGGTATTTTCGGTTACAAAGAGAAGAGAAAGAAGAAACCAAAATGGTAAAACTCAATTGACTAAAAGAGAAGAAAAAGGTTTATCTTTTTGTGCAATATGTATTTGGCTAAGAAACAAAGTTTAGAGAAAAGAAAAGATGCACAAATTGGTTAAAGTTTTGGCCAACTTTTACCCCTAATGCTATTGCAAAATTCGGCCAACACCTTGCCAACATGATCCCCTTTTTCCTCCTCATTTCTTCCTTATTATCCCCTTGATTCTATCACAATTAAACCATCCTCCCTTAGCCCCTTATGCCGTCTAGGTTCATGGTCAAATGACCATGAAAAAGCTTTCAAAACATCATCCCCTCTTCAAGCCCTTTGTCCCCTTATCTTTCCATAACCTCATGATTCCATGCCATAACTTCTAACTTGCCTTTTTCTTATGGTCTACTAACCAAAAATAAAAGAATGTCCATCCATTCTAGATAAGGCTTGGCCGACACTATAGGAAAGAAATTAAAAATTAAAAATCCTTCCACTTGCAAGCTAGGGGATTCGAACCTCTCCCCTCATGCATACACTCATGCGCCATTACCACCTTGCTAATTGACTTATTAGGCTTAAAACCTCTTGCCAATATTTCTTAAAGCCTATCTTGCTTAGTTCTATCTTAAGTCTTAAAAATTTAATATTTCTCTAAGGCATTTACTTACAAACTGAAGTTCCTAAAACTTCCAAAGTACACTAAATTACACATAGGCATGCAACAACATACAATTAAATAAAAATGCATAACCTCTTTATTCAGGATGTTACAATCACACACGCCCATGTGTCTACCTATGTGGACAAAAGTAAGGCTATTTACCAAGCCATTTTGTCACTCTCATTCACACATACACTCACATCAATTCAAAGGCACATAACATTACATACTTAGGCAACCAAAGCATCCACAATTGTGGCCAACAAAATAGCAACATCTATCATACTCTTAACAATTATTAAGTCACAATTGACTACTTTCAAGGTACCTAGTTGTACACCAATTTATCATCTCATCAATAAACCATATTGCCAAAAATCACACAATCATGCCATAATCACAATTCCAAACATTTCACATTCACCAAGCATACCATGATCATATCACTATAGATATTGACACATGTATGAATATACTTAGGCTTACAACCATGTTGCCGATATAAGCCGATTTACATAGCCAAATAACAAACAAGCCTTCGACGATTACAAGCTAACTTATTGGCTACAATCATAAAGGCACATATAACCAATTGACTTAGTCCCTATATATGCCATAACTCAAAATACATGAATTTATATATACCTAAAATGGTAGCTTGATAGTGTGATAGAATCTCTGGCGATCTCCAACTCGAGCTAGCTTATTAACCCTATAAGACATGGGAAAGGTAAGGGGAGTAAGCTTTAAAGCTTAGTAAGTTCATATGCAAATAATAAACAACATTAATTATACATTGTCATATGACTAACATGACGTATATTAACATAAATGTCATTAAACTTCATGAGCATAACTTAATCATATGAATAACATAACTTAAGTCAAAATAAGTGACATTAAACTTAATGAGCACATCTTGCTCTGTCATAAGAATAACATATCATTTTCCACGATCAACAAACCATTTCAAACCTCCCATAAAACATACACATTAATTATGAGCATTTACATTTTAGGCATATACTCTTACATCTTTCAATTTCTTAAACTCTTATCTTTCCATGCTTCCATAATCATTGTAATAGGGAATTTTGCCAATCTTTCCTTTATCTCATATCTGATAAATCACAATTTGCATGAATACAACATGCTATGTCATGACTCAATCTAGCCCAAAAGCCAATCACAAAATCATCAATCGAATTTACTAAGTATTTCATACATCACAAGTATACACTTATGATCACAAGGTTTTCATAAAATCATTCTCATGGAAATCATGAACTTACAATTTCATGAAGTCAATGCTTATAAACTTTACGTACATCCTGTACCAATTCGTAATACTCACTTGATTTATCCCTTCTTTGACATACCTGTTGAATTTCCCATTGAACCATTTGGAATACTAAAGGATACTCAAGAATTCTGTACATATAGTACCGTACCAATGCTGTAATAGTCTGGTTTAGACCCTAGTCAGAATAGTGGTTTAGGGACCACAGATCCAAGTCAGAAAAATATTTTATTATTACTTTCTATGCCTATGGTATGTGATTAAGCATGTGTGAAAGTTTCGTGAATTAATTTGTCCATATGTGTGCTTAATTTGATAAAAGGACTTAATCGCATAAAATGTAAAATGGCCTTTTAATTGAATAAGTGCCAAATTGTTATTGCCTTTATTATGTGAAGTCCTTGTTGGAATTTAGCCACAATATTAGTAAGTGGTACGGTAATGGACTATTATTATGAAGTTTTGTTACTAAATTACAAAGGGCAATTTAGTAAAAAGTTTATTAATGTGAAATAAATAAAACATAAAATGAGAATCATGCATGTTCATCCTATCTTGGTGTCAAAATTAAAAGAGAAAGAAAAGAAGTAAACAAAGCTAGGTTCGACCTTTGTTCATCTTGATTAAGGTATGAGTTTTGTTCGGTTTTTGACAATTTTTATATTTTTGTAATCATTGCTTTGTGTTCTTCAAAACCAATGCCTTAATTTTGTGAATTGGTGATGAATATAAAATGTGCCATTGATGATTTTGCAAGCTTTTTGATGTTTGAAGATGAAATATGAAAGATATGTGATTGATTAACATAGTTTGTCTTTGAATTTTGATGAATTTGAGTAATTTGGACTAAATTGAGAAAATAATATTTTGAGGGAATAAATTTGAAATAAATGAAATATATGGACTTCTATGTAGCATGGGAATATTTGGCCAAGCTTGGGTTATATGAGATTTTTTGATTTTATGAAATAGGGACTAAAATGTCAAAATATGAAAATATGAGGACTAAATTGTAAATTACCCTAAATATGTATTTTTGGATTGAATTGAATAATTTGATGAATAAATGTATTAAATTTGAATGTGTATAGATCAAGAACCGAAGAAAACGAATTTAGATCGTGGGAAATCGAAAGTAATTGAGTAGTCGAGTCTGTTCACTTATCCGAGTCTGAGGTAAGTCGATATACAAATAAATGCATTAGAATTGGTTTATTTATGCATCTACGAAATTTGGATTGCGATGAATATGCTCGAGATGATTTGTATATGAAATCCGAGGAAGTATCGACAAGTTGACAAAGTCTGAAAAGTCCTGTACGAACCTAGGAATAGATAGGATTTTATATGTCATGGCATATGTTTCTGATATGTGATATCGTGTAAGACCACGTTTGGGACGTTGGCATCGATTTGAGACTTACGTGTAAGACCATGTCTAGGACATTGGCATTATATTTGATTCATGTAAGACCCTGTCTAGGATAGTGACATCGATATTTGAGTACCTGTAAGACCACGTCTGGGACATTGGCATTGTACGACTATTCCGAGCATTCTGAGCATCCTATTTGATTCCAAATAGTTCAACGGGAAAATTTGAGAAATGAAAGACTATGTGAAATGTATAAACGAGTTAGGTACGTTTGAAAGGTACTCTATGTATGTGTATGAAAGGTAAGTGTATATATGAACTTACCAAGGTGAATATGTGTATAGAGTTGATGAGATAATATGTGATGTATGCTTGAATGTGCTATGAGTAAAAGTGATACTTTGAGTTATGAAATGTGGGTAAGTAATGGTTAAACAAAAGAGCCAAAGAAAATTTTATGAATTTGCAAATGAGAAACATTAATAACATTGTATCATTATGATTATGTGTATTTTATGTTAAGTTTATTTGTATGTGGCTGACTAAGCTTTTGAAAACTTACTTTGTATGTGTTTGCTTTGTTTTATAGATCGTCGAAGCTACGAAAGGCTCGGGAATAGTTGAGGATCATCACCACACTATCAATCTCTACTTTGGTACTTTTGAATGTATATATAGTTAAATATGGCATGTATAGGCTAGTTGTATTGGAATATGTTTGAGATATGTATATAGCCATTTGATATGGCTAAATAAATGGTTGTGTTATGAATGAGTAGTCATGCCTTATGATGCTTAGTTTTGGTATGGTTTGATGGCTAGTGAAATGGACAAAATAATGGTGAGCTTTTTGATGCAAGGTTGGTATATTATTGATGAGTAGATGTCATATTGTAGTGGTAAATTATGGATGATTTATGCTTAGAAATGTTTGTGAATAAGTTGACCTAAATGGCATATAAGTTGGTATGTTTGAAGAGTGCTTGAATGAGTTGAATAGGATGACCATTTGGTATGTTTTTGGTTGCCAATTGTGTTTGGTATGATGCTTGTATGTGCTTGAAAGGATGACCCAAAGTGTGAGTGGCATTTTGGCCTTGAAAATGGCCTATAATTGCCCCATAGTTGAGCACACGGGCGTGTGGCTCGACTGTGTCCCTCGTGGTTGCATTTCAAAACAAGTCAGACTCAACCACGGGCTAGACACACAGACGTGTGACTGGCTGTGTGGTGTAAGTCAGTAGTGACCATGGGTGAGGCACACGGGCGTGTCCACGACTGTGTTGACAAGTCAGTATGTATGCCCTATTTTAACACGGCTTAGACACACGGGTGTGTCTAAGGCCGTGGGAGGTACACAGCCTGCCCACACGGGCGTGTGACCTCTGTAACTTAGAAAAAATTTAAATTTCTAATAATTTCTATATGTGTTTGGTTTAGTCCTGGCCCTTTTCTAAAGCATGATTAAGGTCTTGTAGACCTATTTAAGGGACACTATGATTTGATTAGTTGAATTATAATATGAAATATTCGTAAAAGGATCCGATTTGTACTATAATGCCTTTAACCCTAGACCGATGATGGTTATGGGTTAGGGGTGTTACAAATGCCATATCCCAGATTTGGTCTTACATGTAATCTCGTATCAATGCCAATAGCCCAGCTATTGTCTTACATGAAATCTCATATCGATGCCATATCCTAGATATGGTCGTACTTGAAATCTCATATCGATGCCATATCTCAAATATGGTCTTACACGTAATCTTAGAAAACCCTAATGTCATGACATTTGTATCCTACCTATTCCTAAGGTTCAACTGGGATTTCTTGTTTGTCGAACTTTGTTGATATCATTCAAGAGTAAATCACAATTCATATAATAATAAAACAATTAAAGAATAAATTAAAATGCATTATTTACATATGAACTTACCTCGGCCTCAAAATGGCAAAAGGACTTAATCGTCAATTACTCATTTTTCCTCCATTCTAGGTTTGAACCTCATTTTTCTTGATCTATAATATCACATTCATCTCATTTAATCATTATACTATTCTAATCATCCCAAAATCACATAATAGCAAAAATTACATTTTTGCCACCATAGTTTCACATTTTTACAATTTAGTCCCTAGGCTCGTAAAATGAAATCTATTCAATTTATTTAATAAAAAAGCCTATCCAAACTATTTTCATAACTATAAAAGCCCACAATTTCCATTAAAACACACTTTTACTACATATTTTACAACTTTTAGAAACAAGTCCTTTTAGTCATTTTCACTAAAAATCACTTTGTAAAAGTTGTTTATCACACCTTAAACAATCAATATCTTCTATCAAACATCAAAATACATGCATGTCACACATGGGTAAATTTTTAAACATGAACCCTACTTCAAAATAATGGTAGAAATAGGTAAATCGGGTTATGAGGACTTCAAAAATGTAAAGAGCATTAAAATTGGGGCTAGGATGCACTTACTATCAACTTGAAAAGTGTCAAAACCTAGCTATGGAGCCCTTATGAAATTTGACCAAGGTAGAAGAAAGATGAGTCAATTTTTTGCTTTATTATCCCTTTTTATCCTTTTATTAACTAAATGACCAAAATGCCCTTAAAGCTTTTTTTTTGAATTTTTTCCTAAACATGTCCATTTTTGTCCATAAAAATAGAAATTGGTCAAATTTATATTTAAGGACCTCTAATTAAGAATCCATAACTATTTCATACTTAAAGCTTCTAGAACACACATTTTTGCAACTTATGCAATTTAGTCCTAAAAGTCAAATTTGACAATTTACCAACAAAATTTCTCAACGAAACTTTCACACAATCAAGCAATCATATCATGAACCTTAAAAAAATCATAAAATAAATATTACTACTTCATATTTATGGTCTCAAAACCACTATTCTGACTAGACCCTAATTCAGGTTGTTCTATAATCACTTGAACACATTCTTCTTCTGAGAATTTCAATATTTCTAATAGCACATTTATATCATTCATCATTAGAGCCTTATCGCTGTCCAGCCTTTCCTCCATCATCCAACAAAAGCCAGAAGTAAAAAACTAAGAAACAGGGGAGATAACACCAAGCCTGTTCCAAATATGAGGAAAACCTAGCGAACATGAAAGAATAGAGAACCACCCAAGAAGTAGTAAAACGAAAAAGTAAAAAGATACAAACTAAAGGAAAACATAAAAACAAAACAATACAAAATAAAAGTAGGGAAAGAGATTAAAGAAACCTTTAATCATGATAACAGAAAGCTGACGCAAGAAAGAAAGCAGCCACAACGATTCAAAAATTGGCAATAAGGAAAACCAAACCTCCAGAAAAGAATTTGAAAGTAAAACTACTAAAACTATGAAATCGAATCTATTATGTTAGGATCAAAGATCGTAAAATAAAAATGATAAAACCACCATACATGCAAGATGACAATCAAAAGATTTCAAGAACGCTTTTGAAAGACCTCATTTTCATGCAAAATACATGAAAAAGTCAATCGAAGAGTAACTTTTTGGCCGCTGTGGGCCTCATAAATTTTTTGAAGATTTTTGATCGTTGTTTTGTCGAGTTTTAAAATTTATAAAGAGAATGTTCGAACATGGAAACCAACTCTAACAACTACTAAAGGAAAGTGTACCTATCGAATAGTAGTATAGCTTAGGCAAGACTGGATTTTCGAACCCAAAGGAACTAAAAGTACTAATACTAACTTTTTTTTTATTATTTAGCCTAAAATAAGTGAAGTTGCTTTAATCTAAATTAACGACTGCTAAACTAAAGACGCAAAGATAGAAAGAATGAATTGGAAAATAACTTGAAGGGAAACTCAGTTGATCACGACGATACCCTTAAGAAGAATCTACCTAGACTTCACTTGTTATTTAACACTGAACCATACGATTTATTCACTTAGTTTAATCCGTAAGACTCCCTAACGTATATTAAACCCTCTCTCGAGGCGAATAACTTCTAACCCTAGGTTAATTAATGAAAATCTCTTTCTCAAATAATAACCCCCTAGAATGCAGTAAATCGATCTATAGACTCCCATATTAGGTTTCACCCTAATTCAAAAAAATCTCATCACCCTATCTCTAGGCGTGCGATCAACTCCGCTTAATTATGCTAGATCAACTCTTAAGCAAGGTCTATTCCTCCTTCACCTAAGCACATCAGAATTGGATTAAGCATGCATAATTAAGAACAAACTAAGTATTTATCATATAATTTAGAAATCAATAACAAGATTCATCTAGGTTTCATCCCCTTCAGGTATCTGAAGGGTTTAGTTCATAACAAATAAAGACAACATCTCAAGAGAAAAGATAAAACAAAACATAAGAATTCCCTAAAACCCTCTAAAGGAATTGAAGGAGAAATCCGTCGTCTTGAGTAGAATTTTGGGTCCTTGAGATGGATCAACTGGCTATCTTCGAGTAATTCCCACAAATCTGGCTTTCTGGCTCAGCTCCTTGGCCTAGCTAACCGCCTCCTTTCAGGATACACTTAGGGTGTTTATATAGATTTTTAAAATGCTTTACTTGGCCTCTAAGTGTCCCAATTCAGGTATACTTCCAACTCGATGTTTGAATAGGATTTGGAATGTGTTTCTTTTCCTCAAAGTATCCAAATTCGAGTGAAATTGCTCTCTCCCGTGGCAGGGGCACGGCCATGGTACACGCCCGTGAAAATTGTTTTTAGGCCGTGTCGCGATTCTGTTGATTGGGACACGGCCATGTAAATCGTGGCATGGTCGTGTGAAGTAAATTGATGAGACACGACCGTGTAGCTTGAAGTCCAGGCCGTGTCGATTTCCACTTTGGCCCAAATTGGCCCGTTTTAAGCCCGTTTCTTATTCTTTTCATCTTAGGGTGCTTTCCTGAGTAAAAACACGAAAAGAAAGGATTAAGAGAACCTTTTTATATAAATCAAGGGATAAATCATCCAAAAGTATACTAAATGTGGGCCTAAAATATGTTACTTTTACGGTTTATCAATTTTGCCAAAAAAACCATGCAATTCTACGTAAACAGGAAAAGCTTCCTGCATGAAAAACGTAAAAAAACTAAAAGAGGGTAAAAAGAGAACAAAATCACCTCCAGACCCGAGGAGCACTCCTTTAAGAAACACCCTTTCTAGTGGCAGGCTTTGACAGAGACCCTCCACGTTAAATAACTTACCTCGAAGACCAACAAGGAAATCCTCAAAAAGCATAAAAAAAACCACACAAAACTACACCCACGGATCCCCCATTACAGCCATGAAATCAGCCGGTTAAAGGCACACACACAAAGCAAAAAAAAGAAACCAAATCACCCAAATCTTGGAGAAAACACGTGCTGCTACGCTACCAGGAGACACTGAAACTGGGATAGTCTAATCTATCTATTTAGGGGATCAATTTGAAAAGTTATCAAAGTATAGAAATTTTGACATGGATGAATATGCTAAAAATATGAAATTTATGGTAGAAAATGAAAGGTTGATAGATAAAAACTTTTATAAAATGATTTTTGATGAAAACATGGTTTAGGGACTAAATTGTAGAGTTATGGAAATTGAAGAAAAAATTTGAAATTTATAGAATACACTTGCTGTAAATTGTATATTGAAATTTTGGTTAGGCTTGGAATAGGGAGTAAATTGCATGAATTTTATTTTCCAAGCCTAGGGACAAAATTGGAATTTATGGAAAGTTTAGGGGCAAAATGGTAATTTTATCTAGGATGTAAATTGAGTCCAAATGAATATGAAATGTGAGAAATTGATGACTAAATTCATTTATATAGATCCAGATAACTCAAATTCAAAGTTAGACCAAGGAAAATTCTAATTTTCTTGTACGAACTATTGTTGAGGTATGTTCGTGAAACTTAATTGAGCATGTAAATATGTTAAATTAAATATTATACTGTATTGAATGAAATATATAAGAGATGTATGGATGTTGTAATATATGAATGAACGGAATTGTTTAAAAAGGGATTAAATTCTATTTGAATATTGGATTTCGATGGATAAATGTGATTTCCTTTATAGAGTGAGGTCCTGCATTTTTTGCTGACAGAATTTAGCTCAGACGAGTAATTCCATTGACCTCATTTCTAATAGGATTTAGCCCAGACGGGTAATTCTGATATAAGGCCTCTCGAACATTTGTTACAGAAAGGATTTAGCCTGGACTAGTAATCCTATTTTATGATATGTGACTCGAGAGTGTGCTTTTTGAGTAAGTGCCTTAATGGGTACTCCTGAATATGAATTGACAGATTAATGAATCTTAAACTTAAAGTGTAATACTTAAGTATCCATCAAAATTTTAGTAATTCTACGGACAAAATATTTGACATGACATGGGAAATTATGAGATGAAAAGAAAGATGTCTTGAAATACTTGAGAGTTATGTCATGATGAGCTCATCTAGGCTTATTTGGATTAATTATGACTAACTTGTTTGATTGAGTGCATGTGATTAGGTAATTTATCAAAATTAAGGAAATCATGTTATTGATTGTTAAATAGTAATGAATATGGATGATAAGTCTACTTCTTGTTATACGAACTTACTAAGCATATAATACTTACTAGGTTTTGTTTTCTCTATTTGTTTAGTGCTCAGAAGCTCGCAAAGGTTGGTGATCGGTTGGAGCATCATCACACTATCCACTAGCTTGTTTTGGTATAACTAGTAAACTCATTTTGGTATAATGGCATGTATAGGTTAACTTGACCATTGTTGGCTTAAAAAAATGATGTTTGTAATCTAGCCATTGGAATGGCTAGTAATGGATGGATTTGGTGTATTTATAAGGTTATAATAAGACAAATGCACATGTGTTAAGCATGGATGTTCAAATTATGTTTAACATATAGTCTAAATCAAGGTAAGATTACAAACATATATGAATGCATTGATATATCACATTAGATGTAAGAATTTTCTTGATTAAAATGCTTGAATTGGTTGGTATTTGGATCTAAGTTTTCGTGCAGGTTATTGGTAAAGTTTTGGGTAAGAAATGAAGCTAGAAATGACTTTATTTTTTCAACACGGGTAGACACACAGGTGTGTGTCATGATCGTGTATGACACACGTCCTAGTATACGGGCATGTGGTTAGGCCATGTGTCCCCTACATTTTAAATTTGAGAAATAGAATGCTCAGAATTGAGCATACGGGCAAAGACACGGGCGTGTGTCTCAGCCGTGTGTGCTACATAGGTCAGAACATTGGTGTGTGTCTTGGCCGTGTGAAACCTGCACCTAATTTTGTAAATTTTAATTAACCATACGACCTAGCACATAGGCGTGTGGCTGGCCCTGTGGCACAAGTCAGAGAGCTACCTAGTTACCAACACAACCTACAACACGCGCGTGTCCTAGGGTCACACGGGCGTGTCCCTTGGACAACATGGCCGTGTGTGCCCTACATCTAGGAAATTTTTTGAAATTGTACAAAAATTCTCTGAGTTCTCGATTTAGTCCCGACTCGATTATAATACTCATATTGGGCCTCGAGGGTCCATGAAACAACCCAAACCTGGCCCACAAGCTCTGACCGGATCTAGCATGCTTCTAAAGAAAAACCTTTCGAAATCTATTTGGGCTATGCCAAAAACTTGTGTGTTTTTGAAAACAGGTGATTTGGGTTGGGCTCAAGTTTAAAGCCCGTGTCGCTTAGGTGTTAAAACATTTAATATTAACACTTAAGAAAAATTTATTTTTAACTTTAATTTGATAATAGTTGTAACATACTAAGTAATAAAAAAAAACAACATGTATGAACAATTTAATATTGATGGCCTTATTACATCAAATAAACCCGAAATAATTCCAAACTTAAAGATTAAAAGAAAACTAATAAAATAAAACAGTCGCTGAGCTATGCATGGCCACCACTAAGTTCCTGCCGACCCGGTCCATCACTGATCATCACCTGAAAAATAGTCCCACAAGGGGTGAGTCAAACAGACTCAATGTGTACAATCAACACTAAGTCTCAAACAGATTCAGGCATACAAATTCATACATACAAATATAATAACATAAATAATGATGCAATCCCAAACCCAAGCCTAGTTACCATCCGCTACACGTCACCCGTACCAACCTGCACACTGTGGGGACTACTAAGTCAACCCTCCATCCGCTACACACCATCGAGGCGTTCATTGCAATCGACATGCTCATCGCCCTTATAAAATTCGTGGCATAGCCACCATATATATATATACATATTTGTGACATAAGTCACCACATTCTTATATTGTGACATAAGTCACTACATTCTTATATTGGGGTTTAGAACCACCAATTCACTTCCCCTTCACATATCACCCATATGCCCCATGTCATGCAAAACATGCAAAAATTATGCCTTATGCTTTATTCACATTCTTATGGTTGCACTTTTGTGCCATAATAGATCGTATTATATTCCTAGTAGGAGTAGGAAAACGTACCTGAGTACTTTGTACCATTGCATGGTAACTTAGCCATATTCTTACACTTTCATATTAACACATATAATAAATTAAAACCGTAAATCTATCAAGATTTAGTGTGGGGTACACACCTGGTTAACTTAGCGAATTCACTCCCAATCTCGAAAACCCGATCTACTGATTTAGATCTCAATTCCTACATTTGGTCAATCACTTTGATGTTTAGCAAAAGTCTATTCGGCTATGTGACTAAATCCCGAAGGATCATTGCGACGAAAATCTTACCTTGCTGCCGATTTGATTCTTAAACGAATCCCGAAACTTTATGATGCTTCTTTATTGCAATCGGCTATACCCTTAACCATTGAACTAGTTAGTTTTGACTTTTTAAACAAATAAGAAATAGATCTAATTACCAAAATTGGCCTTGGCCGAATGTGTAAGTACACTTACCTTACGATTCTCAAATCCCGAAAAGTGCTACTTGGTTATGAAGGTGTCGAAATACCTATAGGCGTGGGTTAGATCTAATTCCAACATTCAAATAAATGGCCTTCAGCCTAAACTTACACGTTACTTACCTTAGATCTGATATCCCGAATGCTCCCTTCTTATAGTCGACACTAGCAGAGATCCCAAAATCTCTCCTTAAGATTTCGGTCAAAGAATAGTAATAGGAATTAGTCTTTAAATTTTGACAAGTCCTAAAAGAAAAGAATAGAAATCAAACTTGATCTCACCTTTACTGAAGAAATCGACAGCACCTATCTTTGTCACCACAGGGATATTCGACTTTGTGGCTTAATGGAGAATCAGTTATGGCTTCAAATGGTGATGAACTATTCGGCAATGGTGAGGGTGAAGGAGTTTTCAATTTTTAGATGAACACTTAGAGAGTTTCAGTTCAACAAAGATGAGAAGGAAAAGCTTGAGGGTTTCGGCAATGGTGGAATGTAAATTCGGCTAGCACAGGGAGTATTTCGGCTTAACAAAATAAAAGAGAAGAGGGGAAGTTTTACTAGAGAGTTTTGGCAGAGGAATGAAAGAAAGGAAAGAATAAAGGTTGGCCTCTCCTCCTTGCCGAAAATACTATACCAAGAGTCCCCTATTCGGCCAACACTATCAATTCCCTTGCTTTTCTCTTTATCTCTTCATTTAAAATTTTGATAAAAAAAATTCCTCATTTATCATATCTTGGTCGAATTTTAGAGGGAATTAAACTCCTCCCTTGGGTGCCTTGATGCCGTCCACCTCTCTGCTCCTTGTAAAAAAATAAAATTCTTTTATTTGCTTCCCATGCGACTCGAACTCAATCCCTTTCCCCCTAGCATATGGCGTCACACACTAAAGCCCTAAGTGGCACCTTGTAGCCACTTTACCAAGCCCAATTTCATGTCAGATTTCCTTTATTAATTTTCTTAGGGCCACCTTGCTTCAGTTCCCTCTTTTAAACTTAAAACTCAATATTTTCTAAGGCATTTTCCTTATATTTCAAGATTCTAAAAATTCACATAACACATTCAAACTCACAATGACACGCTATTTCACACATTTTAACAATAATGCATAAGCCATAATTCGGGATATTATAGTTCTACCCCCTTAAAATAATTTCGTCCTCGAAATTACCTGGCTAGAATAGGTGGGGTATTTTTGTCGCATTGCTTCCTCCGGCTCCCATGAAGCTTCCTCCAATCCATGATTTCGCCACAACACTTTGACCAAAGGGACCGATTTCCTTCGTAGCACTTTCACATCTCGTTCTAGAATCTGAATCAGCTCTTCCTCATAAGACAGATCTGGTTTCAGTTCCACCTCTTCAACTAGAACTACATGAGATGGATCCGATCGGTACCGACGTAGCATGGAAACATGGAATACGTCGTGCATTTGCTTCAACTCCAGTGGCAACTCCAACTGATATTCCACTGGTCTAATTCGCTTCAAAATCTTATATGGTCCTATAAACCTTGGACTTAACTTTCCTTTCGACCAAATCTCATTACCTTTTTCCAAGGTGAAACTTTAAGGAATACTTGATCTCCCACATCAAATTCTATTTCCTTTCATTTGAGATCTGCGTACAACTTCTGCATATCAGATGCCTCCTTTAATCGAGCTCGAATTACACTAGCCTTCTCCTCAGATTCTGCCACAATTTCAGGACCCAAAATCTGATGTTCCCCTAATTTCGTCCAACATGTAGGAGTCTGACACTTTTGACCATACAGTGCCTTGTACGGTGCCATCCGTATACTTGCCTGATAGCTGTTATTATACGTAAATTCTGCTAGAGGCAAATATTCTTCCCAACTCCTACTGAAGTCTATCACACAGCCTCTTAGCATATCCTCTAGTACTTGGATCACTCGTTCAGACTGGCCGTCCGATTGTGGATGGAAAGCCGTACTAAAATCTAATCTAGTGCCTAAAGCCTGAGGTAGTGCCTTCCAAAATCGAGACGTGAACCTCGGATCCCTATCCGAGATAATTGACATCGGTATTCGTGCAACCTTACAATTTCTGCCACATATAACCTTGCCAACTTCTGCAACGTATAATCAACTCGTACAGGTAAGAAATGCACAGACTTTGTCAGCCGATCTACTATTACCCATACTGAGTCCCTCTTAGTAGGCGTAAGGGGAAGCCCACTAATGAAGTCCATGGTAATTCTTTCCCACTTCCATTGGGGAATCTGTATTGGCTGAAGCAATCCTGACGGAACTTGGTGTTTAGCCTTAACTTGCTGACACGTCAAACACTTGCCAACATATTTAATAGCTTCCTGCTTAAGACCTGGCCACCAAAACTATTCCCTTAGGTCTCTGTACATTTTGCTTCCTCCGGGATGCATAGCATAAGGGCTACAATGCGATTCCCGGAGAATTCTTTGCCTAAGCTCCTCGTCCTTCGGCATACAAACTTACCCTTGAAGCACAATACTCCTTCATCATTAACACCATAACCTTCCAACTCCTTATTCTGTGCGTGTTGCAACTTAACACTTAGATCCTCATCCACCAACTGTCCTGCTTTCACTTCATTCAACCATGTTGGCTTAACTTGCAACTCTGCCAGCAGACTTCCATTATCATACAAGCTCAGATGTGCGAACATCGCCCTCAGATCCGTCACTACTTTTCGACTTAAGGCATCCGCCACTACATTGGCCTTGCCTGGGTGATATTCTATTGAACAATCATAGTCCTTCAATAATTCCACCCACCTTCGCTATCTCAGATTCAACTCCTTCTGAGTCAGCAGATACTTGAGGCTTTTGTGGTCTGTGTAGATCACCTACTTTTCTCCATAAAGATAATGCCTCCACACCTTAAGGGCAAAGACCACTGCCGCTAATTCCAAGTCGTGCGTCGGGTAATTAACCTCGTGTGGCCTTAGTTGCCAAGATGCATAAGCGACTACTTTCCCATCTTGCATAAGGACACCTCCCAATCCTCTATGGGAAGCATCACAGTACACCACAAAATCCTTCCCCGCCTCCGGTTGAATCAAAACCGGAGCTTCACTCAAGACCCTCTTAAGTTTTTTAAAGCTTCCCTGTTGCTTATCTGTCCAAATGAAGGGTACTTCCTTTCTCAACAACTTTGTCAAAGGCGTGGCTATCGACGAGAACCCTTCCGCAAACCTTCTATACTAGCCTGCTAATCCTAAAAACTCTGAACTTTCGCCACCGACTTAGGTGGTTTCCAATCCAACACTACTTCAATCTTTCGAGGATCTACCCTTATTCCTTCGGCAGATACCACATGTCCTAAGAACGTCACCTCCTTAAGCCAAAATTCACACTTGCTGAATTTGGCGTAGAGCTTCTTCTCCCTCAACACTTGCAACACAACTCAGAGGTGCTTATCATGTTCATCCTCAGACTTCGAGTACACCAAAATATCGTCTATGAACACAACAACAAATCGATCCAGATAGGGTTGGAAAATCTGGTTCATCATGTCCATAAACGCGGCTGGGGCATTAGTCAAACCGAACAGCATTACCAAGAACTCATAATGCCCGTACCTCGTTCAAAAAGCCGTCTTATGGATATCAGCCTCCTCAACCTTAAGCCGATGATATCCAGACCTTAAATATATCTTTGAGACTACAGTGGCTCCCTTAAGTTGATCGAACAAATAATCTATTCTTGGCAATGGATACTTGTTCTTGATGGTCAGCTTATTCAACTGACGATAATCTATACACATACGCATAGTTCCGTCCTTCTTCTTCACAAATAAGACCGGTGCTCCCTATGGAGACACACTAGGTCAAATAAACCCACGGTCTAGAAATTCTTAGATCTGAGCCTTAAGCTCAACCAACTCCTTTGGTGCCATTTTGTACGGGGCAATGGACACTGGAGTTGTACCCGTCACAAGTCAATTCCAAACTCCACCTCCCTGTCTGGGGTATTCCGGGTAATTCCTTCGGAAAGACATCCTCAAACTCCCTTATTGTTCTAACTCCACTAACTCCCCCTTCTTTCTCATCCAAAGTACTTATGAAAGCCAAAAATGCCTTACATCCCTTCCGTACCATCTTATCTGCTTTTAATGCCGAAACTACGTTAGACAAGTAATTCCTCCTTTCTCCTATCATAACCATCACCTCATCCTTTGGGGTCCTTAACTCCATTCATTTGGCTGCACAATCCAATACAGCCCGATGCTCCACTAGCCAATCCATGCCAAGTATCAGGTCAAATTCCCCGAAGGGTAATTCCATTAAGTCGGCAGGAAAACCACTTCTTGAATCTCTAAAGCTATTCTCTGAAACATCTTATTCACTACTACAGTTTAGCCTAATGGGCTTACTACAGTCATCTCCTTATTAGAAAGTTCAGAGGCTATGCCTAGTGCTTCCACTACACTACATGCAACATAGGAATGGGTCAAGCCCACATCAATCAAAGCAACATAGGGTTTGCCAAAAATAAGGAACGTATCGGTTATGACGTCCGGTGCGTCACCATCCTCCCTACGGTGAACCGCATACACCAAGCTCGGCTGTCTTGCCTCTGTATTACCACCACCTCGGCCCGGTGTTCCACGTCTTTTTCTAGCACCATTTCTTCTGTTATTTGGACCCACGACCCCGCTGAAGCTGCTGTCCCCCTCTACCAGCCTGATTAACATTTTGAGCTATCGGTTGATTCCCATCTGGTCTCATCGAACAGTCCTTAATCATATGGTCCTTTGACCCACACTTGAAACATCCCCTGTCTTCTTCCAGCATTCGCCTGAGTGCTTTTTCCCACATTGATCACAAGTAGGGTACTGCCCTCCAATAGCTGCTTGCTGACCTCGCGGCCCATCAACTCTAGGCCTCTTTTGCTCATTCCTAGCTGGCCTTGATGATCCAAAACCCCTCTTCTGCCTATTTTGATCGGAGTTATGCCTTACGGAATCCTTAATACCCTCGGCCACTTTAGCCTTTTCTACCAATACAGCAAACTCTCGCTCCTATTACGGTGCTATCAATAACCTCAGGTCATCTCTTAGTCCGTCTTCAAACCGGACACACTGCTCATGCTCATTTGACACTATGCCTTGAGCATAACAGCTTAACCTTAGGAATTCAGCTTCGTACTCAGCTACGGACTTGTTCCCTTGAACTAGCCCCAGAAATGCCTTCCTCTGCGCATCAGTATAATGAGTACCCACATACTTCTTCTGGTATGCTACCTTAGCATACTCCCAAGTGAGTTCCTTAGCTGTAGCACCATCCCGCACTGTGAGCCACCATTGATATGACTCATCACGGAGAAGCGATACCAACCCTTTTAGCTTCTCTTCATTAGTTAAATCGAGCTCATCCATAATTCGCTCAGTTGCTTCCAACCAATACTCAGCGGTACTGGGTGCCACACCAGATATACTACGGAACACCTCAGCTCCGTTGGCTCAGAGTCGCTCAGGTACCGACTTTCGATCTCCCATGCCTCCACCCACTCCAGCCACCCTTTCTAATACCCGCACCATCGCCTGTGACACCGCGTCATCCCCCGTCTGATCCTAATATTCCACATCAGCGGCTGGTGGTGGTGGTGGCATTTCATTCTCAGATCCTTGACCCGATCTAACGGGTTCAGACACAGTCATTCGGCCTCTTCCATGGCCACACACATTACAACCACGTCCCCTTGAATTCATACTTCCGCTTGCGTTTATCTGATTAAAGAGTTTTATGAATTAGTTTTGTTCCACTGATTTAACACGAACAGTTTTATGTTTAACAGTTTTAGGAAGTAGTTCTTTCGTTTCATACACATACAGTCTCACATCATTCATCTAGTCACACATATGAACTTGCGTTCATTACAGAGAAATATTGTAATTGTCGTTGTTTGTTGTTTTCCACTACTAGGGGTATTTCTGTAATTTTATCCTACAGGGGCATTTTGGTAACTTTTCAAATTAGGGTATTTGAAAATGTTGCAAAATAGATATTGATGATATTTTACAAAATTAAAATTCTTGTTGGAAAAATTTCAAGGGTGACATGATGATTTTATGCACTAGGGGTATTTTTGTAATTTTACAAGCCAGGGTCATTTCAGTAATTTTTTCACAAAATTTGGTTCCTGGTGACTTTTCAAAATAATGGTATTGTTAAAGTTTCTAAATTGAGGGCACTTCGGTAATTTTCCTTACTGAGGGTATTTTGGTCATTTGTATAGGTTAGGGGTAATTTGGTCATTTTGCAAATCAGGGGTAATTTTGTAAATTTTTTTTCAAATCAGGGTGTCTTTGATATTTTGTAAAGTTTTTGGATATTTTTGCAAAATCAGAAGTTATTTTTGAAATCGGGGTAGTATTGTAGTTTTGGGGAAATCAAGGGCATTTTAGTAATTTCTACCCCTAAGGGTATTTAGGTAATTGGTAAAAAAATTCTTAGAAAGTTTTTCCAAAATAATAATTTTCACAATTCAAAAGGTAATTCGTTGACTTTTAAAATTAAGGTTTCCATAAAAATGTGGCTAGTCCCTTTCGGGTTTTAATTATTGAGTTTAGCCCGTGACTAAGTCCTCTTGGTTAGGGTGAACCGAAGCTACGCACCAGGTAGGATTCAAGTGGGTAGGAGGTGAGTCACTAGGATTGCTTAAATACCAAGCTCCCACTGAAACCAATCCTAGACATGCGCACAATGGTTGTCACACCCTAACTCGGTGACTTAGACATAGGTTTGTTCAATTGTGCATTAAAGTCTTATGTAATTGTTGGGGTAAACTAGTCCTAGGGTTTGATTCCTAGTCCACCACTCTACGTCCCTATATATCCCTACATACAAATCACAAAGAGGTTAGAAGTACTTACCTGGTGGACTTCTGCCGAGACTCAAAGTCTTAGTGCTGTGCCAGAAAAACCTGCTCATTTCTTAATGAAATCTAATTTTTCAAAAGAAAATGTTTTGGGCCCAAGAAGCCCTCAGGCCGAGTTTTGAACTGGGCTCTGATACCAATTTGAAACACCCCAAACCCCCCCACAAGCTCGATTGGATCTCGCATGCTTCTAAAGAAAACCTTTCAAATCTATTTGGGCTATGCCAAAAACTTGTGTTTTTGAAAGCAGTGATTTGGGTTGGGCTTAAGTTTAAAGTTCGTGTCGCTAAGTGTTAAAACATTTAATATTAACACTTAAGAAAAATTTATTTTTAACTTTAATTTGATAATAGTTGTAACATACTAAGCAATAAAAAACAACAACATATATGAACAATTTAATATTGATGGCCTTATTACATCAAATAAACCCGAAATAATTCCAAACTTAAAGATTAAAAGAAAACTAATAAAATAAAATAGTCTCTGAGCTATGCATGGCCACCACTGAGTTCCTGCCGACCCGGTCCATCACTGATCATCACCTGAAAAATAGTCCCACAAGGGGTGAGTCAAATAGACTCAATACGTACAATCAACACTAAGTCTCAAACAGATTCAGGCATACAAATTCATACATACAAATATAATAACATAAATAATGATGCAATCCCAAACCCAAGCCTAGTTACCATCCGCTACACATCACCCGTACCAACCTGCACACCGTGGGGACAACTAAGTCAACCCTCCATCCGCTACACACCATCGAAGGCAGTCGCTGCAGTCGACGTGCTCATCGCCCTTATAAAATTCGTGGCATGGCCACCATATATATATACATATTTGTGACATAAGTCACCACATTCTTTTATTGTGACATAAGTCACCACATTCTTATATTGGGGTTTAGAACCACCAATTCACTTCCCCTTCACATATCACCCATATGCCCCATGTCATGCAGAACATGCAAAAATTATGCCTTATGCTTTATTCACATTCTTATGGTTGCACTTTTGTGCCATAATAGATCGTATTATATTCCTAGGAGTAGGAAAACGTACCTGAGTACTTTGTACCATTGCATGGTAACTGTAATATCCCGGGTTAAGGGCTATTTTATTTTGGCATTTCTTGCATGTTATTGGCTTGCTATGTTGTTGTTTGTGTGGTTTTGGGCTTAGTTGTAGGCTAGGAGTGAGCTTTGAGTAGGTAGGAAAATTTTAGTTTTGGGCTTTTTGTGATAGGAGTCAAGGAGCTGGGTCTTTATATTTTTATTAGTGTTTTTGAGCATAAGTGATGAGCTAGCAAAGTGGCAAGGCATGCGCCACTTGGAGCATGTGTATGGCGTCAATTGCAAGGGGGAGGTCTTGTGTTCAAGTCGCGAGAATCCCACATTTTGGGCTCCCATTTTGACGGCATGGAGGGGAGGAGTTGTGGGAAGTTTGAACTCTGCCTTGGACTTTGTCAACTCTTTCAAACGGTGGGTGGAGAGTGAAAATAGGAGGAAGACTTGGTCATAGTTATTTGAATTTGTGGTTTGGGAGTGAATGGGGGGAGGTTGGCCGGTTTTGAGGAGTGTTTGGGGGAGCTTGGCCGGTTGGTAAGTTGGGGAGGAGAGTGCCGAAATTTCATTTTGGCAAGTTGTGCATTTTCGATTTTAGCTAAGTGTCAACAAGTCTCTCTTTTGGTCTTTTGGTAAGCCTTCCATTTTGTCAAACAAGCTGATTTCGTTTAGTCAAAAGCTAGCAAAGCTCTTCATTTGCAAATAGCCTAAGCCGAAACCATATTTCTTTGCCATTCATCCTTGAAACCGAAACCCCAAGTGTTGCCGAATTTGCTTGTCGTTTCAATCATTTTTTTTAGGTAGCAGCCGAATGTTCTTGGAGTGCTCAAGCTATTATTTCTTTGCTAACCTTGGCCGAACCATACACCCTCCTATCTCTCTCTTTCTTTTTCCATTTTCACTAAGCCGAAACTAGTATTTTCTTTCTCTCATATATTTTCTTTCCTTCTTTGAAGCCTTGATAGCCGAAAGTTGTTTTTTCAAAACACCTTCTCTTTTTCCTTCTTCCAAAATCGAAAATACCTTCCTCCATTTCCGTTTCCTCTCAAAAATCGAAAGTATCTTCTTCTTTTTCCCATTTCTGTTGTGGCCGAATAGCAACTCCTTCTTCTTTACAACTTCCTCTTGCTTCTTTCTTTGTGTAAGGCCGAATCTTGGTGGTTGCTCAATCGTTAGAGAAGGTAAACAAGGCTGAATGTTATTCTTTTCTTCCCTTGTTCTATGTCAAGTCGGATTTGGTTAAGGCCGATTGCGGTATCTATTAAAAGGAGTTAATCACTTATTTTGGTAATCATTTTATTTAGGGCCTTTGGATTTCGAAGCAGCCAATTGGAGAAGTCAAGAGGTAAGTGGTGGTAAGAATGGGTGTTTGTATTCGATTTCGTTTAGTTTTCTTTAAGTCAAGTCATGAGGAGATTAACCATTATTCTTTTCTAGGGTGTGATCGTTTGGTAAAGAAGCATTATTGGTTCAGGTTTGGTTGGAAACCGAACCATTCGCAAAGGTAGGGTTTAACGCAACCCCTTTGGGTTACCTATTTTTGGCCGAATAGGTTAAGTGACTAATCCACTGTTGGCCGATTGTAGGATCGGGGTTGTCGAGGCGATCAAGGGGCGTGCGAGACCGATTCTAGGGATTAACATCTTCGCTATTTCAGGTGTGTAAACCAACACACTATCTTAACTAAGTAATGTGATAACCTGTTTGTGTAAATGAAACAGTGTGGTTGACTATTTCGATACCCATTGAGGTATGGATACGGATTCGTAAGTCTGTTTCATTATGAAATATGTGATGATCTATGATATCATGATTATGGGTGTGTATTCATTGAGATGCCATATTGAGCATGTCAGCATGATAGCATGATTGCACGATTTTGCATCTAGTATGATATGTGATTGGGTGATATGAGAGGAGGGGAGTATGATATCCGTGTCTTTGGGACACCGTGTCTTTGGGACACTTTGTGTCTTTGGGACACCGAGGTTTGGCACCTCCGGTGGTTTGGTACCACAATGATATTTTGTGACTTTGGGTCACGGAGGTTTGGCACCTCAAATGCCTCGTCAGTGGCTTAGTACCACGGTGGGTTGGCCCCACAGTTGATTATACGGGATTGACGCCAGTGATTTGGTATCACACGATGGGTTGGCCCCATCATCGGATTTGTGACTGCGGTCACCAGTGATTTGGTATCACATTGTGTCTTTGGGACACCAGAGGTTTGGCACCTCATTGTGACTCGTCCCTGTGGTTGACACCACCGTGGGTTGGCCCCACTTATGAGATACGGGATTGTCGCTAGTGATTTGGTATCACACGATGGGTTGGCCCCATCATTGGATTATTTGTGACTTCGGGTCACCAGTGGTTTGGCACCACATTATGGATATCGTGACTTTGGGTCACCAGTGGTTTGGCACCACCAGTGGTTTGGTACCACACGGGGTAGAAAAGGTGATATGGTTGGTTAGGATTGGGTGCATTACTTGCATTATTTTGTTATGATGTGTGTTGGCATGATATACCGGGAGAGGGATTTACACACTGAGTCTTGCGACTCACTCTCTCCTTTGACTTTTCAGGTGACACTTAGACGCAGACATGGAGCCGGGATGGACTCGTGGTGCTCATGCCATGCTTAAATAAAGAATTGCTCGGACTTTTATGAAATTTGGTACTTAAGTTTTATTACTATTTGGTTTTATTTAAATGTAAATGGCCTTTCTAAAAATTATGTTTTGCTTATGCTTAAAGTAGATTTTAATATGCCTAACAAATTAATTGGGTTAAAATGTGCTAAAACTTGGAAAGACAACGTTTTCAAAGTACAAAAGCGATATTTTAAACTATACCATCGGGTATCACACTAAGAGTTGGAGTAAAGAAGAACTCAAATGTTTTCTAACTTAAACACGATTTTCTACTAAGACAAAATGTTTTTGTAACAATGATAAGCAATTCAAACTTCTTAACGAGATAAGCCTGTTTTGTCTACCCATCGGAGTAAGTTTTTAAAATTTCCCGGGTTTTCAAATACATCATCAGATTTCAATCAAACCTACTCAAGTTTTTCTTCAAATACACAATTTAGCAAAGTGTTTTCCTCAAACTTTTAAACTTAAACCTAAACCTTGCAAAACCCTTTTTCCCTGTGACATACCAGATTCGGTCGTGGTGTGTAGACCGGGTTTGGGGTGTTACAGTAACTTAGCCATATTCTTACACTTTCATATTAACACATATAATAAATTAAAATCAGAATCTATCAAGATTTAGTGTGGGTACACACCAGTTAACTTAGCGAATTCACTCCAAATCCCAAAAACCCGATCTCTTGATTTAGATCTCAATTCCTACATTTGGTCAATCACTTTGATGTTTAGCAAAAGTTTATTCGGCTATGTGACTAAATCCTGAAGGATCATTGCGACGAAAATCTTACCTTGCTGCCGATTTGATTCTTAAACGAATCCCGAAACTTTATGATGCTTCTTTATTGCAATTGGCTATACCCTTAACCATTGAACTAGTTAGTTTCAGCTTTTTAAACAAAAAAGAGATAGATCTAAATACCAAAATTGGCCTTGGCCGAATGTATAAGTACACTTACCTTACGATTCTCAAATCCCAAAAAGTGCTACTTGGTTATGAAGGTGTCAAAATACCTATAGGCATGGGTTAGATCTAATTCCAACATTCAAATAAATGGCCTTCGGCCTAAACTTACACCTTACTTACCTTAGATCTGATATCCCGAATGCTCCCTTCTTATAGTCGACACTAGCAGAGATCCCAAAATCTCTCCTTAAGATTTCAGTCAAAGAATAGTAATAGGAATTAGTCTTTAAATTTCGACAAGTCCTGAAAGAAAAGAATAGAAATCAAACTTGATCTCACCTTTACTGAAGAAATCGACAGCACCTATCTTTGTCACCACAGGGATATTCGACTTTGTGGCTTAATGGAGAATCGGTTATGGCTTCAGATGGTGATGAACTATTCGGCAATGGTGAGGGTGAAGGAGTTTTCGGTTTTTAGATGAACACTTAGAGAGTTTCGGTTCAACAAAGATGAGAAGGAAAAGCTTGAGGGTTTCGACAATGGTGGAATGTAAATTCGGCTAGCACATGGAGTATTTCGGCTTAACAAAATAAAAGAGAAGAGGGGAAGTTTTACTAGAGAGTTTCGGCAGAAGAATGAAAGATAGGAAAGAATAAAGGTTGGCCTCTCCTCCTTGCCGAAAATACTATACCAAGAGTCCCCTATTCGGCCAACACTATCAATTCCCTTGCTTTTCTCTTTATCTTTTCATTTAAAATTTTGATAAAAAAATTCCTCATTTATCTTATCTTGGCCGAATTTTAGAGGGAATTAAACTCCTCCCTTGGGTGCCTTGATGCCGTCCACCTCTCAGCTCCTTGTAAAAAAAATAAAATTCTTTTATTTGCTTCCCATGCGACTCGAACTCAAGCCCTTTCCCCCTAGCATATGGCGTCACACACTAAAGCCCTAAGTGGTGCCTTGTAGCCACTTTACCAAGCCCAATTTCATGTCAGATTTCCTTTATAAATTTTCTTAAGGCCACCTTGCTTCAGTTCCCTCTTTTAAACTTAAAACTCGATATTTTCTAAGGCATTTTCCTTATATTTCAAGATTCTAAAAATTCACATAACACATTCAAACTCACAATGACACGCTATTTCACACATTTTAACAATAATGCATAAGCCATAATTTGGGATATTACAGTCCACTTAAGGGACGTTATGAATGATCTCAGAAAAATGAATAGTAATTGACTTGAATTATCTTTAATTGTTCTAAAATCTCTAGTAATGATCCGTAGCCTTGTTTCGGTGATGGATACGGGTTAAGGGTGTTACAATTGTACCTACTCTTTTCCTAGCAACCACAAAATCTTTAAGAAACCAATTCACCCCTCTCTTGGTGATTTCGAGTTGATCTTTTGAGCTAACAAACTTTTTTAAGCATAGTTAAGGGACCATCTTTCACGAGCCTAGAGATTCTTTCTTGGTTAATATGACTAAGTCTTAAATGCCATAGGTACCTCTCATTAGAGTGAGAAGTTTTAAGCTTCTTATTTACCATTGCAGCTTGAAGTAGCGAGTAGTTATTTGGTTTGATAAAATAGAGATTGTTTTACATCCATCAATTACATATCAAAGAACAATTTCTGTGAATAGCAATCTTTTACTGAATGTTATAGAATAACCTTCATTAAATAAACATACTACAAAAATTATGTTTCTCTTAAAATGAGGTACATAAAACACTCTAACACCCCAAACTCGGCCCAAACACCACGGCCGAATTCAGAATGCTACTAAGGAGAACGTGTGAAAAGAATTTGACTTAAAAGTGAAAACATAAAAATTTGTGCTTACTTGTAAGACATTGTTTATTGAAAATGCTAAGTGAAAATTTTGTGTTACAAAATACCCGAATAAAAACTTTATTATAAGCTTTTAAGATATAAGATGCCAAAGTAAAGTCATTCCAAATAGTAATTTAATCGTCCATCTCCTTAAAACATAATAATAAATCTTAAATTCTTTAGAGGCCCTTATTACAATAATCCATTGTTCAAAAGCGGTAATATAAAATATATATCAAATAAGTAAAACGTCTTCTCAGCATGGGCCACCTCAGATCCACTCCAACCCTGGTCCGAGCATCATGCATCACCTGTAAGGTTTAATAAAAATTGGGTAAGTCAAACAGACTCAGTGCATAGTTATTTCACATGTCTCCACATATGGGCTTGTCCCATATCCACACAGTCCACATACAAAATTATGCAATTATGAAGCCCTGCCCCATCTAATGTCCATCCGTTACACCTACATTGGCAGACCTGCTGCCCAAGGCCGTGGCTAAGCCACCGATCACCTAAGTGACCCCACATGTCAATATCCACGAGGTGACTCGAGGTCATCCTCAACCCATGGTAATGCACATAGCTATCATCCACCAGAGGTAGCACATAGCCAACACCCCACCTTGATGAAGCACATAGCTTACATCAAGCGCCAATGTAGCACAAGGCTAACATTAGACCACGTACATAATGTACACCCTTTCCATCGATAGTCACATCCCAAGCCCCATACATATATGTGTTTTATGTTAGATTAACATTTAGAGTAAGTATAAACACAAATATCACACATATACCATAGGCAAAATAATGTCATAGAGCACTGACCTGATTAATCGATTACCCACCATGGGTATCCACCATCTTAGCCCTTATTTCGGCTATCAGACACACCATAACCATACATATAATAACATACAAATAATAGGAGAATAGTGCGATAACTACGCACCTGTTAACCTGAAGCACTAAGCTCTCAATCCCGATGCTATCACTAAGCGACACTACGTCTATCTACCTATAATTCTCCCCTGCTGCTGGCCCACACCCCGGTGGCCAATCCCGAACGGCAGAAACGGATCTCTTCTTAAACTTCGGGATAGGGACTTTCCCCTCTCCCTCATGACTGGTATTTGCCTCCATCGACGAACACTTGATCAGAACATTTGGTTAACCATCAATATGCAAAACCTTAATCGAATATAACTTAACATCCTTACCACAATGATCTGAATCCCGAGACTTGTCCTACTTCTGTCGATTTGCCCTTAAAAACCAAAGTCTAAAATCGGTCACACTTATAAGACAAAATATGGCCTTAGGCCGAATACTAGCAACCACTTACCTTGCTTACCTAAATCCTGAATTACCCCCTTAACTATGAAGCTATCGAAATCCCTGAGTGAAGCCATATTAGAATCGGTTCATACATAATTCTATGGAAAATGGCCCTTGGCCGAATACCATATAGGTTTACCTTGAAGAATCGAATCCAAGAAACTCCTCAATGCTTCCTTCCTTCGGCTATACACAAAAGAACAAACTTAATGGCACAATGACATTCGGCCATGCTATAAAAACCAAGACCAAACACTTGGTTTTGGCACACCAATAAAAAGAACCCAAAATTGATTGCTTAAAGTAGAAAATACTTACCACTATACAAACACCCTCAGAGAAACGGCTTCTAGATCCCAAAGAGGAAGAGTTTCGGCACTTAATGGTGAAGAGAGAAAACGCAACAATGGAGAGGGTTTAATGCTTAGAGGATTCGCTATGGTGTTTCCAAATAAAGATGTAATATTCGGTAATGGAAACTTTAAAGGAGATTTTGGTTTAAGCAAAATAAAGGAAAAGAAAGAGATGTGAAAGAAGAAATAAAATACATGCACAGTTTGTTCTAACTTTCAGCTCTTGTCAAAGAAAAATAAGGTGCAAATTTCGGCAACACACCAAGATGAAAAGAAAGTTTGAAAGAGAGAATTCTATGGCCAACAATTTCGGCAAAAAGAAAATGAAGAAAAGAATTGCCAAGAGCTGATCACCCCTATTTATATTACCCAATTTCGGCACACACACACTTCCTATATTCTTCAAAACTGAAAATGCCACCCTAAAGAGTCCTATATTCAGCCATTGCTCATCCCCCTCTCAAATCCCATTTTCTTCTCCTATTTTATCTCTTTAACACTTAAAAAAATAAATAAATAAATCTACAATTATCTTCTATCTACTAACTTAAAATAAATAAACCTTTATCATATATCCTAGTTGAATTTAAAAGGAAAACAAGACTTATCTCATCCTTTAAAGTCCCCACTTGCCGTCCAACTCCTTCCCCCTCTCTTGACGTCACATGCAAAAATAAAACCCCACCTTATGCTGCCAACATGATTCGAATCTCCTCCCTTCTCCCTTGCTTGAGGTGTCACTTACCAAGTCCCTAAGTGGCGCCTTCAAGCCACTTTACCAAGGCTCTCTTCTTGTCATACATCCCCCACAAATTCTCTTAAGGCCCCCTTAGCCTAGCTCCCCGTAATTAACACTTAAAAACAAAATTTCTCCTATAGCTCAGCCTTCCCTTAGCTTATAACTAGCCCCTAGAATACCTTAATTAGCACCACAACCACCACGTTCATGCAAAACAATTTGATCACAAATAACCCCTATCTCAGGATATTACAGTTCTACCCTCCTAAAAAAATAATTTCGTCCTCAAAATTACTTACTAACGAACAATCATACAATCTAACTCACCACACTACACTACTGCTGCGCACTCTGATCTTAATAAGACTAACACACTTACCAGGCACATTTTCCAAGTTCCCAATCAAAGTTCTTAGCTACCTTACTAGCAACATAAGAACGAACTGACCTTATAGCGAACAAAGCAATGAAGGATATTCCCGAAATAAGAAACTTAGCCGGTGTCGCCTAGGATATTCCCGAAATAAGAAACTTAGCCGGTGTCGCCTTTGGCACATCACTCTCCTCGCGACGACCGACTGCATAAACCAACCTTGGCTACCTTGCATCTGAACCTTCAGCACCTCCGCTTGGTGCTCCACAACCTCGACTGGAACCATTTCCTCTATGGTTCAGACCACGACCCCTTGTCGTCACGACCACCTACCTCTTTCAGCACATGACCTTGACCTATTGTCCAAGCCCTATTTGGATCTTGAGGACAATCTTTAATCAGATGAGATTTAGACTTACACCTGAAACACTCTCGCTCCCGGTTCCAGCACTCGCCAACATGATACCTTCCACACCGAGCACACGGACGGTCTGAATTTCCAGTAGCTGGCTTAGAAACACGAACAGAATTCTCAACCCTCGATCTTTTTTGAAGACCCTCCGACGATTCTGACGGTCCAAAACTCCTCTTATCCCGATTCCTATCCTTATCTCTGTTCTACCTCACAGAGTTCTTAATCCCTTCAGCTACCTTAGCCTTCTCTACTAATATAGCAAACTCCCACTCCTGATGTGGAGCTATCAATAACCTCAGATCATCTCTCAATCGTCCTCAAATCAGACACATCGCTCATGCTCCGTAGCCACTACTCCTCGAGCATATCGGCTTAACCTTAAGAATTTAGCCTCATACTCCGCTACAGACTTGTTCCCTTGAACCAGCCCCAGAAAAGCCTTTCTCTGCGCATCAATGTAATGAGTACCAACATACTTCTTCTGATATGCTGCCTTGACATACTCCCAAGTGAGTTCCTCAGCTGTAGCACCATCCCGAACTGTGAGCCACCACTGATATGCCTCATCGTGAAGGTGCCACCATTCCTTTCACTTTCTCCTCGTGGTTAGATCCGGTTCATCCATAATTTGCTCGATGCGCTTCAACCAATACTCAACAGACTGGTGCCACACCGATATACCACGTATACCTCGGCTTTATTAGTCTGAGTCGCCGGCACGGACTTCCTAGCTCTCATGTTCCCACTTGCTCCAGCCACCATCTCGAGAACTCAGAGCATTGCTCATGACACAAAGATCGCCCCCGTCGATCTTCTTTGCTCAACACTAACAGCTGGTGGTGCGGGTGGTGGTGGTACCTCATTTTCAAACTCTTGACCCAATCTAACGGGTTCTGACACGGTTATTCCGCCTCTACCGCGTCCTCGCACATTACGGCCACGTCCCCTAGAGCTCATGTCTACGTTCGCGATCTGATTAAAAAGTTTTATGCATTAGTCTTTGTTCCACTGATTATCCGCGAAAAATTTTATGAAAATAAGTCTTTTAAGAGTAGTTCTTTCGTTCAATCAAAGTTTCAAGTCTTCTATCCTAAGCCAGAGGAGTGCATTCATTCCGTAGTGTCCACGCACATACATTCATAAATATATATATTTTTGTCTGTTTCTAACCCAGGGGTATTTTCGTCATTTCACCTATCAGCGGTATTTTGGTAATAAATCGGGGTAATTTCCAAAAATCCTTATAAGTCAAGGGTATTTCAAAATTCAAAAACTTGGGGTTATTTTTGAGAATTTGCCTTCCAAATCGGTAATGTTGCAGAAATTTTGAGATCAGGGTTATTTTTGTAATTTTGGTAAGTCAGGGGTAATTTGGTAATTTTTCCAAATCAGGGTACCTTAGAATTTTGTAACAATAAAGTTTTTGGATACTCTTGCAAAATCAGAAATTGTTATTGAAATCGGGGGTAGTATGGTAATTTTGGAAAATCAAGGGCATTTTAGTAATTTTACCACTAGGGTATTTAGGTAATTTTGTAAATCGAAAATATTTTGGAAAATTTTTCAAACTAAGTTTTGTTGCAACTTAAAGGGGTAATTTGGTGATTTTAAAACTGAAGTTTTAATGAAAATACAGCTAATCCCTTTTGGGTTTTAGTTATTGAGTTTAGCCCGTGAATAAGTCCTCTTGGTTAGGGTGAACCTAGCTACGCACCAGGTAGGATTCCAGCGAAGAGGAGGTGAGTCACTGCTTAAGTACCAAGCTCTTTCGGATCCAATCCTAGACATGCGCACAATGGTTGCCACACCCTAACTCGGCGACTTAGTCACAGGGTTGTTTAATTAGGCTTCAAGTCTTATTCAATTGTTGGGGTAAACTAGTCCTAGGGTTCAAGCACTTAGTACACTAATCTACGTTCCATTCCTACCCTTGTACAATTCATACTATAATTCACAAAACAAGTAGGAGTACTTACCTGGTGGACTATGGGTCGGAGATAAAGGTGCTATGCCGAATAACCTGAAAAAAATTCATGAAAGCCTATATTTTGAAAAGCCCATCTTAAAAAAAATATTTTTGGGCCCAAGACCCTAAAAGTCGAGTTTTGAATCGGGCTCTGATACCAAACTCTAACACCCCAAACCCGCCAAACACCACGGCCGAATTCAGAATGCTACTAAGGAGAACGTGCAAAAAGAATTTGACTTAAAAGTGAAAACATAAAAATTTGTGCTTACTTGTAAGACATTGTTTATTGAAAATGCTAAGTGAAAATTTTGTGTTACAAAATACCCGAATAAAAACTTTATTGTAAGCTTTTAAGATATAAGCTGCCAAAGTAAAGTCATTCCAAATAGTAATTTAATCGTCCATCTCCTTAAAACATAATAATAAACCTTAAATTCTTTAGGAGGCCCTTATTACAATAATCTATTGTTCAAAAACTGGTAATATAAAATATATATCAAATAAGTAAAACATCTTTTGCATGGGCCACCTCGTATCCACTCCAACCCGGTCCGAGCATCATGCATCACCTGTAAGGTTTAATAAAAATTGGGTAAGTCAAACAGACTCAGAGCATAGTTATTTCACATGTCTCCACATATGGGCTTGGCCCATATCCACACAATCCACATACAAAATTATGCAATTATGAAGCCCTACCCCATCTAATGTCCATCCGTTACACCTACCTTGGTAGACCTGCTGCCCAAGGCAGTGGCTAAGCCACCGATCACCTAAGTGACCCCACATGTCAATATCCACGAGGTGACTCGAGGTCATCCTCAACCCACGATGATGCACACAGCTATCATCCGCCAGGAGGTAGCACATAGCCAACACCCCACCTTGATAAAGCACATAGCTTACATCAAGCGCCAATGTAGCACAAGGCTAACATTAGACCACGTACATAATGTACACCCTTTCCATCGATAGTCACATCCCAAGCCCCATGCATATATGTGTTTCATGTCAGATTAACATTTAGAGTAAGTATACATCACATGCTCATCACAAACACAAATATCACACATATACCATAGGCAAAATAATGTCATAGAGCACTGACCTGATTAATCGATTACCCACCATGGGTATCCACAATCTTAGCCCTTATTTTGTCTATCAGACACACCATAACCTTCCATATAATAACATACAAATAACAGGAGAATAGTGCGATAAGTACGCACCTGTTAACCTGAAGCACTAAGCTCTCAATCCTGATGCTATCACTAAGCGACTCTACGACTATCTGCCTATAATTCTCCCCTGCTGCTGGCCCACACCCCGGTGGCCAATCCCGAATGGCAGAAACGGATCTCTTCTTAAACTTAGGGATAAGGACTTTCTCTTCTCCCTCGTGACTAGTATTTGCCTCCATCGACGAACACTTGATCAGAACATTTGGTTAACCATCAATATGCGAGACCTTAATCGAATATAACTTAGCATCCTTACCACAATGATCTGAATCCCGAGACTTGCCCTACTTCTGTCGATTTGCCCTTAAAAACCAAAGTCTGAAATCGGTCACACTTATAAGACAAAATATGGCCTTAGGATGAATACTAGCAACCACTTACCTTGCTTACCGAAATCCCGAATTACCCCCTTAACTATGAAGCTGTCGAACTCCCTGAGTGAAACCATATTAGAATCGGCTCATACATAATTCTATGGAAAGTGGCCCTTGGCCGAATACCATATAGGCTTACCTTGAAGAATCGAATCCAAGAAACTCCTTAATGCTTCCTTCCTTTGGCTACACACAAAAGAACACACTTAATGGCACAATGACATCCGGCCATGCTATAAAAACCAAGACCAAACACTTGGTTTCGGCACACCAATAAAAAGAACCCAAAACTGATTGCTTAAAGCAGAAAATACTTACCACTATACAAACACCCTCAGAGAAACGGCTTCTAAATCCCAAAGAGGAAGAGTTTTGGCACTTAATGGTGAAGAGAGAAAACGCAACAATGGAGAGGGTTTAATGCTTAGAGGATTATGCTATGGTGTTTCCAAATGAAGATGTAATATTCGGCAATGGCAACCTTAAAGAGATTTCGGTTTAAGCAAAATAAAAGAAAAGAAAGAGATGTGAAAGAAGAAAGAAAATACATGTACAGATGGTTCTAACTTTCGGCTCTTGCCAAAGGAAAATAAGGTGCAAATTTCGGCAACACACCAAGATGAAAAGAAAGTTTGAAAGAGAGAATTCTATGGCCAACAATTTCGGCAAAAAGAAAATGAAGAAAATAATTGCCAAGAGCTGATCAACCCTATTTATATCACCCAATTTTGCACACACACACTTCCTATATTCTTCAAAACCGAAAATGCCACCCTAAAGAGTCCTATATTCGGCCATTGCTCATCCCCCTCTCAAATCCCATTTTCTTCTCCTATTTTATCTCTTTAACACTTAAAAAAATAAACAAATAAATCTACAATTATCTTCTTTCTACTAACTTAAAATAAATAAACCTTTATCATATATCCTAGCCGAATTTAAAAAGAAAACAAGACTTATCTTATCCTTTAAAGTCCCCACTTGCCGTCCAACTCCTTCCCCCTCTCTTAACGTCACATGCAAAAATAAAAACCCCACCTTATGCTGCCAACATGATTCAAACCTCCTCCGTTCTCCCTTGCTTGAGGCGTCACTTACCAAGTCCCTAAGTGGCGCCTTCAAGCCACTTTACCAAGGCTCTCTTCATGTCATACATCCCCCACAACTTCTCTTAAGGCCCCCTTAGCCTAGCTCCCCGTAATTAACACTTAAAAACAAAATTTCTCCTATAGCTCAGGCCTTCTCTTAGCTTATAACTAGCCCCTAGAATACCTCAATTAGCACCACAACCACCACGTTCATGCAAAACAATTTAATCACAAATAACCCCTATCTCAGGATATTACAAACACGCCCTTTAAAAGAATTTTCCTAAAATTATCAAAATGTAAAATAACTTCTCCTACTACTTTGTCTAAAACATAGCTCCCATCTTCAGTCTGCAACGAGAGGCTCTTGTCATGCAGACTTCTCGTTTCGCTGAACCCCTATAAAGAAACACACGTATGGTTAGTGGCTCCAAAATAATAAACCAATTGTCATTTTATTCTTCCACTAAGCAAGCTTCAACCACAAAGAGTTCCATACTTTTGCCCTTTTCTGCTAGGTAATTCAAATACGTCTTGGAGTTTGATTTGAAGTGCACAATCCTGTTACAGAAGAAACATTTGAACCTTTTAGGATCCTTTGACTTTTTAGTCTTCTTCCTATCCACAGGAGGAGGAATCAAAGACTTAGTTGGTTTCTTTTTTCACTTATATTTTTGCTTCCCCATAGAGGATGAGGGGCTCACAATGTAACACCTCTAACCCGTATCAGTCGCTAGAATAGGGTTATGAGGCATTACCTATCAAATCACAATATACAACATACATTTCTCATCCAAGAATCCATTAATACATAAACATCAATCCAACATAATCACATTGTCCCTTATAAGGTTCTATGAGACCTTAAAACATGCTTGGAAGAGGTTCAGAACTAAAACTCTTTTGAAGCATACAAGGATCACACGCCCGTGTCCCGAGCCGTGTGAAAACAGAGCATACATACTGACTTGGGTCACATGGCTGACCGCACACCCGTGTGTATATCCCATGTGCCCTTCGAAATGGCCACACACACCCGTATGCCAGGCCGTGTGCTAGACCATGCCAATCTTGTAGGATGTACTGACTTATGCAACACAGCCAAGTCACACGCCCGTGTGCTAGGACGTGTGCCATTTAGGAGGTATACTGACTTGTGCCACATGGCCGGTCACATGCCCGTGTGTGTGCCCTTGTGGAGCATACTGATTTCAATTCAATTTCAACGCCAAGGGACACACGGCCGTGTAGCATGACTGTGTGTCGCACATGGCTGAGACACATGCCCGTGACTCTGCCCGTGTGGACAAAAATAGGCCATTTACAAAGCCAATTTGCCACCCTTTTTGCACATACCTCTACGTGCTCAAATGACACCAATTTAAGACACAAATATGCAGCCAAAGTACATCAACCAATACATAATCATACCATATTCATTTCAACTACTTTAATACTCAATTCTATATCATTTACCTATTCAAATACTTATATAATTATACATCAATTCACAAGCACTTAACTAATCAAACTAACAACTTCAATCACACCTTATAGATCAATTTCCAAATTCAAATATAACCATAACCACTTTCTTGCCAAACATAACAAAATGAGCCATTACTCATGACTATATATACATTGTAACACCCCAAACCCGGTCAATACGCCACGACCGAATCTGTATGTCACTAAGGAAAACATTTTGAAAAGAATCGAATTAACAATTAAATATTAGTGAAAAACTCTTTGAAAATTTTATATTTGTAGAAAACAGGTGTATAATAGGTTTAAACCGATAATTACTTTGAAATTTCCTAAACTTTACTAATAGCTTATTTATAAATCATAGGTTGGAAAACATTTATATCATTTTAAGAAAACTCAAATTTTACTTTGAAAACCATTTGCATTTGAATGTAGAAACTTAATGTTTGAAAATCATTTAAATTGTAGAAAACACTTAATTTATATTAAACTATCAAACGATTTATATTACCCGATGGTAAGATTTTAAAACCATTGCGCTTTTATAATTTTAGAAAACCTTGGGCTCAATTATTAAATTAATCAAATAATTTATAAGCCATATTTAAAACATATCCAAAGCATATGAATAATCCAAAACATAATTAAAGAGGCCTTATTACAAACCCAAATTTAAGCAAAAACCAAATTAAAATAAATTAAAGTACCCAAATCGAAGTTTATGTAAAACCAAATTTTATTGCATGGCCTCCTCGAGTTCATCCGGCTCCTCATCCGCGATCTCATGTATCACCTGAAATGATAAGGGAGAAGGTGAGTCACCAAGACTCAGTGCATAATCCCTCTCCCGGTTATTGCAACATACTTACACAATTTATAATCAAGCAACATATATAAATATATAATGCACCCAACCTAGCCATCCTTAACTCCTTTTCTACCCCATGTGGTACCAAACCACTAATGGTGCCAAACCACTGGTGACCCAAAGTCACGATATCCAATAATGTGATACCAAATCACTGGTGACCAAAGTCACGAATAATCAAGTTGTGGGGCCAACCCACGTGTGATGCCAAATCACTGGCGACGATCCCATATCTCAAAAGTGGGGCCAACCCATGGTGATGCTAGACCACAAGGACGAGACGCTATGAGGGACCAAACCTCTGGTGTCCAAAGACACAAATGTGATACCAAATCACTGGAGGTACCAAACCTCTAGTGTCCAGAGACACGGATATCAAATCCTTCCCCCTCCACTCATATTCCCTAACCAATATATATGTAGAGTATAAATCATGCCATCATACTTTGATATGATCATATTACACATAAAAATCATAAATCATGATATCAATCCACATATATTAATATCATATCGAAACGGACTTACCCGAATCCTCATTTATACCATCATGGTATCATATCAAGATCTCATCGTTTTCCACTTTGATAATATGATTAGTAAATTAATATTATATAAACATATACATAACCAAATTATAAAGTGTGTAAGGTACACACCTTTCACCAACGCAAATACTAACATCCAAAGATCCGATCTACAGCACTAGATCACCTTGTCCTACATTAGGCCAAACCACAACATTTTAATCAAGACCATTCGGCCAAAATCATATCTTAATCCCAATAGCCTTAGGCTTTCTCAACCAACTTAAAGAATATTGAATCCTTACCACTTGACTTACCAACTTCGATTGCTAATGGAATGAGCTTAGATCGATTGCTTCCGAAGTCCCAAAGAGTCTATAAGAATGATCGGTTCCTAAAATAGTTAGAATCTTGCAAACAATGCCCAAAAGTTCGGCCTTGTCCACAAGAAAAGGACATAGAAAAGAGAAAAGAAATAATAGGAAATTCGGCCATGAACACTTACCTATCTTCGAAAACCGATTGAAGAAAACCAATGAAATCCTACCCTTGATGATATTTGGCCAAGACAAAACAATGAGAGAATGGGAAGTTACGGCAATATGATTAAATGGTCAAGGAAATTCGGCTATGGTTGATTTGTAATAACAAAAAGGATTCGATTAAAGTGGAGAAAGAGAAAGGAAAAAGGAAGAAAAAGAAAGAGATTTCAATAGGAGAGGGATGTTTATGGCTTTGAACAAAATGAAAGAAAGTAAAGAGGAATGGGAAGAAGGAAGTTTGAAGAAAGAGAAAGTAGAAGAAATGTTGCAAATGTTAACAAGTATGATAAGAAAAGAAAAGGAAAATGAGAACAAAAGAGGTTCCTTTTGGTTAGAAAGAATTAAAAGATAGGAGGAAGTTCCAAATAAGTTTCGCCAAATGCCTAAGAGGAAAAATCAACAACACCTAAGGGCATTCTGGCTATGGTTCACTATGGTGCACAAGAGAGAAAAATTGGTAAGGTTCAAAGGGGATTTCGGTTTTGACACAAAGCAAAGGTTGAAAGCCTACCAAGCTAACCGAAAATGACTATTAACCAAAGAGAATTTCAGCACTAACTAGCTATCATCAAAACCAAAATTTGCTCACTCCCCCAAAGACCCCAAAACTGTCCAAATACATGGACTTCTAAGTCAAATCTTTCCACACAATTCTTTCCATAACAAGGCACCCTACATCATGCCTTATGTTCTCCCATTAGCCTTAAAACCATTGATTTCTTTCCCAAACATCAAGCTTGCCTAAACTATCATTCAACTTGCCAAAAATTTTAAAGTCCAACTTACCAAATGCATAACTTGGCCGACACTTATAGCAAAGGTGCATAAAATAAAGTCTTCCAATGCAATCCATGCTACTCGAACCTCTTCCCTCAAGCAACCCTTCATGCATCAAAGCCACCTTGCCACTAACTCCTCATGTGCTAGAATTTAATGCTTATATCATCTTAAGTGTCAAGTTCACCTTATGCACTTCACTAAATTTTTAATACTAACAATTATTCTAGCTTCATTAATAAAAACAAGCCTACACCATTCTATGCTAAACACAAAATTCATACCCAAGCCAACACAAATAATAAAATAATATTCTAATTTTTTTAGGATGTTGCAATTCTACCCCCTTAAGAAAATTTCGTCCTCGAAATTACCTGATCAAAAGAGTTGAGGGTACTGTTGTCTCATAACATACTCTGGTTCCCACGTAGCTTCTTCTATGCCATGGTTCCGCCATAAGACCTTCACTAAAGGGACTGACTTCTTACGCAAAACTTTCACGTCTCGATCTAGAATCTGCACCGGTTCTTCTTTCATCACAAATTTGGACTCACCTCTAATTCCTTCACTGACACAACATGCGATGGATCAGAATGAAATCGTCTAAGCATGGAGACATGGAACACATCGTGAATCGACTCACTCACTGGCAATTCGAGCTGATAGGCTATTGGTCCTACTCGTCTCAACACCTTATACGTCCCAATGAACCTTGGGCTCAACTTGCCTTTTCTCCCAAATCTTAACACTTTCTTCCATGACGAGACCTTCAAAAAGACCTGGTCACCCACGGCAAACTCTATATCCCTCCGCTTGGGATCAAGATATGACTTCGCCTATCCGAAGCTTCCTTCGCAGACGAGCTCGAATCATCTTAACCTTATCCTCGGCCTCGCAACTAACTCGTCCTAACATTTGACGCTCACTCAACTCTATCCAAAGATGTAGGTGTACGACACCTCCTACCATACAACGCCTCATATGGTGCCATCTTAATGCTTGCTCGATAACTATTGTTGTATGCGAACTCACCTAATGGAAAAACTCTTCGCAATCGCCTCAAGTCCAAAACACATCCTCTCAACATATCCTCTAAGATCCGAATAACTCTTTCCGATCGCCCGTCGACCGTGGATGAAATACTGATCGAAATCCAACCGCATACGCAAAGCTTGATGTAACGCTCTCCAAAACCTCGACGTAAATCTAGGATCTCTATCCGAGATGATCGACATCGGTACACCGTGCAATCTCACTATCTCGCCACATACAACTTAGCTAACTTATGAAGCGAGTAATCCACCCTTAGGAATGAAATGAGCTAACTTAGTCAGCGATCCACAATCACCCAAACCGAGTCCTTCTTACTAGGCGCCGAGGTAATCCATCGACAAAGTCCATAGTGATCCTTTCCCACTTCCACCGTGGAATCTTCACCTATTTCAAGTAATCCAGATGGTAATCGATGCTCGACTTTGACTCACGACACATCGACATTTACCCACAAACTCGCCATTACCTCCGCTTTAGACCGCCACCAAAATTGCTCTCTTAAATCTCGATACATCTTGCTACCTCTAGGATGCATAGCGATGGGTCGCTATGTGCATCCCAAAGAATCCTTTGCCTCAACTCAACATCTTTCGGCATACAAGCTCTCCCTTGAAAACACAACACTCCATCACTGGACAAACTATAATTCTCTAAACCACCATTCTGAACCTGTAACCTCCGATCATTTAAACCATTATCCTCTAACTGTTTCTTCTTGATCTGCTTTAACCAAGTCGGCTTGACTTGCAATTCTGCCAAAAGACTCCCATCGTCATATAAACTAAGACGAGCAAACATCGATCTTAAGTCTGATACAACCTTATGGCTCAACGCGTCTACCACCACGTTAGCTTTGCCCGGATGATATTCAATCGAACAATCGTAGTCCTTCAACAATTCAATCCATCTACACTGCCTCAAGTTCAAATCCTTCTGAGTAAAAAGATACTTAAGACTCTTGTGATCCGTGTAAACTATCGACTTCTCTCCGTACAAATAGTGTCTCCAAATCTTCAAAGCGAAAACCACTGCAGCTAATTCCAAGTCATGCGTCGGGTAATTAACTTCATGTGGTCTCAACTGTCGAGATGCATAAGCCACTACCTTCCTTCCTCAGATCAAGACACATCCCAAACCAAGATGTGATGCATCACAAGAACCGTGAATTCCTTACCCGCCTCAAAGTTGAATTAAAATCGAGCTTCAATGTAATCTTCTTCAACTTGTCAAAACTTTCTTCGCTTCTCGGTCCAAACAAATGGAACTCCTTTCCTCAACAACTTGGTCATCGGTCTTCGCTATCAAAGAAAATCCTCTACAAATCTTTGGTAATACCCCTTGAGACCTAGGAAACTCGAATCTCACCATCGACTTAGGCGGCTTCCGGTCAACATCGCTTCGATCTTTCAAGGATCCACTCTAATCCCCTCAGCTGATACTACGTGACCCAAGAAAGTCACCTCCCTAAGCCAAAACTCGCAGTTACTAAATTTGGCATATAGCTGCTTTTCCCTCAGAATCTGCAACACTACTCGCAAATGCGCATCATGCTCCTCCTTTGACTTGGAGTATACCAAAATATCGTCTATAAATACTACGACAAACTGATCCAAAAACTGCTGGAATACCCGATTCATCATGTCCATGAATGCTACCGGCAAGTGAGTCAACCCAAACGGCATTACCAGAAACTCGTAGTGCCCATACCGAGTGCGAAATGCCGTCTTATGGATATCAACCTCTTTCACCTTTAACTGATGATATCCAGACCTTAAATCAATCTTGGAGAAAATCACTGCTCCTTTAAGCTAATCAAACAAGTCATCTATCCTCGACAAAGGATACTTGTTTTTGATCGTCAGCTTATTCAACTGGCGGTAGTCAATACACATCTGCATCGTACCATCCTTCTTCTTGACAAAAAGTACCGGCACTCCCCAAGGCGAAACACTTGGTCGAATTAAACCTCGATCCAAAAACTCTTGAATCTGAGCCTTCAATTCCACTAATTCCTTCGGTGCCATCCTATACGGAGCTATAGACACTGGTGCCGTTCTGGGTAATAGATCTATACCAAATTCGACTTCACGATCCGGAGGCAGTCCCGAAAGTTCTTCTAGAAATACATCAGCATATTCCTTTACAGTTCGAACATTCCCCACAGTTGACTCCTTAGCTTCCAAGGCACACACATGAACCACAAATGCCCTTCCTGACCAGCTTCACTGCTTTCAACGCAGATACCACATTGGACAGATAATCTCTTCTATTACCTATCATAACCACCTCTTATCCCTCAGCTTTCTTCAGAACCATGCGCTTAGCAGCGTAATCCAAACTTTCCTGGTACTTGACCAACCAGTCCATCCCAAGAATCAGATCGAATTCCCCAAATGGCAGTTCCATCAGATCAGCTACAAACACTACCCCTTGGAGTTCTAGGGGTACATCCCTATACAGCTTATTAACTTCTACAGAGTGACCTAGAGGGCTAAGTACTATCATCCTCCTAGAAGCAGTCTCAGAGTTTAAGTTCATGGTCTCTACTATACTACTAGCAACATACGAATGTGTTGAACCCACATCTATCAAAGCAGTATATGGAACACCAAAGATTAAGAACGTCTTCGGTGATGACGTCGGTGCATCGCCTCCTCTCGACGCCTCGCAAAGATACACTAAAACAGTTGTCTTGCCTCAATGTTACTTGCACCTCGCCGATGCTCCGTGGCCTCGACCGTAACCATTACTTCTCTACCATTACTACGACCTCTCTATGGTGACGGTCCCTCCTTTCTGAACTGAGCACGACCTTGACCCTCAAACTGATTCCTGGCTTGCTTACGTGGATAGTCCCTCAAACGATGATCCAACGAGCCACACTCAAAACATCCTTTCCTCCGGTCCAACATTCGCCCCAATGATATTTTCCACATCGGTTTAATCGGTCGGTCCTTGATTAGCGAATGTGCCTCCTAGATTGATTCGACCCACTCTGCCTAGCCCTCTTTTGAGAATTACCGGCTGACCCGGATGATCCAAAACTTCTCTTATGTTTATTCTTGCCATGATTCTGCTTTACAGATTCTTTTATTCCCTCAGCAATCTTAGTCTTTTCAACCAATACAGCAGACTTTCGCTCCTGATGTGGAGCAATCAGCAACCTTAGCTCATCTCTCAAACCATCCTCGAATAGGACACATCGCTCGTGCTCCGAAGCTACGATACCTCCAGCATACCGACTCAATCTTAAAAATTCTACCTCATACTCTGATACGGACTTACTCCTTTGGACCAAACTCAAAAATGCCTTCCGCTGTGCATCAACATAACTAGACCCAATATATTTCTTTTGGTATGCTGCCTTAAAATAATCCCAAGTGAGATCCTCCACCGCAGCACTGTTTCGCACCGTGAGCCACCACTGATATGACTCATCCTGAAGAAGTGACACTATCCCTTTCAGCTTTTCCTCGGTATTCAGATCCAGATCATCCATGACTCGCTCCGTCGCCTCTAACCAATATTCAGCCGAACTGAGAGCTACACCCGAAACACCTCGAAATACCTTGGCTCCATTGGCTCGGAGTCGCCAGTCTGATTTTTGAGCTCCCGCCTCCTCCTATTCCAGCTACCCTCTCAAGAACTCATGAGATTACTTGAGACATCTGCGTCATCCCCGCTTGCTCTCGAAACTCAACTCCAACCACGGTGGTGGGGGTGGTAGTACCTCATTCTCGGATCCTTGACCCGACCTCACTAGCTCAGACACAGCCATCCTACCCCTACCGTGTCCACGCATAACACGACCCCGACCTCGAGTGCTCATGTCTAAAATCTTGACTTAGCTGAATTAAAAGTTTTATGCTTAAGACATCATTCCACTATCTTTAAAACACAGTTTTATGAATAATTTTTAATAAGAAGTTGTTTTCGCGAGCACATCCAACCTATAGTTTTGGGTCTCTAGAGTAGTTCCTACTACTATACAGTCATACCATCATCATCATATCATCAAAATCAATAATTTGAAGTACTTACCCGGGCGGATCGGTGCCGGAGACTCGGTGCCATGCTTTTCCAACCATATAATTTTAAACAAAAACATTTAAAAATCATACTTTAAAATCATTTTGGGCCTCGGGCCCACAGTCGAGCTTTTGAGCTTAGCTTTGATACCAATTTGTAACACCCCAAACCCGGTCAATACGCCACTAATCAATCGGTATGTCACTAAGGAAAACATTTTGAAAAGAATCAATTAACAATTAAATATTAGTGAAAACTCTTTGAAAATTTTATATTTGTAGAAAAGCAGTGTATAATAGGTTTAAACCGATAATTACTTTGAAATTTCCTAAACTTTACTAATAGCTTATTTATAAATCATAGGTTGGAAAACATTTATATCATTTTAAGAAAACTCAATTTTACTTTGAAAACCATTTGCATTTGAATGTAGAAACTTAATGTTTGAAAATCATTTAAATTGTAGAAAACACTTAATTTATATTAAACTATCAAACGATTTATATTACCCGATGGTAAGATTTTAAAACCATTGCATTTTTATAATTTTAGAAAACCTTGGGCTCAATTATTAAATTAATCAAATAATTTATAAGCCATATTTAAAACATATCCAAAGCATATAAATAATCCAAAACATAATTAAAGAGGCCTTATTACAAACCCAAATTTAAACAAAAACCAAATCAAAATAAATTAAAGTACCCAAATCGAAGTTTATGTAAAACCAAATTTTATTGCATGGCCTCCTCGAGTTCATCCGGCTCCTCATCCGCGATCTCATGAATCACCTGAAATGATAAGGGAGAAGGTGAGTCACCAAGACTCAGTGCATAATCCCTCTCCCGGTTATTACAACATACTTACATAATTTATAATCAAGCAACATATATAAATATATAATGCACCCAACCTAGCCATCCTTAACTCCTTTTCTACCCGTGATGGTACCAAACCACCTTGGTGGTGCCAAACCACCGGTGACCCAAAGTCACGATATCCAATAATGTGATACCAAATCACCGTGACCAAAGTCACGAATAATCAAGTTGTGGGGCCAACCCACGTGTGATACCAAATCATGGCGGCGATCCCATATCTCAAAAGTGGGGCCAACCCACGGTGATGCTAGACCACGAGGGGATTTAGACGCTATGAGGTACCAAACCTCTGGTGTCCAAAGACACAAATGTGATACCAAATCACTGGAGATACCAAATCTCTGGTGTCCAAAGACATGGATATCAAATCCTTCCCCCTCCACTCATATTCCCAAACCAATATATATGTAGAGTATAAATCATGCCATCATACTTTGATATGATCATATTACACATAAAAATCGTAAATCATGATATCAATCCACATATATTAATATCATATCGAAACGGACTTACCCGGATCCTCATTTATACCATCATGGTATCATATCAAGATCTCATCGTTTTCCACTTTGATAATATGATTAGTAAATTAATATTATATAAACATATACATAACCGAATTATAAAGTGTGTAAGGTACACACCTTTCACCAACGCAAATACTAACATCCAAAGATCCGATCTATCAGACTAGATCACCTTGTCCTACATTCTACCAAACCACAACATTTTAATCAAGACCATTCTACCAACATCATATCTTAATCCCAATAGCCTTAGGCTTTCTCAACCAACTTAAAGAATATTGAATCCTTATCACTTGACTTACCAACTTCGATTGCTAATGGAATGGGCTTAGATTGATTGCTTCCGAAGTCCCAAAGAGTCTATAAGAATGATCGGTTCCTAAAATAGTTAGAATCTTGCAAACAATGCCCAAAAGTTCGGCCTTGTCCACAAGAAAATGGCATAGAAAAGAGAAAAGAAATAATAGGAAATTCGACCATGAACACTTACCTATCTTCGAAAATCGATTGAAGAAAACCAATGAAATCCTACCCTTGAAGATATTCGGCCAAGACAAAACAATGAGAGAATGGGAAGTTTTAGCAATATGATTAAATGGTCAAGGAAATTCGGCTATGGTTGATTTGTAATAACAAAAAGGATTCGATTAAAGTGGAGAAAGAGAAAGGAAAAAGGAAGAAAAAGAAAGAGATTTCAATGGGAGAGGGATGTTTATGGCTTTGAACAAAAATGAAAGAAAGTAAAGAGGAATGGGAAGAAGGAAGTTTCGGCAAAGAGAAAGTAGAAGAAATGTTGCAAGTGTTAACAAGTATGATAAGAAAAGAAAAGGAAAATGAGAACAAAAGAGGTTTCTTTTTGGTTAGAAAGAATTAAAAGATAGGAGGGAAGTTCCAAATAAGTTTCGGCCAAATGCCTAAGAGGAAAAATCAACAACACCTAAGGGCATTCGGCTATGGTTCACTATCGTGCACAAGAGAGAAAAATTGGTAAGGTTCAAAGGGGATTTCGGTTTTGACACAAAGTAAAGGTTGAAAGCCTACCAACCTAACCAAAAATGACTATTAACCAAAGAGAATTTCGGCACTAACTAGCTATCATCAAAACCAAAATTTGGTCACTCCCCCAAAGACCCCAAAACCGTCCAAATACATGGACTTCTAAGTCAAATCTTTCCACACAATTCTTTCCATAACAAGGCACCCTACATCATGCCTTATGTTCTTCCATTAGCCTTAAAACCATTGATTTCTTTCCCAAACATCAAGCTTGCCTAAACTATCATTCAACTTGCCAAAAATTTTAAAGTCCAACTTACCAAATGCATAACTTGGCCGACACTTATAGCAAAGGTGCATAAAAATAAAGTCTTCCAATGCAATCCATGCTACTCGAACCTCTTCCCTCAAGCAACCCTTCATGCATCAAAGCCACCTTGCCACTAACTCCTCATGTGCTAGAATTTAATGCTTATATCATCTTAAGTGTCAAGTTCACCTTATCCATTTCACTAAATTTTTAATACTAACAATTATTCTGGCTTCATTAATAAAAATAAGCCTACACCATACTATGCTAAACACAAAATTCATACCCAAGCCAACACAAATAATAAAATAATATTCTAATTTTTTTAGGATGTTACATACATACTAAAACATATACCATTTACAAGCCAAATCTCATGGCCATTATCACAACCAAAACATATCATCATATCACTAGCCTATACATGCCATATACCATATACACAAAGCACCAAAAGTACCAACAAGTTGTTCGATAGTGTGACGTGTTCTTGATAATTCCCGAGTCTGAGCTAGCTTCGATTATATATAAAACAGTTAAAGAACACACAAAGTAAGCTTCAAAAGCTTAGTAAGCCATATACAAATAAAATTACACATGAATCAACATCATTTCCATCAATAGACAAACTATGAACAAGCACATATAAGTTCACAAACCTTTTCCTATGTATACATATTCAATATCATAAGTGAATTCATCAAATACTTCTCTTTTGAATACTTGTATGAATCTCGTACATACCTGAGTCACTTAACTCATTCACACATTCTTTCTCGACTTGACTTTTCCCGCTGAACCTTTTTGGAATTATTAAGGATACTCAAAAATCACATATAGCGCATACAATGCCATATCCCATATATGGTCTTACATGTTATCACATATCAATGCCGATAGCCCAGCTATGGTCTTACACGAAATCAAATAACGATACCAATGTCTCAGACATGGTCTTAGACGTAATCACATAATGATGCCAATGTCCCAGACATGGTCTTACACATAATCACATCTCATTAATCCTAATGCCATGACATTCGTATCCTATACTATTCCTAAGGTTCGTACGGGACTTTCGGATATTGTAACCATATCGATTCTTGCTCGTATTTAATCATTCAACATTCATATCAGTTCAATGACAATTAAAAATTTATAATTCAATTTAAATACATTTATTTTCATATGAACTTACCTCTTATTCGGGATAAACAATTGGATCGACTATTTGATAACATTTGATTTTTCCGATCTAAATCTAATTTCATTGGTTCTTAATCTATATACATTAAAAATTAACTCATTTATTCATCAAATCATTCAATTCAGTCCACAAACACATTTTTTGCATTTTTACACTTTAGCCCCTAAAGTTCCATATTTTTACAATTTAGTCCCTATTTCACAAATACACAAAATTCATGAAATTTCATTAAACCCAAGCCTAGCCGAATTTCATATAGGTCCCTAGCAGCCCAGAACTTTCATTTATTACACATTTCACTCACCCAATTTACACTTTTCACATATAAATCCCAAAAATGCATTTTTAGCTAAAATCACTTAACAAAACTTGTGTAACTATCAACAAATATTCATTTTTCATCATCAAACATTCAAAAGCTCAAGTATTCATCAATGGAACTTCATAAAATCATTAAAAACTTCAAAAATTAAGGCATGGGTTAGCTAGAACACAAAACAACAATCTCAAAAACGTAAAAATCATCAAAAATCGAATCAAAATGGACTAACAATCAGAACATGCAAGAGCCGAATCTTCCAAAGCTTTTTAATGTCTTTTCTTCTTTTATGAATCGGTGAAGAAGATGATAATTAGGAAGGAAATTTGGTTTTTTTTATTTAATCTTTACTAATTTTGCATTTTACTATTTTAACCTTTATTAATACAACAAAAACATGAGTAATATATGTCCATACATGTCCACCCTCATTATACATGGCCTAATTTCATAATAAGGACCTTTAATTTAATATCTCATAGTGTTTTAACACATTAAGAAATGAGAACCTCACTTTTTCATCTTATGCGATTTAATCCTTTTATCAAATTACACAATTAAACGATAAAAATATCTCATGAAATTTTCACACATATCAAATAGCATGCTATAAACACCAAAAATAATATTAAAATAATTTTCCTGACATCAAATTTGGGGTTCCAAAACCCCTGTTCTGACTTAGCTTAAATCGTGCTATTACTACTCTCCCCCCTTAGGGATTTTTGCCCCCAAAAATCTTACCAGTGAATAGGTTAGGGTATTGATTTCTCATAGCATCCTCGGGTTCCCACGTAGCTTCAACAACCCCGTTTCGATGCCATAATACTTTTGCTAATGCAATTCCCTTATTTCTCATCTCTTTGATTTCATGAGCTAGAATTCAAATCGGTTCTTCAGCATATGACATATCTGATTGAATTTCAACCTCAGTCAGGGAAATAACATGTGAAGGGTCGGAGCGGTATCATCGAAGCATATACACATGAAATACATTATTTATTTACTCTAACTAGATGGTAAAGGTAGTCGATAAGCAACTAGTCCGACTAGCTCGATAATCTCATACAGTCCAATGAATCGCGGACTCAATTTCCCTTTTCGACCAAACCACAATATCTTTTTCCACGATGATACTTTCAGAAACACTCTATCCCCAATCTGAAACTCAATATCTTTTTGTGTCAAGTCTGCGTAAGATTTCTGTCAATCCAATACAACTTTCAAACTATCGAGAACTACTTTCACTTTTTCTTCTGTTTCCCTGATCAAATCAACTCTGAATCTTATTCTCGCTTAGCTCAGTCCAGTACAACAGTGTTCAACATTTACGACCATAAAGAGCTTTGTATGGTGCCATTTTTATACTTGATTGAAAGCTATTATTGTAAGCAAATTCAATCAGGGTAAATATTTCTCCCAGCTACCCCTAAACTCGAGAATGCAACAACGCAACATATCCTCAACTATCTGAATAACTCACTCGGAATGACCATCTGTCTGCAGGTGAAATGCGGTACTAAAATGTAACTTTGTACCCTTCCTCTTACAGTTTCTTCCAAAATCGTGAAGTGAATCTTGGATCTCTATCTGAAATAATAGAAGTAGGCACTTAGTGCAATTTCACAACTTTGGAAATATATAACTCAGCGAATCTATCGAGTGAATAGTCTGTATGCACCGGAATGAAATGCATAGATTTCATTAATCTGTCAACAACAACCCAAATTGCATCTTCTTTCTCGGAGTTAAGGGCAAACCCAAAACAAAATCCATAGTTACTCTGTCCCATTTCCATTCAAGAATTGTGATAGGCTGTAATAAACCTGGTGGCACTCGATGCTCAGTTTTAACTTGCTAAGAAATCAAACATTTTGAAACAAATTCAGAGATATCCCGTTGCATGCCATGCCACTAATAAAACTGTTTCAAATCATTTTACATTTTCGTGCTTCTCGGGTGTACTGATAAACAATTACTATGTGCTTCGTTCAAAATCATTTGAATCAACTTTAAATTTCTCAGAACACATATTCAATCTTTGAATATCAAACAATCATTAGAATCAACTTGAAACTCTGAATCAGAAGTTGACTCACACTAAGCTCATTTTGCTTGCAATTCAGTATCAAACTTTTGAGCTTCACAGGCCTACTGTAGAAATAACCGTCTCACTTTCAACTCAGCTATTAATGAACTATCATCAGATAAAGCTAATTGAGTGTTCAAAGCATGCAAAGCAAATAAAGACTTCTGGCTCAAAGCATCAGCAACTAAGTTCGCTTTTCCCGGATGATAGTCAATAACTTATTCATAATCTTTTAGTAATTCTAACCATCTCCGCTGTTTCAAATTCAAGTCTTTTTGTGTCATCAGATATTTCAAACTTTTGTGATTAGTATAAATATGGCATTTCTCACCAAAAAAGTAATGACGCCAATTTTTCAATACGAACACTATCGCAGCCAACTCTAGATTATGCGTCAGATAGTTCTTTTGTGCAGCTTCAATTGTCTCGAGGCATAAGCTACAACTTTTCCTTCCTGCATTAAAACACAACCCAGACCATTTAACGAAGGATCACTAAATACTACGAATTCTTTACCCGACTCAGGCTGAACTAACACTGGTCTTCAGTTAATAATGCTTTTAATTGTTTGAAGTTCTGCTGACATTTTTTTGACCACTCAAATTTAACATCTTTTTGAAGCAATCATGTCATCGGAGTCACAATCATCGAAAAGCCTTTCACAAATCATCTATAATAGCCGGCTAGTCCCAGAAAACTACAGACTTCAAATACATTTCTTAGAGACTTCCAATCAATAATTACAAATATTTTGCTTGGGTCAACTCAGATCCCGCGGCTAAAACTATATGTCCTAGAAAACTGACCTCTCGTAGCCAAAATTCACATTTGCTAAACTTTTCAAACAACTATTTATCTCTCAAAGTTTGTAACACGATTCTCAAATGCTCGGTATGTTAAGATTCATCACAAGATTAAATCAAAATATCATCAATAAACACAACTACAAATCGATCTAAATATGGCATGAAAATCTGGTTCATCAGGTCTATAAAAATAACAGGTGCATTTTTAGTCCGAAAGGCATAATAAGAAATTCGTAGTGTCTGTACCTCATTCTAAAAGTAGTTTTTGGCACATTGGAGTCTTTAACTCACAACTGGTAATAACCCAATTTCAAATCAATTTTAGAAAACATTGTTGCCCCTTTTAACTAATCAGACAAATCATCTATTCTTGGTAAAGGATATTTGTTCTTGATCGTCACTTTGTTGAGCTACCGATAATCTATACACATTCTCTTCGTGCCATCTTTATTTTTCACAAATAACATAGGTGCACCCCAGGGAGAGAAACTCAGTCTAGCAAATCGTCTATCTATCAACTCTTGTAGTTGGGCTTTCAATTCTTTTAACTCTATCGGAGCCATTCTGTATGGAGCTATCGATATCGTGCTGTACTCGGTACTAATTCAATACCAAACTCAACCTCTCTAATAGGTGGTAAATGTTGTAACACCCTAAACCCGGCCTAGACGTTATGACCGAATCTGGCGTGTCACATTGAAGTGTTTTTCGAAAACCTTGTTTTCATTGAAAACCCTTCTTGAAATTTAAAACTGGTACAAAACCTCAGTTTGCGTTTGTTTATTTTAAATCTTGGTTTATTAAAAAGTTATTCCCCTTTTAAAACGTTATTGCCTTTAAAACCTTATTTGTTGCAGAAGCTTAATTTAAAACAAATGATTTACGAAAACATGATATTTAAAATTGAGTTGCGGATTTATAGTGTTTTGAAAATAGTTATCGTTTTGGGAAAACCGCGTTCTACTTCTAACAAGTATAAATCATAATGATTAAAATCTCAGATCAAAAGCTATAAAATTGGAGAGGCCTTATTACAAATATAAAAACCCAGACGAAAACTATTAGTAAATAAAAGCCAAGTAACGAAAACAGGAGCAGTAGTGTGGCCATCTCCGAGTCCCTCGCAACACCGAACCATCTAACGCTGGGAATTACCTGAAAGGTTAAAAACGGGGTGAGTTTATGAAAAACTCAGTGTGTAATCCCTGTAACATCCTGAATTAGGGGTTGTCTAAAATTTAATTATTTCCATGTGCATGCTTGAAAGAAATGAATACTATGATTAATTGACATGTTCTAGGGTCTAGTCATAACCCCGAGCTAGGCCTGACTTAGGACTAAAAATTTCTTTTTAAGTGTTTAAAGGAGGGAGATAGGAGATAGGGGTTAAGAGAAATTCGGGAGAAGCATGACACAAGGAATAACTTGGCAAAGTGGCTTTTATGCGCCACTTAAGAGCTTGGAGGTGACGATGGGCGCTGGTCTTGGGTTCGAGCTGCTGGAGTGGCATTTTGGAGTTTTATTTTTATTTGCGGTGATGGGCTAGGAAGGCCTTAAAAATAAATGGTGAGGTTTAGGGACATGAAAGTTGGTTTGGTGGAGTGGCTTGGGGCGCCACTTAAGGGTCTTGGCGGATGGACTCAAGTTCGAGTCACGCTAGAAGCAATGAGTGTTTTTATTTTTTTGTTTTAGGCGTTAAAGCAAAGGGAAGCTAGCGAAGGAGCTCTTAAAAGAATTTGTGATGAGGTTATGTCACAAAGACACGCCTTGGCAGAATGGTTAGAGGCGTTGGTGCAGTTTGCCTCCATCAGGTCCTGTGTTCGAACCAAAGAAGCTACAGGTTGATATTTTATTTTTTTCCCCCAAGCTGGCGTGAATGGGAGAGTGAGTTAATGGCCTGATTTTGGACTCTTATTATGATAAGCCTTGTTTTATTCGGCTAAGAAGAGTGATAATATGTATTTTATTTTTTTATTTGTTTAAAGAGGAGATTAAGGAATAAATGGAAGATAAATGTTATTTTTCTTGGGTGATAATTAAAGGCTGGAAGTTATCACAAAAAGAGGGAGGTGGCCGAATGGTAAGGGAGTCCTAGGGGGAGTTTTCGGCTAACACTCTTCTTTTCCTTTGATGATTCAAACCAAAACCCCATTCTCTTCCCTTGATACTTTTTTGTTTTTCTTTGAAGCATACCAAAGAACATTGTGCAAAATCCATCTTTGGCCGAATCTCCCTCATCTCCCATCTACTTCCTTTCTTCTTTCTCAAAATCGAAACCACCATTTATTCCCTACTTCTCTTCCTTTTCTTTTTCTTTCTCTATTAGCCGAACCTCTACCACTCTTGTTGCTGAAATCCTGCCTCTCCCATTAGATTCACTTGGCCGAATATAAAGGTTAGTATATGTCTCTTCGGGATTTCTTTTTCAATTGGTTTGAGAAGGTAAGTGTTTGCCAAAACTCTTCTTCCATATTCTCTTGTTCTATGTCGATTTGGATGAAGGGAAAAGCCGAGATCCGGCATTTAATGATGATTTGGCTAACCACTTTTTGGAACCGATTTCACCTAGGAACTCTAAAATTTTCAAAGTAGTAGATCTGATCCTCCATTCTCTGCTAATCATTTTGGTAAGTCTACGGTAAGGGATTCTCTTTAGTCTTTCCTTTAGATACTTGGAAAAGCCGAAGGCTAATCACTTGTATGGATCTAAGGGTTGGCCGATTGTAAGGAATCCAGTGTGTGGCTTGAGATTTGGTTGGAAACCAAATCGGTTCAAGATAGGTGCCACAAATGAGTCTTCGAGTTTTAACTATTATGGTCGAATAGGCCTAAGTCACTAACCTTGTGTTTGGCCGAATATAGGGTCCAAGGATCTAGCACCGTAGATCGAATCTTCGGGATCTAGGATTCGCATTAGTAACAGGTGTGTAAAACTCTTACACACTTTATTAGTAACATTGCTATATTGTTGCCTTTTTAGTCTTTGTGGTAGTGATTTGCTTGTAGATGAGCATGGATTTCGGGTAAGTCCCCTATTACGAGATCTATGATATATGCTTGAGTATGCCATCACATGCTGTTGAATGCTATGCTATACATAAATGCATGATATATGGAATTATGATAATTGTTATGCAAGCATGATGATGGTGGGATTGATGAGAGGAGGGGATGATCTTTATGGATTGTCACTAGTGGTTTTGACCACAAGATGGGTTGGCCCATCATTAATTGTGAATTGGTTTTGACTGTTGATAAATTGTGACTAACCAGTGGTTTTGACCACGATAATTACTATGCATTTGATAAATTGTGACTAAGTCCCTTTGGAAGTTATTTTAGCCTTAAGAATTAATGACAAGGAATTTCAAGCATAAGTTAAGTAATTGGCAAAGTGGTTAAGATGCATGGATGTGTGCTTGAGGTGTAAGGTTGAATCTCCTAGCTAGCATTAGGGGAGGATTTTAAATTGTTGTTTTCTTCCTTATAAGTGTCGGCCAAGAAAGTTCTAGAGTGGATGAGCTTTCATTCATTTTAGCTAGTTGACCATGTGAAAAGGAAGCAAAGAACTTAAGGCATGGAATCTTAAGTTCATGATAAGATGAGGGGACAAAGGCATGATATTTGGCTATGTTTTGGGGATGTGTTCATGGTCATTTGACCATGAACCTAGACGGCATGAAGGCTAAAGGAGTGGCTTAATTGTGTAGCAAATTTTGGATATGATGGGAACAAACAAGGAGGAAAAGGGGGATATGTTGGCCTTGATTTGGCCGAATTTGTGCTTTGCCATTAGGGGAGTTAGCCAAAGTCTTACACAACCTTTTGTCCATCTTTTCTCATTTTCACCAAAAGTTCTCTCCTAGCGAAATTGACATTGAGTTTAGGTAAAATTTTCTTTGTTTTAGTTTTCTTTTGACCAATTTTCTCTAAAACTTCTACTTTGGTCGAATGTACCTTAGACACTTTGGTACACTTTTACTTTTGATTTAGTCCTCGATTGTATTTGAACCAAATACAATTTTCGTTCTTCCTCTTTCTTTTGAAACCAAACTACAAAGTTCAAAGAACCAAATTCTTCATTTCTCTTCTTTAGTCGAATGCATCTAAGTCTCAAACTAATCTCCTTCTCTTTGATCATATTCTCTTTTCTTTTTCTTTTCACTTTATTTCTCTCTTCTTTTCCTCTCATTGCCGAAACCACATAGGATCAAGAATCTCCTCCTTGGCCGAATGTGCAAAAGTTCCTAATCATCTCTTTTCTTTTGAGAAATCACCATAATCATCTTCTTCTCCTCTTTCTCTTTCTTCCTTCTTTCTTTCCTTCTCTTTTCTTTTCCTTTCTTCTTTTCCCTCAAACCAAACCACCATTTCTCTTCTCTTTTGTTAAAGCCGAATCTTGAAGGACTCAAGTAAGAATTCTATCAATTATTTTTATCATTTCCTTTCACTTTAGTAAATTTAGAACTATAATCTTTTATTTTCTCTCTAGGCGAATCTTTTGAAAAGATTTTGAATGATCCTTGTTGAAGACAACCTTTAAGTGACCATTCGAATCATCAAGGTAAGATTACTATTTTAGATAATATCAATTTTTTAGATGGATCACTAATCTACGTTATTTTAGGGCGATCTAAGATCAACAAGATAGGTAAGAAAAGGGCGTGTCGAAGTGTTTGGAAGAGAGGAGGTATTCTTTACCATCGAACTACAAACGAAGAGCAAGATTTGGGTTAGAGATTTTCCACCGGTTGTGGACCTCTACTAACGAGGATCGGTTATTCAAGTAGTGCGCATAATAAGAACCACTTTACGTTGGTGGAATATCGGTGGGTTTTGATCCATCTAGTGGAGAAAACCACAAATAACTCGTCATTCGTGAATCGAGGGTAAGGATTTAGATCCATCGTTTATAAGTATAGTTTTGTTAACAATAGTTTATACTAACCGAGTGTATTAATCAATTAGGTGTGGACGAGCAAGAGGGTATTGTTCTCTTTGTTACTAGGTGTGTAACCATACATTAAAAATTTCCATAGATTTATATTGTTTAAAAGTGATTATGTGATTGTATGTTTTGTTTGTGGATACCAAGCATTGGTATACAAAATTCAGTATGTTACCCAATATTTCGTTTATTTTGCTATATGCATCAATATGAAATAAGCATGACTATATTATGATTTGTGGGTAAATAGCATGAAAATCGATTTGATATGTATGTGCATGGGCATATGGGTATGTTTAATAAAGGAGGAAGTATTCGTGGTTTTACCACAATTACAGTGACTTGGTCACATATGTGAAATTGGTGGCTTCGGTCACATATTTGACTCCGGTGGCTTCGGTCACATATTTGACTCCGGTGGCTTCGGTCACATATTTGGCTCCGGTGACTTCGGTCACATATTTGGCTCCGATGACTTCGGTCACGTATTTGAAATTTGGACTTCGATCAGGTGACTTCGGTCACATCTGTTTTGGTGGCTTTGCCACAATAAGGGCGATGTGCATGTTGACCGCAAGCGCCTTCGATGGTGTGTAGCGGATGGAGGGTCGATTTAGTAATCCCACGGTGTGTTGGTTGGTACGGGGTGTGTAGCGGATGGATAATTAGGTTGGTAGGGCTTGCATTTCATTTCATATACATTACTATGTAATATTGTATGATTATTAATTGATCTGTTATGAAATGGGCCTTTGGGCTAAATATGAGCTAAATGGGCCTTTGGGCTAAATATGAGCTAAATGGGCCTTTGGGCTAAATATGAGTTAAATGGGCCTTTGGGCTAAATATTTGATTAAATGGGCCTATGGCCATATGTGAAATTATGGGCTTTAAAGGATATGATAAAATGGACTTTTTAGTGTATGTGTTATACATTGAGTTTATAACTCACCCATTTTTATGGGATAACTTTTGAGATAACTCGAAAGCGATGGATCAAGGCAAAGAAGGATTTCGAGGTGGCAAAGGTTTATCAAGTATTGTGGAGATTTTCCAACTTAAACTCTTTAAGTTAAATTTTATTACTTAGACTTTATTATGGATTTGCCAATTTTATGTAATAAGGCCACTATAAATTATTTTTCATTTCGTGTTTGAATTTACTTTTATTTTGACATGAACAAATATCTATTAAATAACTAAATTGGTTTTCGATAATTATTTAAAAGGTTTTTGTCTCAAATATATAAATGTTTTCAAGGAAATTTTTAAGTTTGGTTTCCTTTTGATTTTATTAATTCTTCCTAAAATAATGTTTTAAAAGACAAAATTTCTTTACAATGGAATTTCGCTAAAGTTTTACTCGAGGAACATACCAAATCCGATTAGGCTTTTTGGGCCTGGTTTGGGGTGTTTCAGCTTGGTATCAGAGCCCAGTTTTAAACTCTCGGCCTTGGGTTTTGAAGCCCACAATGTTTTTTTTTAAAGTTGGCCCAAATGACTTTTTGAAAGTTTTCTTAAGTTAAATGGTTTTATAAGAGCATGGCACTCGGAATTCTCGGCCCAGATCCATCAGGTATGTACCTTCATTTGATAAATGATATGAATGTTTGATAAGCCTAAAGGAAACTTTAGAGTCATGGACCTTAGGTGTTTGTATACTACTACGAAAACCACTTGAATATATGTTTCATAAAACTTTCCTTTAATAAGAAGTGAAAAGATTCTAATACATAAGACTTTTCAGAAAAGCAGATAAGATACGTAGTAGACATGAGCTCTAGGGGATGAGGTCGTCATGGACATGGAAGAGGAAGGATGATCTGTTTGAACCATTCGATCTGGTCAAGGTTTGAGAATGAAGCTCTACCATCCATTGTAAGGCGGACTTTCAAGAATAAAATAAAGGTGGTGACACAATATCACAAGTCAGGTCATGAGTTTTGGAACAGTAGCGAAGTTAGTTCGAAAATGGGTCTCGAAAGTGCAGGTGAGAGACTAAGATCGAATGGAGCCGAGGTTTTCAGAGGAGTATCTGAGTACCTCCAAACGAGTGAATATTGGTTGGAGGCGGTCGAAAGGATCATGGATGATATAGGCGCGATGAAGAGAAATTGAAAGGTGCTATTTCACTTCTTCGTGATGAAGCCTACCGGTGGTGGCTCACTATCAAGGAAAGTACCCACGTGGATCGTCGGATTGAGGGTATTTTAAAGTGAAATTCAAGGAAAAGATGTTGGAGCTAGCTACATCGACTCCCAGAGGAAGACATTTCGAATCTAGTACAAGGAAACAAGTCGATAGTGAATATGAAGCGGAATTTTGCGACTTAGCCGTTATGCCGAGGGATAGTGGCTACGGAATATGAACGTGTATCGATTTGAAGATGGACTTAGAGATGAGCTAAGAGTGATGATTGCTCCACACCGTGAAAGAGATTTTGCAATCCTAGTGGAAAGGGCAAGAATTGTCAAGAGGCTAAACTGACCGAGAGGCAGAATCGGACAGAGGTCGAGCAAGAATAAGAGAAGCTTTGGGTCTTCGTGGTCGCCCGAAACTTTCGTAAGAAATCAAGGAATGATGGACCGCGAGGTCAGCAGATCGCTCATGGTGTACAAAATCGTATTTGTTCTCGTGCAGGGAAAATGCATTCGGAGAATGCTGGAAAAAGACCGGCGGATGTTTTAAGTACGATTCAAAGGATCACATGATCAAAGATTGCCCGATGAACTCGGAGAAGAACCGTTCAACAAGTCAGGTGCTAATCGGTGATGAGGTGGATAGCAGCAGATAAGAGGTCGTGGTCCAAATGGAAGGGCAATGGTTCCGAGAGGTCGCGGAACTTGCAGAGGCGATGGTAGCTCGAGGCGAGACAACCAGGTCCGTGTATGCGGTTAAATCGCAGAGAAGACAATGATGCACTGATGTTATCACGAATGCGTTTCGATTTACGGGTTGCCCTTTATTGCTTTGATAGATATAGGGTCAACTCATTCCTATATCGCTAGTGAAGTATCTGGGACTTTGCATGTGACTTCAAATCGTACCTAGAAAGATGACCGTATTTAGTCCTCTAAGGCAGAAAGTAGAAATAGACAAACTTTTAAGGAAGTGCCTCTGAAGTCCAAGGAATACGGTTTCTAGTGATTTAATGGAATTGCCATTCGAGAATTGACCTTATCTTAGGCATGGGTGGCTTGTGAAGTACCGTGCAAATGTAGATTGTCTGCTAAGAGAATGTCCTTAAGAACTTTTGATGACAAGGAAGTTGTAGTGATGGGCGAGACGGAACTACTTATCTAATGTAGTATCCGCTCTTAAGGCGGAAAAGATGGTTAGGAAAGGATGAAGCTTTTCGATGTTGGTGAATACTTTGGAGGCTAAGGAAGCAAATCGTTAATGAAGTCAGACGGTGAATGAATTTGTAGATGTTTTTCCTAAGAACTTCCGGGTTTGCCTCCGGATCGTGAGGTAGAATTCGGGATAGACTTATTGTTCGAACGGCGCCAGTTTCTATTGCTCCATATAGAATGGCATCAAGGAATTGGTTGAGCTTAAGGCTCGATCAGAGAATTGCTTGAGCGTGGATTCATCCGACCTAGTGTGTCTCCATGGGGAGCACCGTCCTATTCGTGAAGAAGAAGGACGGATCGATGAGGATGTGTATAGACTACGGCTAGTTGAATAAGTCGACCATCAAGAACAAGTATCCTTTGCCAAGGATCGACGACTTGTTCGATCGACAAGGAGCTGCGGTATTCTCTAAAATTGATCTAAGATCGGGTATCATCACTTAAAGTGAAGGAAGCGAGATATCCATAAGACGGCTTTCAAGAACTAGATATGGGCATTATGAATTTACGGTAATGCCATTCGGATTGACGAATGCCCAATTGCGCTTATGGATATGATGAACCGGATTTTTAGCCCTACTTGGATCAGTTCGTAGTGGTATTCATAGACAACATCTTGGAGTATTCTAAGTCCAAAGTAGAACATGATGAGCATCTCCGGATTGTGTTACGAGTTTTAAGGAGAAGAATCAGACGCCAAATTCAAGAAGTGTGAATTTTGGTGAAAGAAGTTGCATTTTTAGGACATGTGGTATCTGCGAGAAGGATTAGGGTGGATCCTCGGAAGATCGAGGTCAGATTAGATTGGAAATCACCTAAGTCCAGAATCGAGGTTCGCAGTTTCTTGGGTTTAGCGGATATTACCAAGATTCGTCAAGGATTTTCATCGATAATTTGCACCTTTAACTTAAATTCTTTGAGGAAGGAGGTATCTTCGTGTGGGCTGATAAGCAACAAGAGAGTTTTGAGAAGCTCAAGAAAGTTTTGATGGAAGCTCCTGTTTTGATTCAGCCTGAAGCAGGAAAGGATTTCGTCGTGTATTGTGATGCTTCTCACACGGGATTAGGATGTGTTCTGATGCAAGGCGGAAGGTAGTTGCGTATGCGTCTCGGTAGTTGAGACCGCATGAAGTTAATTACCCGACGCATGACTTGGAGTTGGCGGTATGTAGTCTTTGCCTTAAGGTTTGGAGACATTACTTATATGGAGAAAAGTCGGTGATATATACGGACCACAAAAGTCTGAAATATCTACTGACTCAGAAAGAACTGAATCTGAGGCAACGAAGGTGGATAGAGTTGTTGAAAGACTACGACTGTTCTATCGAGTACCACCCGGGTAAGGCGAATGTGGTGGCAGACGCTCTAAGTCAAAAAGTGGTGTCAGATTTGAGAGCGATGTTTGCACATCTTAGTCTTTTCGATGACGGAAGCTTGTTGGCAGAACTTCAGGTTAAGCCGACATGGTTAAGTCAAGTGAAAGAGAGGCAGTTAATAGATGAAGATCTGAGTGAAAAGCTTCGACAGGTGCAGAGTGGGAAATTGGAAGATTTTAGTATTAACAGTGACGGAGTATTGTTCTTCAAAGGTAAAGTCTGTATGCTGAAGGATCAGGAGTTGAGACAAAAGATACTTCAGGAATCGCATGGTAGCCCCTATGCTATGCATCCTGGAGGAAGTAAGTTATACCGAGATTTGCGAGATCAGTTTTGGTGGCCTGGTCTTAAACGAGAAGTTACTGAATTTGTAGGGAAGTGCTTGACGTGTCAGCAAGTTAAGGCTGAACATCAAGTACCTTCTGGATTGCTACAACCAATAAAGATTCCGCAATGGAAGTGGGAGAGAATCACCATGGACTTTGTTAGTGGGCTTCCTCTTACGCCTACTAAGAAAGATTCTGTATGGGTGATAGTGGACCGATTGACGAAATCTGCACATTTTATCCCAGTTCGGATTGATTACTCTTTGCAGAAATTGGCAAAGTTATATGTAGCTGAAATTGTGAGATTGCATGGAGTGCCGTTGTCGATAATTTCGGACAGAGACCCAAGGTTTACGTCACGATTTTGGAAAGCATTGCATCGAGCTTTGGGCACTAGATTGGACTTCAAGACGGCATTTCATCCTCGGTCGGATGGTCGATCGAAAGAGTAATCCAAATCTTAGAAGATATGTTAAGGGATGTGATAGATTTCAAGGAAGTTGGAGGAATTTTACTGCTGGCGAATTTATGACAACAACAGCTTCCAATCCAAAGATTCGGATGGCACCATATGAAGCACTATATGGACGAAAGTGTCGCACTCTTACGTGTTGGATGTAATTAGGGAACGTTAGATTTTGGGTCCGAAATAGTGGTGAATCAAGAAATGGTTAAGGTAATCCGGGCTCGGTTAAAGGAAGCATCAGATAGACAAAAATCGTACGCAGATTTAAAGCGGAAAGAAATAGAGTATGCAGTGGGAGACCAAGTTTTCCTAAAGGTTTCACCTTGGAAAAAGGTGATGAGATTTGGACGCAAAGGGAAACTAAGTCCCAGGTTCATTGGACCTTATCGGATTGTAAAGTGAGTCAGATCTGTGGCATATCAGTTAGATTTGCCTTTGGAATTGAAGCAAATGCACGATGTGTTCCATGTTTCAATGTTACGCCGTTACCGGTCGGATCCATCTCATGTAGTACCAGTTGAGGAGGTGGAATTAAGATCAGATTTGTCATATGAAGAGGAGCCAATTCAAATTCTGGAGCGGGATGTAAAGGTTTTACGGAGAAAATCAGTTCCTCTCGTTAAGGTATTATGGCGTAATCATGGAGCAGAAGAAGCTTCGTGGGAACCGGAGGAAGCGATGCGACAGCAATACCCTCACTTATTCCAGCCAGGTAATTTCGAGGACGAAATTATTTTAAGGGGGTAGAACTGTAACATCCTGATAATTAGGGGCTATGCATTTTACTTAATTGAATGATGTTGCATGCTTAATTATTATTAAGTGTACTTTGGAAGTTATTTTAAGCTTCATTAATTAAGTGAAGGCTTAGTAAAACTTTTAATTTTTATTAAGAGAGAGAGAGCTAAGTAAATTAGGCCTTAAGAATTAATGACAAGGAATTTCAAGCATAAGTTAAGTAATTGGCAAAGTGGTTAAGATGCATGGATGTGTGCTTGAGGTGTAAGGTTCGAATCTCCTAGCTAGCATTAGGGGGAGGATTTTAAATTTTTGTTTTCTTCCTTATAAGTGTCGGCCAAGAAAGTTCTAGAGTGGATGAGCTTTCATTCATTTTTAGCTAGTAGACCATGTGAAAAGGAAGCAAAGAACTTAAGGCATGGAATCTTAAGTTCATGATAAGATGAGGGGACAATGGCATGATATTTGGCTATGTTTTGGGGATGTGTTCATGGTCATTTGACCATGAACCTAGACGGCATGAAGGCTAAAGGAGTGGCTTAATTGTGTAGCAAATTTTGGATATGATGGGAAGAAACAATGAGGAAAAAGGGGATATGTTGGCCTTGATTTGGCCGAATTTGTGCTTTGCCATTAGGGGAGTTAGCCAAAAGTCTTACACAACCTTTTGTCCATCTTTTCTCATTTTCACCAAAAGTTCTCTCTATTAAATTGACATTGAGTTTAGGTAAAAATCTTCTCTTTATTTTAGTTTTCTTTTGACCAATTTTTCTCCAAAAACTTCTACTTTGGCCGAATGTACCTTAGACACTTTGGTACACTTTTACTTTTGATTTAGTCCTCGATTGTATTTGAACCAAATACAATTTTCGTTCTTCCCTCTTTCTTTTTGAAACCGAAACTACAAAGTTCAAAGCACCAAATTCTTCATTTCTCTTCTTTAGCAGAATGCATCTAAGTCTCAAAACTAATCTCCTTCTCTTTGATCATATTCTCTTTTCTTTTTCTTTTCACTTTATTTCTCTCTTCTTTTCCTCTCATTCTTAAAACCACATAGGATCAAGAATCTCCTCCTTGGTGAATGTGCAAAAGTTCCTAATCATCTCTTTTCTTTTGAGAAATCACCATAATCATCTTCTTCTCCTCTTTCTCTTTCTTCCTTCTTTCTTTCCTTCTCTTCTCTTTTCCTTTCTTCTTTCCCTCAAACCGAAACCACCATTTTCTTCTCTTTTGTTAAAGCCGAATCTTGAAGGACTCAAGTAAGAATTCTATCAATTATTTTATCATTTCCTTTCACTTTAGTAAATTTAGAACTATAATCTTTTATTTTCTCCTAGGCGAATCTTTTGAAAAGATTTTTCAATGATCCTTGTTGAAGACAATCTTTAAGTGACCATTCGAATCATCAAGGTAAGATTACTATTTTAGATAATATCAATTTTTTTTAGATGGATCACTAATCTACGTTATTTTAGTGGCGATCTAAGATCAACAAGATAGGTAAGAAAAGGGCTGTGCGAAGTGTTTGGAAGAGAGGAGGTATTCCTTTACCATCGAACTACAAACGAAGAGCAGTATCGGGGGTTAGAGATTTTCCACCAGGTTGTGGACCCTCTGCTAACGAGGATCGGTTATTCGAAGTAGTGCGTACAACCAAATCACTTTACGTTGGTGGAATATCGACGGGTTTTGATCCATCTAGTGGAGAAAAACCACAAATAACTGTCATTCGTGAATCCGAGGGTAAGGATTTAGATCCATCGTTTATAAGTATAGTTTTGTTAACAATAGTTTATACTAGCCGAGTGTATTAATCAATTAGGTGTGGACGAGCAAGAGGGTATTGTTCTCACTGTTACTAGGTGTGTAACCATACATTAAAAATTTCCATAGATTTATATTGTTAAAAAGTGATTATGTGATTGTATGTTTTGTTTGTGGATACCAAGCATTGGTATACAAAATTCAGGTATGTTACCCAATATTTCGTTTATTTTTGCTATATGCATCAATATGAAATAAGCATGACTATATTATGATTTGTGGGTAAATAGCATGAAAATCGATTTGATATGTATGTGCATGGGCATATGGGCATGTTTAATAAAGGAGGAAGTATTCGTGGTTTTACCACAATTGGTGACTTGGTCACATATGTGAAATTGGTGGCTTGGTCACATATTTGACTCGGTGGCCGGTCACATATTTGACTCGGTGGCTTCGGTCACATATTTGGCTCCGGTGACTTCGGTCACGTATTTGAAATTTGGACTTCGGTCAGGTGACTTCGATCACATCTGTTTTGGTGGCTTTGCCACAATAAGGGCGATGTGCATGTTGACTGCAGCAACTGCATTCGATGGTGTGTAGCGGATAGAGGGTCAATTTAGTAATCCCCACGGTGTGTTGGTTGGTACGGGGGTGTGTAGCGGATGGATAATTAGGTTGGGCCGGGCTTGCATTTCATTTCATATACATAACTATGTAATATTGTATGATTATTAATTGATCTGTTATGAAATGGGCCTTTGGGCTAAATATGAGCTAAATGGGCCTTTGGGCTAAATATGAGCTAAATGGGCCTTTGGGCTAAATATTTGATTAAATGGGCCTATGGCCATATGTGAAATTATGGGCTTTAAAGCATATGATAAAATGGACTTTTTAGTGTATGTGTTATACATTGAGTTTATAACTCACCCATTTTTATGGGATAACTTTTCAGATAACTCAGTAGTGCGATGGATCTAGGCGAGAAGGATTTCGAGGTGGCTGCTAAGTATCAAGTATTGTGGAGATTTTCCAACTTAAACTCTTTAAGTTAAATTTTATTACTTAGACTTTATTATGGATTTGCCAATTTTATGTAATAAGGCCACTATAAATTATTTTTCATTTCGTGTTTGAATTTACTTTTATTTTGACATGAACAAATATCTATTAAATAACTAAATTGGTTTTCGATAATTATTTAAAAGGTTTTTGTCTCAAATATATAAATGTTTTCAAGGAAATTTTCTTAAGTTTGATTTCCTTTTGATTTTATTAATTCCTCCTAAAAATAATGTTTTAAAAGACAAAATTTCTTTACAATAGAATTCGCTAAAGTTTTACTCGAGGAACATACCAAATCCGGTTAGGCTTTTTGGGCCGGGTTTGGGGTGTTTCAGGTTTGGTACCACCAGTGGTTTTGACCACATAATGATTATTGTGACCTATGGTCATCAGTGGTTTTAACCACACGATAGGTTGGCCCCATCACTTGATTTGTGACTCTAGTCACCAGTGGTTTTGACCACCAGTGGTTTTGACCACACGGGGTAGTAAAGGAGTACGGATGGTTAATGGGGTTGCATATTGCATGTCTACTAATAATTTGAGTATGAGCTACATTTCCGAGTGGGGGATTTACACACTGAGTCTTGGTGACTCACCCCTTCCCATATTATTTTGCAAATGAGTAGATCGCGGAGATGGAGCAGGAGAGGACTTGAGGCGGCCATGCTTGTTCCTTGGTTTTTGGAATTTTATTTGATTCTGTTCATGTTTACTTACTTTCTACTTTTTTTATTTGGGTTGTAATAAGGCCGCTAATTATTTTTTTTGGATGTTTACATAGTTATTTTTACTTTACTTATACTATATTAGAAAAGAAATTATAAATGTTAAGTGAATCGGTTAAAAGCAATATTTTCAAACTAAATAACTTCTACGAGTCTTCAAAGATGTTACCATCGGGTAGCAAAATAACAAAAATTTTCCAAGCTAACAATAACTCTGTCGACTTTAAAATTTTAAATGATCAAGTGTTTTCCAAGGGTTTTCAACACAACCATGTTTATAAAAAGTCAATCCCACCTGAATTTTATCAAACACCATTTTGTAACCCTAATAGTATTTTTTTTAAATTTTCACCAGAAAATCAATATCTTACAAAAATTTTTACTCCGTGACATACCAGATCCGTCAGGGCTCATGGGTCGAGTTTGGGGTGTTACAATCCCCTTATTAAAGAAACAGTTAGAATACAGAAACAAAATCAGTCTGGGCCTAAGCCCAGTAACAGTAACAGTATAGTTTAGTTCAGAGTATATGCGAGCCAAAGCCCAAAACAATATCATTTGGGTCACAGCCCATAACAGAACCAATTGGGCTTAACACATTCCAGTAACAGTGGCAACTGGGCCTTAGCCCCCATCAGCCTCGGTTGGGCCTAAGCCCATATCAAAAGTCATATATCACATATATCTAGGCCTAAGCCCATCTCAATATCAGAATCAGTATATGCAATGCATAAATACCCAAACCAACCCTGCACTCCATCTCCTGTCCAACCCTACACTTCTGTGGGGATTAAATTAACCCACCCAACCAACATACCAAGCTTAACATAGATTGCGACACTAAGTCAACAGAACGGCTCGACGCCAGAATTACTAAAAGCCATAATTATCGCAGCATTGCTGCCAATTAACAGATCGGCTAAAAGCCATAAATATCATAGAAAGGCAGAAAGAGTTGTACAGAATGACAACTGCCGTACATTTCCTCCGTAACATGTACCAACCCCATGAAATATTTCGTGTATGTCATGCTCGATCATCACAGGTGTATGCAGAATGGCCATGCTCAATAATGATCATTTAAACATATATTAAAAGCATATCAGCCAGACAACCACAGTCAAGTCATTTAAAACACACAGCCAAATCAGTCAAATTCGTAATCTAAGTCAGTCATTTACCCACAAGGGCAAAACAATCATTTACCCTCCAGGGGCATTACGGTCATTTTACCCTATAGGGGCATTACAGTCATTTTACCCTACAGGGGCATTACGGTCATTTTACCCTATAGGGGTATTTCGATCATTTACCCTATTGGGGTATTTCGGTAAATTCTACCTTACATGGGGTATTTTGGTCATTTACCCTATGGGGATATTTCGATAAATTCTACCTTGCAAGTGTATTTCTGTAATTCTACCCTACAAGGGTATTTCGGTAATCTTACCTTAACAGTCAACAGTGTGAATGGGCTTAAGGCCCATTATGCGGCCCATGTGGGCCCACATGCCCGTGTGGCCCGATAAGCCCCAAAATGACCTTAGCCATGTGAATGACACAACCGGGTCCAATAATTTCCACATGTCCTTAAGATTTGCTCGTGTAGGGCCCATGAGCCCATTGGGGCCACACGACCCATTTCGGCCCAACGTGGCCCAAAATGACCTAAGCCCATGAGATCGCTTATGGTGGCCTCTACAATTAAATGCTTATGTTTCGTGGGCTCGGTTCACCACAAGAGCGTTTGCACGCCCATGTGGCCTCAATCACCGTATTTCTGGCTTTTCATCTTTTACCGTGCTACAGTCAGATCAGGGTGTGTACACACCCTTTCGACTTTTAAGCCGACTATCATTTACAAAAATAGTTACACACTCTTTTGACTTTACAACAGTAATGATTTACGGTGTACAGATACACACCTGATTACGTAGAGTACTAAAAATCCACGAGTGCCAGAATCTTGACTAGATCGGTCGACTGTGATTTACCTACTTATTCTCGAGCTCGGTGCAGCCACCCTTTCGCATCCTGTGAAAAATCTCGAACAGCCAACACCTTATGCCACTTAAACTTGGGAGTAGAGGCTGCACGCTCAAACTCAACCGGTACCTTTGCCATCACTTTATTACTAGCACCCTTTTCACCCATCAAAAGTTTTAGAACTCGAAAGAACATACACATAGGATAAATGAAAAGAATCAATAATAAGGGATCACACCATTTGGCTTAAACAGTAAAAAAGAGTACTGAAAGGAATCGAGATACTTACCAATGAACAAAGATTACTTGCCAAATCAAAAATAAGAATAGAGAGAGTACGTAATGTAGGAGCAGAGGATCCCTTAAACTAAGACTAACTGTCAAGGGTTTGAGAGGGGAACAAAAAGTAGATTTAACCAGAAGTGAAGAGTATAATCACTTACTGATAATCAGAATCCTTGCAGCATTGGAACAATAGTAAATAAAGCAAAGAAGGTCGACGGAGAGAGCAGTAACCCAAAGTGATATTCGGCTAGACTAGAAAGTAGAAAGTGGCATATTTTGACAGGGTACATCAACTGGAAGATAAAGAATATTAGGCCAGAAGAGAGTTCAATTTGAGGAAGGGGAAAAAATGGAGAAAAGAAAGGAAGAGTTGACCTTAAAATTGGCTTATTGAAAAAAATGGAAGGGTTGAAATAACCAAAAGAAGGGCAAAAGGGTGTATGCGGCAAAGGAGAAGAAGAAAAAAAAGCAAAAGGGAAGTGTGCAGAGAAACAAAAATGCCTAAAAGAAAACCTACCACATTCGGCCAAAGAGGGAAAAAAATAGCCCACTGTGCAGTACACCTCTCTTGGCCGAATTTTTGAGTATCAGAGTCCCAAATTGGTACAAACTCACTCCTCTCTCAACTCCTTGATTTTCTCCCCAATTCTCTCCCCTTATCCCTCCTTGTATTTCTCCATGACCAGTTCAAACTCTCCCTTAGCTGTGTTTCAGTCCAACTCTACTACCTACACAGCTCAAGTAGCTAAATAAACACTTCATTGCGTAACCCAGGACTTGAACCTCAGACCTCACAGTTACACAACATGCCACCTTTCCACTAGAGGCTCTTTTTGTGTCATGAAATAGCACTATTATTAATAAGGCCTATGTACCAGTGTCCAGGTTCCTTTAAAAGAAAAAACAAAATTTTGCTAAAGTCTAGGTTTGAACCCAGGACTTTTCCAACTCCTCTTAGGTCCCTTAACCACTTGAGCAGACATTTAATTGTGTCATTTCCTATCTCACATAAACTTTTATGCACAGTCTCCTAACCGTTCCCTTGCTTAAAGCACAATACCTCTAGGCCCAAATTACGGGGCATTACAAATGTAACTGCCCAATTCAGGGCCTAGTCAGAATAGTTGGTTTGAGACCACAAATCTGAAGTAGAAATATGTCTTTTATGATTTTTACGAAACTCATGGTGTGTTTGCATGATTGTGTGAAAATTTCATGAGGAAATTTTATTTATTAGTGATTGATTTTTCCATTAGGACTAAATTGCAAAGATTAGAAAATATGAGATTCTAGAAGATTTAAGTATGAAATAGAATTATAAAAATTACTAGAGCTTTTATTTAGTAATTAGACCATTATATCTTAAGATGGACAAAAATAGACATAGGAAGGAAAAATCTCAAGAAAAGGGCCTTAAGGGCAAATTGGTTATTTGGTTAATTAATGAATAAAAAAGGAAAATAAGTCAAAATTGTGTCCATCTTCTCCAAGCTTGGCTGAAAATCACAATAGCACCATAGCTAGGGTTTCTTCAACTTCCAAGCTTGATAGTAAGTGCATCCTAGCCCCATTTTTAATGTTCTTCATATTTCTGAGATCCTCGTAGCTCAATTTAGTTATTTCTAGCTATATTTTGAGCTAGGGTTTATGTTTAAAAATTTATCCATGTAGGACATGCATGCATTTTATGTTTTATGGAAGAATATGAAAGTTTGATGTATGATAAACATCTTTTTCTAAGTGATTTTCATGAAAATTTCATAAAAGGTCTAAATTGTAAAAGTTATAAAAATGGTCATACATGAGTGAAATAGTGGGAATTAGAGGCTTTTATAGTTAAGAAAATGATTCGGCTAGGCTTGAATTACAAGAAGGTTGAATGAAAATCATTTTACGAGCCTAAGGGAAAAAGTGTAAATATGTGAAAGTTTAAGGGCAAAATCATATTTTTGCCAAAGTATGATTTATGAGTCAATTTAGTCAATGTGAGTATTAAACAAGTGAAATTGTTATTATAGATCAAGAAACATGAAGCCTGGATCGAAATCGAGGCAAGAACAAAGTATCAGACTAAATTGAACATCTCACGCATTTTGGGTACCGAGGTAAGTTTGTGTGAAATTAAGGCTACATATGCTATTGTGTTTAAAATTACTTATTATTTTGAGAAATGCATATCATTTCCATGAAATTTATGAATAAGAAAATGAATGAGAATATGCTAAGTAAAGTCCTAGTTGAAATTTTAGAATAACGAGGATACTTATGTCATGACATGAGATAAGGACTGTCCCGTGTAAGACCATGTCTGGGACATGGCATCGGCACTGAATGTAGGTCCCATATAAGACCATGTCTGGGACATGGCATCGACACTGAATTAGATCTCGTATAAGACCATGTCGGGGACATGGCATCGGCATTGAATAAGGAAGGTCCCATGTAAGACCATGTCTGATACATGGCTTCGGCACCAAAAGAAGATCTCGTGTAAGACCATGTCTGGGACATGGCATTGACATCTAAGTACGATCTCATATAAGACCATGGTTGGGACATGGCATCGACATCGAGCCAATATTTGTCAAGTTTCCTATTTTAATGATGATAAGTTTTATGAAGTGAAATGTTTGAAGGATGATTAGTGGTTCTTTATAGTGTATTATTGCCATATCATGTATTGCTTGAGTTGTTATAAGTGTGTTTATGTTTCAGGGTGGCAATTGGCTTGGAAAATAGCCTTCTAATTGTCCACATGGGGTCGTGTGTCTTGGCCGTGTGTGTAACAGCTCGATTTTTTCCATAATCAGAACGGTGGTTTCGGGACCACGAATCTGAGTTAGAAAAATATTTTTATATTATATTTGATATCTATAATATATGCTTGAGCATGTGCTAAAATATTGTGGATTAATTTGTCTCTGTGTGTGTTTAATTTAAAAAAAGGACTAAATCACATAAGTGGTAAAAGTAGCGTTATTGCTTGATTGAGTGGTTAAATTAATGTCTTTTTATATAGGGGAGGACAAATGTTGATATTTGTCCATTTTTAATGGATAGTGGACGACAACATGCAACTTTTTATAATAAAAATTATATGTTTATATTATATTTTATGTTAAAATGTATTATATTATATTAAAAACATAATAGAAAAGTGCATGTTCATCTTTTATTTCGTCTTATTATCACCTAAACTAAAGAGAAAAGAAAAGAGAAAAACCTTCAAGGGTTTCTGGACTTCTCAAGCTAGATTAAGGTATGATTCGATTTTAGTTTTTAATAATTTTTACGTTTTTGAGATCGTTGCTTAGTGTTTTTGTAAGCCCATGATTAAATTTTGGAATTTGATGTGCATTTCGTGAGTTGCCATTTAATGGAGTTGGTTGTTTTTGTTGTTTAATGATGATATATTAATTATATGTGTTAGATTATCAAGTTTAATCTTTGAATATTTGATGAAATGGAGTAATTTGGGTTAAATTATAAAAATAAATTATTGGGAGGACTAAATTGCAAAATAAATGGCTTGTATGGATTTATATAGGCATGAGGAGCATTCACCCTAAAGGAATAAATTTAAATTATGTGTATTTTGTGTTTTGTGCAATAAAGACTAAATTGTAAAAGTTATAAATGTCAGGGGTAAAATGGTAATTTACATAATTATGTGTTTTTGGATTAAATTGAATGAAAATGTATTTGAATGAGCTTAATTTGGCAATTATTTAGATCAAGAACAAAAAGAAATGGGATTGGATCGGGGAAAGGCAAAGTTGAACGAATAGCCAGGAAACCCTAATCCGTCGATTTTCGAGGTAAGTTTTTAAGCAATCGGATTAAATTGAATTTATTCTATATTAAAATGTACATGCTTAAGTGTAGTGATAGACTTAATTTTAAATTGCCAAATGTGGCATGGGAGATATCATGATTTAGTCGAATGTAATGTTGGTTGGAAGTTGGATTTTATTGAGTAAAATGTTTTGTTATATATTAATGATGTAAATGGATATGGAAGATATTAGATTAGGAAATGAATATAGCCAAAGAAAGTGTTAGTCATATGATAATGCTTTGGCCGAATGTGACATAGATTTGGGTATGAAATAATAAAGTTATACCTATATGTATGTGCTTGTAAGTGAAGTTGTGGATCAAACTATATATATATATATATATATATATATAAGTGTATATTGGAATGAATAACAGGTTTACGAAAGGCACTAAGTGTGCGAACTTATAACCGAGCACTAAGTGTGCGAAATCGGTTACATGGAACAAAGTGTACGAACTGTTAAAGTAATGGCACTAAGTGTGCGATACGTTACAGAAACTTGGCACTAAGTGTGCGATACGTTACATGAGTTGCATTGTGTGTGCAGATTTTCAGACCTTTCAAGGACATAAACTAGTGACTGGAAATAACCAAGAAGTGATACGTAGGTAAGCGATGCATGATAAATGAATAGTTTAGTACCATTGAGTTAAGTTATTTTAGTACATGAAATTATATTAATGTGAAGTAATCATTTATTTTTGAGCTTATTTCGAAATGGAAAAATGGCCTGTGAACATTCGGTTTTGAGACCTATTAAAAATGGTGATTGTTAATTGTGGCCAAATTATGCATATTTATGTTTATGAATTAGTTAATGATCATGTTGGATTGATTAAATAGCATATTGATTAGTTGTATATTTTTACCATTTCTTAAAACTTACTAAGCTATGATACCTTACTGTATGTGTTTATTTAACTATTTCATAGATCTTGAAGTCAAAGCTCGAGCTTGGGAATCATCGTCAAATTCAATCACACTATCATCTATCTTTGGTACCTTTTTGTTAAATCAAACTTTTGGAATCTATGGCATGTATAGGCTATTTTCTCTTTGGAGTTACTTTGTACATAATGTATATAAATGCCATGCGAATATGGCTTCACTTCAATGCTTGGGTTGATTTGTTTATGCTTGAGATGATGTATATGTTTGTGCATTTTCGATCTTTATAAAAGGATGTTTTGGTATGTATGCTCCGTGAAGTTCTAAAAGGGTATTTAATCTATACATTTCGAATGAATGTCTTATGAATGAAGTAGATGTAAATTGATGATAATTTATTTAATTGAATATGGCTTAGTCATGCTTGATTTTGGTTTATTATTGGGTATATTCGGATACATTATAATCTTAACTTGGAGGTTATATCAAGTTATGTTATGTATGTGATAATTGAGATTATAAGCTTTGTTTGAATAAGGTATATGGTACCCTTTGGATAATGAATATACTTTTGCTTAAATTTATATGTACATACAATACATATCATGAAAAGATTAGGTCATATTTTGTGTATGTGATTAATGAACGTATTATAGTAATGAATAAGTTGAAGTATGTACATTTGCAAATATTCGGCCATAGTATTATTTTGATTTGGTGTTCATATTATTCATGAGAGGTTTATAAGCATATGATTATGAGGTTTAAAATGGGTAAGTATTGTTGTGAACAACTAGATATGGTGTGCATGTGATTAAATTAGTATAAGTAATATTTTTTATAAAGTGCATTAACTTGTGTTGGTTAAGTAATGCCCGTAACCCTAATTCGGCGATGGATTCAGGTTAGGGGTGTTACATTTTATTGATATCAGAGCTATGGCTTAGTCGGTTCTCGGACTAATGTAGCGCGTGTGAGTCTAGCTATACATGCCATTTTTATTATATGATAGTGTGATGACTGCTGACAGTGAAATGTGTTTACTTCTTTCGTATAGTAAATGGATCTCAGTGAGCTATAGCTGACGATGTCGAGAGTGTGGCACCTTCTCTTGCGCAAGGGACCACGCCGGATGAATCTCGACTAGCTGCGAGTAATTTTGATGAGGAGGCTAAACAGGCCTTTTATAGCATGATGAATGATTGGTTCAATCAATATATTCGAGCCAATCCAACTATTCAACAACCCCTGAATCTGAATACTCCACCTGCAGTACCGGTGGTGCCCCAGATTGTTAATCCTGAGGGAGCAAGCAAGCCTCCAATTGACCAAATTAGAAAACACGGGCTCAAGAGTTTAGAGCCGAGAATGATGATGATGCTGAGAGAGCTAAATTTTGGCTCGATAATACAATTTGTGTTTTTGATGAGCTATCATGCACACCTGATGAGTGCTTGAAGTGCGCCATATCTCTATTACAGGATTCTGCCTATTATTGGTGGAACACTCTCATATTGGTTGTTCCAAAGGAACAAGTCACCTAGGACTTCTTTCGGATGGAGTTTTGTAAGAAATACATCAGCCAACGATTTATAGATTCGAAGCGCAAGGAATTTTTCGAGCTTAAACAGGGTCGTATGACCGTATCTGAGTACGAGCGCAAGTTTGTGAGACTTAGTCGCTATGCCCATGAGTGTGTTTCGTCTAAGGCTGCTATGTGCTAGGGATTCGAAGAAGGGTTAAACGAGGATATAAAACTACTGGTTGGCATACTTGAAATAAATGAGTTCGTGGTACTTGTTGAGCGAGCTTGTAAAGCTGAAGAGCTGGGGAAAGAAAAATGAAAAGCTGAGTTTGAAGCTAGAGACTTCCATAAGAGATCAACGGGTAAATTTCCTCAAACGTCATCAAAGAAGTTCAAGAATGATAGTAGCTGATCCAAAGCTAACACAGGGATCTCTATACGAGAACGACTACCATTGAGTTCACGAGTTACCTCGATTTCTAGTGTTGGCAATACTCAACCGAATAAGCCCGAGTGTCAACAGTGTGGTAGATGACATTTTGGTGAATGTTGGGGTAAATCTAATAATCGCACCTGCTACAAGTGTGGTTCGCAAGATCATTTTATTAGGGATTGCCTGGAGACAGCTGAAAAAGATAATGCTTAGAGTGCGAGACTGAGCAGCATTGCAGCTAGAGGTAGACCATCTCATAATGTGAGAGGTAGGAGTGGCATTCAGAGAGGGACTTCGGATGCGGCTATTCGATCAGAGGCTCGTGTGCCAGCTAGAGTCTATGCTATTCGTGCCAGAGAGGAGGCTTCATCTCCAGATGTCATTACCGGTATATTCACCCCTTTTGATACTAGTGTAATTGCTCTGAATGATCCTGGTTCAACTCATTCTTATGTGTGTGAAACATTAGTATCTAGCAAGACTCTACCTATTGAGTCTACTGAGTTTGTGATTCGGGTTTCAAATCCCCTGGGCCAAGAATTGCCCTTTAATGATTTGAGACTCATGTTTTTTGGCTGATTTGATGTTGCTACCATTTGATGAGTTTGATATTATCCTCAGTATGGATTGACTAACCGTGCATGATGCGGTAGTGAATTGTAGACGAAATACTATTGACCTGCGAAGTCAGAGTAAAGAGATAATTCGAATTAAAACTACGGATTTCAATGGGTTACCAGCAGTGATATCCTCGATGTTGGCTCGGCAGTATTTGAGAAAGGGTTGCGAAGCTTATTTTGTGTATGTGATTGAGAGCAAAGTAACTGAAAAGAAGATTGAGTCTGTACTAGTTGTTTGTGAGTATCTAGATGTATTCCCAGAGGAATTGCTGGGATTGCCACCTGTTCGGAGGTAAAGTTTGGTATTGAATTAGTGCCAGGGACGACTCCGATTTTGATAGCTTCGTATAGAATGGCACCAACCAAATTAAAAGAATTGAAAGCTCAGTTGCAAGAATTGACAGATAGAGGTTTTGCTCGACCGAGTTTTCTCCCTGGGGACGAAACTTTGAAAATGTGCATCGATCACCAACAACTCAATAAAGTGACCATAAAGAATAAATATCCGTTGCCATGTATTAACGATTTATTTGATCAACTTAAGGGAGCTTTAGTATTCTCAAAAATCGATCTGAGGTCAAGTTATTATCAGCTGTGAGTTAGAGACTCAGATGTACCAAAGACTGCTATTCGTACGAGGTGTGACCATTACGAGTTCTTAGTAATGCCGCTCGAACTCACTAATGCCCCCACTATTTTCATGGATCTGATGAATCGGGTATTCAGACCGTATCTAGATCGGTTTGTGTTATATTCATAGATGACATTTTAATCTATTCGCGTAGCGAAACCAAGCATGTCGAACACTTGAGACTTGTGTTACAGATTTTGCGTGATAAGCAATTGTACACGAAATTCAGCAAGTGTGAGTTTTGGTTGAAAGAAGTTAGTTTTCTAGGGCATGTTATTTTAGTATCGGGCATTGGGTTGACCCAAGTAAAGTTTTGGCTATACTTGATTGGAGACCTCCACGGAATGTTTCTGAAAGTTGTAGTTTTCTAGGACTTGCTAGGTACTATAGACGCTTCGTGAAAGGGTTTTCTATGATTGCGGCTTCGATGACAAAGTTGTTGCAAAAAGACATTAAATTTGAGTGGTCGAAAAAGTGCCAGAAGAGTTTTGATCAACTAAAAACATTGTTAACGGAAGCTCCAATACTTGTTCAGCCAGAGTCGGGTAAAGAGTTTGTTATCTTTAGCGATGCATCTTTAAATGGTTTGGGATGTGTTTTGATGTAGGAGGGTAAAGTTGTAGCCTACGCCTCGAGATAGTTAAAGCTGCATGAAAAGAACTATCCAACGCATGACCTCGAGTTAGCTGCCATAGTTTTCGCTCTAAAAATATGGCGTCACTAAATATTTAGTGAAAAATGTTATGTTTATTCTGATCACAAGAGTCTAAAATATTTAATGACTCAGACGGATCTGAATTTGCAATAGCGACGATGGTTGGAACTGTTAAGGGACTATGAGCTAGTGATTGATTATCACCCGGGGAAAGCTAATGTGGTTGCAGATGCACTTAGCGAAAAGTCATTATTTGCTCTACGTGCAATGAATGCAAATATAACTATGATTGATGATGGTGCGATTATTGCAGAGTTAAAAGCTAGACCGTTATTTGTTCAACAAATTTATGAAGCTCAAAAGGTTGATAATGATTTATTAGCAAAAAAGAATCATTGTGGTTCGAGTACTGATTCAGAGTTTCAAATTGATGCTGAGGAATGTCTACGATTCAGAAACTGAATATGTGTGCCTAAGAATCTTGAGTTGATTCAAATGATTTGTGATCAAACTAATAATGGTAGATTGTCAATTCACCCAGGTAGTACGAAGATGTATAACGACTTGAGACAGCATTTTTGGTGGCATTGTATGAAAAGATATATTTCAGAATATGTGTCGAAGTGTTTAATATGTCAACAAGTGAAAGCCAAGCATCAGGTACCATCGAGATTACTTCAGGCGATTATGATACTTGAGTGGAAATGGGATCGAGTTACGATGGATTTCGTATCTAGGTTGCTGTTGACGCCGAGCAAGAAAGACTCAATCTAGGATATTGTTGATAGATTGACGAAATTGGCCCATTTTATTCCAGTACGTACGAATTTCTCACTTGATAAGTTAGCCGAGCTGTACATATCTCAGATTGTACGATTGCACGGAGTACCTATTTTTGTTGTTTCGGATAGAGATCCGAGGTTTACATTGCGATTTTGGAAGAAACTGTAAGATGCTTTAGGTACCAAAATGCACTTCAGTACTGCTTTTCACCCTCAGTTGGATGGTCAATTAGAATGTGTTATTCAAATACTCGAGGACATGTTGAGATGTTGCATTCTTGAGTTTGAGGGTATGTGGGAACGATACTTGCCTTTGATTGAATTTGCGTACAATAACAACTTTCAATCGAGTATCAAAATGGCACCTTATGAAGCTTTGTATGATCGTAAATGTCGTACACCTCTATATTGGACCGAATTAAGTGAAAGAAAGATACACGGGGTTGATTTAATTAAAGAGATTGAACAGAAAGTAAAAGTGATCCAAGAAAGTTTGAAAGCTGCGTCAGATTGTCAGAAATCATATGCAGACTTGAAATGTAAAGATATAGAGCTTCAAGTGGGTGACCGAGTATTTTTGAAGGTCTCACCGTGGAAGAAGATACTTAGATTTGGTCGGAAAGGAAAGTTAAGTTTGAGGTTTATTGGGCCGTACGAGGTTATTGAACGTATAGGGCCAGCTGCGTACAGACTGATGTTGCCACCTGAGTTAGACAAGATTCATAATGTCTTTCATGTATTGATGCTTCGACGATACAAATCCAATCCTTCTCATGTAATTAGCCCGTCAGAGATTGAGATTCAGCCTGACTTGACTTATGAGGAAGAACCGATTCGCATCTTAGCTCGTGAAGTGAAAGAGTTACGAAATAAGAAAATCTCATTAGTTAAAGTTATATGGCATAAGCACGGGGTTGAGGAAGCAACTTGGGAACTCGAGAATTCAATGAAAGAATGCTACCCACATTTATTCATCAGTAAGATTTTCAGGGACAAAAATCCCTTAAGGGGGAGAGTTATAACAGCCCGATTTTGGCCCTAATCAGAACGGTGGTTTCGGGACCACGAATCTAAGTTAGAAAAATATTTTTTATATTATATTTGATATCTATAATATATGCTTGAGCATGTGCTAAAATATCGTGGATTAATTTGTCTCTATGTGTGTTTAATTTAAAGAAAAGGACTAAATCGTATAAGTGGTAAAAGTAGCGTTATTGCTTGATTGAGTGGTTAAATTAATGTGTCTTTATATAGGGGAGGACTAATGTTGATAATTGTCAATTTTTAATGGATAGTGGACGACAACATGCAAATTTTTATAATAAAAATTATATGTTTATATTATATGTTATGTTTAAATATATTACATTATATTAAAAACATGTTATAATAAAAACATAATAGAGAAAGTTCATGTTCATCTTTTATTTTGTCTTGTTATCATGAAACTAAAGAGAAAAGAAAAGAGAAAAACCTTCAAGGGTTTTGCACTTTTCAAGCTAGATTAAGGTATGATTCGGTTTTAGTTTTTGATAATTTTTACGTTTTTGAGATCGTTGCTTAGTGTTTTAGTAAGCCCATGATTAAATTTTGGAATTTGATATGCATTTCGTGAGTTTCCATTTAAGGGAGTTGGTTGTTTTTGTTGTTTAATGATGATATATTAATTATATGTGTTAGATTATCAAGTTTAATCTTTGAATATTTGATGAAATGGAGTAATTTGGGTTAAATTGTAAAAATAAATTGTTGGGAGAACTAAATTACAAAATAAATGGCTTGTATGGACTTATATAGGCATGAGGAGCATTTGGCCCTAAAGGAATAATTTCAAATTATGTGTATTTTGTGTTTTGTGCAATAAGGACTAAATTGTAAAAGTTGTAAATGTTAGGGGTAAAATGGTAATTTGCATAATTATGTGTTTTTGGATTAAATTGAATGAAAATATATTTGAATAAGCTTAATTTGGAAATTATTTATATCAAGAAAAAAAAAAGAAACGGGATTGGATCGGGGAAAGGTGAAGTTGAACGAATAGCCGGGAAACCCTAATCCGTCGATTTTCGAGGTAAGTTTTTAAGCAATCGGATTAACTTGAATTTATTCTATATTAAAATGTACATGCTTAAGTGTAGTGATAGACTTAATTTTAAATTGCCGAATGTGGCATGGGAGATATCATGATCTAGTTGAATGTAATGTTGGTTGGAAGTTGGATTTAATTGAGGAAAATGTTTTGTTATATATTAATGATGTAAATGGATATGGGAGATATTAGATTAGGAAATGAATATAGCCAAAGAAAGTGTTAGTCATATGATAATGATTTGGACAAATGTGACATAGATTTGGGTATGAAATAATAAAGTTATACCTATATGTATGTGCTTGAAAGTGAAGTTGTGGATTAAACTATATATATAAGTGTATATTTGAATGAATAATAGGTTACGAAAGGCACTAAGTGCACGAACTTATAATCGAGCATTAAGTGTGTGAAATCGATCACATGGCACTAAGTGTTCGAACTGTTAAAGTAACGGCACTAAGTGTGCGATACGTTACAGAAACTTGGCACTAAGTGTGTGGAACGTTGAAGAAATGACACTGAGTGTGCGATACGTTACATGAATTGCACTATGTGTGCGGATTTTTAGACCTTTCAAGGACATAAACAAGTGGCTGGAAATAACCAAGAAGTGATACGAAGGTAAGCGATGCATGATAAATGAATAGCTTTGTAACATCCTGAAAAGGGCCTATGCATTTTCGGTTTAATTGTACGAAATGACATGACTTATGTATAATGAATGTATGATGAACATTTTTGGAAACCTAAGTTAAAAGAGGAAAGTGAACATTTTGGAAACTTAAGTTAAAAGAGTAAAGTGAACATTTTTGGAAACCTGGAAATGTAAGGAAATGATTTAGAAATGCCAAGTGTAAAAGAGGAAACCAAAACAAAGTGGCCTTAAGAAAATTAATAGTAGAAGTTTGACACAAACATAGGCTTGTTTAAGTGGCTTGGAGGCACCACTTAAGGCCTAGGTAGGTGACGCCACAAGCTATGCAAATGGGCCTAGGTTCAGCCATGTGGGAAGAAAATAAAGGATTTTTATTTTGCTTCTAGAAGCAAAGGAGGTGGACGGCACAAGGGAACCTAAGTGAGGAATTTTACTTTCTTTAAAATTCGGCTAAAGGGTGTACTTAAGTGTGGATTAAATTCCTTATATTTTAAGTGGATAAAAGAAGAGATAATAGTTGGGATTAATTTTATTAAAGTGATAATTAAGAGATAAAACTTTATCAAAATAAGGGAGAGTTGGACGAATAGGGGGAACTAAGTGTAGTATTTTCGGAAAAAAGGAATGAAGAAAGGCTATTTGTTTCTTTTTCTTTTCCTTTTGAAAGTCTCTGCCGAAATTCTCTTGTCATCTTCTCTAATTTCTTTTGTTGACAAAACCGCAAGCTCCCTCTCAAAGACTCACCATAGCCGAATCTTTCATCTCTATTCTTCCTCTTCCTTGTTTCAATTCATCAAAAGTCGAAACCCCAAAGACAACCCCTAGCCGATTACTTCATCAAGTCCAAAAGCCAAGATCTTTGACAACTATTCAGTCTTTGTAGCCGATTTCTTCAGGGCTTCAAGCAAGGGAGGTTGTCGACTACAACACTAAGGGTAAGGATTAGAGTGTTGTCATGTTATTCCCATTCCCTCTTCTTTTAGCCGAAAGTTTGAGTCTTAACCCAATAATGTTCAATGGCCAAATCTATGAAGGATCTTCCAGGATTTGGGAAGTGTCGACTATAGAATGAGGAGATCTCCGGGATACTAAATTGCAAGTTAAGCATTAATGTGGCTATAACTATGTTATGAAACCTAGATCTATTCCTTATTATTTTGAAAGCCGAAAAAACTAACTTATGTAAAGATGTAGTGCTTGGCCGAATATCAGGAAGGAGAAATTCGTTTCCCGAAGGTGCACCATAACGTGTTCCCTAGTTATTCGGTAAGTTTCGGGATTTAAGATCCGCAAGGTAAGTACTATAGCATTCGGCCAAGGCCTGTATTGATACTAAGATCTATTTTCTACATATTAAAAAGCCAAAACTAACTTATATAGAGATCCAGTATTTAGCCGAATACAAGGAGGAGAAAAGCAAAGTTTTCGGGATTTGAGTGATAAGCAAATCGGCATTAAGGTAAGTTTTAGTGCACAAATCCTACTAGGATTTGGTTTTGTGGCCGAATGAGTTTCTCATTAAACCTTTAATATGGGCCGAATGTAGGGAGTTAAAGGTCTAAGGCAGTAGATCAAATTTCGGGATTTCAAGTGAAATTGTTAAGTTTAATCGGTGTGTACCCACACTACTTTTAATAAGATTCATGGCTATAATAAATATGTGCATGTTTATAAGAATGTGAAATATGGCTAAGGTACCATGTTATGGTACAAAGTACTCTGCATGCTTCCTACTCCTACTAGGATTACTAAATATGTTATATTTAACATGTGAAAAGTGACATGAATGTGAATTTAAGTATGATATGCATGATATGAATAATATGGGGCATTCGGGTTATATGAGAAAGGGGAAGTTAATGTGGTGACTTCGGTCTCACTATCTGAATGTGGTGACTTCGGTCACATTATCTGAATGTGGTAACTTTGGTTACATTATTTGAATGTGGTGTCTCATGACACAATTATTTAATCTGGTGGCTATGCCACGAATTTTATATGGGCGATGAGTAGGTCGACTGCATCAACTGCCTTCGATGGTGTGTAGCGGATGGAGGGTTGACTTAGTAGTCCCCACGGTGTGTAAGTTGGTACGGGGATGTGTAGCGGATGGCATATAGGTTTGGGTTCGGGATTGCATCATTATCTTGAATTATTATGTGAACATGATATGCATGGTATGCCTAAATCTATTAAATTTTAGTGTTGGTTACACATTGAGTCATTGACTCACCCCTGCTAGGAAACATGTTTAGATGATGAGCAGTGGCGGATTGGGACTACAGAACTTGTGGTGGCCATGCTCACTTAAAGTTTTATTTAATTTGGACATTTTATTTTATTTAAGTACTCTACAATTTTATTTTGGGTTTTGTTTTATGTAATAAGGCCATAGTGATGATTTTATTGTTGTTTTAATTACTATGTTACTAATTTATGTTATTTAAAGATTAAGTCAATTTAATTTAAAATAAACTTTAAATATTTTGTCACCTGAAATAAACGGGTTTTCAATATAAAAATAAACTTGTTTTCAACTCGAGCCCAACCCACAAACAAACTATCTTCAAAACACATAGTTTTCAAAGTATTCAAAAGAATTTTGAACCGGTTTACATCGAGGAACATACTTGATCCGATCCAGGCTCATGGGTCGGGTGTGGGGTGTTTCAGCTTGGTATCAGAGCTTAGTTTTAAACTCTCGGCCTGTGGTCTAAGGCCCAAAACATTTTCAAATCGAGCCCAAATGAGTTTTATGGAAGTATTTCTAAAAATAGGCAGGTTTGATGGCATGGCACCTAAGTCTCAGGACCATGATCCACTGTAAGTACCCCAACCATCGTGTGATTATGTGATTTATAGAAGGGTAGAAAAGGAATGGAACGTAGAATAGAATGAAAGATACTTGAACCCTAGGACTAGTCTACCTCAACTACTACATAAAACTTAAATGCTTAACTAAACAAACCTATGGCTAAGTCAACCAAGTTAAGGTGTGGTAACCCCTATGTGCATGTCTAGGATTGGATCCGAAAGAGCCTAGTATTTAAGCAGTCCTAGTGACTCACCTCCTCTTCGCAGGAATCCTACCTGGAGCGTAGCTTCGGGTCACCCTAACCCAGAGGACTTAGTGGGTGTGGCAACCCCTGTGCGCATGCCTAGGAATGGTTTCAGTGGGAGCTTGGTACTTAAGCAGTCCGTGTGACTCACCTCCTCTCCACTCGAATCCTACCTGGTGCGTAGCTTTGGTTCACCCTGACCAAGAAGACTTGGTCATAGGCTAAACACAATAACTAAAACCCGAAAGGGAACTAGCCATGTTTTTTATAAGAACCCTAATTTTAAAACTCTTAAAATCATTTTTCTTTAATTTGGAAAACTATTTATTTCTACACAATTTTCTGAAAAATTTTCGATTTATAAAATTACAAAAATACCCCTAGTGGTAAAATTACAAAAATGCCCTTAGTTTATAAAAATGTCTAAAATACCCACAGTTTTAATCAACATTATCATTATTTTATAACAAGTCCAAAAACCCCTTATTTGCAAATTATCAACAATACATTGATTTTGAAAAAATTACAAAATTGCCCCTAACTTACCAAAATTTCCAAAATGACCCTGATTTCCAAAATTTTTGCAACTTCATCGTTTTGGAAAATAAATCTCTCAAAAAGAACCCTCAAAGTTTTGAAAATTTGAAATATCCCTGAATTATTAAACTTTACAAAATTACCCTGGTTTATTACCAAGATACCCCCGAAATTCAAAATTATCGAAATACCCTTAGAATTTCCAAATTTACCGAAGAGCCCCGGGACTTTAAAATTTCCAAAATACTTTTTGACAAAATCACCAAGGAACCTTATTTGACAAGTTACGAAAATACCTGTAGGGTAAATTATGAAAATACCCTTGGGTAGTGGAAAAACAACAACAATGAAAACTACAACATTTCTCTGAATGAAGTAAAGTTCATAATTGATTGATGGATGAATGTAAAGACTGTGTGCATGTATGGATACGAAAGAACCACTCCTAAAATTCTTTTCATAAAACTTCTTCACGATTAATCAGTGGAATAAAGGCTAATTCATAAAAAATTTCTTAAATTAGATTAAAGCGCATCATTAGATATGAGTTCTAGAGGACGCAGTCGTCATGGACGCAGTAGAGGAAGAATGACTGTGTCAGAACCCATTAGATCGAGTCAAGGGTCTGACAATGAGTTACCACCGCCACCGCCACCCCACTATTGGTGTCGAGCAGCAAGCTCAGACGAGGATGATGTTGTGTCGCAGAGCTATCTTTGCGAGTTTTGGAAATGGTGGTGGCGCGGTGGAAATCGAGAGCTCAAAAATTTGTACCGAGTGACTCCAAGCCAATGGAGTGAGGTGTTCCATGGAGTATCCGGTGGCACCAGTCTGGTGAATCTTGGTTGGAAGCAACCGGCGCATTATGGATGAGCTCGATCGACCCTGAGGAGAAGTTGAAAGGAATGGTGGCACTACTACATGATGAAGCGTATCAATGGTGGTTAACAGTGAGGGATGGTGCCACTACTGAGGATCTGACCTGGGAGTATGCCAAGGAGGCATATCAGAAAAAAGTATGTCGGCACACGTTATATTGATGAGCAGAGGAAAGCTTTTCTGGGGCTGGTTCAAGGGAAGAAGTCGGTAGCAGCGTATGAAGCTAAATTTCTAAGGTTAAGCCGATATACTCGAGAAGTAGTGGCTACGGAGCATAAGCGGTGTGTGTGATTCGAAGACGGTTTAAGGGATGACCTAAGGTTACTGATAGCTCCACATTAGGAGCGAGAGTTTTCTACGTTAGTAGAAAAGGCTAAGGTAGCCGAGGAATCAAGGACTCGATTAAGCGAGCTCGATAGGAATAGACCCAAGAGGGTTATGGGTCATTAGGATCATCGGAAATTATGTAAAAGGCCCAAAACCGATGGGTCGAGGGTCGACAAGTCTGGTACAGGATGGCGATGATCGTCCTTGTGATCATTGTGGAAAGAAGCACTTGGGGAGGCTTTGGAAAAGACGAGAGGATGTTTTAGGTGTGGGTCCAAGGACCATATGCTTAAAGATTGTCCTAAGAAACCAGATGAAAGTCGATCAACAGCTCAGAATGTTAATCAGGTTGGTAGAGGAGGACAGCAGCCTCAACCAGGTCGTGGTTTAAATAACAAAGGTAATGGTGCTGGTAGAGGACGTGGAACACAAGGCAGAGGTGCTGCTAACACTGAGGCAAGGCAACTGGGTTTGGTTTATGCAGTTCACCGGAGAGAGGATGGAGACGCACCGGACGTCATAACCGGTACGTTCCTTATTTATAAAAAGCCTTATTATGCCTTAATTGATGTGGGCTCGACCCATTCTTATGTTGCATGTAGTGTAGTGGAAACACTAGGCCTAGACTCTGAACTTTCTGATAGGGAGATGATGGTAGTAAGCCCATTAGGCCAAACTATAGTGGTGAATAAGATTTTTGGAATGTATCCCTAGAAATTTAGGGAGTGAGCTTTCGGGCTGACTTAATGGAGTTACCCTTCGGAGAATTTGACCTCATACTTGGTATGGATTGGTTAGTAGAACACCGAGTCGTGTTGGATTGTGCGGCTAAACGAATAGAATTAAGGACCCCGGAGGATGAGGTGGTCATTATGATAGGAGAAAGAAGAAACTACTTGTCTAATGTAGTTTCAGGCGCTTAAGGCTGAAAAGATGGTTCGTAAAGGGTGCGAGGCATTTTTAGCCTTCGTAAGTGCTTTGGATGGAAAGGAAAAAGGTGTCAATAGGGTTAGAACGGTAAAGGACTTTGAGGATATGTTCCCAGAAGAATTACCAAGAATATCCCCAGATAGGGAGGTGGAATTTGGAATAGACTTGCTACCGGGAATAGCTCCTGTGTTAATCACTCCATACCGAATGGCGCTAAAGGAGTTAGTGGAGCTCAAGGCTCAAATCCAAGAATTGCTGGATCGTGGGTTCATCCAACCCAGTGTGTCTTCATGGGGAGCACCAATCCTGTTTGTAAAGAAGAAGGACAAAACTATGCGTATGTGCATAGATTACTGTCAGTTAAATAAGCTGACCATTAAGAACAAGTATCCTTTGCCAAGGATCAATGACTTGTTCGATCAGCTGAAAAGGGCCGCAGTGTTCTCAAAGATTGACTTGAGGTCAGGATATCATCAGTTGAAGGTGAAGGAGGTAGATATCCATAAGATAGCCTTTAGGACAAGATACGGCCACTATGAGTTTGTAGTAATGCCGTTCGGGTTGACAAATGCCCCAGCCGCATTCATGGATATGATGAACCGGTGTTTCAACCTTACTTGGATAGGTTCGTCGTAGTGTTCATCGATGACATCCTCGTATACTCTAAGTCTGAAGAGGAGCATGATAGCATCTCCGGATTGTGTTGCAAGTATTGAGGGAGAAGAAGCTTTATGCCAAATTCAACAAGTGTGAATTTTGGCTTAAGAAAGTTGCTTTCTTAAGACACGTGGTGTCTACTGAAGGAATAAGGGTGGATCCTAGGAAGATCAAAGCTGTGTTGGATTGGAAACCACCTAAGTCGGTGGAGGATATTCATAGTTTCTTGGGATTGGTAGGCTACTACAGAAGGTTCGTGGAAGGATTTTCGTCAATAGCCGCGCCTTTAACAAAGTTGTTGAGGAAGGAAGTACCCTTTGTATGGACGGATAAGCAACAGGAGAGTTTTGAAAAACTTAAGAAAGTATTGACGAAAGCTCCAGTGTTGATTCAGCCAAAGGTGGGAAAGGATTTTGTGGTGTACTATGACGCTTCGCATACGGGATTAGGATGTGTTCTAATGCAAGATGGAAAAGTAGTCGCTTATGCGTCTCGGCAATTAAGGCCGCATGAGGTTAACTACCCAACCCATGACTTGGAATTGGCAGCAGTGGTTTTTGCCCTTAAGGTGTGGAGGCACTATCTCTATGGAGAAAGGTCAGTGATCTACACAGACCACAAGAGCCTTAAGTATCTATTGACTCAGAAGGAGTTGAACTTGAGGCAGCGAAGGTGGGTGAAGTTATTGAAAGATTATGATTGCTCGACAGAGTACCTCCCGGGCAAGGCGAATGTGGTAGTTGATGCCCTAAGTCGGAAGGTTGTGTCGGATCTAAGGGCTATATTCGCTCACTTAAGTTTGTATGATGATGGAAGCCTGTTGGCAGAGTTGCAAGTCAAACCCACATGGCTGAATGAGGAGAAAAGGGGATAGTTGACTGATAAGGACATAAGTGCTAAGTTACAGCAAGTACAGAACGGAGAGTTAGAGGATTATGGCGTTAATGATGAAGGAGTATTGTGCTACAAAGGAAAAGTTTGTATGCCGAAGGACGAGGAGTTAAGACAGAGGATTTTTCAAGAAGAGCATAGTATCCCTTATGCTATGCATCCCGGAGGCATTAAGTTGTACAGAGACTAAGAGAACAATTTTGGTGGCCACGATCTTAAATGGGAAGTCTTGAATTAGGTGGGAAAATGTCCGACGTGTCGACAAGTTAAGGCTGAACACCAAGTTCCATCGGGATTGCTTCAGCCAATCTAGATTCCGCAGTGGAAGTGGGAAAGAATTACCATGGACTTCGTTAGTGGGCTTCCCCTTAAGCCTACTAAGAAGGACTCGGTATGGGTAATAGTGGATCGTTTGACCAAGTTCGCGCACTTTATTCCTGTAAGAGTGGATTATTCCCTTCAGAAATTAGCTAAGTTATATGTGGCGGAAATCGTGAGGCTACATGGAGTGCCGGTGTCTATCATTTTGGATAGAGACCCAAGGTTCACGTCTCGATTTTAGAGGGCACTTCATCAAGCTTTAGGCACTAAGTTGGACTTCACTACGACTTTTCATCCACAATCAGACGGGCAGTCTGAATGGGTAATACAAGTGTTGGAGGATATGTTGAGAGGCTGTGTGATGGATTTTCGAGGAAGTTGGGAGGATTACTTGCCTTTAGCAGAGTTCACTTACAACAATAGTTATCAGGCTAGCATTCGGATGGCACCATATGAAGCATTGTACGGTGAAAGTGTCGAACTCCTACTTGTTGGACTGAATTAAGAGAACGTCGAGTTTTGGGACCAGAGATGGTGGTAGAAACTAAAGAGAAGGTTGAGATAATCTGAGCACGGTTAAAGGAAGCCTCTGATAGGCAGAAGTCTTATGCTGACCTCAAGTGGAAGGAAATAGAGTTTGAAGTGGGAGACCAAGTGTTTCTGAAAGTCTCGCCTTGGAAGAAGGTAATGAGGTTCGGTCGGAAAGGGAAGCTAAGCCCAAGGTTTATAGGACCTTATCGGGTGTTGAAGTGAATTGGACCAGTGGCATACCAGCTAGAGTTGCCACCCGAGTTGTAGCAGATGCACGGCGTATTCCATGTATCCATACTACGTCGCTACCGATCGAATCCCTCTCATATGGTACCGGTTGAAGAAGTGGAGCTAAGGCCAGACTTATCCTACGAGGAAGAGCCGATTCAGATATTGGAACGTGATGTGAAAGTGTTACGGAGGAAGTCAGTTCCTCTAGTCAAAGTGTTAAGGCGCAATCATGGATCGGAGGAAGCTTCGTGGGAACCAGAGGAGGCAATGCGACAGCAATACCCTCAATTATTTTAGCTAGGAAATTTTGAGGACGAAATTATTTTAAGGGGTAGAACTGTAACATCCTAAAAAGGGACTATGCATTTTCGGTTTAATTGTACAAAATGACATGACTTATGTATTATGAATGTATGATGAACATTTATGGAAACATAAGTTAAAAGAGGAAAGTGAACATTTTGGAAACTTAAGTTAAAAGAGGAAAGTGAACATTTTTGAAACCTGGAAATGTAAGGAAATAATTTAGAAATGTCAAGTGTAAAAGAGGAAACTAAAACAAAGTGGCCTTAAGAAAATTAATAGAATAAGTTTGACACAAACATAGGCTTGTTTAAGTGGCTTGGAGGCACCACTTAAGGCCCAGGTAGGTGACGCCACAAGCTATGCAAATGGGCCTAGGTTTGAGCCACGTGGGAAGAAAATAAAGGATTTTTATTTTGCTACTAGAAGCAAAGGAGGTGGACGGCACAAGGGAACCTAAGTGAGGAGTTTTATTTTGTTTAAAATTTGGCTAAAGGGTGTGCTTAAGTGTGGATTAAATTCCTTATATTTTAAGTGGATAAAAGAAGAGATAATAGTTGGGATTAATTTTATTAAAGTGATAATTAAGAGATAAAACTTTATCAAAATAAGGGAGAGTTGGCCGAATAGGGGGAACTAAGTGTAGTATTTTTGGCAAAAAGGAATGAAGAAAGGCCATTTGTTTCTTTTTCTTTTCCTTTTGAAAGTCTCTGCCGAAATTTTCTTGTCATCTTCTCTAATTTCTTTTGTTGACAAAACCGCAAGCTCCCTCTCAAAGACTCACCATAGCCGAATCCTTCATCTCTATTCTTCCTCTTCCTTGTTTCAATTCATCAAAAGCCGAAACCCCAAAGACAACCCCTAGCCGATAACTCCATCAAGTCCAAAAGCTAAGATCTTTGACAACTATTCAGTCTTCTTAGCCGATTTCTTTAGGGCTTCAAGCAAGGGAGGTTGTCGACTACAACATTAAGGGTAAGGATTAGATTGTTGTCATATTATTCCCATTCCCTCTTCTTTTAGCCGAAAGTTTGAGTCTTAACCCAATAATGTTTAATGGCCGAATCTATGAAGGATCTTCCGGGATTTGGGAAGTGTCGACTATAGAATGAGGAGATCTCTGGGATACTAAATCGCAAGGTAAGCATTAATGTGCAATCTGCTATAACTATGTTATGAAACCTAGATCTATTCCTTATTATTTTGAAAGCCGAAAAAACTAACTTATGTAAAGATCTAGTGCTTGGCCGAATATCAGGAAGGAGAAATTCGTTTCCCGAAGGTGCACCATAAGCCACGTGTTCCCTAGTTATTCGGTAAGTTTCAGGATTTAAGATCTGCAAGGTAAGTACTATAGCATTCGGCCAAGGCCTGTATTGATACTAAGATCTATTTTCTACATATTAAAAAGCGAAACTAATTTATGTAGAGATCCAGTATTTGGCCGAATACAAGGAGGAGAAAAGCAAAGTTTTCGAGATTTGAGTGATAAGCAAATCGGCATTAAGGTAAGTTTTAGTGCACAATCCTACTAGGATTTGGTTTTATGGCTGAATGAGTTTCTCATTAAACCTTTAATATGGTCGAATGTAGGGAGTTAAAGGTCTAAGGCAGTAGATCGAATTTCGGGATTTCAAGTGAAATTGTTAAGCGAATCAGGTGTGTACCCCACACTACTTTTAATAAGATTCATGGCTATAATAAATATGTGCATGTTTATAAGAATGTGAAATATGGCTAAGGTACCATGTTATGGTACAAAGTGCTCAGGTACGTTTCCTACTCCTACTAGGATTACGAAATATGTTATATTTAACATGTGAAAAGTGACATGAATGTGAATTTAAGTATGATATGCATGATATGAATAATATGGGGCATTCGGGTTATATGAGAAAGGGAAGTGAATGTGGTGACTTTGGTCTCACTATCGAATGTGGTGACGAATGTGGTGACTTTGGTCACATTATTCGAATGTGGTGTCTCATGACACAATTATTTAATCTGGTGGCTATGCCATGAATTTTATATGGGCGATGAGCACGTCGACTCTGACCGCCTTTGATGGTGTGTAGAGGATGGAGGGTTGACTTAGTAGTCCCCACGGTGTGCGAGGTTAGTGCGGGGATGTGTAGCGAGATGGCATATAGGTTTGGGTTCTGGATTGCATCATTATCTTGAATTATTATGTGAACATGATATGTATGGTATGCCTAAATCTATTAAATTTTAGTGTTGGTTACACATTGAGTCTATTGACTCACCCGTTAGGTGGGAACATGTTTGGTGATGAGCGGTGATGGATCGGGACTGGCGAGAACTTGTGGTGGCCATGCTCTCAGTTAAAGTTTTATTTAATTTGGACATTTTATTTTATTTAAGTACTCTACAATTTTATTTTGGGTTTTGTTTTATATAATAAGGCCATAGTGATGATTTTATTGTTGTTTTAATTACTATGTTACTTAATTTATGTTATTTAAAGATTAAGTCAATTTAATTTAAAATAAACTTTAAATATTTTATCACCGAAATAAACGGGTTTTCAATATAAAATAAACTTGTTTTCAACTCGAGCCCAACCCACAAACAAACTATCTTCAAAACACACAGTTTTCAAAGTATTCAAAAGAATTTTGAACTGGTTTACATCGAGGAACATACCAGATCCGGTCCATGCTCGTGGGCCGGGTGTGGGGTGTTTCAAGCTTAGTACCATTGAGGTAAGTTATCTTAGTATATGAAATTATATTAATGTGAAGTAATCATTTATTTTTGAGCTTGTTTCGAAATGGAAAATGTCTTGTGAACATTCGATTTTGAGACCTATTAAAAATGGTGATTGTTGATTGGGGTCAAATTATGCATATTTATCTTTATGAATTAGTTAATGATCATGTTGGATTGATTAAATATCATATTGATTAGTTGTATATTTCTACCATTGCTTAAACCTTACTAAGCTATGATAGCTTACTATATGTGTTTATTTAACTATTTCATAGATCTTGAAGTCGAAGCTCGAGCTCGGGAATCATCGTCAAAGTCAATCACACTATCATCTATCTTTGGTACCTTTTTGTTAAATCGAACATTTTGAAACTATGGCATGTATAAGCTATTTTCTCTTTGGAGTTACTTTGTACATAATGTATATAAATGCCATGCGAATATGGCTTCACTTCTATGCTTGTATTGATTTGTTGATGCTTGAGGTGTTGTATATGTTTGTGCATTTTCACTCTTTATAAAGGCATGTTTTGGTATGTATGCCGTGAAGTTCTAAAAGGGTATTTAATCTATACATTTCGAATGAATGTCTTATGAATAAAGTAGATGTAAATTGATGATAATTTATTTAATTGAATATGGCTTAGTCATGCTTGATTTTGGTTTATTATAGGGTATATTCGATACATTATAATCTTAACTTGGAAGCTATATCAAGTTATGTTATGTATGTGATAATTGAGATTCTAAGCTTGGTTAAAATAAGGTATATGGTACCCTTTGGATAATGAATATACTTTTGCTTAAATTTATATGTACTTACAATATATATCATGAAAAGATTAGGTCATATTTTGTGTATGTAATTAATGAATGTATTATAGTAATGAATAAGTTGAAGTATGTACATTTGAAAATATTCGGCCATAGTATTGTTTTGATTTGGTGTTTATATTATTCATGGGAGGTTTATAATCATACGGTTATGAGGTTTGAAATGGGTAAGTATTATTGTGAACAACTGGATATGGTGTGCATGTTATTAAATTAGTATAAGTAATAGTTTTTATAAAGTGCATTGTCTTGTGTTGGTTAAGTAATGCCTGTAACCCTAATTCAGTGATGGATACAGGTTAGGGGTGTTACTGTGTGTGACACATGGTCAACCCCCATTGGTGTGTTGATAGGCTGTGTCCCCTGCGCCAAATTTACGAGAATTCGATTCGTCACACGGGCCAGCACACGGGCGTGTGCCTAGGCCTTGTGCCCCTTGAGAAGTTGCTGACGTCATAAACAAAATGCTAAGGTTTTTACACATAGGGAAGGGCACGGGCATTTCTAGGCCATGTGAGGGACACGGGCCATTGACACGGGCATGTGTTCGGCCGTGTGAAATCCCCTTAGGATCAAAATGAAAAATAAATTCTACACGGGCTATGAACATAGGCGTGTGTGACCATACGACTTGCCCACACGGGCGTGTGGCCCCTGTTTAGGCAAAATTTTTCTAAGTGAACAAAAGTTTCTGGTTTAATCCTGAAACCTTCCGGATGTATGTTTAAGGCCTCGTAAGCCATAATAAGGATGTTATGAATATGAATGAAAAGTTTTAAGTTTGAAAAGAAATTTTATAGCCGATAATGCATGTTTAAGCAAGTGAAGTCCGGTAATGCCTCATATCCTGTCCCGGCATCGGACACTGGTAAGAGGTGTTACATTTAGTGGTATCAGAGCTACGGTTTAGTCGATTCTCAGACTAACGTAGCATATACATGAGTCTAGCTATACATGCCATACTTATGAGTATTTATATAATGATAGTGTAACGTCTTGACGATTTAAATTGTGTTTTCATATAGTAAATGGATCCTGATAGAGCCATGGCGGATGATGTAGAAAGTAACATGCTGGCTCCTGCTAAAGGGACAGTACCGAATGAAAATGAGAATAGACCTACAACTGTGAGTCAGAGAGGATGGGAATAGGCTAGGGAATCCTTTCTCCACATGATGAATGCATGGTATACGGAGTTCGTTCGTGTGAACCCAAATGCAGAACCCCTCCACCCCCGTCTATTCCTAAACCTACCCTTGTAGCTCCCCAAGTGGTAGAAGTAGTAAGAGAGAAAAGCCTCTGGTTGATAGAATCGGAAGTAAGGAGCCGAGGAATTCTAGGCTAGTAAAGATGACGATCTGGAAAGAGCAGGGTTTTGGCTTGGAAATGCCATCAAGGTATTTGATGAATTATCTTGCACACCTGATAAGTACATGAAATATGAAGTTTCTCTCTTGAGGGATTCAACTTATTAGTGGTGGAATACCCTTGTGTCGGTTGTACCAAGGGAAAGGATCACATGAGAGCTTTTCAAAGAAGAAATCCAGAAAAGTATATCAGTCAAAGATTCATCGACCAGAAAAAGAAGGAATTCCTTGAACTGAAACAAGGTAAGATGACAATAGTTGAGTATCAGTGTGAATTTGTAAGACTTAGCAAGTACATTCGTGAGTGCGTGTCCTCTAAAGCCATCATGTGTAAGAGGTTCAATGACGAATTAAATAAAGATATCAGAATATTTGTTGGTGTCCTCGAGTTGAAGGAATTTGTTGTGCTCATAGATCGGGCTTGTAAAGCCAAGGAATTAGTAAAAGAGAAAAGAAAAGCTGAGATGGAGTCTCGTGACTCAAGAAAGAGACAAATTAACAAGTAATTTCAGTCCTCGTCCAAGAAATCGAGAGACTTCCCTACCCGATCAGCTACTTCAGTCGAGTTTTCAAATAGAAGTAAAAGTAAACAGTACTCAAGAAATAAGGCTCAAACTACCTCAATTGCTAGTGTTGGGAATACTCGACCTAATAGACTGGAATGTCCACAGTGTGGCAGACGTCATCCCGGTGAGTGCCTAGCACATGAGAGGGCCTATTTCAAATGTGGTTCCCAAGATCATTTTATTAGAGAGTGCCCTGAGATGATTGAAAAAGAGAAAATTCAGAGTGCAAGAGCGGGAAGCACTACTAGAGGGAGACAACAGAGAAACCCGAGTAGTTGGATGAGTAGTAAGAATACTCCCAGAGAGCAGGCTGCAAGATCTGAGGGTAGAGTGCCTACAAGAACTTATGCCATTCGCGCTCACGAAGAGGCGTCAATCCCTGATGTAATTACGGGTACATTTTCTCTCCATGATACTAATGTTGTTTCTTTAATTGATCTAGGGTCTACCCATTCATACATTTGCATGAAATTATTATCTAGTATGAGCATGCCTATTAAGTCTACAGAGTTCATGATTAAAGTGTTCAATCCCTTAGGAAAATGTGTATTAGTTGATAAGGTATGCAAGATTTCCCATTGATGATTAGAGGTCATTATTTTAAGGCAAGTCTCATGCTATTGCCATTTGATGAATTCGATATAATTCTTGGTATGGACTGGTTAACCACTCATGATGTGACAGTAAATTATGGAAAGAAAAACATTGAATTGAGATGTGAAAATGGCGACACTCTTCGCGTTGAATCATATGAACAAGCTAGATCGCCTGTAGTGATCTCTCACATGTCTGTTCAGAGGTATGTAAGAAAGGGGTATGAGGCATATCTTGCTTTTGTGATGAATGCCAAAGAAACTGAGTTAAGAATTGAATCAATACCGATAGTATGTGAATATCTAGATATTTTTCCCAAAGAATTACTAGGGTTGTCTCCGATTAGAGAGGTTGAATTTGGTATCGAGTTAGCTCCTGGTATGACACCGATATCGATTGCTCCATATAGAATGGCTCTGTAACACCCCAAATCCAGCACAAACACTACAACCGGATCTGGTATGTCACTGAGGAGATTTTAGAAAACTTGTGGCACTTTAGGAAAACAATTATCAGGTTTAAACGTTTACCGAAAACGTTATAATTTATTAGGGTTTTATAAGATATGAAGTTATAAAATGCCTTGTTTTTTTTTTTAAAATAATACCGAAATTTAATACATGACTTAACTTAATTTAAATATAAAGTTTAAATGTTTACTAACGATAAAACCCAACATAAAACCCAAAATGATAAAGTCTACTCGCCCATGGCCTTATTACATTGAAATTTAAACCCATAAAAATATCAAATAATAAACTAGAGTCTTTTCTTTTCCAAATCCAAATGTTCTTTTGCATTGCCACCTTGCGCTCCTCTCCAGCCCAGTTCGAAGCACTAGGTGCTACCTGAAAAATGTTAAATAATGGGTTGAGTCGCGAGACTCAGTGTGTAACCCTCATGCACCATTAGATTTGGGCCTTAGCCCCACAGAGCAGAATAACAGATTAATATATTCATAACAAAATTATGCAAGCCCAACCCAAATCCTAGATTTCCATCCACTACACACCACCCTTACCTGCCATTCACACCATTGGGGATTTCTACAATCAACCCACACCGCTACACGCCATTGATGGTATTCATGCTGCTCATCGTCAGATCATGGCCGTAGCCACTACAACAGGTCATGGCAAAAGCCACTACAACAGGTCACGGCGAAAATCGCTACAATAGGTCACGGCAAAGCCGCTACAACAGAATACTCCCCCTTCATCAAACCCATCCCCATGCATTCACAGAAAATCGACATACACATATCTCATATCATTTAATCAGAACATTCACTTAGAATAACAGGGATCACTAACCTGGTGATTTACTTTTACCCTATTTGGGTTTTCAATAGCCTTGCCAGGTATTTCGGCATTTATCAGAACATATTAGATTTATATACATATATTTAGCAAACAGGTCTAGATGGTGTGGAAAGTTACACACCTGATATCGCATAGTTTTATACCTTTAATCAGTATCCTTACTATCTGGATCTACAACCTTTAGTCTAAACATTGCTCAAAAGCCGGAAGAACACAGAGATTTGGCCTCCCCTATAATCGGCCAAAGGTTAGTAAATCCGAATTTACACACTAAAATCAATAGATCTCCATACCTTGAAATCCAGAAAGTAACACGATTCGTGTGTTACTACCCTGACTAAGAGATCTAATCGATTGACTCCTCTTTAGATCTCGAAATGCCGAAAATAAGAGAAAAACAATAGATTAGTCACTAAATAGCCATTCAGCTAGAGACTTTGAAAAGCCGAAAAAGATTTGGTTTTCCTCCAAATCAATACTTACCTAAGGTTTCCTTCAGATTTCAGCACAAGTAGGCACCCCAGAGTGATTTCGGCACACACAGAAGACTAGGTCTCATGATTTTGGCTTTTATGCAAAATCCCTAAAAAGATAAGCTATTGCGTTTTCGACTTTTTAGAAGATCTGGGTGGTATGTTTCGGCTAACAAGAAAAGTGAGAAGAAAGTAAAGAAAGGCTTGATAATTCGGCTAAGGTGTCTCAAAGAGATGAGAAAGAGAGGATTCGAAAAAGAAAGGAGAGGGAGAATAGAGTAGAAATTTTGGCAGAGAAAAGTGAAAAGATGAGAGCTTTTGCAGCAAATTTCGATACCTCTCCCCTGCATATAGAAAACATATTCCTCCCCTTAGCAGAGATTGATTTTCGGCCAACACTGTAATCAAGAGATTAACCTTACCCCTCTATCCCTTATCCTTATCAAATATTCATCCAAAAGAGGCCATATTTGCACCAACTCTTCATTTCCTATTATCAACTTATTATCCATAAATTTTAACAATCCAAATCCCCTAATTATTAGCCTTGTGCCGTCCCCCCTCTTAGTCCCTTGGGTTGCCGTATTTGGCCCACCTCAATGGGTCCAAACGGCCACACATTGGGCCTCCTCCCTTCCTTGCTTCTAACGCCATCCTCTACCCATGGTAGGGCCACCTACCTTTGGGCCACAAGCCCATTTTGTCCCTTAAAACACAGATAACCATCTTTAAACCTTGTAATGCCCAAACAAAATATTTTAACTGAGGTCTTAGCCTATTCCCGAGCCCAATTAATGCCTAAATTCTAAATTTAACATATTTAAGCATACAACCACATAAAATGTATAGGCTCAATAATTCGGGATGTTATAGATCTTGTTGTCGCATAACATTCTTTGGCTCCCACGTCGCCTCCTCTGCGCCGTGGTTTCGCCACAAAACTTTGACCAAAGGGGCAAACTTTCTTCTTCACACTTTTATGTCTCGATCCAAGATTTGCACTGGTTCTTCCTCAAAAGACAGATCTGGCCTTACCTCAATCTCTTCCACCGGTACTACGTGTGATGGATCAGAACGATAATATCTTAGCATCGAGACATGAAACACGTCATGTATCTATTCCAATTCTGAAGGCAACTCCAAACGATGGGCCACTAGCCCCACACATGCTAGTACCCGATACGGCCCAATAAACCGTGGACTTAACTTACCCTTCCATCCAAACCTCATTACCTTCTTCCATGGAGATACCTTTAAAAGACTTGGTCTCCTACTGCAAATTCCACCTCCTTCCACTTTAGATCCGCATAAGATTTCTACCGATCAGGCGCTTCCTTCAACCGAGCCCGTATTAACTTCACTTTCTCCTTTGTTTGTTAAACTAATTATGGACCCAACATCTGACGTTCACCTAACTCCATCCAACAAGTTGGGGTATGACATCTTCTTCCATATAACGCTTCATAAGGTGCCATCTGAATACTAGCTTGATAACTGTTATTGTATACGAATTTCGCCAAAGGTAAATACTTCTCCCAACTGCCCCTAAAGTCAATGATGCAACCCCTTAGCATATCCTCCAAGATCTGAATTACCCTCTCAGACTGACCATCGGTTTGTGGGTGAAAAGCGGTACTAAAATCTAACCTTGTTCCCATTGCTTGTTGAAGAGCCTTCCAGAATCGAGATGTGAACCTAGGGTCCCTATTGATATGATCGACAGGCACACCATGCAATCTCACCACCTCAGCCACATATAACTTAGCCAACTTTTGCAAAAAATAGTTGACCGAATCGGTATGAAGTGAGCCGACTTTGTCAAATGATCCACAATTACCTAAATCGAATCTTTCTTAGTGGGCATAAGGGTAACCCACTAACAAAATCCATCGTGATCCTTTCCTACAACCCCGAAGGCAACTGGTGCTCCGCTTTCACCTGTTGGCACGTCAAACACTTACCCACGAATTTTGTTACCTCTCGCTTCAGACCTGGCCACCAAAATTGCTCTCGCAAATCCTGATACATCTTAACTCCTCCAGGATGCATAGCATATGGGCTACTATGCGCCTCCAGAATCATCTACCTTAACTCCACATCCTTTGGCATACAGACTCTCTCCTAGAAACACAAAACTCCATTACAATTCAAGCTATAGTCCTCTACCTCACCATTCTACACTTGTCGGATTCGAGTACCCAAGACATCATCAAGAAGTTACTTTTTCCTTGATCTGACTTGTCCACATAGGTCTTTCTTGTAGTTTAGCTACCAAACTGCCATCCTCATACAAGCTAAGATGAGCAAACACCGCCCTTAAATCTACTATCGCCTTTCTACTTAACGCATCCGCCACCACGTTAGCCTTGTCCGGGTGGTACTCAATCAAATAATCATAGTCCTTTAACAGCTCAATCCACCTTCTCTACCTTATGTTCAACTCCTTCTGAGTAAGGAGATACTTCAAGCTCTTGTGGTCAGTGTAAATAACTGACTTCTCCCTGTACAAGTAGTGTATCCAGATCTTCCGAGCCAACAATACTGCCGTTAGTTCCAAATCATGTGTAGGGTAGTTCAACTCATGCGGTCTTAACTGTCGAGATGCATACGCAATCACCTTTCCATCTTGTATCAATACACACCCTAACCCTATGTGTGACGCATCATAGTAGACAGTAAATTCTTTTTCTGCCTCAGGTTCGATTAACACTGGGGCTTCTCGTAATTCTCTTCAACTTCTCAAAGCTCTCCTGCTGTTTATCGGTCCATACAAACGATACCCCCTTCCTCAACAACTTAGTTAAAGGTGTTGCTATCAATGAGAACCCTTCAACAAACCTTCTGTAGCACCCAACCAATCCTAAGAAACTTCAAACTTCTGCCACTGACTTCGGTGGTTTCTAATCCAATACGGCTTCTATCTTTCAAGGTCCATCCTAATTCCCTCTGCAGAAACCACATGCCCTAAGAATGTCACTTCCCTTAGCTAGAACTCGCACTTACTGAACTTTGCGAACAACTACTTCTCCCTTAGAGTTCGCAACACCATGCAAAGATGTTCGTCATGCTCCTCCTCAGACTTGGAATAAATCATGATATCATCAATGAACACCACAATGAACCGGTCAAGATATGGCTGAAACACCTGGTTCATCATATCCATAAAGGTCGCTGGCGCGTTCGTCAATGCGAATGGAATCACCAAGAACTCATAATGACCGTACCAAGTTTGAAATGCCGTCTTATGGATGTCTCCTTCCTTAACCCTTAATTGATGATATCCTAACCTTAAGTCAATCTTAGAAAAGATCGAAGCTCCTTTGAGCTGATCGAATAGGTCATCGATTCTTGGCAGCGGGTACCTGTTCTTAACCGTTAACTTATTCAACTGACGATAGTCCACACACATATGTATGGATCCATCCTTTTTCTTTACGAATAGGACCGGCGCTCCCATGGAGACACACTTGGTCGAATAAATCCTCGATCCAATAGTTCCTGGATCTGAGCTTTGAGCTCCACCAACTCCTTCGGGGCCATTCTATAAGGAGCAATGGACATCGGAGCTGTACCCGAAAGTAGCTCTATTCCAAACTCCACTTTGCGATTCGAGGGTAATCCTGGCAACTCTTCTAAAAAAACATCCGTGAAATCCTTGACTATTCGAACCTCATCGACAGTCACTTCCTTAACATCCAACGCACTGATAAAGGCTAGAAACGCGTGACATCCCTTCCGAATCATCTTAACAGCTTTCAATGTTGAAACTACGTGGACAACTAGTTCCTTCTTTCATCCAACACAACCACCTCCCCGCCTTCCGAGGTAGTCAACACCATGCGCTTAGTCTCACAATCCAACTTAGCACGATGCTTAGTCAACCAATCCATTCCTAAGATAAGGTCAAACTCTCCAAACGGTAATTCCATTAAGTCTACTTGGAACACTACCCCTTGAGTCTCTAAAGGTACATCCCTAAATAATTTGTTCACTACCCTAGATTGTCCCAGAGGGCTAACCACAGTCATCTTTCTAGTAGTTATTTTAGAGTCTAAACTTAGGGTTTCAGATACTGGACATGCAACATAGGAATGGGTTGACCCAATATCAATTAAGGCAAGGAAAGGGTTATCAGCAATAAAAAACGTACCGGTTATAACATTCGATGTGTCACCATCCTCCCGTCAGTGAGCTGCATAAACTAGACCCAGCTGCCTTGCGTCTACATTACCTGCACCCCTACCAGGTGCTCTACGACCCCGACCAGACCCATTTCCTCCTCTGGCCTGCCACGACCCCTTGATCTAGGCTGATCACCTCTCCTAGTCCGATCAAAACCTCAGCCCGTAGGCTGTACCCGATCCACTTGAGGACAATCCTTAATCTGATGTTTTGTGGACCCACACCTAAAGCATCCACCGGTTTTCATTCTGCACTCCCCATAATGTGCCTTCCCACATGAAGGACATGATTGATTCTGGCCCGTCGGAGCACGAGCTGGCTCATCAGTCCTAGGCCTTTTCTGAAAATTTTTAAATGCTCTTGATGGCCCCAAACTTCTCCTATTCTTACCCCGATCCTTATCCCTTTCTTGTCTCTCAGCCCGTTTCACCTCTTCAGCTATTTTAACCTTATCCACCAGAACAGCAAAAACTCTCTCTCGCTGCGGTGCTATTAGAACCCTTAACTCATTTCGCTGCCCATCCACAAATCGAACACAACGTTCATACTCCGTTGCTACCATTCCTCAAGCGTAATGGCTCAAGCGCAAAAACTCTACCTCATATTCAGCCACAAACTTACTTCCCTGCACCAAGTTCAGGAATGCTTTCCTTTGTACATCCATATAGCTAGCCCCAACATACTTTCCTTGGAATGACTCTTTAAAGAAGTCCCAGTCAATCTGGCCTGCGACAGTACCCTCTTTCACCGTGAGCCACCACTGATAGGCCTCGTCTCGAAGAAGAGACACGACCCCTTTCAACTTCTCCTCCACCGTGAAGTGTAGGTCATCCATAATGCGTTCCACTGCCTCCAACCAATATTCAGCTAAACTCAGGGCTATACCAGTGACTCCCCTGAATACTTCTGCCCCGTTGTTTCTAAGTCTCTCCTGTATTGATTTCTGGGCTCCTCTGCCCAAACCAGCCTCAGCCACTCTCTCTAAAACTCTTAGCACCGCCTGAGACACCACATCCTCTCTGCCTGTCTGATCCTAAAATTCTCCCTCCATAGTTGGAGTTTTGGCATCCCGTTTCCTGACCCGTGGCCAGACCCTACTGGCTCTGACACGGTCATCCTACCCCTGCCATGACCACGTGGCAGACGTCCTTGACCCCTTGTGCTCATTCTTCCGAGTCATGTTTATCTTATTAGAGATTTTATGAATTATTAACTCTTTCCACTGATTATCCACGAATAATTTTATGAAAAAGTAGGTTGATAGTGGTTCTTTCGATTTCAGATTCTATCTACCAGTTCAGTTCTCAAGTCTACTATCCTAATTCAGATAATCTCATACATTCACAATCAGCATACAGAGGCATTCACAAACTTATGTTCATCACCTAGGAGTATTTTCGTCATTTCACTACCCAGAGGTATTTTCATAATTTTAACCTATAGGGGTATTTTTGTAATTTTCCAAAATATAGTTTTCGATGATTTTACGAAATAAGGGTATTTTGGTAATTTTGCAATCTGAGGGTATTCTGGTAATTTTTTAATTTGAGGGTATTTCAGTAATTTTGTAATTTGGGGGTATTTCGATAATTTTACAAATCAGGGGTACTTTGGTCATTTTTCAAATCGGGGTAATTTGGTGATTTAAAAACTAGGGTTTACTTTAGGATTTTACAAAGCAGGTGGTGGTCCTTTCGGTTTTAATTATAAGTTTTGGCACTGTCAACACGTCCTCATGGTTTGGGTGAACGGTCACTACGCACCAGGTAGGATTCCAGCGAAGAGGAGGTGAGTCACTAGGACTACTTAAATACCAAGCTCTCCCTGTATCCACTCCTAGACATGCGTATGCCTATTGCCACACCCTAACATGGCTAAGGTAAACAGTTACTACGCACCAGGTAGGATTCCAGCGAAGAGGAGGTGAGTCACTAGGACTACTTAAATACCAAGCTTTCCCTGAATCCATTCCTAGACATGCGTATGCTTGTTGCCACACCCTAACTCAGTGACTAATTTACAGGATTGGTTTGGATAAATTAAGTCTTATGGAATTTAGGAAGTTGTTTAAGCTAAGTCTATAGTTCATCAAAGTCTAATTAAGATAGTCTACGTCCCATAAAGCCCATCAAGACCACATGTATATATCACACAATGGTTTAGAGTACTTACCTGGCGGACTTCAGCGGGAGGCGCAGGTGCCATGCTGCTAACAAACCTGTTATCATTTATAAACATACATGTTTCAAAAGCCCATTTCTAGAAAATGTTTTGAGCCCAAAAACCCTCAAAGTTGAGTTTTGAATCGGGCTCTGATACCAATTTTGTAACTCCCCAAACTCAGCCCAAACACTACAACCAGATCTGGTATGTCACTGAGGAGATTTTAGAAAACTTGTGGCACTTTAGGAAAACAATTATCAGGTTTAAACATTTACCGAAAACTTAATAATTTATTAGGGTTATATAAGATATGAAGTTATAAAATGCCTTGGATTTTTTTTAAAATAATACCGAAATTTAATACATGACTTAACTTAATTTAAACATAAAGTTTAAATGTTTACTAACAATAAAACCCAACATAAAACCCAAAATGATAAAGTCTACTGGCCCATGGCCTTATTACATTGAAATTTAAACCCATAAAAATATCAAATAATAAACTAGAGTCTTTTCTTTTTCGAATCCAAATGTTCTTTTGCATGGCTACCTTGTGCTCCTCTCCAGCCCAGTCCGAAGCACTAGGTGCTACCTGAAAAATGTTAAATAATGGGTTGAGTCGCGAGACTCAGTGTGTAACCCTCATACACCATTAGATTTGGGCCTTAACCCCACATAGCAGAATAACAGATTAATATATTCATAACAAAATTATGCAAGCCCAACCCAAATCCTAGATTTCCATCCACTACACGCCACCCTTACCTGCCATTCACACCATTGGGGATTTCTACAATCAACCCACACCGCTACACGCCATTGATGGCAGTCATGCTGCTCATTGTCAGATCATGGCCGTAGCCACTACAACAGGTCATGGCAAAAGCCACTACAACTGGTCACGGTAAAAACTGCTACAACAGGTCACGGCAAAGTCGCTACAATAGAATACTCCCCCTTCATCAAACCCATCCCCATGCATTCACAGAAAACCGACATACACATATCTCATATCATTTAATCAGAACATTCACTTAGAATAATAGGGATCACTAACCTGGTGATTTACTTTTACCCTCTTTGGGTTTTCAATAGCCTTACCGGTATTTCGTCATTTATCAGAACATATTAGATTTATATACATGTATTTAGCAAATAGGTCTAGATGGTGTGGAAAGTTACACACCTGATATCGAATAGTTTTATACCCTTAATCAGTATCCTTACTATCTGGATCTACAACCTTGAGTCTAAACCTTGCTCAAAAGATGGAAGAACACAAAGATTTGGCCTCCCCTATAATCGGCCAAGGGTTAGTAAATCCTAAATTTACACACTAAAATCAATAGATCTCCTTACCTTGAAATCCAGAAAGTAACACGATTCGAGTGTTACTGCACCCTAACTTAGAGATCTAACCGGTTGACTCCTCTTTAGATCTCGAAATGCCCAAAATAAGAGAAAAACAATAGATTAGTCACTAAATAGCCATTCAGCTAGAGACTTTGAAAAGCCAGAAAAGATTTGGTTTTCCTCCAAATCAATACTTACCAAAAGTTTCCTTCAAATTTCAACACAAGTAGGCACCCCAGAGTGATTTGGCACACAGAAGACTAGATCTCATGATTTTGACTTTTATGCAAAATCTCTAAAAAGATAAGCTATTGCATTTTTGGCTTTTTAGAAGATCTGGGTGGTGTGTTTCGGCTAACAAGAAAAGTGAGAAAAGAGTAAAGAGAGGCTTGATGATTCAGCTAAGGTGTCTCAAAGAGATGAGAAAGAGAGGATTCAAAAAAGAAAGGAGAGGGAGAATAAAGTAGAAATTTTGGCAGAGAAAAGGGAAAAGATGAGAGCTTTTGCAGCAAATTTTAGCACCTCTCCCTTGCATATAGAAAACCTATTCCTCCCCTTAGCAGAGATTAATTTTCAGCCAACACTGTAATCAAGAGATTAACCTTACCCCTCTATCCCTTATCCTTATCAAATATTCATCCAAAAGAGGCCATATTTGCACCAACTCCTCATTTCCTATTATCAACTTATTATCCATAAATTTTAACAATCCAAATCCCCTAATTATTAGCCTTGTGCCATCCCCCCTCTTAGTCCCTTGGGCTATCGAATTTGGCCCACCTCAATGGGTCCAAACGGCCACACACTGGGCCTCCTCCCTTCCTTGCTTTTGACGCCATCCTCTGCCCATGGTAGGGCCACCTACCTTTGGGCCACAAGCCCATTTAGTCCCTTAAAACATAGATAACCATCTTTAAACCTTGTAATGCCCAAAAGAATATTTTAACTGAGGCCTTAGCCCATTCCCGAGCCTAATTAATGCCTAAATTCTCAATTTAACATATTTAAGCATACAACCACATAAAATGTACAGTCCCAATAATTCAGGATATTACAGGCTCCAACTGAGTTGAAGGAATTGAAGGCACAATTGCAAGAGCTAATGAACAAAGGTTTTGCAAGATCAATTTATTCTCCGTGGGGTGCTCCAATGCTATTAGTGAAAAAGAAAGATGGTTCCATTAGACTATGCATAGATTATTTGCAACTTAATAAGGTGACTGTGAAGAACAAGTATCCATTGCCAAGGATTGATGATCTGTTTGACCAATTGAAAGGAGCCACCATGTTTTCCAAGATAGACATGAGGTCCGGATACTACTAGTTGAGAGTAAAAGACTCAGATGTGTCGAAGACTGCATTCCGAACAAGGTATGGGCACTACGAATTTTTAGTCATGCCTATTGGCTTAACAAGTTCCCCTGCGATGTTTATGGATTTAATGAATCGTATATTTCGGCCATACTTGGATAAATTTGTTGTGGTTTTTATTGATAATATACTGATTTATTCTCGTGATGAGAATGAACATGCCGAACACTTGAGGACGATTTTATAGATTTTGCGAGATAATCAGTTGTATGCCAAGTTTAGCAAAAGTGAGTTTTGGGTCAAAGAAGTTGGATTTTTAGGACACATTATCTCGAGAGATGGAATCCGAGTCGACCCAAGTAAAATTTTAGCTATTGTTGATTAGAAACTACCAAAGAATGTATCTGAGGTTAGAAGCTTTTTGGGCCTAGCTGGCTATTAGCGACGGTTCGTCAAGGCATTTTCTATGATAGTTACTCCGATGTCGAGGTTGTTACAAAAAGATGTAAAGTTTGAGTGGATAGAAAAGTGCTAGCGGAGTTTTGAGAAACTTAAGGCATTGTTGATAGAGGCTCCAATTCTAGTGCAACCTAAGCCGGGAAAAAAATTTGTGATCTATAGCGATGCATCCTTGCATGGTTTGGGCTGTGTGCTTATGCAAGAAGGTAAGGTGATAGCATATGCCTCCAGACAGTTAAGGCCACACAAGAAAAATTACCCGACGCATGATTTAGAGTTAGCTGCCATTGTGTTTGCATTAAAGATATGGAGACATCAATTGTATGGTGAGAAATGTCAGATATTCACGATCATAAAATCCTAAAGTACTTGATGACTCAAAAGGGATTGAATTTGAGGCAATGAAGATGATTAGAGCTGATAAAGGATTATGAGCTAGTTATTAATTACCACCCGGGAAAGGCGAATGTAGTCGCATATGCTTTGAATAGGAAATCCTTGTTTGCATTGAGGGCTATGAATACACAGGTGACTTTGTTAGACGGTGGTTCCATTCTAGCTGAGTTGAAGGCTAGACCGATGTTCCTTCAAGAGATTTATGAGGCTCAGAAAGATGACAGTGACTTGCAAGCCAAAAGAGTTCAGTGTGAGTCGGGTGTTGAGTCTGACTTTCGGATAAATTATGATGGATGTTTGATGTTCAGAGACAGAGCTTGTGTACCTAGGAATGATGAGCTTATTCAAAAGATTTTACAAGAAGCACATATTGGATGCTTATCTGTACATCCAGGCAACACGAAGATGTATAATAATTTGAAGAAATGGTATTGGTGGCAGAGTATGAAGAAAGATATTTCAGAGTTTGTATCAAGATGCTTCATTTGTCAGCAAGTAAAGGCCGAACACCAAGTACCTTTGGGTCTGCTTTAACCTATTATGGTTTTGATGGTGGTAAAAAAAGTATTAAAATTTATATAATGAATGATTGAGCCTAGAAGCTAACTATCACCACGATTGAGGCAAGCGCACCTATCGAACAGTAGTATAGTTTAGTGGCAAGACCAGATTGTCAAACCCAAGGGAACCAAAAGTACTAATACTAACTTTCTTCTTATTATTTAGCCTAAGAATTAAGAGAATTGTATTTTAATCTAAAATTAACTAACTACTAAGCTAAAGATGCTAAGATACAGAAAAGGAATTGTGGAAATACTTGTGGGAAAACCAATTGATTAAGATAATACTCGAGGAAGAATCCACCTAGACTTCACTTGTTATCTAACTCTGAACCAGATGATTTATTCACTTGACTTGATCCGTAGGATTCCCTAATTTATATTAATACCTCTCTCGAGGCTACTAAGGTCTAACCCTAGGTTGATTAATTGAAATCTCTTTCTAATTAAAACCCCTAGAATTGCATTAACTTGATCTATGGACTCCCATATTAGGTTTGACCCTAATCCAGCATATTTTCATCATCCTATCTCTAGGGTTGTGATCAACTCCGTTTAACAATGCTAGATCTACTCTTAAACAAGGAATATTCCTCCTCTGCCTAAGCACATCAATACTTGAATCAATATCCTGAAATATCAAAGCAAGAATTAAGAACACATAGTTAAGAACAAATCAAGAATTTATCATATAGTTCAGAAAACAATAACAAGATCCGTCATAGGTTTCATCCCCCTCAGGTATTTGAGGGGTTTAGTTCATAATCATAAAAGAATACATTTCAGAAGAAAAATAACAAAACATAAAGAAAAGCCTAAAACCCCCTGAAAGAATTGAAGGAGAGATCCTCAGTCTTGAGTGTGATTCTGGCTTTTGGGATGGATCAACTGGCTTTCTTTGAGTGAATCCCACAATTCAGCCTCTCTAGCTTGGCTCCTTGGCCTAGCTGAAGGCCCCCCTGATGGTTGGCCTCTAGGGTGTTTATATAGGCTTTTAGAATGTCTTTCTTTGCCTCTAAGTACCCTAATTTGAATGAAACTAAAATAGGTCACGGTAGGGACAAGCCCGAGTGGCACGATCGTGTGAATCGAGTCCAGGCCGTGGTCAGATTTGCTAGATAGGCACGGCGGTCGTGTGTCTCAGGGCCAGCCGTGTGCATTTTGTACTTTGGCCCATTTTCTCTATTTTTGGCCTATTTCTCGTTCTTTTCATCCTTCGGTTCTTTCCTAAGTATAAAACATGAAATTAAAGGATTAGGAGCACAAAATTCCACAATTCAGAGAATAAATCATCCAAAAGTATGCTAAATGTGGGATTAAAATATGAACATATTACTGTTTATCAAATACCCCCACACTTAAGCATTTGCTTGTCCTCAAGCAAAATTCTCAACTCACAATTAAAACAAACGTCCTTAATTCATAATATTCATCGATAATTTTTCATTATAATTCATAGATAATTTATACATGGATAATTTAACTAAAAGAGTTCTAAAGATTCAAAAAATCAAAGTCATAGTTTTTGTAGCATGAAAATATAGGTGTTTTCCTTACCTAAATAATTACTTTTGATTCAAAATCAACAAGAGTTGACATCCTCACTAAAGATTCATTCAAATCACTCAAAGTGTTTAAGGTTCAAAATAAAGCACTCATCAGTCAAACATGAAAAGTTAATCCCATAGGCTTGCATGAAAATCAAATCTCCACCGCTATAAAATGAGATCATACACAAATCAAAATGTCTTTAAAGGGTTGTAATGGGGCTTAGGTTATAGGTGTGGCTAAAGGCTGAATTAAAGGGTTAGAATTGAGATTGAATTGACAATTTACCTAACTAAAAAAATGAACTAATCCTGAATAATTACATCAGTTGAAAACTTGAAACTAATAATACAAGCTTCTTCTTTAAGATGTTAAATTTAAACGTATAAGCTTAAACAACATAGAAATAATAATGAATAACTTTCCAACATTTTTTTAACAAATTGAAATAAGTACATAATATAATATATAAGATGAATTCAACCACTGAAATAAAATAATTAGGCAACTGATCAAATCAAATCTCGATAGAAGGGTAGTCAAGAGAAATAGTGATAAAAAATACAAGATGGTTTTAGGTTAATATTAGTGGGCGAGCCAATAAAAAGGTTGTTAGGATCAAAGGGGTTCACTAAGGGTTAATTGTGAGGGTAGGCTTTTAGTGGAGTAAGTGGGTTAAATCCTAGGTGCCTTTATCATCTTAGTATATCAAATCAAAGGTGTGGTCTTGAGATGTATAGTCGAAGCAAGTTCTAGAATAACAAATCAATATTGACACACTCATAATCAAAAAAGGGAGCAAGAAAAGAATATATGCTCTAAAAGGCTCAAAATCTCACAAAAATTATGGGTTTTTGATGACAACCTTGCAAATTTCAAACTTCAAGGTAATATTCAAATTTAGGTCAACAACCTAGCAAATTTTAATTCTGAAAAATAGACTTATCATGCTTGATTCTCTAGTATCTTAAAGTTTAAATCATCAATGCACAATTAACTATGACTTAATCCAAAACATATCAATAAAAAAATCATAAATCAATAGAAGTTTCATTCCAATTAGTAATGTGAGAAAATTACTTAAGAATAAGGCATAATTCAGGGATTTTCAAATAATACTATAGTTACCCCCCCAAACTTAAGATGTACATTGCCCTTAATGTACAAAGATATATATATTCACAATATAGTAAGAAAATCAAAAGAGAGGGAGAGAAGTGAAAATTCTTGAATTTTGGATGAAATCATTGGAGGATGATTAATGATGATGACTTAGGCATAGGTGAATGTGGTGGTGAATACTCCGGTGATGTGTTCATTCTTGAAGTGGCACATTGAACCTTTTTAAACTATAAAGTCATCAGTTAAATTTTTAGGGAGTACTTATTTAATAGATGTTGTTAGAGATAGTCGAGAGTTAGACAGCCAATGATAAAAGAAATCAAATTATACTTAATAACAAAAATAAAATAAAAATAAAAATAATAAAAGGACTCAAAGGTCCTCATCATCGGAGTGATCTCAAGGTGGTGGTGGCGGCGATATGTGAAAAAAATGATAATATCGACCATGGCCGCCTCGTACGGCCGTGTGGATTTATCTCAACCTGTGTTCTTTAGGCAGTTTCGACCATGGCCGCTTCGCATGGCCGTGGCGTTTAATCGGAGCCGTGTCTTGGGGAAAATTTTTGTCATGTTTTTGCACGATCTCTGCCACACCCTTGTACCTATTCATGGTGTCCACACGGCCACGGCCATGCCCGTGTCCAAGGCCATGTTGGTATGGAAATCTGCATTTTAAAACATGAAAATAAACTAATTAGTGGGGTTAGTGCTCGGGTTGCCTCTCGAGGATCGCTCGTTTAAAGTCTTAAGGTAGACTTACCTCTTATTCGCATAATCATGGTGGTTTGAAGAGTTGAGAATCATTTCTCATTCTATCATTATATAGTTTGAGTAGAGTGACATTTACCTTAAAAGTGCCGAATATGGGGTTACTTACCTTGACTGTTCCGTATGGGAAGACATTAAGTACCTTAAAAGGGATCTCTTCATTTGCCTTGAGGTATGATATGGTGATTCGAGGGTCTATTTTATCTAACAGTACTTGATCTCCTATTTTTAAGTGAATTAATTTTCCTATAAGCTTGTCTAGGGGTTCCTTCGATTTCACTTCGTGTGGTTTTCATTTCTCCTTGAAATGTGCTTTCCACTCGTCTAGTTTGTCAAACTAAAGCCTTCGTTCTTTCTGAATTACTTCTTTATCGATACGAGGTCTAAGATCTGGCTCAGTTATGTGATTTCATGGCGCTTCCTGTAAATAAAGTTGAACCAAATGATTATCAATAGAATTTACGTTCTCACCTTTATCACTCGATGTTTTGGCGAGTCGAGAGCTTGAAGATTAATTGATTCATCACCTATACGAAGTGTGAGTTCACCTGTACCAACATCAATTTTAACTCTGGCAGTTGCTAAAAAGGGTCTCCCTAAAATTAAGGGGATACTATTGTCAAACGATAAAGTCTACTGGGAATATGAATTTATCAATTTTAACTAGTACATCTTCAATTATACCCCTAGGAATTCGAATAGTCTTATCAACTAATTGAATACTCATCCTATTTTGTTTGGGTTTCCCTAGACCTAGTTGTTTAAACATTTTATAAAGCATAACATTGATGCTTTCCCCTAAATCAACAAAAGCATTATCAATAGATAAACTACCAATTAAGCATGGAATTGTAAAACTCCCTAGATCTTTTAATTTTCATGGTAGTCCATTTTGCAACATTGCTAAGCATACTACGTTTAGTTCCACATACGATTCCTCATCTAACTTCCGCTTGTTTGTTAAAAGCTCTTTTAAAAATTTCCTTAAATCTAACATTTGGGAAAGAGCTTCAAGAAATGGTAAGTTAATATGTAATTTCTTTAAAAGTTTAAGAAACTTACCGAACTATTCATCTGTATTGTCTTTCTTCATCGCATTGGGGTATGGTATTCGAGGTTGGTACTCTTTAATTACCAATTTTGGTTTTTCTTGGCTTTCCTCAACTTTACCTTCACTTACCATAGGTTCTTACCTTGGCTCAGATTCAAATTCCACTAACCCTTCACTGTCATGAGTTGTTATGGCTTGAAGTTGCTTCTTCGGGTTAGTCTCAGTGTTACTTGTCAAGCTACCTTGTGGTCGTTCAGAGATCAACTTAGCGAGTTGCCCTAACTAGTTCTCCATCCCTTAAATCGATGCTTGTTGATTTTTAAGTGTTGTTTCATTATTTTGGAAACATGTTTCTGACACCGCTATGAATTATGTCAGCATCTCCTTAAGGTTCGGCTTCTTTACCTATGGGTAGGGCTGTTGTTAGAAGTTTGGAGGGGGTTGTTGTCTTTGATTTCCTTGACCACCCCATGAGAAATTGGGGTGGTTCCTCCAACCTGGATTATAAGTATTACTATAAGGGTTATTTTGAGATTTAAAATTGTTACCCATATAGTGAACTTGCTCATCTTCAGCGTTCGGGTTGTAAGGTGGATATTATGTATTGCTCATCTCTCCTCCATTCTTATCATATTGTATAGCTGGATGTACCTGCGAAGAACCACATAAGCCATCAATTTTCTCAGTTAAAAGTTCTAACTGGTTTGATAGCATGGTTACTACGTCGTGGTTGAAAACACTGGCGGCTTTTATTTGCTTTGTCCTCGTGACTTGCCACTGGTAGTTATTCAGTGACATCTCTTCAATGAATTCATATGCCGCCTGAAGTGTTTTGTTATTTAGGGTTCCGCCAGCGACTGAATCAATCAACCGCCTGGTTGAGAGGTTCACACTGTTGTAAAAAGTTTGGACCTGTAGCCACAAGGGTAATCCATGGTGTGGGCACCTTCTCAATAGATCTTTGTATCTCTCCCATGCATCGTATAGTGTTTCTAGATCCATCTGCACAAAAGAAGAGATATCATTCCTTAATTTGACCGTTTTGGCCGGCAGAAAATATTTTAATAAAAATTTTTTGGTCATTTGTTCCCATGTAGTGATTGATCCTCATGGCAGAGAATTCAACCACTGTTTAGCTTTATTCCTCAAAGAAAAGGGAAATAACTGAAGGCGGATGGCATCACCAGAGACGCCATTAATTTTGAAAGTTCGCACAATTCTAGGAAATTCGCCAAGTGATTATTTGGATCTTCATCTTGCAAACCATCAAATTGAACAAATTGCTGTATCATCTAAATTGTGTTAGGTTTCAGTTCAAAATTATTTGCAGAAATAATAGGTCTAACAATACTTGACTCATATCTTGTTAAATTAAGTTTAGCTTAATCATACATAGTTCAAGGAGCATGATTTTTGGTCGCCTCCGGATGTAGCATATTATTCTCGGCCATCTCTTCAGTAGTATTAGTTTCGTTCTCTTGCTCTTCTTCTATGTAATTTAAGCTTCGCCTTATTTCTCTACGATTTCTGTGAACAATACCTTCAATATCATTGTCATAAATTAAGGGTCTTGTCGGGTTCCTTCTAGTCATAAACTAGAGGTACCTACTAGGACAGATAAAAAGAAAAAGAAAATTAGAAAAGTAAAAATAAAATTTAATTGCAAAAATAAAATATGTCTAAAGTAATAAAAATTAAGCGTTCTTAATATTTCAATTCCCGGCAACGGCGCCAAAAACTTGATGGTGGTGGAAAAAGTCTTAAAATTTATATAATGAATGATCGAGCCTAGAAACTAACCATCACCACGATTGAGGCAAGCGCACCTATCAAACAGTAGTATAGTTTAGTGGCAAGACCGGATTGTTGAACCCACGAGAAGAAAAAGTACTAATACTAACTTTCTTCTTATTATTTAGCCTAAGAATTAAGAGAATTGTTGTTTAATCTAAAATTAACTAACTACTAAGCTAAAAATGCTAAGACACATAGAAGGAATTGGGGAAATACTTGTGGGAAAACCAATTGATTAAGACAATACCTAAGGAAGAATCCACCTAGACTTCACTTGTTAGCTAACTCTTAACAAGACGCCTTATTCGCTTGACTTGGTTCGTAGGATTCCCTAATTTATATTAATACCTCTCTCGAGGCTACTAACGTCTAACCCTAGGTTGATTAATTGAAATCTCTTTCTAATTAAAACCCCTAGAATTGCATTAACTTGATCTATGGACTCCTATATTAGGTTTGACCCTAATATGGTAGATTTTTGTCATCCTATCTCTAGGGTTAACTCTGCTTAACTATGCTAGATCTATTATTAAATAGAGAATATTCCTCCTTTGGCTAAGCACATCAATACTTGAATCAATATCCTAAAATATCAAAGCAAGAATTAAGAACACATAGTTAAGAACAAATCAAGTATTTATCATATAGTTCAGAAAATAATAACAAGATTCGTCTTAAGTTTCATCCCCCTCAGGTATTTGAGGGGTTTAGTTCATAATCATAAAAGAATACATCTCAGAAGAAAAATAACAAAACATAAAGAAAAACCTAAAACCCCTTGAAGGAATTGAAGGAGAGATCCTCAGTCTTGAGTGTGATTTCGACTTCTGGGATGGATCAACTGGCTTTCTTTGAGTGAATCCCACATTTCGGCCTCTCTGGCTTGGCTCCTTGGCCTAGCTGAACTCCCCCTAAAGGTTGGCCTCTAGGGTGTTTTTATAAGCTTTTGGAAAGTCTTTCTTTGCCTCTAAGTACCCTAATTCGAATGAAACTAAAACAGGTTACGACAGGGACACGCCCTTGTGGCACGACCGTGTGAATCGAGTCCAGGCCGTGGTCAGATCTGCTAGAGAGGCACGGTCGTGTGTCTCGGGCCCAGGCCATGTGCATTTCATACTTTGGCCCATTTTCTCTGTTTTTGGCCCATTTCTCGTTCTTTTCATCCTCCAATGCTCTCTTAAGTATAGAACATGAAATTAAAGGATTAGGAGCACCAAATTCCACAATTCAGGGAATAAATCATCCAAAAGTATGCTAAATGTAGGATTAAAATATGAACATATTACGATTTATCAGGTTCTCGAGTGGAAATGGGACCACGCTACTATAGACTTTGTAAGACTACATGGAGTGCCTTTATCGATTATGTAATATCCTGGATTATGGCTTATGCATTTATGCTTAATTATATGAAATAGCATGTCTTATGTGTTATGAATGTGTTATGTGAATTATTGGAACCTTGAAATATAAGGAAAATGCCTTAGAAAATATCGAGTTTTAAGTTTAAAAGAGGGAACTGAAGCAAGGTGGCCTTAAGAAAACAAATAGGGGAAATATGACATATAATCGGGCTTGGAAAAGTGGCTTGGAGGCACCACTTAGGGCCTCTGGAAATGACGCCATAGGCTATGAGGAAGGACCTATGTTCGAGTCACAAGGGAAGCAATAAGGGAATTTTTTTATTTTGCAGCAGAGATGAGCAGCAAGGGACGGCACTGAGGCTATATTTTAGGAGCTTAAATCCTTTTATTTTTAAGAGATAGAAGGTGATAAAATAATTAAGATAAGGAATAAGTGATGGATTATTTTTTTTTATTATTATTAATTTTAGATGAGGTGATAAGAGGAGAAACATGAGGGATTTGATAAAAGAGCAAGTGTTGGTCGGCCATGGGACTCTCTTGGTAGTATTTTCGGCCAAGGAAGGAGATTAAGGCTTTACTTTATTCTTTTCCTTCCCTTTGAGTCTCTGCTGAATTTTCTCTGCAACTCTTTCTCTTTTCTTTTTAATTCTCTAAAAGCTGAATATAGGATCCTCTAGTCTTGCCGATTTTTCCCTAAGTCCTACACCTTTTCCTTTCTTTCCTTGTTGAAGCAGAAATCCTATAGTGTTCATCAAAAGCCGAAATCAAGTGGACAACATTTAGGCCATAACCGAATAGCCCTGTGGATTCAAGTAAAGGTGCTGCCAATTTTAATATAAATGAGTAAGGATCTATAGTCATCATCTTGTTTCTTTTCCTTTAAGCTGAAGTTAAGATTCTAAAGCCATTGGTGTCTCTTGGCCGAGACTACAGAGGATCTTTCGGGACTGTGTCTATAGTCGACTAGAAGGAGGATTATTCGGGATTCAATACCCAAGGTAAAGACATGTGTATATTCGGCCAAGGGCTATTATTCTTGTGATTAAATGATAGAAATTGATCTAACATGTGTTTATAGGGGTTTCAACAGATACCAAGAGTAATTAGCAATTTCAGGATTTAGATTTATAAGGTAAGTGCACATGTACATTCAGCCAAGGCCATGTTTGGTGTTATAGATTTATTTCTTAATTATTCAAAAGCCGAAAACTAACCCTTTAAGTGATCTAATGTTAGCCGATTACAAGGTAGAAGGATTTCAACGTTTGGGATTTATTAGTAGTAGAATCGGCACCAAGGTAAGAATTTGATAACAATAATCCTATTGGGATTTGGGTTTATAGCCGAATGGCTTTTTACTAATAAGATTGGGGTTGGCCGAATATAGGCAATAAAGATCTAAAGCAATAGATTGGATTTTCGGGATTTGAAGTGAAGTTGCTAAGTAAATCAGGTGTGTACCCCACACTAAATCCTAATAATTTTATGGCTTGAATTTATTATATGAGTTAATAAGAATGTGGAAAATAAGGCTAAAGTACCTTGCCATGGTACAAAGTACTCAGGTACGTTTTCCTACTCCTACTATGAGTATGACTTGAGTTGTTATGGCACCTATGTGCACCTATAAGAATGTGAATATATAGAACATGGCATGTTAATGTATGATCTGTATAACATGGGCATTTGGGGTGGTTATGAAAGGGGAAGTGAATGTGGTGACTTCGGTCACATTATCTGAATGTGGTGTCTCATGACACAAAATAACTATCTGGTGGCTATGCCACAAATTATGAGGCGATGAGCATGTCGACTGCAGCGACTACCTTCGATGGTGTGTAGTGGATGGAGGGTTGACTTAGTAGTCCACACGGTGTGTAGGTTGGTATGGGTGATGTGTAGCGGATGATAACTAGGCTTGGGTTCGGGATTGCATCATTATTTATGTTATTATATTTGTATGTATGATTTTGTATGCCATAATCTGTTGGGCCTTAGTGTTGTGGTTACACATTGAGTCTGCTTGACTCACCCCATTGTGGGAACATTTTTCAGGTGATGCACAGTAATGGACCGGGCCGACAGGAGCTTAGTGGTGGCCATGCTCGGCAAGGAACTTATTTTATTTGGACTTTTTATTTTAAAGTACTTTAAATTTAATTTTGGGTTTTATTTGATGTAATAAGGCCATAGGTATTTAATTGTTTTTGCATGCTTTTAAATTACTTAGTACAACACGATTATCATCAAATTAAAGTTAAAAGTCAATTTTTCTTAAGTAAAAAAAAAAAAAAAGAGATATTACATGCTTTAACACCTAATCCACAAGGAATCTAATTTTGAACCCAACTCAAATCAACTATTTTCAAAAACGCGAAAGATTTTAGCTAAGTCTCAAATAAGAATCGAATAGGTTTTCTTATAAGCATGCCAGATCCGGACAAGGCTCGTGGGCCGGGTTTGGGGTGTTTCAGTTTGGTGTCAGAGCCCAATTTTTAAACTCTCGGCCTTGGGTTTAAGGCCCCAAACGTTTTTTGAAATATAGCCCAAAAGAATTTTGTGAAAGGTTTTGAGAAATAAGCAGGTTTTCTAGCATGGCACCTAAGTCTCCGACCCGAAGTCCACCAGGTAAGTACCCCTATCTTTTGTGTGATTTAGATATGAATTGTATAAGGGTAGAAATGGAACATATATTAGCATGATAAGTACTTGAACCCTAGGACTAGGTTACCCCAACAATTACATAAAATTTTAAATGCCTAATTAAACAAACTTGTGGTTAAGTCGCCAAGTTAGGGTGTGGCAACCATTGTGTGCATGTCTAGGATTGGTTTCAGTGGGAGCTCGGTATTTAAGCAGTCCTAGTGACTCACCTCTTACCCACTTGAATCCTACCTGGTGCGTAGTGGTGGTTCACCTTAATTAAGAGGACTCAGCCACAGGCTAAACCCAATAACTAAAACCCGAAAGGGACTAGCCGTATTTTCATAAAACGCACTAGTTTTAAAATCACTAAATTACCCTTTTGATTTGTAAAGATTATTTTTATAAATTTTTCTGCAATATTTCTAATTTACAAAATTACTAAAATACCCCTAGTGGTAAAATTACTAAAATGCCCTCGATTTCTAAAATTTCCATACTAGCCTCGGTTTTAATAAAATTTCCCTATTTTGCAAAAGTATCCAAAAACCCTATTTTGCGAAAAGTCAAAATACCCTAATTGGGAAAATTTACCAAATTACCCCTAGTTTACGAAATTACCAAAATAACCCCGATTTCTAAAATTTCTGCAATACCTTGATTTGGAATATTTTCTTTTAAAATACCAATAAGTTTGGAAAATTTCAAAATGACTTTTGTGATTTTCAAATTGACCCCGATTTATTATGAAAATACCCCTGGGATAGGAATGGACAAAAATGTTCAAAGAGTGAATGTGTGTGGGAGATATTATGGACTGGATGTGTTTTCTTTGAATTAGGATAGAAGACTTGAAACTTTGATTGATCGAAAGAACTGCTACTAAACTCTTTACATAAAGCTTCTTCGCGGATAATCAGTGGAAAAAAGGCTAATTCATAAAATTTCTTAAACCAGATTAAAGGCGATCGTACATATGAGCTCTAGGGGACGTGGTCGCAATGTACAAGGACGCGGTCATGGTAGAATGGCCGTGTTGGAACCCGTTAGATCGGGTCAAGGATCTGAGAATAAGGTACCACCGCCACCACCACCACCAGCTGTTGGTGTTGAGCAGCAAGATCAGACGGAGAGGATCTTTGTATCACAGTTTGTCTTGCGAGTTCTTGAAATGGTGGTAGTCTTTGGAGGGAATATGAGAGCACGAAAATCCGTACTCGGCGACTCGAGCCAACAGAGTGAGGTGTTAAGTGGCGTGTCGGTGTGTCACCCAAGTCTGTTGAATATTGGTTGGAGGCAACCGAGTAAATTATGGATGAGCTCGATTTGACCCCTGAGGAGAAATTAAAAGGAATGGTGGCGCTATTATGCGATGAAGCATATCAATGGTGGCTCACAGTTCGGGATGGTGCCACCGCTGAGGATCTAACACAGGAGTATGTTAAGGAGGCGATCGAAAGAAGTATGTGGGAACGGATATCTTGATGAGCAGAGGAAGGCATTTTGAAATTTGGTTCAAGGAACAAGTCTCATGTGAGTATGACACTGAATTTCTAAGGTTGAGTCGGTATGCTCGAGGAGTGGTGGCAACAGAGCATGAGCGATGTGTCCGATTTGAGGACGGACTAAGGGATGACCTGAGGTTATTGATAGCCGCACACCAGGAGCGAAAGTTTGCCACATTAGTAGAAAAGGCTAAGGTAGCCGAGGGAATTAAGGACTCTGTAAGGAAGAACTCTGATCAGAATAGAAATAAGAGAGGTTTTGGGTCGTTTGGATCAGTTGGGAGTGTTCAGAAGAGGCCTAGAGTTGATGGGCCGCGAGGTCAGCAAGCTGCTACTGGAGGGCAATATCGTACTTGTGATCAATGTGGGAAAAAGCACTTAGGTGAATGCTGGAAGAAGACAGGGGGATGTTTGAAGTGTGGGTCAAAAGACCATATGATTAAGGACTGTCCGATGAGCCTAGATGGGAATCGACCAGTAGTCAGAATGTTAATCAGGCTGGTAAAGGTGGACAGCAGCCTCAGCGGGGTCGTGGTCCGAATAACAGAGGGAATGGTACTGGCAGAGGACGTGGAACACCGGGCCCAGGTGTTGCTAATACTGAGGCAAGACAACCGGGTCTAGTGTATACGGTCCACCGGAGGGAGGATGGAGACGCGTCGGACGTCATAACCGGTACGTTCCTTATTTGTGGTAAGCCTTATTTTGCTCTGATTGATGTGGGCTCGACCCATTCCTATGTTGCATGTAGAGTAGTGGAAACTCTAGGCTTAGCCTCTAAACTTTCTAATAGGGAGATGACTGTAGTAAGCCCACTAGGTCAAACTGTAGTGGTGAATTAGATCTTTCAGAGTGTACCTTTAGAAATTCAAGGCGTAGTATTTTCTGCCGACTTGATGGAACTTCCCTTCAAAGAATTCGATCTCATACTTGGTATGGACTGGCTAGTGGAACATCGGGCTGTGGTGGACTATGTAGCTAAGCGAATGGAGTTAAGGACCCCAGAGGATGAGGTGGTCATTATGATAGGAGAAAGAAGAAACTACTTGTTTAATCTAGTTTCAGCACTTAAGGTTGAGAAGATGGTTCGGAAAGGGTGCAAGGCGTTTTTGACCTTCATTAGTGCGTTGGATGGAAAAGAAGGGGGAGTTAGTAGAGTTAGAGCTGTAAAGGATTTTGTGGATGTCTTTTCGGAGGAATTACCTAGAATACCCCCAGATAGGCAGGTTGAGTTTAGAATTGACTTGTTGTCGGGAACAACTCTTGTGTTAATTGCCCCATACAGAATGGCACCAAAGGAGTTGGTTGAGCTCAAGGCTCAAATCCAGGAGTTACTTGATCATGGATTTATTCGACCCAGTGTGTCCCCATGGAAAGCACTAGTTCTATTTGTGAAGAAGAAGGACGGAACTATGCGTATGTTCATAGATTACCGTCAGTTGAATAAGCTAACTATCAAGAACAAGTACCCGTTGCCAAGGATAGATGACTTGTTCGATCAGTTTAAGGGGGCCGCAATTTTCTCAAAGATCGACTTAAGGTCAGGATATCATCAGTTGAAGGTGAAGGAGGCAGATATCCATAAGACGACTTTTCGAATAAGATACGGGCACTATGAGTTCTTAGTGATGTCGTTTGGATTGATGAATGCCCCAACCGCGTTCATGGATATGATGAACCGGGTTTTCCAACCCTATTTGGATAGGTTCGTCTTTGTGTTCATCGATGACATTCTTGTGTACTCCAAATCTAAAGAAGAGCATGATGAGCATCTACGGATTGTGTTACAAGTGTTGAGGAAAAGAAGCTCTATGCCAAATTCAGCAAGTGTGAATTTTGGCTTAAGGAGGTTGCATTCTTAAGACATGTGGTGTCTGCGGAAGGAATAAGGGTGGATCCTAGGAAGATTGAGGCAGTGTTGGATTGGAAACCACCTAGGACTGTGGCGGAGGTTCGTAGCTTCTTGGGATTGGCAGGCTACTACAGAAGGTTTGTGGAAGGGTTCTCATCGATTGCTGCACCTTTGACAAAGTTGCTGAGAAAGGAAGTACCTTTCGTATGGTCGGATAAGCAGCAGAAGAGCTTTGAGAAGCTTAAGAGGGTTTTGACGGAAGCTCCAATTTTGATTCAGCCTGAGGCAGGAAAGGACTTCGTGGTGCATTGTGACGCTTCTCATACAGGATTGGGATGTGTGTTAATGCAAGAGGGGAAGGTAGTTGCTTATGCGTCTCGGCAATTAAGGCCTCATGAGGTTAACTACCTAACTCACGACTTGGAATTGGCGGCAGTGGTCTTTGCTCTTAAGGTATGGTGGCATTATCTTTATGGAGAAAAGTCAATGATCTACACAGACCACAAGAGCCTTAAGTATTTGTTGACTTAGAAGGAGTTGAATCTGAGACAGCGAATATGGGTGGAGTAACTGAAGGATTATGACTGTTCTATAGAGTATCACCCGGGCAAGGCGAATGTAGTGGCGAATGCCCTAAGTCGGAAGGTAGTGTCGGATCTGAGGGCGATGTTCGCACATCTGAGCTTGTATGATGATGGAAGCCTGCTGACAGAGCTGCAAGTTAAGCCGACGTGGTTGAATAAAGTGAAAGAGGGACAGTTGGTAGATGTTGATCTAAGTGATAAGTTACGGCAAGTGCAGAATGGAGAGTTAGAGGATTATGGTATTAATGATGAAAGAGTACTGTGTTTCAAGGGTAAGGTCTATATGCCGAAGAACAAAGAACTTAGACAGAGGATTCTTCAAGAATCGCATAGTAGCCCTTATGCTATGCATCCTGGAGGCACTAAGTTGTACAGAGATCTAAGGGAACAGTTTTGGTGGACTAGTCTTAAATGGGAAGTGACTGAATTTGTTGGCAAATGCTTAACGTGTCAGCAAGTTAAGGCTGAACACCAAGTTCCATAAAGATTGCTTCAGCCAATATAGATTCCCCAGTGGAAGTGGGAGAGAATTACCATGGACTTCGTTAGTGGGCTTCCCTTTACGCCTACTAAGAAGGACTCGGTATGGGTGATAGTGGATCGGTTGACAAAGTTCGCGCACTTCATTCCAGTGCGGATGGATTATTCTTTGTAGAAGTTGGCGAGGTTATATGTGGCAGAAATTGTGAGGTTGCATAGAGTTCCGGTATCGATCATTTCAGATAGGGACCCAAGGTTCACGTCTCGATTTTGGAGAGCCTACATCAAGCTTTAGGCACTAGATTGGATTTCAGTACGGGTTTTCATCCACAGTCGGACGGCCAGTCTGAATGAGTGATCCAAGTGTTGGAGGATATGCTGAGAGGCTGTGTGATAGACTTCAGAGGAAGTTGGGAAGACTGTTTGCCTTTAGCAAAATTTGCATACAACAACAGCTATCAAGCTAGTATTCGCATGGCACTGTATGAAGCTTTATATGGACGGAAGTGTCGCACTCCTACATGTTAGACGGAATTAGGGGAACGTCGAGTTTTGGGACCAGAGATTATGGTGGAGTTCGAAGAGAAGGTTAGTGTAATTCGGGCTCGGTTGAGGGAAGCATCTGATAGACAGAAGTCGTACGCAGATCTCAAACGGGAGGAAATAGAATTTGATGTGGGAGATCAAGTGTTTCTTAAGGTTTCACCTTGGAAAAAGGTAATGAGATTTGGTCAGAAAGGGAAGTTAAGTCCAAGGTTTATAGGACCTTATAAGGTTTTGAAGTGAATTAGACCAATAGCGTATCAGTTGGAGTTGCCACCAGAGTTGAAGCAGATGCACGACGTATTTCATGTTTCCATGCTACGTCATTATCGATCGGATCCATCTCATGTGGTACCAGTTGAAGAGGTAGAGCTAAGGCCAGACTTGTCCTACGAAGAAGAGCCGATTCAGATCTTGGAACGGGACGTGAAAGTATTACGAAGGAAATCAGTTCCTCTAGTCAAAGTGTTATGGCGCAATCATGGATCAGAGGAAGCTTCGTGGGAGCTAGAAGAGGCAATGCGACAGCAATACCCTCACTTATTTCAGTCAGGTAATTTTGAGGACGAAATTATTTTAAGGGGGTAGAACTGTAATATCCTGGATTATGGCTTATGCATTTATGCTTAATTATATAAAATAGCATGTCTTATGTGTTATGCATGTGTTATGTGAATTATTGGAACCTTGAAATATAAGGAAAATGCCTTAGAAAATATCGAGTTTTAAGTTTAAAAGAGGGAACTGAAGCAAGGTGGCCTTAAGAAAACAAATAGGGGAAATATGACATATAATTGGGCTTGGAAAAGTGGCTTGGAGGTGCCACTTAGGGCCTCTGGAAATGACGCCATGGGCTATGAGGAAGGACCTATGTTCGAGTCACAAGGGAAGCAATAAGGGAATTTTTTTTATTTTGCAGCAGGGATGAGCAGTAAAGGACGACACTAAGGCTATATTTTAGGAGCTTAAATCCTTTTATTTTTAAGAGATAAAAGGTGATAAAATAATTAAGATAAGGAATAAGTGATGGATTATTTTTTTATTATTATTAATTTTAGATGAGGTGATAAGAGGAGAAACATGAGGGATTTGATAAAGGAGCATGTGTTGGCCGGCCAAGGGACTCTCTTGGTAGTATTTTCGGCCAAGGAAGGAGATTAAGGCTTTACTTTATTCTTTTCCTCCCCTTTGAGTCTCTGCCGAATTCTCTCTGAACTCTTTCTCTTTTCTTTTTAATTCTCTAAAAGCCAAATATAGGATCCTCTAGTCTTGCCGATTTTTCCCTAAGTCCTACACCTTTTCCTTTCTTTCCTTGTTGAAGCCGAAATCCTATAGTGTTTATCAAAAGCCAAAATCAAGTGGATAGCATTTAGGCCATAACCGAATAGCCCTGTGGATTCAAGTAAAGGTGCTGCCAATTTTAATATAAAGGGGTAAGGATCTATAGTCATCATCTTGTTTCTTTTCCTTTAAGTCGAAGTTAAGATTCTAAAGCCATTGGTGTCTCTTGGCCGAGACTACAGAGGATCTTTCGGGACTGTGTCTATAGTCGACTAGAAGGAAGATTATTTGGGATTCAATATCCAAGGTAAAGACATGTGTATATTCGGCCAAGGGCTATTTTTCTTGTGATTAAATGATAGAAATTGATCTAACATGTGTTTATAGGGGTTTCGACAGATACCAAGAGTAATTAGCAATTTCGAGATTTAGATTTATAAGGTAAGTGTACATGTACATTCGGCCAAGGCCATGTTTGGTGTTATAGATCTATTTCTTAATTATTCAAAAGCCGAAAACTAACCCTTTAAGTGATCTAATGTTAGCTGATTACAAGGTAAAAGGATTTCAACATTTCGGGATTTGATTAGTAGTAGAATTGGCACCAAGGTAAGAATTTGATTACAATAATCCTATTGGGATTTAGGTTTATAGCCGAATGGCTTTTTACTAATAAGATTGGGGTTGGCCGAATATAGGCAGTAAAGATCTAAAGCAGTAGATTGGATTTTTGGGATTTGAAGTGAAGTTGCTAAGTAAATCAGGTGTGTACCCCACACTAAATCCTAATAATTTTATGGCTTGAATTTATTATATGAGTTAATAAGAATGTGGAAAATAAGGCTAAAGTACCTTGCCATGGTACAAAGTACTCAGGTACGTTTTCCTACTCCTACTATGAGTATGACTTGAGTTGTTATGGCACCTATGTGCACCTATAAGAATGTGAATATATAGAACATGGCATGTTAATGTATGATCTGTATAACATGGGCATTTGGGGTGGTTATGAAAGGGGAAGTGAATGTGGTGACTTCGGTCACATTATCTGAATGTGGTGACTTCGGTCACATTATCTGAATGTGGTGTCTTATGACACAAAATAACTATCTGGTGGCTATGCCACAAATTATAAGGGCGATGAGCACGTCATTGCAATGACGCCTTCGATGGTGTGTAGCAGATGGAGCGTTGACTTAGTAGTCCCCACAGTGTGCAGGTTGGTATGGGTGATGTGTAGCGGATGGTAACTAGGCTTGGGTTCGGGATTGCATCATTATTTATGTTATTATATTTGTATGTATGATTTGGTATGCCATAATCTGTTGGGCCTTAGTGTTGTGGTTACACATTGAGTCTGCTTGACTCACCCCGTTGTGGGAACATTTTTCAGGTGACGCACAGTAATGGACTGGGCCAACAGGAGCTTAGTGGTGGCCATGCTCGGCAAGGAACTTATTTTATTTGGACTTTTTATTTTAAAGTACTTTGAATTTAATTTTGGGTTTTATTTGATGTAACAAGGCCATAGGTATTTAATTATTTTTGCATGCTTTTAAATTACTTAGTACGACACGATTATCATCGAATTAAAGTTAAAAGTCAATTTTGCTTAAGTAAAAAAAAAAAAAGAGATATTACATGCTTTAACACCTAATCCACAAGGAATCTAATTTTGAACCCAAGCCAAATCAACTATTTTCAAAAACGCGAAAGATTTTAGCTAAGTCTCAAATAAGAATCGAATGGGTTTTCTTAGAAGCATGCCAGATCCAGACAAGGCTCGTTGGCCGGGTTTGGGGTGTTTCAGATTATATCGGATAGAGATCCGAGTTTCACATCCTGATTTTAGAAAAAGTTACAAGATGCTTTGGGTTCAAAGTTGAGTTTTAGTACGGCTTTTCACCCCCAAACCGATGGACAGTCGGAGAGATTAATACAAATACATGAGGATATGCTCCGGTGTTGTGTTCTTGAGTTTCAGGGCAGCTGGGAAAAGTACCTACCGTTGGTAGAGTTTGCTTACAATAACAATTTTTAGTCGAGTTTGAAAATGGTGCCGTATGAGGCTTTGGGCGTAAGTGTCAAGAGCCTTTATATTGGACTGAACTCAAAGAAAATCAAATTCACGGGGTCGATCTGGTTAGAGAAACCAAAAAGAAAGTAAGGTGATTTGAGATTGTTTAAAAGCTACTTCTGATAGACAAAAATCCTACTCGGATTTGAAAAGAAAAGAGATTGAATTTCAAGTCGGTGATAAAGTATTCTTGAAAGTGTCACCATGGAAGAAAGTTCTCAGATTCGAGCTGGAAAGGCAAATTGAGACTGCATTTTATCGGGCCATACAAGATCACTGAGAGGATAGGGCCAGTAGCCTATCGATTGGCTTTGCCGTCTGAATTGGAAAAGATTCATGATGAGTTTCATGTGTCTATGTTACGTCGTTACCAATCAGATCCTTCACAAGTGATTATGATCGTTGTATTGTCGAGTTTTAAAATTTATAAAGAGAATGATTGAGCCTGGAAACTAACTCTGACAATGACTTAAGGCAAGTGTACCTATCAAATAGTAGTATAGCTTAGGCAAGACCGGATTGTCAAACCCGAAGGAACTAAAACTACTAATACTAACTTTTTTTTATTATTTAGCCTAAAATAAGTGAAGTTGTTTTAATCTAAATTAACGACTACTAAACTAAAGACGCAAAGAAAAAAGAATGAATTGGAAAATAACTATTGAAGAGAAACTTAGTTGATCACGACGATACCCTCAGGAAGAATCCACCTAGAGTTCACTTGTTATTTGACACTGAACCATACGATTTATTCACTTAGTTTAATCCGTAAGACTCCTTAACGTATATTAAACCCTCTCTTGAGGCGAATAACGTCTAAGCTTAGGTTAATTAACGAAAATCTCTTTCTCGAATAATAACCCCCTAGAATAGCAGTAAATCGATCTATGGACTCCCATATTAGGTTTCACCCTAATTTGAAAAATCTCGTCACCCTATCTCTAGGCGTAAGATCAACTCCGCTTAATTATGCTAGATCTACTCTTAAGTAGGGTCTATTCCTCCTCCACCTAAGCACATCAGATTTGGATTAAGCATGCATAATTAAGAACAAACTAAGTATTTATCATATAATTCAGAAATCAATAACAAGATTCATCTAGGTTTCATCCCTTGTGTATCTGAAGGGTTTAGTTCATAACGAAAAAGAAAACATCTCAAGAGAAAAGATAAAACAAAACATAAGAAATCCTAAAACCCCAGAAGGAATTAAAGGAGAAATCCACCGTCTTGAGTAGAATTAAAGCTTTGAGATGGATCAATGGCTATCTTGAGTAATTCCCACAAATTTGGCCTTCTGTCTCGGCTCCTTGGCCTAGCTAATCGCCCTCGACAAAACCCTGGTAGAAGGCTTTTGCCGAACTCCCCCTTAAGTTACACCCTTGGGTGTTTATATAGACTTTGAGATGCCTTACTTCGCCCGTAAGTATCCCGATTCAAGTATAATTCCTACTGGGGTATTTGAATAGGCTTTGGAATATGTTTCTTTTCCTCAAAGTATCCAAATCCGAGTAGAATTGCTCTTTTCTGTGGCAGGGACACAGCCATGGTACACGCCCATGTAAATCATCTTCAGGCCGTGTCTCGATTCTATCGATTGGGGCAAAGTCGTGTTAATCGCGGCATGGCCGTGTCTTAGTTAATTGTTGAGGCACAGTTGTGTGGCTTGAAGTCCAGGCCGTGTCAATTTCCACTTTGGCCCAAATTGGCCCGTTTTAAGCCCGTTTCTCATTCTTTTAGTCCCTAGGTGCTTTCCTGATTATAAAACATGAAAAGAAAGGATTAAGAGCAGCTTTTTACATAAATCAAGGGCTAAATCATCCAAAAGCATGCTAAATATGGGGTTAAGATATTTACTTTTACGGTTTATCAAATACCCCACACTTAAGCTTTTGGTTGTCCTCAAGCAAAATTCTCAACTCATAATTAAAATGAACTTTCCATAATTCACAATTCCTATCAATAATGCCTCATCATAATTCATAGATAATTTATACATGAATAATTTAACTCAAAGACTCTTAAAGATTCAAACAATATAAGTCATATATTTGTAGCACGAAAACATAGGTGTCTCCCCTTATCTAAATAATTACCTTTAATTTAAAACCGACAAGGATTGACATCCTCACTAAAGATTCACTCAGAGTACTCGAAGTGTTTAAGGTTCAAGAATAAGCACTCATAAGTCGAACCTGAAAAGTTAATCCCATAGGCTTGCCTGAAAATCAAATCTCCACCACTGTAATATGGGATGATACACAAATCAAAAGGTCTTTAACAGGGTTGTAATAGGGCTAGGGTTAAAAGTGTGGATAAAGGCTGAATTAGAAGGTTAAAATCGAGATTGACCTGACTAATTACCTAACTAGAAAAATGAACTAATAACCTGAATAATTACACCACATGAAAATTTAAATACTAATAATACGAGCTTCTTTTTCAAGATGTTGAATTTAAACATATAAGCTCTTAAAACATAGAACTAATAATGAATGTACTTCATTTTTTTATACTTTATTTATTTTAAGAACAAACTAAGGAAACACATAATAAAGAAAGAAATTTATCAACTAAAATAAACTAATTAGGTAACTGATCAAATCAATTCTCGATAGAAGGGTAGTCAAAAGAATGTTGATAACAAATACAAAGGGTTTTTGGGTTAAAATTTAGTAGGTAAAAAGAAAAAAAGGGTTGTTAGGATCAAATGGGTTTACTAAGGGTTAATTTGTAAAGGTAGGCTTTTTTAATGGAGTGAATGGGTTAAAACCTAGGTGCCTTTATCATCTTAGTATAGCAAATCATAGATGTGGTCTCAACATGTATAATCGAGGCAAGTTCTAGAATAACAGTTCAGTGTTGACACACTCATAATCAATAAAGTGAGCACGAAAAATAATATATGCTCTATAAGGCTCAAAATCTCACAAAAATTATGGGTATTTGACATCAATCACTGTAAATTTCAAACTTCAAGGTAATATTCAAATTCAGTTCAACAACCTAGAAAATTTTTTATTCTTGAAAAATAGACTTATCAAGCTTGATTCTCTAGTATTCTTCAAGTATAAATCATCAATGCACAATTATCAATGACTTACTCAAAAACATATCAATAAAAATCATAAATCATTAGAAATTTCACCCTAATTGATAACATGAGAAAATTACTTAGGAACAAGACTAAAATTTAGGATTTTTGAGTAATGCAAAAAGTTAGGTACTTTTACCCCCCACACTTAAGATGTACATTGTCCTCAATGTACAAAGATTGATAAACAATTATGTAATAATAAAATCAAAAGAGAAGGGGAGAAGTAACACTTCCTGAATTTTTGGATGAAGTCAATGAAAAGAAATCGAAAAAGATTAGAGGTGAACATAGGGAAACGTTTCAAACCATTTGAAATTGAATCCTCGAAGTAGCCGGCTTGGTTTTATTATATCCTAAGCTAAATATAAATGCCATTGAGAAAAAGGAGAAAATAATAAAGGAAGTAAAAATAAAAAATAAAAATAAAAATATGAATAAAAGTAAATAATTACATAGAGATAAGGTCCACACCCATGTGCCTAGCCGTGGTGTCCACACGGCTACGGCCGCAACCGTGTGCAAGGCTGTGTGGATATGGAAACCAATGCCTAAATATGAAAAGAATTAAAACCAAACTAATTAGTACGATTAGTACTCGGGTTGCCTCCCGAGAAGCGCTCATTTAAAGTCTTGAGTTAGACTTACCTGTTGTACGCACAATCATGGTGGTTTGAGGAGGTGGAAATCTTTTCTCATGCGATCAACTTGGTTATGGATATAAAGTTTCAGTCGAGTAATGTTTACCTCAAAAGTGTTGAATTTAAGATTGCTTACCTCGACTATGCCGTATAGGAAGACATTAAGTACCTCAAAAATGATTTCTTCATTTCTCTTGAGGTCTGAATTGGTGATTTGAGGGTCTTCCTTATTCAACAATACCTGATTCCCTATTTTGAAGTGATTTGTTGTTCCTATCAGCTCGTCTGGGGTTTCTTTCAATTTCACTTCGTGTGGTTCCAGTTCTTCTTTAAATTGTGTTTTCCACTCTTCTAGTTTGTCGACCTTAAGGCTTCGTACCTCATATAATTCTTCTTTATTGGCATAAGGTCTATGATCTAGCTCAGCTAGGTGATTTCATGATGCTTCCTGTAAAGAAGGTTGAGCCAAATTATTATCAATAGAATTAATGTTCGTACCTTTATTACTTGATGTCCTAGCTGAGTCAAGAGCTTGAAGAGTGATTGTTTCGTCATCTACATGAAGTGTGAGTTCACCGAATTCTTCCTCTGCGTGGTCTTTCATAATTGCATTGGGATATGGCACACGAGGTTGGTACTCTGTAATTGCCGGTTTTGGTATATCATGGCACACATCAACCTTACCTTCACTTACCATAGGTTCTTCCCTTGGGTTTGGTTCGTCTAACCCTTCACTGCCATGAGCCGGTACGGTTTGAATTTGCTCGTTTGGGTTAATCTCTACGTTACTTGGTAGACACCCTTGTGGTTATTCTGACATTAACTTTGCAAGTTGTTCAACTGACTTAGTAATTTTCTAAACTTGGTTCTTGATCTCTTTGATCCATAGTTGTTGAGTATCGAACGTTATCTCCTTAAGACTCGACTCCTCTTCCTGTTGGTAACGTGGTTGTTGAAAATTTGGAGGAAGTTCTTGTCTTTGGCTACTTTGATCATCCCACAAGAAATTGGCATGGTAACTCCAACCTACATTATAAGTGTCATTATAAAAATTATTTTTGGTATAGAATAGTTACCCGTATAGTGAGCTTGCTCGTTTTCCATGCCATATCTGTAGGGTGGGTACTCAGGATTCGCCACGCCTCCCAAATTCGAATCATACTGCATTACTGGGTGTACCTGCGAGAGATTATACAAACCATCAATCTTTTTAGTCATCATCTCTAGCTGGTTTGATAGCATGGTTATTGGGTCGAGGTTGTAGATATCAGCTGCTTTTGTTGGCTTTGTCCTCATAACTTGCCACTGATAGATATTTAGTGCCATCTCCTCTATCTTCCAAAATCAAATAAAAGAAAATTTAGCAAAGTCAAAATTTAACCTAAAAATAAATAAAAGAATAATTGCAAAAATAAAAAATAATGGCTAAAGTAATAAAAATAGAGTTTTCTTAATATTTTAGTTCCCCAGCAATGGCGCCAAAAACTTGATCGTTGGTTTTGTCGAGTTTTAAAATTTATGAAGAGAATGATCGAACCTAGAAACTAACTCTAACAACAACTTAGGGCAAGTGTACCTATCGAACAGTAGTATAGCTTAGGCAAGACCGGATTGTCGAACCCAAAGGAACTAAAACTACTAATACTAACTTTCTTTTTATTATTTAGCCTAAAATAAGTGAAGTTGTTTTAATCTAAATTAACAACTACTAAACTAAAGATGGAAAGACAAAAAGAATGAATTCGAAAATAACTTGAAGAGAAACTCAGTTGATCATGACGATACCCTCAGGAAGAATCCACCTAGAGTTCACTTGTTATTTGACACTGAACCATACAATTTATTCACTTATTTTGATCCGTAAGACTCCCTAACATATATTAAACCCTCTCTCGAGGTGAATAACATCTAACCTTAGGTTAGTTAATGGAAATCTCTTTCTCAAATAATAAACCCCTAGAATAGCAGTAAATCGATCTATGGACTCCCATATTAGGTTTCACCCTAATCTGGCAAAATCTCGTCACCCTATCTCTAGGCGTGTGATCAACTCCGCTTAATTATGGTAGATCTACTCTTAAACAGGGCCTATTGCTCCTCCACCTAAGCACATCAGATTTGGATTAAGCATGCTTAATTAAGAACAAACTAAGTATTTATCATATAATTTAGAAATCAATAACAAGATTCATCTAGGTTTCATCCCCTTCAAGTATCTGAAGGGTTTAGTTCATAATGAATAAAGAAAACATCTCAAGAGAAAAGATAAAACAAAACATAAGAAATCCCTAAAACCCCTAAAGGAATTGAAGGAGAAATCCACCGTCTTGAGTAGAATTTTGACTTCTTGAGATAGATCAACTGGCTATCTTCGAGTAATTCCCACAAATCTGGCCTCTGGCTCAGCTCCTTGGCCTAGCTAACTGCCCCCAACAAAAGCCCTGGTAGAAGGCTTCTACCGAACTCCCCCTTAAGTTGCACCCTTGGGTGTTTATATAGAATTTGAGATGCCTTACTTGGCGTAAGTATCCTAATTCAAGTATAATTCCTACTCGGTTGTTTAAATAGGCTTTGGAATGTGTTTCTTTGCCTCAAAGTATCCAAATCCGAGTAGAATTGCTCTCTTCTGTGGTAGGGACACGACCATTGTACACGCCCATGTAAATCGTCTTCAGGCCGTGTCTCGATTCTGTCGATTGGGGTACAACCGTGTGGCTTGAAGTCCAGGCCGTGTTGATTTCCACTTTGGCGCAAATTGGCCCGTTTAAATCCCGTTTCTTGTTCTTTTCATCCCTAGGTGCTTTCCTGATTATAAAACATGAAAAGAAAGGATTAAGAGCACCTTTTTACATAAATCCAGGGCTAAATCATCCAAAAGCATGCTAAATATGGGGTTAAAATATGTTACTTTTATGATTTATCGAATACCCCCACACTTAAGCTTTTGCTTATCCTCAAGCAAAATTTTCAACTTATAATTAAAACAAACTTTTCATAATTCACAGTTCCTAACAATAATGCCTCATTATAATTCATAGATAATTTATATATGAATAATTTAACTCAAAGACTCTTAAAGATTCAAACAATATAAGTCATATATTTTTAGCACGAAAACATAGGTGTCTCCCCTTATTTAAATAATTACCTTTAATTTAAAACTGACAAAGATTGACATCCTCACTAAAGATTCACTCAGAGTATTCGAAGGGTTTAAGGCTCAAGAATAAGCACTCCTAAGTCAAACCTGAAAAGTTAATCCCATAGGCTTGCCTGAAAATCAAATCTCCACCACTGTAATATGAGATAATACACAAATCAAAAGGTCTTCAATAGGGTTGTAATGGGGCTAGGGTTAAAGGTATGGATAAAGACTGAATTAGAAGGTTAAAATCGAGATTGACCTGACCAATTACCTAACTAGAAAAATGAACTAATAACCTGAATAATTACAACACATGAAAATTTAAATACTAATAATACAAGCTTCTTTTTCAAGATGTTGAATTTAAACATATAAGCTCTTAAAACATAGAACTAATAATGAATGTACTTCTTTTTTTATTTTTATTTATTTTAAGAACAAACTAAGGAAATACATAATAAAGAAAGAAATTTATCAACTAAAATAAACTAATTAGGCAACTGATCAAATCAATTCTCGATAGAAGGGTAGTCAAAAGAATGTTGATAACAAATACAAAGGATTTTTGGGTTAAAATTTAGTAGGTAAATAGAAAAAAGGGTTGTTAGGATCAAATGGGTTTACTAAGGGTTAATTTGTGAAGGTAGGCTTTTTAGTAGAGTGAATGGGTTAAAACAGAGGTGCCTTTATCATCTCAGTAGATCAAATCATAGAAGTGGTCTCAACATGTATAATCGAGGCAAGTTCTAAAATAATAATTCAGTGTTGACACACTAATAATCAATAAAGTGAGCACGAAAAATAATATATGCTTATAAGGCTCAAAATCTCACAAAAATTATGGGTATTTGACATCAATCCCTGTAAATTTCAAACTTCAAGGTAATATTCAAATTCAGTTCAACAACCTAGAAAAATTTTGATTCTTGAAAAATAGACTTATCATGCTTGATTATCTAGTATTCTTCAAGTATAAATCATTAATGCACAATTATCAATATCTTACTCAAAAACATATCAGTAAAAATTATAAATCATTAGAAATTTCACCCTAATTGATAATATGCGAAAATTACTTAGGAACAAGACTAAAATTTAGGATTTTGGAGTAATGCAAAAAGTTAGGTACTTTTACCCCCCACACTTAAGATGTACATTGTCCTCAATGTACAAAGATAGATAAACAATTATGTAATAATAAAATCAACAGAGAAGGGGAGAAGTAAAACTTCCTAAATTTTTGGATGAAGTCAATGAAAAGAAACCGGATAAGATTGGAGGTGAACATGGGGAAGCGTTTCAAACCGTTTGGAATTGAATCCTTGAAGTAGCCAGCTTGGTTTTATTGTATCCTAAGCTAAATCTAAATGCCATTAAGAAAAAGGAGAAAATAATAAAGGAGGTAAAAATAAAAATAAAAATATGAATAAAAGTAAATAATTACATAGAGATAAGGTCCACGCCCATGTACCTAGCCGTGGGGTCCACACGGCCACGACCACGGCCGTGTGCAAGGCCATGTGTGTAACACCCCAAACCCGGCCCATTCGCTATGACCGAATTTGAAATGCCACTGTGAAAAACGTTTGAAAAACTTTTGTCTTAGAATTAAAAACATAAAATTTTCTTTGTCTTTACTAAAACATTGTGTAATTAAAATTTCAAGTAAAACTAAGTTGTTTAAAATAAAACATTTTCAAATAATAATATAATTGACAAACCAACTTAAAACATAATAAAAGTCCTTAAATACTTAAAATGGCCCTTATTACAAAAATTAAATACTTAAAATCTTTGAAACATAAATTGTATAAAGAGAATCCATTTCTGCATGGGCCACCTCGTATCCACTCCAACCCGGTCCAAGCTTAGTCATTCACCTGAAAGGTTTGAGAAAAAAATTGGGTGAGTCAAGCAGGACTCGGTGCATAATTATTACACATGCCTCCACGTATGGGCTTGGCCCATATCCACACATCAATCACATATCAAATGATAAGGCATTATATCCACATAATTCCACATGTTGGGCTTGGCCCATATCCACATTGATCCACATAAATAGTCATGCAAAATGCATAAATATGTAACATGAAGCCCAACCCAACCTAGAGTCCATCCGTTACTCCTACCTTAGCGGACTCCACCCAAGGTAGTAGCTAATCCACCGATCACATAGTGATCCACATATCTTACCTTGGCGGACTTGTCGCCCAAGGTCGTGGCTAAGCCACCGATCACATAGTGATCCACATATCTGTATCCACGAGGCGACTCGAGGTCATCCTCAATCTACGGTGATGCACACGACTATCATCCGCCGAGATGGGCACCTAGCCAACACCTCCTTGATGGAGCACATAGCCACCATCAAGCGCCAATGTAAGCACAAGGCTAACATCGTGCCACGTACATAATGTACACCCTTTCCTTCGATAGTCACATCCCAAGTCCCATGCAAATATGTATATCATGGCAACATATCACTTGAACAATAATGCATCACATGCCATCACATTTCATATATTCATCAATGATCATTTAATATCGTAAATCAACGACCGAGTATTCGATCACCCACCATGGGTATTCACAATCTTAGCCCTTAATTGACTCACCGTTAACATCATATCACATATACATAAATATAACACATACACACAATCAAGAGACGATTGCAATAACTACGCACCTTTTTGGTATAGTCGGCTAAATCCTAAAGACCCGATCTACCACACTAGATCACCTTGTCCTACATTCGGCCAAACCACAACACTTTAATCAAGACCATTCGGCCAACATCAAATCTTAATCCTAATAGCCTTAGGCTTTCTCAACCAACTTAAAGAATATTAAATCCTTACCACTTGACTTACCAACTTCGATTGCTAATGGAATGGGCTTAGATCAATTGCTTCCGAAATCCTAATGAGCCTACTTGAATAATCGAATCCTAAAAATGGTTAGAACCTTGCAAACCAATGCCCAAAGATTCGGCCTTTATCCACAAGAAAATAACATAGAGAGGAGAAAAGAAAAGAAGGAAAAACGACCAAGAATACTTACTTATTAACCAAAACCGATCGAAGAAATCAAAAGAAGTCCTACCCTTGAATATTCGGCCAAAAAAAATAAATCAAAAGAAAATGAGAGTTTCGGCTATATGGTTATGGAAGAAGAAAAATATGTGAGTAGAAAAGAGAATTGAAAAGAGAGAGAATTCGGTTTAATCAACAATGGAAGAAAGAAAAGAGAGAGTTTGAAGAAGAGAATGGTTTAGCCAAAAAGGAAGAGAAAGAAAATGTGATTGAACAAAAGTCAAATGAAGAAAAGAGAGATGGGAGAAATGAGGTTCGGCCAACACCTATTTTGCCTAAAAGAAATGTGCACAAAAAGCCCAAAAATTAAATGTTGTTTCGGTTTCAAAAGGATGAATGAAAAGAAAGAAAAAGTAAGATTTGGTTCCAACAAAATAATGCTAAAATCAAAAGGAATTTTGCACTAAAAACATAGCACACATTCGGCCAAAAGAAAGAGTTTTTGGAGAGGTAAAACAAAAATGTAAAAAGATGCACAAAAGAAAAATTGGCCAACTATCCCCCCAAACTACCTAACAACATTCGGCCACCCCCCTAGACACCCCTACCGTCCACATACATGCACTAAAGGCCTAGGATTACTTTCCAAAACATCCTCCATATTCCATGCCTTTGTCCCCTCATCATACCATAACCTTAAGATTCTTATCCCCAATTTCAAGCTTTCCATAAACCAATATTCAACTTACCAAAAGTTAAGAGTCCAACCTATCATAAATAAGTTTTGACCGTCCATCAATGCTAGAAGTAAAATAAAGTCTCCAAAATGTTAAACATGCTACTCGAACCTCTAACCTCAAGCAACCTTTCAAGCTCCTTAACCAACTTGCCACTTACTCCTCTTATGCTTTAATTTAACACTTAAATTATCTTAAGTGTTAAACTCACTTAATCCACTTCATTAAATAAACCATACTAAAATTTATTCAAGCTTCCTAAATTAAATCAAACCTTCACAAGACTATGTTAACACACAAGATTCATACCCGAGCCAACACAAATAATACTCAAATTTTCTTCCTAAAGCCCAAGGCCCAATCGGGCCAATCCTACTAGGCCCAATTTTAGGATGTTACAGTGTGGGTATAGAATCCTATGCCTAAATACAAAAAGAAATAAAACCAAACTAATTAGTATGGTTGGTACATGGGTTGCCTCCCGAGAAGCGCTCGTTTAAAGTCATGAGCTAGACTTACCTGTTGTATGCACAATCATGGTGGTTTGAGGAGGTGGAAATCCTTTCTAATATGATCAACTCGGTTATGGATATAAAGTTTAAGTCGTGTAATGTTGACCTCAAAGGTGTTGAATTTAAGATTGCTTACTTCGACGGTGCCGCTTAGGAAGACATTAAGTACCTCAAAAGTGATTTATTCATTTCTCTTGAGGTCTGAATTGGTGATTCGAGGGTCTTCCTTATTTCACAATATTTGATCCCCTATTTTGAAGTGATTTGTTGTTCCTATCAGCTCGGCTGGGGTTTCCTTCGGTTTTACTTTGTGTGGTTCTGGTTCTTCTTTAAATTGTGTTTTCCACTCTTCTAGTTTGTCAACCCTAAGGCTTCGTTCCTCATATAATTCTTCTTTATTGGCATGAGGTCTAAGATCTAGCTCAACTAGGTGATTTCATGATGCTTCCTGTAAAGAAGGTTGAACCAAATGGTTATCAATAGAATTAACATTCATACCTTTATTACTCAATGTCCGAGCTAAGTCAAGAGCTTGAAGAGTGATTATTTCGTCATCTACACGAAGTGTGAGTTCACCGAATTCTTCCTCTGCATGGTCTTTCATTATTGCATCGGGATATGGCACACGAGGTTGGTACTTTGTAATTACCGATTTTGTTATATCATGGTACACCTCAACCTTACCTTCACTTACCACATGTTCTTCTCTTGGGTTTGGTTCGTCTAACCCTTCACTGTCATGAGCTGGTACGGTTTGAATTTGCTCGTTTTGGTTAATCTCTGTGTTGCTTGGTAGACGCGCTTACGGTCGTTCTGACATTAACTTTGCAAGTTGTTCAACTGACTTAGTAATTTTCTAAGCTTGATTCTTGATCTCTTTGATCGATGCTTTTTGATTATCAAATGCTATCTCAATTTTTGGGGACGGGTTTCTATGGCTACCATGAATTTTGTCAGCATCTCCTCAAGACTCGACTCCTCTTCCTGTTGGTGAGGTGGTTGTTGAAAATTTGGAGAAAGTTCCTGTCTTTGGCTACTTTGATCATCCCACGAGCAATTGGGATGGTAACTCCAACCTGTATTATATGTGTCATTATAAAAATTATTTTGTTGTCTAGAATAGTTACCCGTATAGTGAGCTTGCTCGTTTTCCATGCCATATCTGTAGGGTGGGTACTCAGGATTTGCCACACCTCCTAAATTCGAATCATATTACATTACTAGGTGTACCTGCGAGAGATTATACAAACCATCAATCTTTTTAGTCATCATCTCTAGCTGGTTTGATAGCATGGTTATTGGGTCGAGGTTGTAGATATCGGCTGCTTTTGTTGGCTTTGTCCTCCTAACTTGCCACTGATAGTTATTTAGTGCCATCTCCTCTATCTTCCAAAATCAAATAAAATAAAATTTAGCAAAATCAAAATTTAACCTAAAAATAAATAAAAGTTTAATTGCGGAAAGTAAAAAAAATGGCTAAAGTAATAAAAATAGAGTTTTCTTCATATTTTAGTTCCCAAACGGCCTTAAAAACTTGATCGAGAATGATCGAACCGAAATTAACTTTGACAATGACTTAAGGCAAAACGAATTGTCGAACCTAAAAGAACTAAAACTACTAATACAAACTTTCTTTTTATTATTTAGCCTAAAATAAGTGAAGTTGTTTTAATCTAAATTAATGACTACTAAACTAAAGACGCAAAGACATAAAGAATGAATTGGAAAATAACTTGAAGGGAAACTCAGTTGATCATGACGATCCCTCAGGAAGAATCCACCTAGACTTCACTTGTTATTTGACACTGAACCATACGATTTATTCACTTAGTTTGATCTGTAAGACTCCCTAATGTATATTAAGCCCTCTCTCGAGGTGAATAACGCTAACCCTAGGTTAATTAAAGAAAATCTCTTTCTCGAATAATAACCCCCTAGAATAGTAGTAAATCGATTTATGGACTCCCATATTAGGTTTCACCCTAATCCGGTAAAATCTCATCACCCTATCTCTAGGAGTGCGATCAACTCCGCTTAATTATGCTAGATCTACTCTTAAGCAGGGTCTATTCCTCCTCCACATAAGCACATTAGATTTGGATTCAACATGCATAATTAAGAACAAACTAAGTATTTATCATATAATTTAGAAATCCATAACAAGATTCATCTAGGTTTCATCCCCTTCAGGTATTAGAAGGGTTTAGTTCATAACGAATAAAGAAAACATCTCAAGAGAAAAGACAACACAAAACATAAGAAATCCCTAAAACCCCCTAAAGGAATTGAAGGAGAAATCTATCGTCTTGACTAGAATTTCGGCTTCTTGAGATGGATCAACTGGCTATCTTCGAGTAATTCCCACAAATCTGGCCTTCTGGCTTGGCTCCTTGGCCTTGCTAACTGCCCCTGACAAAAGCCCTGGCAGAAGGCTTCTACCGAACTTCCCTTAAGGTGCACCCTTGGGTGTTTGTATAGACTTTGAGATACCTTACTTAGCCCGTAAGTATCCTAATTCAAGTATAATTCCTACTTGGGTGTTTGAATAGGCTTTGGAATGTGTTTCTTTGCCTCAAAGTATCCAAATCTGAGTAGAATTGCTCTTTTCTACGGTAGGGACACGGCCATGGTACACGCCATTGTAAATCGTCTTCAGGCTGTGTCTCGATTCCATCAATTGGGAAACGGTCGTGTAAATTGTGGCATGGTCGTGTCTTAGTTAATTATCGAGGCAGCGATCGTGTGGCTTGAAGTCCAGGCTGTGTCGATTTCCACTTTGGCCCAAATTGGCCAATTTTAAGCCCGTTTCTCGTTCTTTTCGTCCCTAGGTGCTTTCCTGATTATAAAATATGAAAAGAAAGGATTAAGAGCACCTTTTTACATAAATCAACGGCTAAATCATCCAAAAGCATGCTAAATATGGGGTTAAAATATGTTACTTTTACGGTTTATCAGATTACACCTACAGAGGTTGAAATTCAACCCGACATGACATATGGCAAATAACTGGTAAAGATTTTAGCACGGGAAGTCAAACAGTTAAGGCATAAAAGTATAGCTCCTGTAAAAGTATTGTGGCAAAGACATGGGGTAGAAGAGGCTATATGGGAGCCCGAGGAGGCTATGATGAACCAGTACCCAAACCTTTTTGCTGGCAAGATTTTCGGGGACGAAAATCCCTAAGGAGAGAGAATTATAACTACCCAATTTAGGGCCTAGTCTGAATAGTGGTGCGAGACCACAAATTCGAAGTAGGAATATGTGTTTTATGATTTTTATGAGACTCATGATGTGTTTGCATGATTGTGTCAAAATTTCATGAGGAAACTTTATTTATTAGTGATTGATTTGTCCATTAAGACTTAATTGCAAAGATTAGAAAATATGAGATTCTAGAAGATTTAAGTATGAAATAGAATTATAAAAATTATTGGAGGTCCTTATTTAGCAATTAGACCATTATATCTTAAGATGGACAAAAATAGACATGGGAAGAAAAAATATCAAGAAAGGAGCCTTAAAGGCAAATTGGTCATTTGGTTAATTAATGAATTAAAAAGGGAAAATAATTCAAAAATGGTGCCCATCTTCTCCAAGCTTGGCTGAAAATCACAAGAGCACCATAGCTAGGGTTTCTTCAACTTCCAAGGTTGATAATAAGTGCATCCTAGCCCCATTTTTAATGTTCTTCGTATTTCTGAGATCCTCGTAGCTCGATTTAGTTCTTTCTAGCTATATTTTGAGCTAGGGTTTATGTTAAAAAATTTACCCATGTATGACATGCATGCATTTTGATGTTTTATGGAAGAATATGAAAATTTGATGTATGATAAACATCTTTTTCTAAGTGATTTTCATGAAAATTTCATAAAAGGACCAAAATGTAAAAGTTATAAAAATGGTCATACATGAGTCAAATAGTGAGAATTAGAGGCTGTTATAGTTAAGAAAATGATTCGGCTAGGCTTGAAAGACAATAAAGTTGAATGAAAATCATTTTACGAGCCTAAGGGCAAAAGTGTAAATATGTGAAAGTTTAAGGGCAAAATAGTAATTTTGCCAAAGTATGATTCATGAGTCAATTTAGTCAATGTGAGTATTAAACAAGTGAAATTGTTATTATAGATCAAGAAACACGAATTCTAGACCAAACCGAGGCAAGAACAAAGTATTGGACAAAATCGAACATCTACACGCTTTTTGGGTACCGAGGTAAGTTTGTGTGAAATTAAGGCTACATATGCTATTGTGTTTAAAATTAATTATTATTTTGAGAAATGCATATCATTTCCATGAAATTTATGAATAATGTCTTGATGATAAAATGAATGAGAATATGCTAAGTAAAGTCCCGGTTGAAATTTCGGAATAACGAGGATACTTATGTCACGACCTGAGATAAGGACGGTCCCATGTAAGACCATGTCTGGGACATGGCATCGACACCGAATGTAGTGTAAGAGTATGCCCAAAGATCAACCATGAGATGGTTGTAATAACTTACTTGATTTACCATGTTTATTAATATAAAGCGTTGTCATTATTATTTCAGTTTTTCCTTCTGTGTGTACAAATAAACTGTTTTATAATAATGTCCTGAGAATAATATGATTATTCTTAAAATATCATTAGTCAAGTATTATTGTTGACTAGGACAACAATAATGCATTAAGACTAACATGTAGTTGATTGATGATAAAGAGTTGTCATTGATATGGAGTGTCAAAATGAATGCATGAATATGTGTGTTAGAGAACAACATATTGGGTGACCCATTATGAGTATGTTTCTTGGATTATTATGTAATTTTCACAACATTACTCATAGTGATTAATATGTATATGATCCTTCGACTTGAGATAATCATTATCCCAACATCGTGAGTCATATATTTTGATACTGATCAAACGCATGCAGAATCGGTTGTTCTATAAAGGCGATGTTGGATATACCACAATCTATGTAGAGGATATTGTTGATCAATATAGGATAAGTCTCTCCCACATAATGGGAGTAATATCTTAGGCCACTTGATTGAGTGAGACTAGAAATGCATGGCCATGCTCAAATAAGTTGACATGAGATGTCATACTAATTTGTATATCATAGTCTACTCAAGATATCAAGAAACATGGGATGGACTATACAAGTGTGACTATTCCATGACTTGTATCTATTCCGAGATAAAGGACTTAAGGATTAATGCATGAAAAGTTAATCACAAAAGTTATGTCAAATCATGACTTCTTGTAACTTAGGTAGCAATGATGCATTGCTAGATGCCACTCATTGTTTGTGACATTAGAATCGTTCTAGTATTACTACTAACGTTACAAGAACCTCTGAGGTCACACCCTATGGTTGAAATGAACGGAATGAAACATAGTTGGTATTGTGTTTGATTGTCACATGAATTAAATTAATTTAATTGGGCAATCAAATATTGAATATATTATATGTACAAGGATGTTTTACACATAATGAGAATTAATATATGAATTTGGTTCAGATATAAATTTAAATAAATATAGTTTATCGAAATCCATGTTATAATTAATGTAATTATAACTTTTGGGTATAATTAATGTAATTATAATTTTCAGTTAAAACATTATTATATTTATTTAATTTTATAATTCAAAATGAAATACCGATTATAAAAGGTAATAAGTGAAGAGAAACCCTAAGAATTTTCTTAGAAAAGTCTAGCAGTAGTCAAGCAAATAAAAAACCTCGAAAATAGTTTTTGGAGATTTCTGCCGTTCATTGTCAAACTGGGTGGATTACGTAGAAGTCGACATCGTAAAGGTTCTTGACTTGTGTAACACCCCAAACCCGCCCAAACATTATGGTGAATCTGGTATGCTCTGAGAGAAAACATTTTAAAACCATTTTAAGACCGATTTTAAAATTGGTTGAAATGCCATTCTATTTAAATGTCTTTGTTTAAAACCATGCTTAATTATTTTTTAAATATTTGTTGAGTTGTGTTGTTTACAAATTTCAAGTGTACCGATGGCACAATAAAACATTTTACGTATTTTTTCATAAAACATGTGTAACCATTTTTTTCTTAAGTCATTAAGTTGTTAAGCAGTTATCCAAAGCAGATAAATAACCAAACTATAATTCTAGGAGGCCTTATTACAAAATAAATCAAACCCATAATAAAATAAAACAGTTCAAAATCCACCTAGTCCTTATTTTTATCGCATGGCCACCTCGAGTTCATCCGACTCCTTATCCGCACTCTGAATCACTGAAAATGTTAAAGGAAAAGGTGAGTCATCAAGACCCAATGTGTAACCCTTTTCCGGTTTAATTCAACAACATACACAATTTATAACAATTTAACATGCATTAAAATATGTACCCAACCTAGCCATCCAAACACCTTTTCTACCCCATGTGGTACCAAACCTTTGGTGGTGCCAAACCACTGGTGACATATAGCCACAAATGTGATTACAAATCACTTTGGTGTCCAAGACACGATTGTGTTACCAAAACTTTGGTGACCAAGTCACAAATCAAGTGATGGGGCCAACCTATCTTGTGATACCAAATCACCGCGACAATCCCATATCTCAAAGTGGGGCCAACCCACGGTGGTATAAACCACGAGGACAAGTCGCTATGAGGTACCAAACCTCTGGAGGTACCAAACCTCTGGTGACCGTAGTCACATTGTGTTACCAAAACACTGGTGTCCGTCGACACGAATATTACTGCCCCCTCCTCTCATCAACCCATAACAATCATTCATATGCATATACAAAAATCATGTTGATTGATTTATTTAACAACATCCAATCGATTATCATAGGCCATAAATCAAATAATACACATACCAAATGTGTCATGCTTCCCAAAAGCATCAAATAATAATCTCATAGAAATAAAGACTTACCGAGTCCTTGCTAATACCATGAAGGTATTACATCCATGTCAACACAATTTGATTAGACATAAAATAACACTTAGCATATTAAAGTTATAAGGTGTGTATGTACACACCGCCACCTGAATAATCTAAGTCCCGAATGGAAGAGTCGGTCACACTAGATCTACTTATCCCTATATTCGGCCAAATACATGGGTTAGTATATTTGGCCAAATCAAATAATTCAAAGAGTCATCTTTTGGAACCCGAATCCTTACCTTCTCGCTTTTGGATACTAATCACAACATCCGATTCCCGAATCTGCTTCACCAACTACCATCGGTTAATAAATAGCCTTCGGTTTTAAATGAATACTTAAAAGAATAAACCCTTAAAAATAAATCCTTACCACCTTTGACTTACCAACTCCGATTCACTAAAGGAATGACTTGAATCGATTGCTTTGAAATCCAAAGAGCCTAAGAGAATAATCGAATCCTAAAAGCAGTTAGATCCTTGCAAAATAATGCCCAAAGATTGGCTCTTGCCCACAAGAAAGTAACATAGAGAGGAGAAAAGAAATAATATGAAAATCGCCAAGAATACTTACTTATAACCAAAATCGATTGAAGAAAGCAAAAAGAGAATCTACCCTTGAAGAATTTTGGCCAAAACAAAACAAATAGATTATGAGAGTTTCGGCTAAGGGTGATAAAAAGATTAGTATGGCAAAGAAGAAAAATAAATTAAAAGGGAATAAGGATGATTCGGCTTTAGCAACCAATGAAAGAAAATCAAGAGAAAAGGGAAGAAGGAGATTGGCCAAGAAGAAAGTTAAAGAAATGTTGTGGTTTTGAACAAAATTCAAAAGAAAGGAAAAGAGACAGGAAGGATTAAGAAATTCGGCCAACACCAATATTACCAAAGAAGAAAAGTGTACAAAATTGTACCTAAAGATCAAGGTACATTCGGCTAAGAGAATGGCTTTGGAGGGAAAGAAATAAAATACCAAATGATGCACAAAAGAGAAGAATTGGTAAATTTTCAAGGAGTTTCATAAAACAAAAGTTGAATGCCTATCAAGCTAGCCAAAATGCCTACTAACCAAAGAGAAAATTGACACTAACTAGCTACTAAACAAGCCAAAATTGCCACCCCACCTAGACACTCATGTCAGTCCAAGTTCATGGCATAAAGGCCATGAATTTGTTTCAAAACATATCCCCCAACCCAAGCCTTTGTCCCTCAATTTACCATAATTCCAAGATATTTTCCATAACTTTAAGAATCTTATCCCTTATTCCATGCTTCCTTAATCAACCATTCAACCTTCCAAAATATTAGTCCACCTATCATAAATAAGTTGACCGACCATCAATGCTAATACACAAAATAAACTTTTAAAATGCTAAACAAACCACTCGAACCTCGACCTCAAACTACTTTTCAAGCCCTTTAACCATCTTGCCACTTATTCCTCTTATGCTATAAATGAACACTTAAATTAACTTAAGTGCTAAGCTCATTTAATCCTCTTCATTAAATAAGCCATACTAAGAATTATCCTACTAAACCGAGCTTACTCAAGACCCTAATTAAGTCTTATAACACCACAAATAATATCACATAAATTTAAACACAAGCAAAATAATTCAATCACGAATAACCCCTATTTTTGGGATGTTACAGCTTGGTTCGACAGTAGATCAGAACTCTTGTTGCCAAGGCGTCGTTGTCTACTCAGATTGAAATGTCGGTAATTTTGAGACCTTTATTTCACCCCGATTCGTTCCTCACACATGGATTCATGGTTTGGATCACCGGGATTAATTTTATTTCGCTGCACCATGGGGGTGCCGGTGTTCCAACATGTAGGTCCCGTATAAGACCATGTCTAGGACATGGCATCGACATTGAATGTAGATCCTGTATAGGACCATGTCTGGGCCATGGCATCGGCATCGAATAAGGAAGGTCCCGTGTAAGACCTTGTTTGGGACATGGCTTCGGCACCAAAGGAAAATCTCGTGTAAGACTATGCCTGGGACATGGCATCGACATCTAAGTACGATCTTGTATAAGACCATGTCTGGGATATGGAATCGACATCGAGCTAAGAGATCCCGTGTAAGACCATATCTGGGATATAGCATCAGCATCAAGAGGTGATCCCATGTAAGACCATATCTGGGATATGGCATTGGAGTCATGATACATGTATGATGAGATTGAGTATCCTCTGATATTTTGAGTAGCTCAATGGGTAAAAGAGCTAAGTATGCAAAGATGCTATAGAGTTAAGTTATACAAGGATGATAATGAGTTCCATTTATGTTAAAGATGATGATGATTTAAGTTTATGTCCAAGTTAGCATAAGTGCTTAATTATGTGACTAAGTGATACAGGTACCATGAGTAAAATTACAAGTTATGAAACCATAATGTAATGCGTGATGGTAAGAGTGAGTATGAGTAAGTATGCCTAAGCACTTGAGAACTTGTGTTGCTATTGTTATATGAGATGAATGGATTTTACCATGAACACTTATGTTGCTATATTAATTCATGCAAACTTACTAAGCTATATGCTTATGTAACACCCCTATCCCGAGTCTATCATCGGATTAGGGTTAGAAGCGTTACCTGATAGATCAAAAGCATTTACGAAATTATCATATAGCCATTCATCAATATCAATCATAGTGTCCCTTAAGTAGGTCATCGAGACCTTAGACATGCTTATTAATCGGGTTGGGACTAATTTGAAACACATACAAAGTTTCATGGAAGAATGGAAACTTTTCTAAATACAGGGGATACACTCCCGTGGGAGTAGGCCGTGCTTCTCCCACGGCTACTCGACACACCGTGTGTCTTACCCGTGGCTATATACTGCCAAAACCAACACGAAATCAAGCACACTCGTGTGCTAAGGTCGTGTCCTTTAAGGTCATATACTGCCATTTCTCACACGACCTGTAGGCATGCCCATGCCATGACCGTGTACTCTTAATGCTAGCTACTGACTTTTACCCCACGGTTACTAGGCATGCCCGTGTGCCATGGCCATATGACACAATACGTCACTTGCAAGACCAACATGCCACCCATTTTGGGTCTCACCTACAAGTAATACATACCAAATCATAATATGCATATATGGCAACAAAAACATACCAAATTGCTCACTTCATCTATACATTCAATACCAATTCCATTCATACTAACTTACAAACTAAATCCTACATCATTTCAAGCATAAATTATCCATTTGCTTAACAAAAACTTAACCATTTCATATGTATCAAAGCATACCAAAATATATGCTTCATATAACTCATTCATTCAAGCATTTTATCAACTCAAGACTAACCAAAACATATGGCTAGAATCATCTTATAATCACATACACTTTTCTAGCCTATACATGCCATAATTAGCTATATACATTTTAAAAAGGGTACCAAAATGATTTTAGTAGTGTGATGATGATCCGTGATGGTCCCGAGCCTTTAGTACCTTTGACGACCTATAAAATAGAGAAAACATGCATAGAGTAAGCTTTCCAAAAGCTTAGTAAGTCATAATACAAATAAACCTAGCATAAAGGCATATATGCATAAAGTACATTGACACATAACATTTACTTAGCAACTATCACATACTGTTTTGGTTCATATACTTGGACCCAATTGCCACATTCATCCATACCAGAATCATGTGTTTATATATACAACTCCTTCTTAAACACTCTTGCATCTTATTCTAGTGCTCATATTCAATCATACTTTTCTTTAATTCAAAGTCATATAGGTACTTACCTTTTATACACCTTTGTTGTACATACCTAACATGTCTGAAGTAAATATACATTCACGTAATTGTTCATAGCTCGGATTTGCTAATTGAATAGTTTAGAATCTAATATGATACCCCAAAAACTCAAAATAATTGTAAAATGTCAACGTCCCAGGCGTGGTCTTATCGGATGTCGATGCCATTGTCCCAGACAGCGTCTTACTCGTATTCAGATATCGATGCCACTGTCCCAGGCAGGGTCTTACTCGTATTTAGATATCGATGCCACTGTCCCAGACAAGGTCTTACTCATATTTAGATATCGATCCCACTATCCCAGATAGGGTCTTACTCGTATTTAGATATCAATGCCACTGTCCCAGACAGAGTCTTACTCGTATTTAGATATCGATGCCACTGTCCCAGACAAGGTCTTACTCATATTCAGATATCGATGGCACAGTCCTAGACATGGTTTTACTCGTATTCAGATATCGATGCCACTATCCCAGATAGGGTCTTACTCGTATTTAAATATCGATGCCACTGTCCTAGACAGGGTCTTACTCGTATTCAAATATCGATGCCACTGTCCCAGACAAGGTCTTACTCGTATTCAGATTTTGATGCCACTATCCCAAACAGGGTCTTACTCGTATTTAGATATCGATGCCACTGTCCTAGATAGAGTCTTACTCATATTTAGATATCGATGCCACTGTCCCAGACAGGGTCTTACTTGTATTCAAATTTCAATGCCACTGTCCCAGACAGGGTCTTTCTCGTATTCAGATATCGATGCCACTGTCCCAGACAGGGTCTTACTCGAATTCAGATATCGATCTTAACTTAAAATTTATGCACACATCATCTTGTAAACATTCAACATTATCAATAATCACATAAACATACATATTCCAAAAACAAATACATTTATTTACATAATGACCTACCTCGGATTCGATCTATCGGAATGAGAAACGGCTACTCGTTTACTTTCGCTTTCCCGTGATCTAAGTCCGCTTTTCCTCAGTTCTTAATCTAAATATATCTAGAATTAACCCTTTTATTCACTAATTCATTCAATTCAATCCAAAAACACATATTTAAGGAAATTTACAAATTAGCCCTCATACTTACACAATTTATCAATTTAGTCCATTTTTCTCAAAACATCAAATTCACAAAATCAATACACAACCAATCTTAGCCAAATATATATACTTCATACAAGCCCATACTTTTCATCAATCTTGCAATTTAGTCCTTCAATTTACCATTTTCTCAATTTAGCTTTATTTAGCTAAATTTATCAAAACTTCAAGAACATAACATGTTCATCTAGCTCAAATCTTTCATTTTTCATTCTCAAACATCACAAAGTTTGCAAAATCATCAATGGCATATTTCACATACATCATCAAAACACAAAATCAAGGTATGGGTTTTGTAGCTCTCAAAGCAATGATTACAAAAACGTAGAAATTATCAAGAATCGAAGTAAAAACATACCTTAATTTGAGCTCACAATAGCCGAATAACCTAGCTAGATTTTCTCTTTTCTTTCTTTGCAAAATTTCAGTCAAATGGAGAGAATGAAATGATGAATACTCATCTTTTATTTCTTTAATCTATTACTAATAATTAAGTTACCAAAATAGCCTTTATTCATAAAATTACACAATTAAACAATGATGGCTTATTTGTCCAACTACAATCCACTATCTTAAAAGTGGTTTAATATCCATATAAGGCCTCTTCTTTTAAAAGCCACAACTTATAAGTGCTTTAGCAAATGGCAAGCTACTTCCACTTACAATGAAATTCAATCCTTTTGTCAAATTAATCACACAGAAGGGCAATTTAACATACGAAACTTTACCACATGCTTAATCACATATCAATAACACAAAAATTAATATTAAAATATTATACACACTCTAATTTGTGGTCCCGAAACCACTGTTCTGGCTAGGGTATAACAGGACTATTACAACTTACCCCTCTCTTTTCCCTTTTCCATGTAGTATCGCTAAGCTAGTTCGGGGGTCATAGAACGTCAGAGCTTGGATCACACTATCAATCATTCTTTTGGTATAGTAAAGTTGATTTATTTTGGGTATGGCATGTATACAAACTTGGTCATTTTGTATTATGTCATATTTGAGAGCCAAAGTGTTGGCTACTAATGTTATCCCCTTATTTTGTATATGGCCATAGGGAATTGGCCAATATTTGTCAAGTTTCATATTTTAATGATGATAAGTTTTATGAAGTGAAATGTTTGAAGGATGATTAGTGGTTCTTTATAGTGTATTATTGCCATATCATGTATTGCTTGAGTTGGTATAAGTTTGTTTATGTTTCAGGGTGGCAATTAGCTTGGAAAATAGCCTTCTAATTGTCCACATGGGTAGACACATGGGTGTGTGTCTAGGTCGTGTGTGACACACGATCAACCCCCATAAGTGTGTTGATAGGTCGTGTGTCCCTTGCACCAAATTTACGAGAATTCGAACGAGAATTCGATTCATAACACGGGCGAACAGGCGTGTGCCTAGGCTATGTGCCCTTGAGAAGTTGCTGACATCATAAACAGAATGCTGAGGTTTTTACACACGATGAAGGGCACGGGCATGTCGAGGCCGTGTGAGGGATAAGGGCCATTGACACGAGCATGTTTCTGGCCGTTTGAAAACCCCTGTAGGTTTGAAATGAAAAATAAATTCTACACAGGCTAGGAACATGGGCGTGTGTGACCACACGGCTTGCCCACATGGGCGTGTGGCCCCTGTTTAGGCAAAATTTTTCTAAGTGAACAAAAGTTTCGGTTTAATCCCAAAACCTTCTGGATGTATGTTTAAGGCCTCGTAGGCCCATAATAAGGATGTTATGAATATGAATGAAAAGTTTTAAGTTTGAAAAGAAATTTTATAGTCGGTAATGTATGTTTAAGCAAGTTAAGTCTGATAATGCCTCGTATCTTGTCCCGGGGTCAGACACGAGTAAGGGGTGTTACAGTAAACCTAATAATTCTTTAGGAAATACATCTGAAAACTCACATACAACTGCTATTGATTCAATCTTTCTCTCTGTCACTTTCATATCAAGTACATATGCAAGATAAGCTTCACACCCCTTTGTCATAAATCTCTGAGCTAACATCGACGACATCACAACTAGCATAATGTTCAAATCATCAAATTCAATTCAAATAATCTCATTATTCTGACTTTTCAATTCAATTTTCTTTCATCAACAATTCACTATAGCACTATGCATCATTAGCCAATCCATACCCAAAATCACATCAAATTCATCGAATGGAAATAACGTCATATTAGCTAGAAAACAGAAATCCCGATGCTTTAACAGACAATTCTTGCAGACTTTGTCAACCAAAACACATTTTCCTAAGGGGTTTGATACTCTAATCACAAATTCAGTAGACTCTATAGGAAAAGTATTACTAGATACTAAATTCATGCATATATAGGAATGAGTTGATCCTGGATCTATGTAACACCCTGATTTAGGGGCTATGCAGGTTGGGTATAATTCGTGGTCTAATAGGTTTTTGGTATGCTTAGATGTGTTTGAGAGGTGTTGGGAATGCTCAGATTAAAGGGGAGGACTTTGGAAAATTTTAGATTTTTAAGTGCTAAAAGGGAACTTAGCGGATGTGGTCTTAAGAGAAATTTTGTGGGATTAAGGCACAAAAGATGGGCTGGTGGAGTGGCAAGGAGACGCCACTAAGAGCTTGGAGAAGTGACATCTCGGTACAAGGGAAGGGGCAAGTGTTCGAATTGCGGAGGTAGCATTTTGGGTTGTTTTTAAGGTCATGAGAGAGGGGAGATGTTGTATTCGGTTTGGGCACTTAAAAGATGGAGAAGACTTGGTCTTTGCTTTTGAAATTCGGCTAGGTGGTGGTTTGACTCATTCAAACTTTTGAATGGGTGTTAGGGAGGAAAAGTAGGAAGAAAATATGGGATTTGAAGGGATTTGAGTAGTGGCGAATTTTTTGGGTTCTTTGGGGAGAGCTTGGCGAATATTATAAATAGGGGAGGGTGCTCACCTTTTAGTTTTTTTCCCACTTGATTTCTTGCCAAAGTTTCTCCATTGTTCTCCACTCTCCTAAATCGAAACCTCATTTGCCATTCTTTTCTTTCTTTTCTTTTGGACCTTTAGTGAACCACCACTCTTCCATCCATCCCTCTTCTTCCATTTTGCTAAACCGAAAGTACACCCCCATACTTTCCTCTCCTCTTTGCAAAACCTCTTTGGCCGAACCCATTATACCCATTTCCTTGATTTTCTTGATAGCCGAATCTACGCCTCTCCCTTGTGCCGCGTCCCTTTTCTTTTATTTAGTAGCACCTTGGCCGAATGTTAGCATAAGTCTCGTTGGGTTTCCATTTGCAACCATTGTTAGGGAAAGCCTCGCTTTTAGTGATCGATTTGGTAAGTGGTGGTAAGGTTTTTGGTAAGCTATGTTTTTGGTATTTCGTTTAAGTCTAAAATGGTTAAGCATTTGATGCCAAGGCCGTTTGTAGGGGAGGAGAGCCTAGCGCAGGAGATCTTTTCGGGATTCGTTTAGTCAGCTTTTGCAGAGGCGTTAAGTAGCATTTCGGGTTTTGATTGTTGGTGCTAGAAGGTGCGTAATCATCGCACTATTTCTCGGGTTGCTTGCTAACTATTAAACATATGTATTATGTGTGGAAGCCGATTATAATGGCTTAAGTGATGAGAACTGGTGATGGTAAGATTATTTGTGATGTATTTATGTATGTATATATATTTTTATATACTTATGTGATCGATGACTTAACATGTAGCACCTATATATTTGCATGAGGTGGGGCTTGATTCGATGAAGGAGGAAGTGTACACAAGGTGTCGTGGTCTAATGATAGCTCGGCTACATTAGCGCTTGAGGGTTTTTGTGTGCTACCTCAAGGAGATGATGGCTAGGTGCCCATCTCGGCGGTTGATGGCTATGTGCATCACCGTAAGGCAGATATTGACGTTGAGATCATTTTAGTTGATCGGTGGCTCGTACGACCTTGTGCAATGAGTTGCCAAGGTAAGGTTTTGGATCACGATGTGATCGGTGGTGGTTTATCCACGGCCTTAGGCGGAGTCTGCTAAGGTTGGCGTCTGGTGGATAATGGGTTGGGTTGAAGTGCATCCTTACATGGTTTGTTTTGAGGATTGTGTAGGTATGGGCCAAGCCCATACGTGTGGGAAATTTGTGTTGTGGTTATGCACTGAGTCTGTGGACTCACCCAATTATTTTCCTAACATTTCAGGTGATTCATGAGATGGACCGGGATCGGAGAGGACACATGGTGGCCCATGCCGAAGGAGATGTTTTTGGTTATATTAAATATTAAGTATTTCATTTAAATGATGGTTGTAATAAGGATTTATTTTATTATTCTAGTATCATTTTATTATTAACTCTATTATGGTTTGTTTAAATTGAAACACTATGTGAATATGGTTATATTTTTATAACTTACTTATTCAAATATGGAATTATCAAACATGTGGCTATAATTTCAAAAGAACATGGTTTCCAAGAGCAAATAAATTTTTACTATTTTATTCTAAGTCAAAATATTTTCTCTAACATAACCGATTCGATTAAGTAGTGAATGGGTAGGGTTTGGGGATGTTACAATCTATCATTGTAATCACATTAGTATCATAGAGAGTGAAAGTACCAGTAATTACATCTGGCGAGGATGCCTCGTCCCTTGCACAGATAGCATAAGCTCGGGCAGGTGCTCGTGCCTCAGATCTCACAGTAGAGTCTTTTGACACTCTTTGAATACCACTCACATTACCAACATATCTAGGTGACCTCCCTCTAACTACAGTATTACTCGGCCACATACTCTAAACGTTATATTTTTCAACTAACTCTGGGCAATCTTTGATAAAATGATCTAACGATCCACATTTAAAACAAGCCCAATCATTCAATCTACAATCACCAAAATGTCATTTTCCACATTGTTTACATTTGAGTCGATTTGATTTTGCACTCTCGACACTAGCTATCGAGATAGCCAGAGCTTTAAAGCTCAAATGTTGCCTTTCACGATCTTTGTTTGAATGTCCCACTGATGCATTAGAACGATTAAATGAGTCTTGAAATTTCTTAGATGAAGATTGATACGGCTTACTCATTGATCTTTTTCTCGAGTCTTTAGCTTCTGAATCTGCCTTACTTTTTTCTTTACTAAGATCATCGCTTTACAAGCCCTCTCGATTAGAACGACAAATTCTTTCAACTCTAGAATTTCGACTAATAATTTTATATTTTCATTCAATCCATCTACAAATTGTTTGCACATGATTTCTTCAATGGAAACATATTCCTGGGCATACTTGCTTAACTGTACGAATTCTCTTTCATACTCAGTGACAGTCATCCGACCTTATTTTAACTCCAGAAACTCTTTATGCTTTTGATCAAGGAATCTTTGACTGAAGTACTTCTTTCAGAATTCAGATTGGAAAAACTCCCAAGTAACTCGTTCTCTAGGAACCACAGATATCAACATTTTCAACCAATGGTACACATTATCTCTCAACAAAGATACAACACACTTGATACACTCCTCAGGAGTACAAGACAATTCATCAAATACTTTGATTGTATTTTTGAGCCAGAACTCAGCTCTATCTGCATCATCAACAACAATAGCCCGAAACTCTTCAGGCCCATGTTTTTAAATCTTTCTATTGGTGGCTTGTTCAATTGTATCAGTTATATAACTTGAGGAAAAATAGGGATATGTTGAGGAATAGGTGGGGTTGAAGGTTGTTGAGCAGCTGGATTCATTCGAACGAACTCTGTGAACCACTCACTCATCATCTGGAAAAAAGTTGTTTAGCCTCTCCCTCGTGGCTACTCGTAACAGGCCTAGAATCAGATGGCGTTGCCCCTTGAGCAAGAGCGGGCGCATTACTCTCTACATCGTCAGATACAACTCTTTTGGGATCCATTACTATATGAAAACACAATTTAAGTTGTCAGGAATTATCACACTATCGTAGGGAATATATGGCATGTATAGCTAGACTCTCACACATGCTACGCTATTCCTAGAATCGACAAAACTGTAGCTCTGATACCAATAAAATGTAACACCCCTAACCCGTATCCGTCACCGAAATAGGGTTACGAGGCATTAGCTATCAAATCACAACATACAACATACATTTCTCATCCAAGAATCCATTAATACATAAACATCAATCCAACATAATAACATTGTCCCTTATAATGCTCTACAAGACCTTAAAACAAGCTTGGAAGAGGTTCGGGACTAAATCAATAACATTTAAGAAAAACTTTGTACAACTTATAAAATTTTCAAGCATACAGGGATCACACGCCTGTGTGAACAGGCCATGTGCCTCACACGTCTCCAAACACGACCGTAACCCAGGCCATGTAAAAATAGGGCATATATACTGACTTGGGTCACACGGCTGACCACACGCCCGTGTGTCTAGCTCGTGTGCCCTTCAAAATGGCCACACACGCCCGTGTGCCAGGCCGTGTGCTAGGCCGTGCCAATCCTATAGGGTATACTGACTTATGCAACACAGCCAAGTCACACACTCGTGTGCTAGACTATGTGTCATTTAGGGGGTATACTGACTTGTGCCACACGGCCGGTCACATGCATGTGTGTGTGGCCATGTTAAGCATACTGACTTCAATTCAATTTCAACGCCAGGGGACACACGCCGTGTAGCATGAATATGTGTCGTACACGGCTGAGACACACTCCCATGTGGATAAAAATAGGCCATTTGCAAAGCCAATTTACCACCCTTTTTGCACATACCTACATGTGCTCAAATGACACCAATTTAAGACACAAATATGCATCCAAAGTACATCAACCAATACATAATCATACCACATTCATTTCAACTATTTCAATACTCAATTTCATATCATTTACCTATTCAAATACTTATATCATTATACATCAATTCACAAGCAGTTAGCTAATCAAACTAACAACTTTAATCACACCTTATAGATCAATTTCCAAATTCAAATATAACCATAACCACATTCTTGCCAAACATAACAAAATGAGCCATTACTCTTAACTATATATACATACTAAAACATATACAATTTACAAGCCAAATCTCATGGCCATTATCACAACCAAAACATATCATCATATCAGTAGCCTATACATGCTATATACCATATATACAAAACACCAAAAGTACCAACAAGTTGATCGATAGTGTGACGGTGTTCCTGATAATTCCCTTGTCCGAGCTAGCTTCGATTATCTTTAAAACAGGGAAAGAACACATAAAGTAAGATTTAAAAGCTTAGTACGCCATATACAAATAAAATTACATGGATCAACATCATTTCCATCTATAGACAAACTATAAATAAGCACATATAAGCGTACAAACCTTTTTCAATGTATACATATACAATATCATAAGTGAATTCATCAAATACTTCCCTTTTCAATACTTGTATGAATATTGTATATACCTGAGCCACTTAACTCATTCACACATTCTTTCTCGATTTGATGTTGCCCGTTGAACCTTTTTAAAATTGTTAAGGATACTCGAAAATCACATATAGCTCGTACAATGCCATATCCCAGATATGGTCGTACATGTTATCATATATCGATGTCGATAGCCCAGCTATGGTCTTATACGAAATCAAATAACGATGCTAATGTCCCAGACATGGTTTTACACGTAATCACATAATGATGCCAATGTCCCAGAGATGGTCTTACACATAATCACATCTCGTTAATCCTAATTTTATGACATTCATATCCTATACTATTCTTAAGGTTCGTACAGGACTTTCGGATATTATAACTCTATTGATTCTTGCTCGTATTTAATCACTCAACATTCATATCAGTTCAATGACAATTAAACATATATAATTCAATTTAAAGACATTTATTTACATATGAACTTACCTCTTATTCAGGATAAATGGACTGGATCGACTATTCGATAACCTTTGATTTTTCCCAATCTAAATTCGATTTCTTTGGTTCTTGATCTATATACATTAAAAATTAACTCATTTATTCATCTAATCATTCAATTCAGCCCACAAACACATATTTGGGCATTTTTACACTTTAGCCCTAAAGTTCCACATTTTTAAAATTTAGTCCCTATTTCATAAATACACAAAATTCATGAAATTTCACTAAACTCAAGCCTAGCCAAATTCATATAGGTCCCTAGCAGCCCAACACTTTCATTTATTACACATTTCATCCACCTAATTTACACTTTTCATAACTAAATCCCAAAAATGCATTTTTAGCTAAAATCACTTAACAAAATTGTGTAACTATCAACATATATTCATTTTTCATCATCAAACATTCAAAAGCTCAAGTATTCATCAATGGCACTTCACAAAACCATTAACAACTTCAAAAATTAAGGCATGGGATAGCTAGAACACAAAGCAACAATCTCAAAAACATAAAAATCATCAAAAACTGAATCAAAATGGACTTACAATTAGAACATGCAAGAGACGAACCTTCCAAAGCTTGTTAATGGATTTTCTTCTTTTATGAATTGGTGAAGAAGATGATAATTAGGAAGGAAATTTGGTTTGTTTTATTTAATCTTTACTAATTTTGCATTTTACTATTTTAACCTTTATTAATACAAGAAAAACATGCTTAATATATGTCCATACATGTGCATCCTCATTATACATGGTCTAATTTCATAATAAGGACCTTTAACTTAATGTCTCGTAGCATTTTAACACCTTAAACTATGAGAATCTGTAACATCCTTAAATCGGGGTCTTTGTATTTTATCTGTTGTATGTAGATAGTGTAGTTGTTGTGCTAATCTTAGGTGTTCTAGGGTCTAGGTGTGAGCTTTGGGGTAGGCTAGAACCTTAGCAAAAAATTTATTTTTGGGTGCTTGGAAGGGGGAGTTGAAGGAGTTAGGTGTTAAGGATTTTTGGTGGCAAGTTTTGGCACAAGAAGTGCCGTGGTGAAGTGGCAAGGAGGCGCCACTTAGGGCTCAAGGAAGTGACGCCCCAGGAGAGTGGGAGAGCCTTGGTTCGAGCTGCGAAGAACCCCTTTTCGGCATATTCTTTTTGACGCCTAGACAAGGGAGGAGATGTGCTCAGGATGGACTCTGATGGATATATGTTGAAGGATTCAACACATTTGAATGGTTGGAGGAGAGAAAATGTTGGTGTTTGAACTATTCAAACTTGTTTGAATGGTTGGTCAGGAGAAAATCAAGGAGAAACCAAAGGGATTGAGAAGGGGTGTGTTCAGCTGAAATTTTAATGGTTTTTTGGGCAAGAGGAGCATTCAATTCTTGGGGGTTTAGGGGTGTGCCAAAACTTGGGTGTGGATTCCTTCCATTTTTCAGTTTTGAGTGCTAAGTGAGGTAGGTGGCTGAAGGTGGTTTTGGCTTTGGTGAATGGTGTATATTCGGTTAGTAGGGGCATTCAGAACGTTTTTCCTCCCATTTCATTTGTGCTGATTCTTCATTTTCTTTCTCTCAAAAGTCAAAGATGAATTCTCTCCACACTTTTACTCAAACTCTATTCCAAAATTGAAATCAACATTTCCCCTCTCTTTTGATTTCTTTTTCTTCTCTCAATATCTCTTGTGCCGAAATACTTAAACCTTCTCCTCTTCTCTCATCTTGGTCATAGCCGCATCTAGTACTCATCATTCTTTCTTTTTCTCATCTACATTCTATGATAGCCGAATACCCTAGTCACTTTCTCTTGTTTCTCTCCATTTCCTTAAGAGCCAAAAGTACCCCTTCTCTTCATCATTTTTCGATCGAAACTATCTTCTCCTTCCCATTTCTTTTGGTTCGAGATCAAAGCATCGTCAACATTCATTCGATGAGTTTTTTCTTTGGCCGAATCACCCTCAATTTTGTATTCTTATTTTCTCTCTTGGACTCTCTTTTTGTTCTTACATCTTCTCTTCCTGATTTGCCAAATTTCCTCATCTTCAGTGCTAGTGCCAATTTCTTTTGGGGGGTTGATCGGATCTCCTGCTATGGTAAGTATTGATTGTTTCTGGGTTTTTATCCTTCTCTTTCGGGTTTTATTGCCAAAGTCGAAGGCTATTTGGTTTTATGTGTGGACGTTTGGCCGATTGTAGGAAAGAGGGTGGCCACATTCTTTTGTTCTTCGGGATTCATTTGGCTTGTAGATCAAGCTTAAAAGCTTCGAGAGTTGTCGATCTAGGTAAGGGCCTTAGCCTAAATCGTTAATCTCTTTCAATTTGTTTCACTACTTTAACCCAATTTAGTGATAAGATGTGTTATGGATTTGAAGGCTAACCAAGCGTTAGGAGGGGTTAGATCTGAGACCCTAGCCCCTAAGTTCAAGAAGAGAATTTGTGTCGGTACATTCGCGATTAGCCACACAGGTGTGGGTGACATCCGAGCAAAGTAGTAGGCAGATAGCGGTAGTGTCAGTTAACGACAGTGTAGACATAAAGAGCGTCGTGTTGCGAGTAATCAGGTGTGTAACTCTTACACAGTTCATACGTTAATATGTTTTATCATGTATATTGCCAAAAGCCAGAATAGCTATTGAAATCGGTATGATACCCTTGTGGGTAAAAAAAAAACGAGGACTCCGGGTAAGTCCACTTTAATTGACTAGCGTTAAATGCCTGTGTTGAATCTGCATATGCTATACCATGATATTTCTGTATGATAAGCGTGATTATTATGCCATGAAAAGTATGTTCATAAAAACGGGTGTTGAGAGGAGGGGGAAGGTATAATTTCAGACTGTCACCAGTGGTTTTGACTACATAGTGGGTTGGCCCCGCTTATTATAATATTGTGACTAAGTCTCAGTGGTTTTGACCACCAGTGGTTTGGTACCACATATACCTATCTTTGTGACTCCGGTCACCAGTGGTTTTGACCACACATATATTATTTGTGACCTCGGTCACCAGTGGTTTTGACCACTAGTGGTTTTGACAACACGGGGTAGACACAGGAGTTTCGGATAGTTATATTTTGGGTTGCATGATATGTATATTCACTTATGAAATTGTGTAAGGGCTTATATCTTTAGGATGGGGACTTATACACTGAGTCTCGGTGACTCACCCTTCCTTTATATTTTGCAAATGATTCTTAGATCGCGGATGGGGAGCCAGGACAGACTCAAGGTGGCCATGCATGATATTTTGGGTTTTGTTTTAAATTATTATTTCGGGTTTATATTTTCATTAAATTTGGTTTTGGTTGTAATAAGGTCGTCTAAATTTTTATTTCGAGATTATTTATTTCGTTGACAACCTTTAAATTTGCGTTAAACATTAAAACATGTTTAAAATGGAAAAGAGTGAATAAAATGAATGTTTTCACAAACCTTAATAGATTTTTGGGATTTTCTAAAACTTTACCATCGGGTAAATGACGAACTTATAATATCAACAAGTTAACTCAATTCTCTTTAAAAAAAATTTGAAACGGAATTTGCGTGGTAGAGGTAGGATGACTGTGTCCAAACCAGTAGGGTCTGGTCATGGGTTAGGAGATGAGGTACCACCGCCGCCAGCTGTGGGCGCTGAGTTCCAAGATCAGACAGATGGTAATGATGCAGTGTCACAGGCGATGTTGAGGGTTTTGGAGAGAGTAGCTAGAGTGGTGGGGTACGGGGTTCGTAAATCGTATCGAGCGACTCGAGCGATGGAGCGAGAGGTGTTCCGGTGTTTCTAGTGTGGCTCCCAATACAGCTGAGTACTGGCTTGAGGCAACTGAACGTATAATGGATGATTTGGACTTTACGATGGAGGAAAAGTTGAAAGGGATAGTGTCTCTTCTCCGAGATAAATCTTATCAGTGGTGGCTCACGGTCTGGGATGGTGCGACAGTTGATGACATCACTTGGGATTTCTTTAAGGCAACTTATCAGAGGAAGTATGTCGGGTTCGGTTATATAGATGCACAACAGAAGGCGTTCTTGAATCTGGTTCAAGGGAATAAGTCAGTATCAAAATATGAGGCGGAGTTCTTTTGGCTAAGTCATTATGCTAGGGGTATCGCGGCTACGGAACACGAGCGTTGTGTCAGGTTTGAGGATGGGCTGAGAGATAAGCTGCGGATGTTAATTGCTCCACTACAAGAGAGAGAATTTGCGGTCTTGGTAGAGAAGGCCAAGATTACGGAGGAGGTGAAATAGTCAGGGAGACAAAATCAGGATCGGAGTTGGATTAAGAGGAGTTTTGGGTCATCAGGGTCTGCCGAGAATTCGCAGAAAAGGGCTAGATATAGTGGGCCAAGTCAAGCTGCAAAGCCTGCTGCTACTACCCAGTGGATGCCACGGTGTGCTCGGTGTGGGATGTCTAATTCGGGAGAGTGTTGGACTGAAAACAGAAGGTGCTTCGAGTGTAGGTCAATGGGGCACCGAGTAAGGGATTGTCCGCAGAGGTTAGCTAGGATCCAGTCTGAGGGTCAGGGACGTACACAATTCAAGAGGGATGGCCAGCAACCACAGAGGGGTGGTGGTTCGGCTAGGAGAGGTAATGGTTCTAGTCGAGGTCGTAGGGCACCGGGCAGAGGTATCGAGAATGCTGATGCAAGATAGCCTTTGTTGGTCTATACTACGAGGCGTCGAGAGGAGGGTGACGACCGGACATCATAACCGGTACGTTTTTAATTTTTGAATTGCCTTATACTACTTTGATAGATATTGGATCGACGCACTCCTATGTTGCTAGTAGTATAGTGGGAACTATGGACTTAGCTTATGAGATTTCTTCTAGGGAGATGACTGTAATTAGCCCTCTAGGTCACTCTGTAGAAGTAAACAAATCAGATAGGATGTACCCTAAAACTCCAAGGGTAGTGTTTCGGGTGATTTGATGGAAGCGCCATTCGGGGAATTCGATTTGATCCTAGGGATGGACTGGCTAGTGGAGTACCAAGCAAGTTTGGACTGCACGGCTAAGCGCATGGTATTGAGAACTGTTGAGGGTGAAGAGGTGGTGATGATAGGTAATAGAAGAAATTTTCTATCCAACGTGGTATCCGCGTTGAAGGCCGAGAAGATGGTGAGGAAGGGATGTGAGGCATTTATGGTTCATGTTTGTGCATTGAAGGCTAAGGAAATAGCTGTAGGAAACGTCCAAGCGGTGAAGGAATTCTTGATGTATTCGCAGGAGCTTAAGATTCCGCCTCCGATCGTGAAGTTAAGTTTGGGATAGATTTGCTACCAGGAACAGTACCAATGTCTATTGCCCGTATAGGATGGCACCAAAGGAGTTAGTAGAGCTGAAGGCGTAGATTTATGAGTTGTTGGATCGAGGTATTATCCGGCCAAGTGTATCACCTTGGGGAGCACCTGTACTTTTTGTTAAGAAGAAAGACAAAACAATACGGATGTGTATAGATTACCGTCAGCTGAATAAGTTGACAATTAAGAATAAGTATCCGTTGCCGAGGATAGATGATTTGTTCAATCAATTGAAGAGGGCATCAATTTTCTCTAAGATTGATTTGAGGTCGGGGTACCATCAGCTTAAGGTAAAGGAGGCTGATATCCATAAGACGGTGTTTAGCACTCGTTATGGGCACTACGAGTTCTTAGTAATGCCGTTTGGGTTGACTAACGCGCCTGTAGTATTCATGGACATGATGAATTGAGTGTTTCAGCCGTACTTGGATCGGTTCGTCGTGGTGTTTATAGATGACATCTTGGTGTACTCAAAATTGGAGGAGGAGCATGATGAGCATCTCCGTGTGGTTTTACAGATTCTGAAGGAAAAGTAGTTGTTCGCAAAGTTTAGTAAATGCGAGTTCTGGTTGAAGGAGGTAACTTTCTTAGGTCATGTGGTATCAGCTGAGGGGATTAGGGTGGACCCTCGAAAGATTGAAGCGGTATTGGATTGGAAACCACCGAAGTCTGTAGTAGAGATTCAGAGTTTTCTGGGTTTAGTACGATATTACAGAAGGTTTGTAGAAGGGTTTTCTTTGATTGCAGCGCCATTGACCAAGTTGCTAAGAAAAGGAGTTCCGTTCGTATGGTCCGACAAACAGCAAGGAAGCTTTGACAAGTTAAGAGGATTCTGACAGAAGTTCTGATTTTGATTCAACTTGAGGCAAGGAAGAAATTTACGGTCTACTATGATACGTCACATACCATTTTGGGATGTGTACTGATGCAAGAGGGGAAAGTAGTGGCGTATGCATCTCGACAGTTTAGACCCCACGAAGGGAATTACCCGATGCATGATCTGGAGTTGGCTGCAGTGGTTTTCGCTCTGAAAATTTAGAGGCATTACTTGTATGGGGAGAAGTCGATCGTCTACACAGACCATAAGAGTTTGAAGTACCTCTTGACTCAGAAGGAATTGAATTTGAGGCAGTGAAGGTGGATCAAGTTGTTGAAGGATTACGACTATTTGATTGAATACCATCCGGGTAAGGCTAACGTAGTGGCTGACGCGTTGAGTCGCTAGGTGGTAGCAGTTGAGAGCCATGTTTGCCTATCTTAGTCTATATGATGACGAAAGTCTGTTAGTGGAATTGCAAGTGAAGCCGACATGGGTAAACCAGGTTGAGGAAAAATAGCTAGTGGACGAAGACTTAAGTACTCGATATTTGCAAGTGTAGAATGGTGGATTGAAGGGTTATACCTTGAGCAGTGAGGGTGTGCTGTGTTTCCACAGGAAACTTTGTATGCCGAGAGATGTTGAATTAAGGCAGAGGATTCTTCAGGAAGCTCATAGCAGCCCATACGCTATGCATCCTAAAGGTAGTAAAATGTATCAGGATTTGAGGGAACAGTTTTGGTGGCCGGGTCTGAAGCGAGAGGTAATGAAATTTGTAAGTAAGTGTCGGCGTGTCGTTGAGTCAAAGTGAACATCGATTACCTTGTGTGCATTGTAGCCAGTAAGGATTCTGTAGTGGAAGTGGGAAAGGATTACTATGGATTTCGTCACTGGGCTACCCCTCACACCTAGCAAAAAGGATTCGGTCTGGGTGATTGTTGATCGTTTGACAAAGTTAGCTCATTTCTTACTAGTTCAGGTTGATTACTCGCTTCAAAGGTTGGCTAAGTTGTATGTAGTGGAAATCGTGAGACTTCATGCAGTGCCAGTGTCGATTATCTCAGATAAGGATCCTCGTTTCACATCAAGGTGTTGGAAAGTGTTGCATTAGGTATTGGGTACAAGGTTGGATTTCAGCACGGCATTTCATCCGCAGTCAGATGGGCAGTCAGAAAGGGTAATCCAAATTTTAGAAGACATGCTGAGGGGTTGTGTTTTGGATTTCAAAGGTAGTTGGGAGGAATTTCTACCATTGGCAGAGTTTGCGTACAACAACAGTTATCAGGCAAGTATCCAGATGGCACCGTATGAAGCGTTGTATGGGCAGAGGTGTTGCACTCCTACGTGTTGGACAGAGTTGGGTGAGCGTCAACTATTGGGTCTAGAGTTGGTTACTGAAACGGAGGATAAGGTTAAGCTGATTCGAGCTCGTCTGAAGGAAGCTTCGGACAGACAGAAATCTTATGCCGATCTCAAGCGGAGTGATATAGAGTTTGCAGTGGGTGACAAAGTTTTTCTGAAGGTGTCCCCGTGGAAGAAGGTGTTGAGATTTGGTCAAAAGGACAAGCTGAGTCCTAGGTTCATTGGCCGTATAAGGTGTTGAAGCGTATGGGAGCAGTAGCTTATCAGCTCGAGTTGCCAGCAGAATTGAGTCAGATCCATGACGTGTTTCATGTTTCAATGCTTAGACGCTATCGCTCAGATCCGTCACATGTTGTGCAAGTGGGAGAGATAGAAGTAAACCCAGATTTGTCTTTTGAGGAGGAGCCGGTGCAGATCCTGGATCGGGATGTCAAAGTTTTGCGGAGGAAGTCAGTTCTTTTAGTGAAGGTGTTATGGTGGAATCATGGGACTGAAGAGGCCACGTGGGAGCCAGAGGATGTGATGTGGCAGCAATACCCTCAACTCTTTTGACCAGGAAATTTCGAGGCCGAAATTATTTTTAAAGAGGGTAGAACTGTAACATCCTTAAATTGGGGTCTTTGCATTTTATCTGTTGTATGTAGATAGTGTGGTTGTTGTGCTAATCTTAGGTGTTCTAGGGTCTAGGTGTGAGGTTTGGGGTAGGCTAGAACCTTAGCAAAAATTTTATTTTTGGGTGCTTGGAAGGGGGAGTTGAAGGAGTTAGGTGTTAAGGATTTTTGGTGGCAAGTTTTAGCACAAGAAGTTCCTTGGCGAAGTGGCAAGGAGGAGCCACTTAGTGCTCAAGGAAGTGACGCCTCAGGAGAGTGGGAAAGCCTTGGTTCGAGCTACGAAGAACCCCTTTTCTACTTATTCTTTTTTATGCCTAGACAAGGGAGGAGATGTGCTCAGGATGCACTCTGATAGATATATGTTGAAGGAGTCAACACATTTGAATGGTTGGAGGAGAGAAAATGTTGGTGTTTTAACTATTCAAACTTGTTTGAATGGTTGGTCAGGAGAAAATCAAGGAGAAACCAAAGGGATTGAGAAGAGGGTGTGTTTAGCCGAAATTTTGAAGGTGTTTTGGGCAAAAGGAGCATTCTGTTCTTAGAGGTTTAGGGGTGTTCCGAAACTTGGGTGTGGGTTCCTTCCATTTTTCGGTTTTGAGTGCTAAGTGAGGTAGGTGGCTAAAGGTGGTTTTGGCTTTGGTGAATGGTGTATATTCGGTTAGTAGGGGGCATTCAGAACTTTTTTTCCTCCCATTTCATTTGTGCCGATTCTTTATTTTCTTTCTCTTAAAAGTCAAAGTCAAATTCTCTCCACACTTTTACTCCAACTTTGTTCCAAAATCGAAATCAACATTTCCCCTCTCTTTCGATTTCTTTTTCTTCTATCAATATCTCTTATGCCGAAATACTTAAACCTTCTCCTCTTCTCTCATCTTGGTTATAGCCTCATCTAGTACTCATCATTCTTTCTTTTTCTCATCTACATTCTGTGATAGCCGAATACCCTAGTCACTTTCTCTTGTTTCTCTCCATTTCCTTAAGAGCCGAAACTACCTCTTCTCTTCATCATTTTTAGTTTGAAACTATCTTCTCCTCTCCATTTCTCTTGGTTCGAGATCGAAGCATCGTCAACATTCATTTTGGTGACTTTCTTCTTTGGCCGAATCACCCTCAATTTTGTATTCTTATTTTCTCTCTTGGGCTCTCTTTTTGTTCTTACAAATTCCCTTCCTGATTTGCCGAATTTCCTCATCTTCAGTGCTAGTGCCGATTTCTTTTTGGGGGGTTAATCGAATCTCCTGTTATGGTAAGTAGTGATTGCTTCTGGGTTTTTATCCTTCTCTTTCGGGTTTTCTTGCCAAAGTCGAAGGCTATTTGGTTTTATGTGTGGATATTTGGCCGATTGTTGGAAGGAGGGTGGCCGCATTCTTTTGTTCTTTGGGATTCATTTGGCTTGTAGATCAAGCCTAAAAGCTTTGAGAGTTGTAGATCTAGGTAAGGGCCTTAGCCTAAATCGTTAATCTTTTTCGATTTGTTTCACTGCTTTAACCCAAATTAGGGATAAGGTGTGTTATGGATTCGAAGGCTAACCAAGCGTTAGGTGGGGTTAAATTTGAGACCCCAGCCCCTAAGTTCAAGAAGAGGGTTGTGTCGGCTGTTCGCGATTGGCCACCTGGGTGTGGGCCGGCATCTGATCAAAGCAGTAGGCAGATAGTAGTAGTGTCGGTTAACGATAGTGTAGACATAGAGAGCGTCGTGTTGTGAGTAATCAGGTGTGTAACTCTTACACAGTTCATAGGTTAATATATTTTATCATGTATATTTCCAAAAGCCAGAATAGCTGTTGAAATCGGTATGATACCCTTGTGGGTAAAAAAACGAGGACTCCGAGTAAGTCCACTTTGATTGACTAGCGTTAAATGCCTGTGTTGAATCTGCATATGCCATACCATGATATTCCTGTATGATAAGCGTGATTATTATGCCATGAAAAGTATGTTCATAAAAACGGGTGTTGAGAAGAGGGGGAAGGTATAATTTCAGACTGTCACCAGTGGTTTTGACCACACAGTGGGTTGGCCCCGCTTATTATAATATTGTGACTAAGTTTCAGTGGTTTTGACCTCCAGTGGTTTGGTACCATATATATATATATCTTTGTGACTCCGATCATCTAGTGGTTTTGACCACACATATATTATTTGTGACCTCAGTCACCAGTGGTTTTGACCACCAGTGGTTTTGACCACAGGGGTAGGTAAGTTTGGATGGTTATGTTTTGGGTTGCATGATACGCATATTCACTTATGAAACTGTGTAAGGGCTTATATCTTTTGGATGGAGACTTATACACTAAGTTTCGATGACTCACCCTTCCTTTATAGTTTGCAGATGATTCTTAGATCGCGGATGGGGAGCTGGGACAAACTCAAGGTGGCTATGCACGATATTTCGGGTTTTGTTTTAAATTATTATTTCGGGTTGAGATTTTCATTAAATTTGGGTTTGGTTGTAATAAGGCCATCTAAATTTTTATTTCAGGATTATTTATTTCATTGACAACCTTTGAATTTGCGTTAAACATTGAAACACGCTTAAAATGGAAAAGAGTCAATAAAATGAATGCTTTCACAAACCTTAATGGATTTTTGGGATTTGCTAAAACTTTACCATCGGGTAAATGACGAACTTATAATATCAACAAGTTAACTCGATTCTCTTTAAAAACAAAATTCGAAACAGTTTAAGCGATTGATTCAAACCAACTTCGGTTTCCATAAAACAAGACGTTTTTTTTCAACTGAAGTCAACAACTGGTTTTATCAAAAACAAGTTTTCTCTGTGACATGTCGGATTCGATCGTAGTGTTTTGACCGGGTTTGGGGTGTTACAGAATCTCCCTTTTGCATCTTATACGATTTAATCCTTTTATCAAATTGGGCAATTAAACTATAAAATTAGCTCATGAAATTTTCACACATATCAAATAGCAGGCTATAAACACCAAAAATAAGATTAAAATGATTTTCCTGACATCAAATTTGTGGTTTCAAAAATACTATTCTGACTTAGCTAAAATCGGGTTGTTACACACAACTAAGCTTTCTCAAGTTTCTCCTAAACCAGCTTACTACTATTTAGCATCAACAACTAGGATTGAAATTCTTTCATGAACTGTGTCAAGGTAAGTGCCTTATTCCCTGCATTGTAAGAAACTATAAAGCCAGTGAACTCCTTGGCCAAGGAATTGAACACTATTTCAATTCGAGTGTTCACATCTAATCCAGCCCCATTATCATCCATTTTCACAAAGAATCCCATAAGCTTAAGCATATGTTCTTTGATCGGAGTGTCAGATTTTTGCTAGGAGTTCATCAAATTTGTAATAGTGGATTGTCAAGCCAATACAATTTGGTCTCCGAGCAAATCCTCCAAAATTTTCATGATCTCTTTAGCAGTACGAAAATTCTCGTGTTGCTTTTGTAGCACACTACTCATGCTCACTAACACATAACATCGAGCAATTGAGTTAGAATCTATCCAGTGATTTCTCATTTTGCGATGAGCTTCAAGTGGGCAAGGTGTAACACCCCTCACTCGTATTCAACGCTAGAATAGGGTTACGAGCATTACCAAACATATTATACAACTACACATACATTTCACATACATTTTCAAATTCATGTAGTCATCATTCAACATCAATCACATTGTCCCTAATACAAGCCTACGAGGCCCTAAACATACTTTAGAAGTGGTTCAAGACTAAACTAATAATTTAGGAAACTTTTGGAACACTTAGAAAATTTTGCAAAATGCAAGGGACACACGCCCGTGTGGCCCAGCCATGTGTCTCATGCGACCATAGACACGCCCGGGTCTCAAGCCATGTGGACATTCAAAATGGGATCACATGGCCGTGTCCCAGCCCGTGTCTGACCCCATATAACTCTTTGACTTGGGTCACACGGCCAACACACATGCCTGTGTGCCCTAAAAATGACCACACAAGCCTCTATGAAAGGCCGTGTGCTAGGTCGTGCCAAACCTGTAGGGTATACTGACTTATGCCACACAACCAAGACACATGACCATGTGCTAGGTCGTGTGGAGCATATTGAATTGATTTTTAATTCAACACCAGGGGACACAAGGCCGTGTAACCTGACCGTGTGTCACACACGACTGAGACACATGCTCGTGTCCCTACCTATGTGGACAAAAATAGGCTATTTACCAAGCCAAATTGCCACCCAAATTTGTATACACCTACATCAACCTAAATAGCACAAAGCATAGCCTAAGTAGGCATTTAAATCAACTCCAAACAAACTCAATTCATACCATTTCAATACCAACCATTCCAAGCCACACAATTACCACAACATACCATTCAATTTCATATCAAAACTCACTTTTTTTTTTTTTTACATCAAAATAACAAATTTCAAATATGCATTATTAGCCTAGGTTCACTAACATGCCAATATTCATAACTCACCTATTTGCTATCCATAATATCTATTACCAACAAGCATCACATAACCATTATTCAACACATCACAAATTTTATATGCACATATATATATATATATATATATACATAATCAACCATACTAAAATAAGCCAACTCCCATGGCTATTTACAAAACCAAACTTTAGACATTTACAAACCAATTCTAAATGGCTAAAATTCATTAGCAAACCATAACCAAAATAACCATAATCCTATACAAGCCATATACTCAAAATACTTAAACTGAAAAGTACCAAGTGATAGTTTGATAGTGTGATGAAGTCTCTGACGATTCCTAAATCCCAGCTAGCTTTTATTTCACTGTAAAACACGGGAAAATAAATGAAGTAAGGTAGAAAGCTTAGTAAGCTCATATGAAAATAATAAGCAAAACTCACCATATAATTACCATTCAAAATATGCACATAACTGATAAACCGTAAAAGTAACATATTTTAATCCTACACTTAGTATGCTTTTGGATGAATTTATCCTCGATTTATGTAAAAAGGTGCCCTTAATCCTTTCTTTTCGTGTCTTATGCTCAAGAAAGCACCTAAGGGTAAAAAGAACGTAAAACAGGCCTAAAACAGACCAAATTGGGCCAACCCAAAAAATTGACACCGCCTAGACTTCAAGATACACGGCCGTGCCTTGCCATTCACTTCACACAACCATGCCATGATTTACATGGCCATGCCCTAATTGATAGACTCGAAGCACGGCCTGTACCTCGACGTGCACGGCCATGCCACAACCGTGCCTAATTCAACAGAATAGAGACACGGGCTAGAAGACAACTTACACGGGCGTGCCATGACCGTGCCCCTGCCGTTGGAAAGAGCAATTTCACTCAGATTAGGATGCTTGGAGCCCAAGAAACGCAATCCTAAGTCTACTTAAAAACCTAGGAACTAATTATGCTTGAATTATGAGTATTTAGGATCCAAGTAAAGCATCCCAAAAGTATATATAAACACCCCAAGGCGGCTATTCAAGGGTGTCAAGTTTTAGCAGAGTTTTCTACCAGAGCTTTACTCATTTAGAGAATTACTCGAAGATAGCCAGCTGATCCATCTCAAAGAGCCAAAATTCTACTCAAGACGGTGGATCTCTCCTTCAATTCCTTCAGGGGGTCTTAGGGATTTTTAATGTTTTGTTTTATCTTTTCTCTTGAGATGTTTTCTTATTTAGTTATGAACTAAACCCTTCAGATACCTGTAGGGGATGAAACCTATGATGGATTTTGTTATTGTTTTCACTGAATTTATATGATAAATATTAAGTTTGTTCTTAATTATGTTGCTTAATTTAATCTGATGTGCTTAGGTGGAGGAGGAATAGACCCTGCCTGAGAGTAGATCTAGCATAATTAAGCGGAGTTGATCGGGCGCCTATAGATAGGGTTACGAGATTTTGCCGGATTAGGGTGGAACCTAATATGGGAATCCATTGATCGATTTATTGCTTCCTTAGGGGGTTATTATAAGAGAACGAGAGTTCCACTAATTAACCTAAGTTTAGACGTTATTCGCTTCGAGAGAAGGTTTCATATAGGTTAGGGAGTCTCACGGATCAAGCTAAGTAAAGAAATCATATGGTTTAAGGATAAATAATGAGTGAATTCATAGGTAATTCTTCTTGAGGGTATCATCTTTATCAACTGAGTTTTCCAAAGTCTTTTCCCAATTTATTCATTTATCTTTGCATTGTAGTTTAAAGTATTTCATTAGTTTTAGATAAATCAACCAATCACTCCATATTTCAGGCTAAATAATAGAAAGAAAGTGAGTAGTAGTGCTTTAAGGTTCCTTGGGTTCGATAAGATGTTCTTGCCTTAACTATACTGTTCGATAGGTGCACTTGCCTCTATCGTTGTCATAGTTAGTGTACAGGTTTGATCATTCTTTATAAATTTTAAAACTAGACTATTTTACAGCGATCAAGTTTTTGGCGCCGTTGCCGGGGAACTCTAAAATATTAAGAAACCTCTATTTCTATTACTTTAGCCATTATTTTTATTTTAGATTAAATTTTTATTTTTTACCAATTCCCTTTCTTTCATTCTTAAACTTGCAAGGTACCTCTAGTTTATGACTAGAAGAAATCCAAAAGGAGCATTAGAATACGAAAGTGATATTGAATCTACCGCTCATAGAAATCGCAGAGAAACTAGACGAGCTCTAGACTAGCAAAGAGAAGAACAGCAAAGATCCAATCCTATTGAAGGGATGGCCGAAAATAATCCACGATGCGGAAGAATGAATGCTCGCGACTATGTATGATTATGCTAAACCTAATTTGACAGAGAGAATCTAGTATTGTTAGGCCGCTATAGTGCTAATAATTTTGAATTAAAGCCTAACACAATATAAATGATTCAACAATTCGCTCAATTTTATGGTTTGTAGGATGAGGATCCAAACACTCATATATCTAATTTTTTAGAATTCGTGATACCTTCAAAATAAATGGCATTTCGACGATGCCATACATCTTCGGTTTTTTCCTTTTTCATTAAGGAAGAAAGCAAAGCAGTGGTTGAACTCGTTACCACGAGGGTGAATCACCACATGGGATCAAATGACCGAAAAGTTTCTTTTAAAATATTTTCCACCAGCCAAAACGGCTAAATTTAGGAATGATGTATCTTCTTTTGTGTAGAATGACGCAGAAACATTATATGATGCATGGGAAAGATATAAGGATCTCCTAAGGAGATGCCCACACCACGGATTACCTTTGTGGCTTCAAGTCCAAACTTTCTACAATGGTGTGAATTCTCCAACTAGGCAAGTGATTGATTTATCAGCCGGTGGAACTCTAAATAATAAAACTCCTGAAGTGGCTTACGATTTTATTGAAGAGATGTCATTGAACACCTATCAATGGTAAATTACAAGGGCTAAACCAACAAATCAGCCGGAGTTTTTAACATAGACGCAGTGACAATGTTGTCAACATAAATGGAGTTAATGAATAAAAACCTTGACAATTTATGTTCTTCACAGGTACATCCAGTCATGCAATGCGAAGCAAGTGGGAATGTGGCGAATTCTGAGTACCCACCTTACCAACCAGAAGTAGAAAACGAGCAGACAAACTATATAGGTAACAATTTCAGATCTAATAATAATCCTTATAGTAACACTTGCAATCCAGGTTGGAGAAATCACCCAAAATTTTTCGTGGGGAGGACAAGGAAATCAAAGGCAACAACCTCTTCCAAATTACCAAAATCAACCTTATCCACCGGAAAAGAAGTCGAGTCTTGAAGAGATGCTGAAAAAGTTCATGGTAGACACAGATGCCCTTCTCCAAAGAACTGATACAACACTTGATAACCAAGGAATATCGATCAAAGAAATCAAGGAACAAGTCGGGGAAATCACTAGGTCAGTGGGACAACTCACAAAGCTTGTTTCAGAATGTCAACAAGGACATCTACCAAGCAACACAGAAATAAACCCAAAAGAACAGATACAAGCCATCATATCTCAAGAGGATACAAAGGTAGACAAGCCCACTTCAGTACAAGAAACCAAGGAAGAAACAAACAAAATTAAGGTAGCACAAGAAAAATTGGTAATTAAAGAGTACCACCCTCGAATACCTTATCCCGAAGCATTGAAAAGAGATGATTCAGAGGAGCAATTCGGTAAGTTTCTAAAACTTCTAAAGAAATTACACATTAACTTACCTCTTCTTGAAGCTCTTTTTCAGATGCCCGACTCAAGGAGATTTTTAAGACAGCTCTTAACAAACAAACACAAAATAGATGAAGAGCAACATGTGGAACTTAACGCAACATGCTCAGCAATGCTACAAAACTAACTACCGCGAAAATTAAAAGATCCAGGGAGTTTTACAATTCCATGTTTAATTGGTAGTTTAACTATTGATAATGTGTTAGCTAACTTAGGGGCAAGTATAAATGTCATGCCTTATACACTGTTTAAACAACAAGGTCTAGGGAAGCCCAAACAAACTAGGATGAGTATCCAACTAGCTGATAAAACTGTTAGAATTCCTAGGGGCTTTATTGAAGACATTTTAGTAAAAATTGATAAATTCGACTTCCTAGTAGATTTTGTTGTTTTAGACATGGATGAGGAAAATTCAATCCCTTTAATTTTAGGAAGACCTTTTCTTGCAACTGCAAAGACTAAAATTGATGTTGCCACAGGAGAACTCATACTTCGTGTAGGAGATGAATCAGTCAATCTTCAAGCTCTCGACTCAGCCAGAACCACAAAAGATGAAGGTAAGAAAGTCGTTTCAATAGATAATCAAATTATTCAACCTTCATCGTAGGAAACATCACAAAGCATCAAAATTGGGCCAACACAAAATCGTACGATCAATAATTTAGAAGAGCAGAAGATACACACCAAAGAAAAACCAGATCCACACGAAATAAAACCTGAGGAACCACCAGAAGAGCTCATAGGGACATCAAATCACTTTAAAATAGAAGATCAAGTGCTATTAGATAAAGCCGATCCTTACATCAGTTCAACAGAACTGAAGAAACAGGAAGAAATACTCCTTCAGGTACGCGATGTTTTCCCACACGAAATAGTCGAGGTAAGCAATCCAATGTTCAACAATTTCAAGGTAAACACTTCTCGACTTAAACTTTGTCACGAAAATAAAACTGTCAGTAAGAGGGAAAATATTCAAACCTTTAAACCTCCCTAAATTTTCAAAGCCTGAGACAGTCTAGCTTAAGACTATAAACAAGCGCTTCTCGGGAGGCAACCCGAGTGCTAACACTTTTTATTTCTCAAAATTATTTTTCTTTTCTTTTATTTTCTCTCTTCTCTCTCCACAATTAAAGCAAAGATGCAGGTTTTTAGGCTACACGGCCTTACACACGGCTGTGCCTGTGGCCGTGTGGACCACCAAAACTACCACACTGATAGAGCAGAACTGTGCAAGTCAGTCCAATCACCCCCCCAATGTCACGGATCCAATCACCCATAGCACGGGCACCGACAAAAATAGCACGACTGTGCCTCACAGCCATGCTAAGATACTAACTTATTTAGCAGGCAGACCACGCCCGTGCATTCTAATCGTGTTTCTATACTGGCTTTTTAGGAACGGGCATGCAAACCAATAAAATGGGCGTGGAAGGACAACACACCCCACAACACGATCATGCAATATGACCGTATGAATCGACACACCCTCGGTACAGGGCGTGGGAACATGCCAGATTTGAAATCCTATTTAAATCCCCATAGCCCGTCCTCATTGTCCCATCTTCTTTCTTATTCCTTCTTTTTCTTTTCTTTCAAATTTTTCTTCTTATTCACAGGAAAGATCCAAGACACTTAAGTAACACAAAGATCATGCCTAAGAAACGTAAGCATCATCTCCTTAGAGGAGACCTCAACAGGAGTTCATGCCGTCAGCTTCACTTAATTGACCCGCCAAGGGTCTCGAAAACCTTTTCGGTTCTATTTTTCTTTTCTCGTCTCCTTTATTTTCCTTATCTATACTTCTTTTCTGCTTAATTTTATTTATTTCATATTAGTTTCTTGGTTTTAGGTTCTAAAGGCTGCTAGGGAATCACACACCATAGCCTTCGAGGTCACACCCACTTCACAAACCATCCAACAATAAGGACTGCTTAGTCCATTAGTCTTTTCTTTCAATTTCAGTTTTCTTCTTAGTCTCCTTCTTTTTACTTCCTTAATCTTTAAATTTATTATTAGTATATTATTATTTCTCTAGATCTCTTAGCTATATTTTCATAGGCTACCCAATTTCTTCGTCTAGTAAATTGCTTCTCGGTAGCCACTCCACCAGCCCATAGAAAACACCATCACCGCCACCAAAGACGCCAGGGATCATCCAAATTTCAAGGAGTATTATTTTTCCCACTTCTCTTTTTGATTTGGCACATAAATTTCATTATCTATCTTTGTACATTGAGGGCAATGTACATCTTAAAGTGTGGGGGTAATAGTGCCTAACTTTTTCATAATTCTCAAAACCCTAAAATTAGTCTTGATCTTAAGTATTTTTCTCATATTATTAATTAGGATGAAATTTCTAATGATTTATGATTTTTATTGATATGTTTTAGAGTAAGTCATAGTTAATTTTCATTGATGATTAAATTTGAAGGATATTAGAGAATCGAGTATGATAAGTCTACTTTCTAAAATTAAAAAAAAATTGATGGGTCGTTGAACTAAATTTGAGTATCACCTTGATGTTCAAAATTTATAAGGATTGATGTCAAAACACCCATAATTTTTGTGGTATTTTGAGCCTTGTAGAGCATATATATTCTTTTTCGTGCTCACTTTATTGATTATGAGTGTGTCAACTTTGAACTGTTATTCTAGAACTTTCCTCATTTATACATGTCGAGACCACATTAATGATTTGATATACTAAGATGATAAAGGCACCTAGGTCTTAACCCGATTCACTCCGTTAAAAAGCCTACCCATACAAATTAACCCCTAGTGAACCTCGTTGAATCCTAACAACCTTTTTATTGACTCACCCACTAATATTAACCCAAAATCCCTTTGTATTTGTTATCAACATTCCTTTGACTACCCTCTATCGAGAATTGATTTGATCAATTGCCGAATTAGGTTATTTCAATTATCAAAGTTCCTTCTATTATGTTTTTTTTTTTTTAGTTCGTTCTTAAAAAAAATCCAAGTTTATTCAATATTAGTAGTATACAAAAGAGCTTAGAGCATTTAAACTCCAATTGTTGAAAAAAGCTCGTATTAAAGTATTATCAAAATACTCCTTATTATAGAGTAATTATCAATAGTGATATTATTAGTTTTCTTTCGAAGTCTATATTCATATTTAGTTCAGTGTTTCTAGTTAGACAATTTGTCAAGTCAGTCTCTATTTTAACCTTCTAATTCAGCCTTTATCCACACCTTTTAACCCAAGCCCGTTCCAACCCTGATTAAAGACCTTTTGATTTGTGTATCATCTCATATGCAGTGGTGGAGATTTGATTTTATGGCAAGCCTATGGGATTAACTTTTCAGGTTCAATTTAGAGTGCTTATTCTTGAACCTTAAACACCTTTGAGTGATTTGAGTGAATCTTTAGTGAGGATGTCAGTCCTTGTCAATTTTGAATTGAAGGTAATTACATAGATAAGTGGAGACACTTATGTTTTCGTACTACAAAGGTATGACTTATTGTAATTAAATCTTTAGGACTCTTTGAGTTGAATTATCCATGTATAAATTATCTATGAATTATGATGAGACATTGTCAATAGGAATTATGAATTGTGGGAAGTTCATTTTAATTATAAGTTGAGAATTTTGCTTGAGGACAAGCAAAAGCTTAAGTATGGGGGTATTTGATAAACTGTAAAAGTAACATATTTTAATCCCACATTTAGTATGCTTTTGAATGAATTTATCCTCGATTTATGTAAAAAGGTGCTCTTAATCCTTTCCTTATGTGTCTTATGCTCAGGAAAGCACCTAAGGATAAAAAAAGGTAAAACGGGCATAAAACGGGCCAACCCAAAAAATTGACACGACCGTGCCTTGCCATTCACTTCACACTGCTATGCCACAATTTACACGGCCATGCCCCAATTGACAGACTCGAAGCACGACCTGAACCTCGACGTGCACGACCGTGCCACAGCCGTGCCTAATTCAATAGAATAGTGACACGGGCTAGAAGACGACTTACACGGGTCTGCCATGACCATGCCCCTGCCGTGGGAAAGAGCAATTTCACTTGAATTAGGATGCTTGGAGCCCAAGAAATGCAATCCTAAGTCTACTTAAACACCTAGGAATGAATTATGCTTGAATTATTAGTATTTAGGAGCCAAGTAAAGCATCCCAAAAGTATATATAAACACCCCAAGGCGGCTATTCAAGGGTGTCAAGTTTTAGCAGAGTTTTCTGCCAGAGCTTTACTCATTTAGGGAATTACTCGAAGATAGCCAGTTGATCCAGCTCGAAGAGTCAGAATTCTACTCAAGACGGAGAATCTCTTCTTCAATTCCTTCAGGGGGTTTTAGGGATTTCTAATGTTTTGTTTTATCTTTTCTCTTGAGATGTTTTCTTATTTAGTTATGAACTAAACCCTTCAGATACCTGAAGGGGATGAAACCTATGATGGATTTTGTTATTGTTTTCTGAATTTATATGATAAATACTTAGTTTGTTCTTAATTATGTTGCTTAATTTAATCTGATGTGCTTATGTGGAGGAGGAATAGACCCTGCCTGAGAGTAGATCTAGCATAATTAAGCGGAGTTGATCGGGCACCTAGAGATAGGGTTACAAGATTTTGCTGGATTAGGGTGAAACCTAATATGGGAATCCATTGATCGATTTTCTGCTTCCTTAGGGGGTTATTATAAGAGAACGAGAGTTGCACTAATTAACCTAAGGTTAGACGTTATTCGCTTCAAGAGAAGGTTTAATATAGGTTAGGAGTCTCAGGGATCAAGCTAAGTAAAGAAATCATATGGTTTAGGGATAAATAATGAGTGAAGTCATAGGTGGACTCTTCCTGAGGGTATCGTCTTTATCAACTGAGTTTTCCAGAGTCTTTTCCCAATTTATTCGTTTATATTTGCATTTTAGTTTCATGTATTTCATTAGTTTTATATAAATCAACCAATCACTCCATATTTCGGGCTAAATAATAGAAAGAAAATGAGTAGTAGTACTGTTAGGTTCCTTGGGTTCGATAAGATATTCTTGCCTTAACTATACTACTGTTTCGATAGGTGCACTTGCCTCTATCATTGTCATAGTTAGTGTACAAGTTCGATCATTCTTTATAAATTTTAAAACTAGACTGTTTTGCAGCGATCAATAACATACTACAAAAATATTTAACCAAAATTTTATCATATGTTAAATTACCTATTTAACCATGAACTCAATTCTTCCATATGTTTGATGCTTATATAGTTTTCTTACATACCTATATTGATACGTATCTATTTCTCACTATTTCAAATCTTCTATATACCTGTTGAACCATTCAGAATACTATCAAATACTCGTGAAACTCGCACCCTAAGTGCCACATATATATAGCCAAAGCTATCCCAATATCATTTCTTAATAATGCTCACTCTGGAGCTATCAACATGCCTGCTCACACAAGCTGACGGTCATGACGAAGCTACACAGTGCTGCTCATACAAGCTAACGAGTATTCGCAACACATGTTAGATAACTCAGCCACTGGTAGGACATACGGACCAACACCTAAATCACATAACCCCTAATAACATGTCATTTGTATCCTAAACTATTCCTAAGGTTAACTAGGTCTTCACACTTGTCAGATTGTCTTCAAATATGCTTGTAGTGTCATAATAACAGTTTATGCAATATCAAAGCATTTAATACACAATTAAAACAAATCTCATTACATGCAAACTTACCTCGAATGCAAAAACGACGAAACGGGCCGATTAATCCAAAATATTGTTCTTTTCTCGATCTAAGTCAGATTTTTGCTTTTCTTGATCTATATAATATCATATATTTCTATTCAATTTAATTCAAAATGCACATTAAGGAAAATTTAAATTTTTGCCCCTAGCATTTCAACATTTTTACAATTTAGTCCTTATTTCATAAAAATACAAATTCATGCAATTCAACCTAAACCCATGCTATCCAAATTTCAATTAAGTCCCTAGCAGCCCATATTTTTCATTCATTTCACAATTTAACCATAAATTTTACACATTTTACAATATAATCCCTAATTGGACATTTTACTAAAAATTAATTTACAAATGTTGTTTATCTAATAACAAACATTGTAACACCCTCACCTGTATTCAATGCCAAAATAAGGTTACGACGCATTACCAGACTTATAACACATTTATCCATACTTTTCACATACATTATAACATTCCATACATGCATCAATTAATCTCAATCAATTTGTCCCTAATAAGAGCCTACGAGGCCCTAAACATGCTTTGGAAGTGGTTCGGGACTAAACCAATAACTTAAGAAACTTTCACAAAACTTTAAATTTTTGCTCAAAACAGGGGACACAGGCCCGTGTTGCCAGGCCGTGTGTCTCACACGACCACAAGACACACCTGTGTCATAGGCCGTGTGGACATTCAACATGGGAGCACATGGTCATGTCCCAGCCCGTGTCCTACCCTGTGTTCAACCAAGTGAGCTTACTGACTTGGGTCACACAACCGAACACACTCTCGTGTGTCTAGCCCATGTACCCTTCGAAGTGGCCACGCATGCCTGTGTGCCAGACCATGTGCTAGTGTCACGGGGCTAGAGATTTCACTAGCAATCCGTGCGGCCTTAAGGGATTTCCTCGTCCAAACTCGCCTAAGTCAGCCTTTAACTCGAATGAGGATTCGTTAAGAACTCCTCCAAGGCACCGAAACAAAGAGCGGAAGCAAACTTATGCCAAAAGAAGCAAACCAAAAAGAACAACAGAAAGAACGCTCGCAAAGTGTTTGAGTAAATGCTCTCTATTCTTATTCACAAAGAATATGAAACAATGAATGGAGTTTTGGAGTGAGTACAAATGAGGGAGAGGCTCTCTATTTATAGTTGAGCTCCCTCACAACCGGTGGACACGATACATTTACATCGACGGACGAGATTAACCATATCCCCCAATTTAAGGGATTTACAAGATTTATGCCTAATCAAATCCTATCTAATCTTTACAAGATATGATTCTCCCTATCTTTAAAGATTAGTTACCAAATTTGCCTCAGTTGCCATATCTTCGCTATCGGGCCAACCAGGCTTCAATCTGATAGGCTTCTCCAACAGTTCCTTGAATCAGGCCAGTTCTCGTGAGCCAAATGATCCCCATCTAAGCAATAGACCTCTATCGAATGCATTTGGTGTGATGGTCACGGGTTTTGAACTCTGACCCGTGACATTCTCCTCCACCCATTCTCGCAACGTCCTCGTTGCGACTCCCAAATGGCTCTGACTCAGTTTGTCACAATCTCGTCTTGATGCCTTAGCTTTTCTCTTCCTCCGAGAATTTTGCCTCGGCTTCCGTCACCTCTTCTCTCGAGCCTTACTGCTCGTCGCATTTACTCTGGTCAACTGTCCTACATGCATCACTTCTTTTTCCTTGAAGTCCGATGCACCATCCACTTTTCCCATGGGTGGAAACATTGTCGATGACTCGGCCAACTTCAACGCTTCAGTCGACTTGAGCCTCATTGGTCCCAGCTTCACTATTTCCATCGCAACTCTTTCTTCTAAGTTCGATGACAAACTCACCTCTTCCTTGGGTAGAAGCCCCTCCGATGACTCACTATGCTTGAACGTTGCCTTTCTTTTGACTTTGGCTTGCTTTGGACAGTTTCTCAACTCATGCGGACCACGGCACAAGAAGCACTTTACTTGCTTCTTCTTGCTCCTCTTCGCCCTCTTGGCTTCGACTTTTCTCTTGTTCGAACCAAGCTTCTTGGGCTCCGTATCTACTCTATCGTTCCCTTCGATGACAGCTTTCTCGGACATTTTCGCAACCTATGTGGACCATGACAAAAGAAGCACTCGACTGGCTTCTTCTCGCTTTTGGCCTCCTTGGCTTCGACACCACTTGCTCTCGAACCAAGTCCCAAGGCCTTTCCCACCGGCTTCTTCTCAAGCACGGATTTCTTGGACACTTCCGCAATCTATGCGGACCATTGCACAAGAAGCACTCAACTGGCTTCTTCTCGCTCTCGACCTCCTTGGCTTCCACACCTCTTGTGTTCGAACCAAGTCCCAAGGCCTTTTCCACCGGCTTCTTCTTAAGCGCGGATTTCCTCGAACACTTCCGCACTCTATGCGGACCGTGACACAAGAAGCACTCAACTGGCTTCTTCTTGCTCTCAGCCTCCTTGGCTTCGACTCCCTTTGCGCTCGAGCCAAGTCTCCCGGCCTTTTCCAATGCCTTCGACTGCTCTTGCATCGCTTCCTTTTTCATGAAGTCCGATGCACACTCCACCTTCCCCAAAGGTGGTGTTTCCAGATCGACTCGACAAGTCTTATATCAGACTCCTGCTCCACTAACTTTTTTGAAAGGGCTCTCATCGTATTCTGTCTGGTCGACTTAATTTTCCTCCCATACGAAACATCTTCGACTAGTTGAATTGACGACAACACCTTTCTCCCCACCGCTGCTTGACACAAGGCCCACTCTCCCTCGAGCTCTTCAATTCTTGTGCTCAAAGCTAGCGTCGTGGCCATTGTTTCCTCTTTCAAAGCCATCATCATGGCCTCAAGAGCATCGTTCCTGTCTGACAGTTTATCTCTATGTGAACAAAACAACTCGTTTACCTTATCCACAGACGAATTAAGAGACATCTTCACATAGTCTCTGGACTGTTCCTCCCAGACGCCTATGTGACCCTCGATCCCATCGATTGCCTCCTTTACGCCTTCCATGAAACACCCCAAACCTGGCCCAAAAAGCCTAACCGGATTTGGTATGTTCCTCGAGTAAAACTTTAGCAGAATTCCATTGTAAAGAAATTTTGTCTTTTAAAACATTATTTTAGGAGGAATTAATAAAATCAAAAGGAAACCAAACTTAAGAAAATTTCCTTGAAAACATTTATATATTAGAGACAAAAACCTTTTAAATAATTATTGAAAACCAATTTAGTTATTTAATAGATATTCGTTCATGTCAAAATAAAAGTAAATTCAAACACGAAATGAAAGATAGTTTATAGTGGCCTTATTACATAAAATTGGCAAATCCATAATAAAGTCTAAGTAATAAAATTTTACTTAAAGAGTTTAAGTTGGAAAATCTCCACAATACTTGATACGAGCATCGCCACCTCGAAATCCTTCGCCTGATCCATCGTGACCACGAGTTATCTCAAAAGTTATCCCATAAAAATGGGTGAGTCATAAACTCAATGTATAACACATACACTAAAAAGTCCATTTTATCATATGCTTTAAAGCCCGTAATTTCACATATGGCCATAGGCCCATTTAATCAAATATTTAGCCCAAAGGCCCATTTAACTCATATTTAGCCCAAAGGCCCATTTCATAACAGATCAATTAATAATCATACAATATTACATAGTTATGTATATGAAATGAAATGCAAGCCCGGCCCAACCTAATTATCCATCCGCTACACACCCCCGTACCAACCAACACACCATGGGGATTACTAAATCGACCCTCCATCCGCTACACACCATCGAAGGCAGTTGCTGCAGTCAACATGCACATCGCCCTTATTGTGGCAAAGCCACCAAAACAGATGTGACCGAAGTCACCTGACCGAAGTCCAAATTTCAAATACGTGACCGAAGTCACCGGAGCCAAATATGTGACCGAAGCCACCGGAGTCAAATATGTGACCGAAGCCACCGGAGTCAAATATGTGATCGAAGCCACCGGAGTCAAATATGTGACCAAGCCCACGGAGTCAAATATGTGACCAAGTCACCAATTTCACATATGTGACCAAGTCACCGTAATTGTGGTAAAACCACGAATACTTCCTCCTTTATTAAACATACCCATATGCCCATGCACATACATATCAAATCAGATTTTTATGCTATTTACCCACAAATCACAATATAGTCATGCTTATTCATATTGATGCATATAGCAAAAATAAGCGAAATATTGGGTAACATACACAATTTTGTATACCAATGATTGGTATCCACAAACAAAACATACTATCATATAATCACTTTTTAACAATATAAATCTATGGAAATTTTTAATGTATGGTTACACACCTAGTAACAAGTGAGAATAATACCCTTTTGCTCGTCCACACCTAATTGATTAATACACTCGGTTAGTATAAACTATTGTTAACAAAACTATACTTATAAACGATGGATCTAAATCCTTACCCTCAGATTCACGAATGGCGAGTTATTTGTGGTTTTCTCCACTAGATGGATCAAAACCACCGATATTCCACCAACGTAAAGTGGTTGGGTTATACGCACTACTTGAATAACCGATCCTCGTTAGCGAGGGTCCACAACCCAGTGGAAAATCTCTAACCCCGACATCGCTCTTCGCTTGTAGTTCGATGGTAAAGGAATACCTCCTTTCTTCCAAACACTTCACACAACCTTTTCTTACCTATCTTGTTGATCTTAGATCGCCCTAAAATAACGCAGATTAGTGATCCATCTAAAGAAATTGATATTATCTAAAATAGTAATCTTACCTTGATGATTCGAATGGTCACTTAAAGGTTGTCTTCAACAAGGATCATTGAAAATCTTTTCAAAAGATTCGCCTAGGAGGAAATAAAAGATTATAATTCTAAATTTACTAAAGTGAAAGGAAATGATAAAAATAATTGATAGAATTCTTACTTGAGTCCTTCAAGATTCGGCTTTAACAAAAAGAGAAGAGAAATGGTGGTTTCGGTTTGAGGGAAAAGAAGAAAGAGAAAAGAAAAGAGAAGGAAAGAAAGAAGGAAGAAAAGAGAAAGAGGAGAAGAAGATGATTATGGTGATTTCTCAAAAGAAAAGAGATGATTAGGAACTTTTGCACATTCGGCCAAGGAGGAGATTCTTGATCCTATGTGGTTTCGGCAATGAGAGGAAAAGAAGAGAGAAATAAAGTGAAAAGAAAAAGAAAAGAGAATATGATCAAAGAGAAGGGAGATTAGTTTTGAGACTTAGATGCATTCGGCTAAAGAAGAGAAATGAAGAATTTGGTTCTTTGAACTTTGTAGTTTCGATTTCAAAAAGAAAGAGGAAAGAACGAAAATTGTATTTGGTTCAAATACAATCGAGGACTAAATCAAAAGTAAAAGTGTACCAAAGTGTCTAAGGTACATTCGGCCAAAGTAGAAGTTTTTGGAGAAAAATTGGTCAAAAGAAAACTAAAACAAAGAGAAGATTTTTACCTAAACTCAATGTCAATTTTGCTAGAGAGAACTTTTGGTGAAAATGAGAAAAGATGGACAAAAGGTTGTGTAAGACTTTTGGCTAACTCCCCTAATGGCAAAGCACAAATTCGCCAAATAAGGCCAACATATCCCCTTTTCCTCCTTGTTTCTTCCCCATCATATCCAAAAATTTGCTACACAATTAAGCCACTCCCTTTAGCCTTCATCTTGTTCTAGGTTCATGGTCAAATGACCATGAACACATCCCCAAAACATAGCCAAATATCATGCCTTTGTCCCCTCATCTTATCATGAACTTAAGATTCCATGCCTTAAGTTCTTTGCTTCCTTTTTCACATGGTCAACTAGTTAAAAATGAATGAAAGCTCATCCACTCTAGAACCTTCTTGGCCGACACTTATAAGGAAGAAAACAAAAATTTAAAATCCTCCCCCTAATGCTAGCTAGGAGATTCGAACCTTACACCTCAAGCACACATCCATGCATCTTAACTACTTTGCCAATTACTTAATTCATTCTTGAAATTCCTTGTCATTAATTCTTAAGGCCTAATTTACTTAGCTCTCTCTCTCTTAATAAAAATTAAAAGTTTTACTAAGCCTTCACTTAATTAATGAAGCTTAAAATAACTTCCAAAGTACACTTAATAATAATTAAGCATGCAACATCATTCAATTAAGTAAAATGCATAGCCCCTAATTATCAGGATGTTACAGTTCTACCCCCTTAAAATAATTTCGTCCTCGAAATTACCTGGCTGGAATAAGTGAGGGTATTGCTGTCGCATCGCTTCCTCCGGTTCCCACGAAGCTTCTTCTGCTCCATGATTACGCCATAATACCTTAACGAGAGGAACTGATTTTCTCCGTAAAACCTTTACGCCCCGCTCGAATTTGAATTGGCTCCTCTTTATATGACAAATCGATCTTAATTCCACCTCCTCAATCGGTACTACATGAGATGGATCCGACCAGGTAATGGCGTAACATTGAAACATGGAACACATCGTGCATTTGCTTCAATTCCGAAGGCAAATCTAACTGATATGCCATAGATCCGACCCGCTTCACAATCCGATAAGGTCCAATGAACCTGGGACTTAGTTTCCCTTTGCGTCCAAATCTCATCACCTTTTTCCAAGGTGAAACCTTTAGGAAAACTTGGTCTCCCATTGCATACTCTATTTCTTTCCACTTTAAATCACAGACGATTTTTGTCTATCTCGATGCTTCCTTTAACCGAGCCAGCATTGCCTTAACCTTTTCTTGATTCACCACTATTTCGGACCCAAAATCGACGTTCCCTAATTACGCCCAACACGTAGGAGTGCGACACTTAGTCCATATAGTGCTTCATATGGTGCCATCCGAATCGATTGAAAGGCGTTGTTGTATGCAAATTGCGCCAACGGTAAGAATTCCTCCCAACTTCCCTTGAAATCTATCACACATCCCTTAACATATCTTCTAAGATTTGGATTCCTCTTTCAGATGACCATCCGATCGAGGATGAAATGCCGCATCTTGAAGTCCAATCTGGTGCCCAAAGTTCGATGCAATGCTTTCCAAAATCGCGACGTAAACCTTGGATCTCTATCCAAATTATCGACAACGGCACTCCATGCAATCTCACAATTTCACCACATATAACTTCCTTAATTTCGCAAAGAGTAATCAATCCGAACTGGGATAAAATGTGCAGATTTCGTCAATCGATCCACTATCACCCAAATGGAGCCTTTCTTAGTAGGCGTAAGAGGAAGCCCACTAACAAAATCCATGGTGATTCTCTCCCACTTCCATTGCGGAATCTTTATTGGCTGTTGCAATCCAGAAGGTACTTGATGTTCAGCCTTAACTTGCTGACACGTCAAGCACTTCCCTACAAATTCAGTAACTTCTCGTTTAAGACCAGGCCACCAAAACTGATCTCGCAAATCTCGGTATAACTTACTTCCTCCAGGATGCATAGCATAAGGGCTACCATGCGATTCTGAAGTATCTTTGTCTCAACTTGATCCTTGACAGATACGACTTTACCTTTGAAACACAATACCCGTCATCATTAATACTAAAATCTTCCAATTTCCCACTCGCACTGTCGAGCTTTTCACTCAGATCTTCATCTATTAACTGCCTCTCTTTTACTTGACTTAACCATGTCGGCTTAACCTGAAGTTCTGCCAACAAGCTTCCATCATCGTAAAGACTAAGATGTGCAAACATTGCTCTCAAATCTAACACCACTTTTTGACTTAGAGCGTCTGCCACCACATTCGCCTTACCCGGGTGGTACTCGATAGAACAGTCGTAGTCTTTCAACAACTCTATCCACCTTCTCTGCCTCAGATTCAGTTCTTTCTGAGTCAGTAGATATTTCAGACTTTTGTGGTCCGTGTATATCACTGACTTTTCCCCGTATAAGTAATGTCTCCAAACCTTAAGAGCAAAGACTACAGCTGCCAACTCCAAGTCGTGCGTCGGGTAATTAACCTCGTGCGGTCTCAAGCTGCGAGGCGCATCTATAACTACCTTTCCGCCTTGCATCGAACACATCCTAATCCCGTGAGAAGCATCACAATACACGACGAAATCCTTTCACGCTTCATTTGAATCAAAACAGGAGCTTCCGTCAAAACTTTCTTGAGCTTCTCAAAACTCTCTTGTTGCTTATCAGCCCACACGAAAGGTACTTCCTTCCTTAGCAATTTCGTTAAAGGTGCAGCTATCGATGAAAATCTTTCGACGAATCTTCGGTAATATCCGGCTAAACCCAAGAAAGCTGCGAACCTCGATTCACGGACTTAGGTGGTTTCCAATCTATCTGACCTCGATCTTCCGAGGATCCACCTAATCCTTCTGCAGATACCACATGTCCTAAAAATACAACTTCTTTCAGCCAAAATTCACACTTATTGAATTTGGCATACAGTTTCTTCTCCCTTAAAACTCGTAACACAATCAGGAGATGCTCATCATGTTCTACTTGGACTTAGAATACACCAATATGTCATCTATGAATACCACTACTGGCCGATCCAAGTAGGGCTGAAAAATTGGTTCATCATATCCATAAACGCAATTGGGTATTAAATCAATCCGAATGGCATTACCGAAATTCATAATGCCCATATCTAGTTAGGAAAGCCGTCTTATGGATATCCGCTTCCTTCACTTTAAGTCGATGATACCCGATCTTAGATCAATTTTAGAGAATACGCAGCTCCTTGGTCGATCGAACAAGTCGTCGATCCTTGGCAAAGGATACTTGTTCTTGATGGTCGACTTATTCAAGCGCCGAGTAGTCTATACACATCCTCATCGATCCGTCCTTCTTCTTCACGAATAGGACCGATGCTCCCCATGGAGACACACTAGGTCGGATGAATCCACGATCAAGCAATTTCGAATCTGAGCCTTAAGCTCAACCAATTCCTTGATTGCCATTCTATATGGAGCAATAGAAGCAAAGCGCCGTTCCGTGCAATAAGTCTATCCCGAATTCTACCTCACGATCCGGAGGCAAACCTGGAAGTTCTTCCGAAAAAACATCTACAAATTCATTCACCGTCCTGACTTCATTAATAGTTGCTTCCTTAGCCTCCAAAGCATTCACCAACATCGGAAAAGCTTCGCATCCTTTCCTAACCATCTTTTTAGCCTTAGAGCGGATACTACATTAGATAAGTAGTTAGTCTCCCGCCCATCACTACAACTTCCTTGTCATCAAAAGTTCTTAAGGACATTCTCTTAGCAAAGACAATCCACATTTGCACGGTACTTCACAAGCCGGTCCATGCCTAAGATAAGGTCGAATTCTCGAATGGCAATTCCATTAAATCACCGAAGCTGTATTCCTTGGACTTCTAGAGGCACTTCCTTAAAAGTTTGTCTATTTCTCTTTATCTCATCTAGAGGACTAAGTACAATCATCTTCCTAGGTACAGTTTCAGAAGTCACATGCAAAGTCCCAGATACTTCACTAGCGATATAGGAATGAGTTGACCCTATATCTATCAAAGTAATAAAGGGCAACCCATAAATCAAAAACGTAGCCGTGATAACATCAAAAGCGTCCTTTTCTCTCTGCGACGAACAAGATACACCAAACACGGTTGTCTCGCCTCGAGCTTCCCGCCTCTGCGCTGAAGTTTCGCGTCCTTTACCGAACCATTTCCCTTCCATTTGAACCACGACCTCTTATCTGCTGCTTTGTCCACCTCATCGGCTGATTAGCACCTCGACTTGTTGAACGGTTCTTCTCCGAGTTCATCGGGCAATCTTTGATCATGTGATCCTTTGAACCGCACTTAAAACATCCACGGTTTTTTCCGGCATTCTCTCGAATGCATTTTCCCACACCGAGAACAAGTACGACTTTGTACACCGTAGCGATCTGTTGACCTCGCGGTCCATCATTCTTTGATTTCTTCCGAAAGTTTCGACGCGACCTCAAGACCCAAAGCTTCTCTTATTCTTGCTCGACCTCTGTCCGGTTACATCTCTCGATTCGTTTAGCCTCTTGACAATTTTGCCCTTTCCACTAGGATTGCAAAATCTCTTTCACGGTGTGGAGCAATCATCACTCTTAGCTCATCTCTAAGTCCATCTTCAAATCGATACACCGTTCATATTAGTAGCCACTATCCTCCGCATAACGGCTAAGTCGCAAAAATTTCGCTTCATATTCATTATCGACTTGTTTCCTTGTACTAGATTGAAATGTCTTCCTCACGGGAGTTGATGTAGCTAGCTCCAACATATTTTCCTTCAATTTCACTTTAAAATACCCCCAATCCGGACGATCCACGGGGTACTTTCCTTGATAGTGAGCCACCTTTGGTAGGCTTCATCACGAAGAAGTGAAATAGCACCTTTCAATTTCTCTTCATCGGTCGATCTATATCATCCATGATCCTCTCGACCGCCTCCAACCAATATTCAGCTACATTAGGAGCTACTCCAGATACTCCTCCGAAAACCTCGGCTCCATTCGATCTTAGTCTCTCACTCTGAGACTTTGAGACCCATTTCAGAACTAGCTTACGCTACTCGTTCCAAAACTCGCGAAGACGACTTGTGATCTGCGTCACCACCTTCATTTTGTTCTTGAAAGTGCGCCCTAACGATCGGTGGTGGAGCTTCATTCTCGGAACCTTGACCAGATCGAGGCGGTTCAGAAATAGTCATCCTTCCTCTTCCATGTCCACGATGACCTCGTCCCCTAGAGCTCATGTCTACTATTATCTTATCATTTTTTACGAAAAGTCTTATGTATTAGAATCTTTTCACTTCTTATTAAAGGAAAGTTTTATGAAACAGATATTCAAATGGTTTTCGTAGTAGTACACAAACACCTAAGGTCCATGTCTCTAAAGTTTCCTTTAGGCTTATCAAACATTCATATCATTTATCAAATGAAGGTACATACCGATGGATGCTGGCCGAGAATTCGAAGTGCCATGCTCTTATAAAACCATTTAACTTAAGAAAACTTTCAAAAAGTCATTTGGGCTAACTTTTAAAAAAACATTGTGGGCTTCAAAACCCAAGGCCGAGAGTTTAAAAGCGGGCTCGATACCAAGTTGAAACACCCCAAACCCTACCAAAAAGCCTAACCGGATTTGGTATGTTCCTCGAGTAAAACTTTAGCGAATTCCATTGTAAAGAAATTTTGTCTTTTAAAACATTATTTTTAAGAGGAATTAATAAAATCAAAAGGAAACCAAACTTAAGAAAATTTCCTTGAAAACATTTATATATTAGAGACAAAATCCTTTTAAATAATTATTGAAAACCAATTTAGTTATTTAATAGATATTCGTTCATGTCAAAATAGAAGTAAATTCAAACACGAAATGAAAGATAGTTTATAGTGGCCTTATTACATAAAATTGGCAAATCCATAATAAAGTCTAAGTAATAAAATTTAACTTAAAGAGTTTAAGTTGGAAAATCTCCACAATACTTGATACGAGCATCGCCACCTCGAAATCCTTCTTTAGATCCATCGCACTTCTGAGTTATCGAAAAGTTATCCCATAAAATGGGTGAGTCATAAACTCAATGTATAACACATACACTAAAAAGTCCATTTTATCATATGCTTTAAAGCTTAGTAATTTCACATATGGCCATAGGCCCATTTAATCAAATATTTAGCCCAAAGGCCCATTTAACTCATATTTAGCCCAAAGGCCCATTTCATAATGATCAATTAATAATCATACAATATTACATAGTTATGTATATGAAATGAAATGCAAGCCCGCCCAACCTAATTATCCATCCGCTACACACCCCGCACCAACCAACACACCGTAGGGATTACTAAATCGACCTCCATCCGCTACACACCATCGAAGGCGATTCTTTCATATCAACATGCACATCGCCTTATTGTGGCAAAGCCACCAAAGCAGATGTGACCAAGTCACCGACCAAGTCCAAATTTCAAATACGTGACCGAAAGTAACCGAGCCAAATATGTGACCAAAAGCCACCGAGTCAAATATGTGGCCAAAAGCCACCGAGTCAAATATGTGACCAAGTCACCAATTTCACATATGTGACCAAGTCACCGTAATTGTGGTAAAACCCCGAATACTTCCTCCTTTATTAAACATACCCATATGCCCATGCACATACATATCAAATCGATTTTTATGCTATTTACCCACAAATCACAATATAGTCATGCTTATTCATATTGATGCATATAGCAAAATAAACGAAATATTGGGTAACATACCTAAATTTTGTATACCAATGATTGGTATCCACAAACAAAACATACTATCATATAATCACTTTTTAACAATATAAATCTATGGAAATTTTAATGTATTGTTACACACCCAAGAATGATGAGAATAATACCTCTTGCTCGTCCACACCTAATTGATTAATACACTCGGTTAGTATAAACTATTGTTAATAAAACTATACTTATAAGCGATGGATCTAAATCCTTACCCTCAGATTCACGAATAGCAGTTATTTGTGGTTTTCTCCACTAGATGGATCAAAACCCACGATATTCCACCAACGTAAAGTGGTTCGGTTGTATGCACTACTTCGACTAACTGATCCTTGTTAGCAGAGGGTAGAACTTTCTTGGCCGACACTTATAAGGAAGAAAACAAAAATTTAAAATCCTCCCCCTAATGCTAGCTAGGAGATTTGAACCTTACACCTCAAGCACACATCCATGCATCTTAACCACTTTGCCAATTACTTAATTCATGCTTGAAATTCCTTGTCATTAATTCTTAAGGCCTAATTTACTTAGCTCTCTCTCTCTTAATAAAAATTAAAAGTTTTACTAAGCCTTCACTTAATTAATGAAGCTTAAAATAACTTCCAAAGTACACTTAATAATAGTTAAGCATGCAACATCATTCAATTAAGTAAAATGCATAGCCCCTAATTATCAAGATGTTACAGTTCTACCCCCTTAAAATAATTTCGTCCTCGAAATTACCTGGTTGGAATAAGTGAGGGTATTGTCGCATCGCTTCCTCCGATTCCCACGAAGCTTCTTCCGCTCCATGATTACGCCATAATACCTTAACGAGAGGAGCTGATTTTCTCAGTAAAACCTTTACATCCCGCTCGAATTTGAATTGGCTCTCTTCATATGACAAATCGATCTTAATTCCACCTCCTCAATCGGTACTACATGAGATGGATCAAACCGTAACGGCATAACATTGAAACATGGAACACATCGTGCATTTGCTTCAATTCAAGGCAAATCTAAGCGATATGCCACAGATCAGGCCCGCTTCACAATCGATAAGGTCCAATGAACACAGGACTTAGTTTCCTTTGCGTCCAAATCTCATCACTTTTTCCAAGGTGAAACCTTTAGGAAAACTTGGTCTCCTATCTTGCATACTCTATTTCTTTCCGCTTTAAATCTGCGTACAATTTTTCTCTATCGATGCTTCCTTTAACCGAGCCAGGATTACCTTAACCTTTTCTTGATTCACCACTATTTACGGACCCAAAATCGGCGTTCCCTAATTTCATCCAACACGTAGGAGTGCGACACTTAGTCCATATAGTGCTTCATATGGTGCCATCCAGAATCTTTGGATTGAGGCTGTTGTTGTACGTAAATTCATAGCAAGTAAGAATTCCTCCCAACTTCCCTTGAAATCTATCACATCCCTTAACATATCTTCTAAGATTTGGATTACTCTTTCAGAATGACTATCCGATCGAGGATGAAATGCCGTCTTGAAGTCAATCTGGTGCCCAAAGTTCGATGCAATGCTTTCCAAAATCGCGACGTAAACCTTGGATCTCGTCAAAATTATCGACAACGGCACTCCATGCAATCTCACAATTTCACCACATATAACTTCGCTAATTTCGCAAAGAGTAATCAATCGAGCGGGATAAAATGTGCAGATTTCGTCAATCGATCCACTATCACCCAAATGGAGTCTTTCTTAGTAGGCGTAAGAGGAAGCCCACTAACAAAATCCATGGTGATTCTCTCCCACTTCCATTGCGGAATCTTTATTGGCTGTAGCAATCCAGAAGGTACTTGATGTTCAGCCTTAACTTGCTGACACGTCAAGCACTTCCCTACAAATTTAGTAACTTCTCGTTTAAGACCAGGCCACCAAAACTGATCTCGCAAATCTCGGTATAACTTACTTCCTCCAGGATGCATAGCATAGGGGCTACCATGCGATTCCTGAAGTATCTTTTGTCTCAACTTCTGATCCTTCGGCATACAGACTTTACCTTTGAAGCACAATACCCCGTCACTGTTAATACTAAAATCTTCTAATTTCCCACTTTGCACCTGTCGAAGCTTTTCACTCAGATCTTCATCTATTAACTGCCTCTCTTTTACTTGACTTAACCATATCGCTTAACTCAAGTTACGCCAACAAGCTTCCATCATCGTAAAGACTAAGATGTGCAAACATTGCTCTCAAATCGACACCACTTTTCGACTTAGGCGTACGCCACCACATTCGCCTTACGGGTGGTACTCGATAGAAACGATCGTAGTCTTTCAACAACTCTATCCACCTTGACGCCTCGATTCGGTTCTTTACGAGTCAGTAGATATTTCAGACTTTTGTGGTCCGTGTATATCACTGACTTTTCCCCGTATAAGTAATGTCTCCAAACCTTAAGAGCAAAGACTACAGCTGCCAACTCCAAGTCGTGCGTCGGGTAATTAACCTCGTGCGGTCTCAACTGCCGAGACGCATACGCAACTACCTTTCCGCCTTGCATCAGAACACATCCTAATCCGTGTGAGAAGCATCACAATACACGGCGAAATCCTTTCCCGCTTCAGTGAATCAAAGCAGAGCTTAGTCAAAACTTTCTTGAGCTTCTCAAAACTCTCTTGTTGCTTATCACCCACACGAAAGGTACTTCCTTCCTTAGCAATTTCGTTAAAGGTGCAAATTATCGATGAAAATCTTTCGACGAATCTTGGTAATATCCTATTAAACCCAAGAGCTGCGAACCTCGATTCACGGACTTAGGTGGTTTCCAATCTAATCTGACCTCGATCTTTCGAGGATCCACCCTAATCCCTTCTGCAGATACCACATGTCCTAAAAATACAACTTCTTTCAGCCAAAATTCACACTTATTGAATTTGGCATACAGTTTCTTCTCCCTTAAAACTCGTAACACAATCCGGAGATGCTCATCATGTTCTACTTCGGACTTAGAATACACCAATATGTCATCTATGAATACCACTACGAACTGATCCAAGTAGGGCTGAAAAATTCGGTTCATCATATCCATAAACGCAGCTGGGGTATTCGTCAATCCGAATGGCATTACCAGAAATTCATAATGCCCATATCTAGTTCGGAAAGCCGTCTTATGGATATCCGCTTCCTTCACTTTAAGCTGATGATACCCCGATCTTAGATCAATTTTAGAGAATACCGCAGACTCCCTTGGTCGATCGAACAAGTCGTCGATCCTTGGCAAAGGATACTTGTTCTTGATGGTCGACTTATTCAAGCTGCCGATAGTCTATACACATCCTCATCGATCCGTCCTTCTTCTTCACGAATAGGACCGATGCTCCCATGGAGACACACTAGGTCGGATGAATCCACGATCAAGCAATTCTGAATCGAGCCTTAAGCTCAACCAATTCCTTGGTGCCATTCTATATGGAGCAATAGAAACAAAGCGCCGTTCCAGCAATAAGTCTATCCGAATTCTACCTCACGATCCGGAGGCAAACACGGAAGTTCTTCGAAAAACATCTACAAATTCATTCACCGTCCTGACTTCATTAATAGTTGCTTCCTTAGCCTCCAAAGCATTCACCAACATCGGAAAAGTGCGCATCCTTTCCTAACCATCTTTTCCGCCTTAAGAGCGGATACTACATTAGATAAGTAGTTCAGTCTCTCGCCCATCACTACAACTTCCTTGTCATCAAAAGTTCTTAAGGACATTCTCTTAGCAGCACAATCCACATTTGCACGGTACTTCACAAGCCAGTCCATACCTAAGATAAGGTCGAATTCTCCGAATGGCAATTTCATTAAATCATTTGAAGCGTATTCCTTGGACTTCTAGAGGCACTTCCTTAAAAGTTTGTCTATTTCTCTTTATGCGTCCTAGAGGACTAAATCTGATCATCTTCCTAAATGCAGATTTGAAGTCACATGCAAAGTCCCAGATACTTCACTAGCGATATAGGAATGAGTTGACCCTATATCTATCAAAGTAATAAAGGGCAACCCAGAAATCAAAAACGTACCCATGATAACATCAGGTGCGTCACTGTCTTCTCTGCGACGAACAGCATACACCAAACCTGGTTGTCTCGCCTCAGAGCTTCCACTACCTCTGCCTGAAGTTCCGCGTCCTCTACCAGAACCATTTCCCCTTCCATTTGAACCACGACCTCTTATCTGCTGCTGTCCACCTCTGTCAGCCTGATTAGCACCCTGACTTGCTGAACGGTTATTCTCTGAGTTCATCGGGCAATCTTTGATCATGTGATCCTTTGAAACGCACTTAAAACATCCGCCGGTCTTTTTCCAGCATTCTCCCGAATGCATTTTCCCACACTGAGAACAAGTACGACTTTGTACACCCGTAGCAGTCTGTTGACCTCGCGGTCCATCATTCCTTGATTTCTTCTGAAAGTTTCCTAACGACCCCGAAGACCCAAAGCTTCTCTTATTCTTGCTTTGACCTCTGTCCCGATTCTGTCTCTCAGTCCGTTTAGCCTCTTCAACAATTTTTGCCCTTTCCACTAGGATTGCAAAATCTCTTTCACGGTGTGGAGCAATCATCACTCTTAGCTCATCTCTAAGTCCATCTTCAAATCGATACACCGTTCATATTAGTAGCCACTATCCTCGGCATAACGGCTAAGTCGCAAAATTCCGCTTCATATTCACTATCGACTTGTTTCCTTGTCTTTGGATTGAAATGTCTTCCTGCAGAGTCGATGTAGCTAGCTCCAACATATTTTCCTTCAATTTCACTTTAAAATACCCCAATCCGAGACGATCCACGTGGGTACTTTCCTTGATAGTGAGCCACCTTTGGTAGGCTTCATCACGAAGAAGTGAAATAGCACCTTTCAATTTCTCTTCATCGGTCGATCTATATCATCCATGATCCTCTCGACTGCCTCCAACCAATATTCAATTACATTAGGAGCTACTCCAGATACTCCTCTGAAAACCTCAGCTCCATTCGATCTTAGTCTCTCAGCTACTGACTTTCGAGACCCATTTCCAGAACTAGCTTCTGCTACTCGTTCCAAAACTTGCAGCACAGCTTGTGATACTGCGTCACCACCTTCATTTTGTTCTTGAAAGTCTGCCCCAACAGTCGGTGGTGGAGCTTCATTCTCGGAACCTTGACCAGATCGAACTGGTTCCGAAATAGTCATCCTTCCTCTTCCATGTCCACGACGACCTCGTCCCCTAGAGCTCATGTCTACTACGTATCTTATCTGTTTTTACGAAAAGTCTTATGTATTAGAATCTTTTCACTTCTTATTAAAGGAAAGTTTTATGAAACAGATATTCAGTGGTTTTCGTAGTAGTACACAAACACCTAAGGTCCATGTCTCTAAAGTTTCCTTTAGGCTTATCAAACATTCATATCATTTATCAAATGAAGGTACATACCTGATGGATCTGGGCCGAGAATTCTGAGTGCCATGCTCTTATAAAACCATTTAACTTAAGAAAACTTTCAAAAAGTCATTTGGGCCAACTTTTAAAAAAAACATTGTGGGCTTCAAAACCCAAGGCCGAGAGTTTAAAACTGGGCTCTGATACCAAGCTGAAACACCCCAAACCCGGCCCAAAAAGCCTAACCAGATTTGGTATGTTCCTCGAGTAAAACTTTAGCGGAATTCCATTGTAAAGAAATTTTGTCTTTTAAAACATTATTTTTAGGAGGAATTAATAAAATCAAAAGGAAACCAAACTTAAGAAAATTTCCTTGAAAACATTTATATATTAGAGACAAAAACCTTTTAAATAATTATTGAAAACCAATTTAGTTATTTAATAGATATTCGTTCATGTCAAAATAAAAGTAAATTCAAACACGAAATGAAAGATAGTTTATAGTGGCCTTATTACATAAAATTGGCAAATCCATAATAAAGTCTAAGTAATAAAATTTAACTTAAAGAGTTTAAGTTGGAAAATCTCCACAATACTTGATCGAACACCGCCACCTCGAAATCCTTCTTTGCCTAGATCCATCGTGTCTGAGTTATCGAAAGGTTATCCCATAAAATGGGTGAGTCATAAACTCAATGTATAACACATACACTAAAAAGTCCATTTTATCATATGCTTTAAAGCCGTAATTTCATATATGGCCATAGGCCCATTTAATCAAATATTTAGCCCAAAGGCCCATTTAACTCATATTTATCCCAAAGGCCCATTTCATAACAGATCAATTAATAATCATACAATATTACATAGTTATGTATATGAAATGAAATGCAAGCCCGCCCAACCTAATTATCCATCCGCTACACACCCCGCACCAACCAACACAGTGGGGATTACTAAATCGACCTCCATCTGCTACACACCATCGAAGGCGATTCTTGCGATCAACATGCACATCGCCTTATTGTGGCAAAGCCAAGAAAGCAGATGTGACCAAGTCACTGATCAAGTCTAAATTTCAAATCGTGACCAAGTCACGGAGCCAAATATGTGACCGAAGCCACCGAGTCAAATATGTGACCAAAACCACGGAGTCAAATATGTGTGAAGTCACCAATTTCACATATGTGATCAAGTCACGGAATTGTGGTAAAACCACCGAATACTTCCTCCTTTATTAAACATACCTATATGCCCATGCACATACATATCAAATCGATTTTTATGCTATTTACCCACAAATCACAATATAGTCATGCTTATTCATATTGATGCATATAGCAAAAATAAGCGAAATATTGGGTAACATACCTAAATTTTGTATACCAATGATTGGTATTCACAAACAAAACATACTATCATATAATCACTTTTTAACAATATAAATCTATGGAAATTTTAATGTATGGTTACACACCTAGTAATGATGAGAATAATACCCTCTTGCTCGTCCACACCTAATTGATTAATACACTCGGTTAGTATAAACTATTGTTAACAAAACTATACTTATAAGCGATGGATCTAAATCCTTACTCTCGAATTCACGAATGAGCGATTATTCATGGTTTTCTCCACTAGATGGATCAAAACCACCGATATTCCACCAACGTAAAGTGGTTCGGTTGTATGCACTACTTGAATAACCGATCCTCGTTAGCGAGAGGGTCCACAACCGGTGGAAAATCTCTAACCCCGATCTTGATCTTCGTTTATAGTTCGATGGTAAAGGAATACCTCCTTTCTTCCAAACACTTACGACCCTTTTCTTACCTATCTTGTTGATCTTAGATCGCCCTAAAATAATGTAGATTAGTGATCCATCTAAAGAAATTGATATTATCTAAAATAGTAATCTTACCTTGATGATTCGAATGGTCACTTAAAGGTTGTCTTCAACAAGGATCATTGAAAAATCTTTTCAAAAGATTCGGCCTAGGAGGGAAATAAAAGATTATAATTCTAAATTTACTAAAGTGAAAGGAAATGATAAAAATAATTGATAGAATTCTTACTTGAGTCCTTCAAGATTCGGCTTTAACAAAAAGAGAAGAGAAATGGTGGTTTCGGTTTGAGGGAAAAGAAGAAAGAGAAAAGAAAAGAGAAGGAAAGAAAGAAGGAAGAAAAGAAGAGGAGAAGAAGATGATTATGGTGATTTCTCAAAGAAAAGAGATGATTAGGAACTTTTGCACATTCGGCCAAGAAGGAGATTCTTGATCCTATGTGGTTTTGACAATGAGAGGAAAAGAAGAGAGAAATAAAGTGAAAAGAAAAAGAAAGAGAATATGATCAAAGAGAAGGAGATTAGTTTTGAGACTTAGATGCATTCGGCTAAAGAAGAGAAATGAAGAATTTGGTTCTTTGAACTTTGTAGTTTCGGTTTCAAAAGAAAGAGGAAGAACAAAAATTGTATTTGGTTCAAATACAATCGAGGACTAAATCAAAAGTAAAAGTGTACCAAAGTGTCTAAGGTACATTCGGCCAAAGTAGAAGTTTTGGAGAAAAATTGGTCAAAAGAAAACTAAAACAAAGAGAAGATTTTACCTAAACTCAATGTCAATTTTTGGCTAGGAGAGAACTTTTGGTGAAAATGAGAAAAGATGGACAAAAGGTTGTGCAAGACTTTTGGCTAACTCCCCTAATGGCAAAGCACAAATTCGGCCAAATCAAGGCCAACATATCCCCTTTTTCCTCCTTGTTTCTTCCCCATCATATCCAAAATTTGCTACACAATTAAGCCACTCCTTTAGCCTTCATGCCGTCTAGGTTCATGGTCAAATGACCATGAACACATCCCCAAAACATAGCCAAATATCATGCCTTTGTCCCCTCATCTTATCATGAACTTAAGATTCCATGCCTTAAGTTCTTTGCTTCCTTTTCACATGGTCAACTAGCTAAAATGAATGAAAGCTCATCCACTCTAGAACTTTCTTGGCGACACTTATAAGGAAGAAAACAAAATTTAAAATCCTCCCCTAATGCTAGCTAGGAGATTCAACCTTACACCTCAAGCACACATCCATGCATCTTAACCACTTTGCCAATTACTTAATTCATGCTTGAAATTCCTTGTCATTAATTCTTAAGGCCTAATTTACTTAGCTCTCTCTCTCTTAAGAAAAATTAAAAGTTTTACTAAGCCTTCACTTAATTAATGAAGCTTAAAATAACTTCCAAAGTACACTTAATAATAATTAAGCATGCAACATCATTCAATTAAGTAAAATGCATAGCCCCTAATTATCAGGATGTTACATTCCATGGATTCTTCGAGTTTGTCCACATGTTCTTCAACTGTTGACAACATCTCCCTCGAAGACTTTCTCGTCAATCTTTGTTCAAACCCTTCTTTCGACATCCCAACAGTGCCTTCGAACAAATAGCTCTGATACCACTTGTCACGGGGCTAGAGATTTCACCAGCAATCCGCGTAGCCTTAGGTGACTTCCTCGTCCAAACTCGTCTAAGTCAGCCTTTAACTTGAATGAGGATTCGTTAAGAACTCCTCCAAGGCACCGAAACAAAGAGCGGAAGCAAACTTATGCCAAAAGAAGCAAACCAAAAAGAACAACAGAAAGAACGCTCGCAAAGTGTTTGAGTAAATGCTCTCTATTCTTATTCACAAAGAATATGAAACAATGAATGGAGTTTTTGGAGTGAGTACAAATGAGGGAGAGGCTCTCTATTTATAGTTGAGCTCCCTCACAACCAACGGACACGATACATTTACATCGATGGACGAGATTAACCTTATCCCCCAATTTAAGGGATTTACAAGATTTGCCTAATCAAATCCTATCTAATGTTTACAAGATATGATTCTTCCTATCTTTAAAGATTAGTTACCAAATTTGCCTAAGTTGCCATATCTTCGCTATTGGGCCAACCAGGCTTCAATCTGACAGGCTTCTCCAACAGTTTCTTGAATCGGGCCAGTTCTCGTGAGCCAAATGATCCCCATCTATGCAATAGACCTCCATCGGATGCATTTGGTGCGATGGTCACGGGTTTTGAACTCTGACCCGTGACACTAGGCTATGCCAAACCTGTAGGATATAATGACTTATGCCACACGGCCAAGTCACAAGCCCGTGTGTGAGGCTGTGTGGAGCATACTGAATTGATTTCTAAAATCGCACCAAGGGACACACGGCCGTGTACTTAACCGTGTGTCATACACAGCTGAGACACACGCCCGTGTCTCTACCCTTGTGGACAAAAATAGGCTATTTACCAAGCCATTTTGCCATCCAAAATTAGGAACACCTACATAGCTCATAAAGCACAACACATAGCATCAATAGGCATATAATTCAATTCCAAATCAAGTATGATTTATACCAATTCCAACACCAACCAAAATAAAATCTAAATACCACAATATGTAATCTAAGTTCATACCAATCATTATTTTCCCAAATCATCAAAATGACCATTAACAAATATGCATTATTTGATCTATACTCCCAAGCATTTCAACCATTCATTTACCTAGAACCATAAACATACCAAATCTCAAATTCAACCAATAACTACTCCAACTAATAATCCACAATTAATCCTTCCACAAGCAATATAATCCACATCACAAAATAGCATTAACACACCTATATGCATACATCACCAACCAAGCCAAATAGATCAACTTACATATCCATATACAACGTTATAAACATAACTTTTACAAGCCAACACAAATGGCCAAATTCATAACAACATATATACCAAAAAGACCAAATTCCTATACATGCCATATAATAAAAATACCAAAGTTCATAGGTACCAAAAGATATGTGGATAGTGTGATGCGATTTGAAAACTATAAACACAGAGGAATACACAAAGTAAGCTTTATAGCTTTGTAAGTTCGTATGAAATAATTTAATGAAATCACATAAATGTAATTAAATCATTTGAATACAACAATGTATAGCTTACATTATCTAACAAACCTTTCAAATACTCAATTGTGAGATTATACACTACGTTTACAAGTTTCTTCAATTTGAAACTTATATAATTCATGTACATACCTGCATCATTTAACATCAATAACATACTCATCCATCTCTTTCATTTGCCCGTTGAACCATTCGGAGTAGAAGTCAAATACTCAAGGGTCTCACACGATAAGTACCTATACCATAACCCGAAACCAAATTAAGGTAACTTATATCCAAGTATTGACATCATGGCTCAAAGCCAAATCAGCCGATATGCATGGCCCATAGCTAAATCGGTATATCTCACACCCGTAGTTCTAATATCATGGCCCAAAGCGAACTCAATGTATCCCCTAATGACATGTCACTAGTATCCTAAACTATTCTTAAGGTTCAATCGGGATATTGAATGTCGAATTTCCATCGAGTTAATGTCGAACTTATCCGTAGTCTAATTTTCACAACTTATAATATATCAAAGCATCTGCAATACAATTATAATGAAACTATCATATACGAACTTACCTCGGATGCTAAAACAGCAAAACAACTCAACTATTCCGTGACTTTGTTCTTTCCCCGATCTAAGTCTGTATTTCTCCTTTCATGATCTTAATTGACCAAAATAGCTTGGCCAAATGAACCCTAAAGAAAAGACTTTTCTTCTCTTTAATATTCGACTAGGGTGAGAAAGATGAACACAAATTTGATTTTTGTTTTGTTTTAATTAACCTTTATTAATAAATTACTATATTAACCTTATTATAAAACCATTTAAAACACCTTAATATATGTCCATATATGTCCACTCATGCCATTAATGGTCTAATTACAACATAAGGACCTTTACTTCAAAGTTCTATACCTATTAGATACTTTTAGCTAATAGAACTCCACTTTTGCACTTGACACGATTTAGTCCTTTATCTCAAATTGACCAATTAAACGATAAAATTTCTTAACACAATTTTTACACCAACATAATATCATATGGTAAACATTAAAATATTAATAAAATAAATATTTTGGCCTCAGATCTGTGGTTTCGAAACCACTATTTCGAGTTGACCAAAAATAGGCTGTTACAAACATGCATTTTATATCATCAAACATCAAAACACATATAGATTTATCAATGGAAAAACCCTAAACCTTTAACAATTTTGCAAATTAGTCCCTGGGCTAGTTAAATTTAGTTACAACGACTCCAAAAACATAGAAATCATTAAAAACGAATTGAGAAATACTAACCATGCACCAAATTTAGCTTAGCCGAATTATCAAACTCCCACGGAAGGTTTTAACTTCAATTTTGGTGGACGAAAAACCATTTAGGAAGATGACATCATCTTTTACCATATTTTACTTAGTTTAATTTATTAAATTACAATTTTAACCTTAGTTTATAACATTTAAAAACACTTAACAATGTGTCCAAATATGTCCACTCACATTAACCTTGGTCTAATTACAACATAAGGACCTCTAATTTAAGATTGCATAGCTATTAGGCACCTTTAGCTAATAGAACTCAAATTTTACACTTTACGCGATTTAGTCCTTTTTATCAAATTGAACACTCAAACGATCATGTTATCATCCTGTAAATATTAAAATAATAATAAAATAATTATTTCAAATTTGGATTTGTGGTCCCGAAATCACTATTCTTATTTGACTAAAAATGGGATGTTACACAAGGTTCGTCAAGGACGATTTTGTATTTCTTACAATTGAGAACTATCAGCAAGTTCCATTTCCATTCTTGAAAGTTAACCCTATTCAATTTATTATTTGTAAAAATGCTAGTAAAAGGTGTAGGAGACATACTTGAATTGAAAAAACCAATAAAGATTCATTAGTTACTATCTTTGTATTGAGCAAATATTTTCATTTCATCAACATATCAAGAATACAATATGATGCATGCGTCTTGTATTAAAACCTTGGAAAAAATTCATTGCTACGATCATTCTCACACTCATCAATCTTGTCGCCTTAGGGTCCCATGATTCACTAGCAAGAACATGGATTACATCCAATTAACTCGTAAATCACGATTTTCAAGACTCCACGCGAACCAACAATCATTTAACGTTTGGCCACCAGAACTAGCTTAAATATCATTTCTTGGGAAAATATTTAATAAGAAACAATCTTGAGTGTGTAACAATTAACTCAACACCCATCATGAACATGCTTTCATTTGTGAGTCATCTTGGGACAATCTCACTAAGAGTCATGCATGACTAGTTGTCCTTAAAAAGAAATCTCATCTAGTGAACCCACATGATTGGGGTGCGACCAAGGAAGAAACCGTCTCCAAACTTTATCATGCTATCACTTAGGGATCATCAATGGAGGTCGTAGGCCTTGTTTAAGTACCTTCTCCCACTCAATATTTTAAAAACATGCAAGGTTTTTATCTCTGATTTCATGAATGATCATACAATAGTCCTAGTGACATTCTTACCTAATCTATACGACATGCTTCCAATATATGCATGACATGCTATGACTATTTTATAATATTCACATTAATTCATTCACAAGAATCAATCAATCAAAAAGACAAACAATTTTGATTCTCCACATTTTTCTTTTAATCGAAAAACCAAAAAAGTGTGTGACCGTGCACTAGGTAGGGTCCAAGGAAAGGGATGTGAGTCCTATTTGATCACTTAAATACCAAGACTTTCCTTACTAGAGCCAATCCTAGACATACACTTTCTCATTATCACACTTCTCACAGCAATCAAATAACATAAATAAGTGAATGGAACAATAGAACACATGTATTTTTGCATTACCACGTTCTTATCTTTAATCAATCAACTGTGGATCACTTCATACATATATATCACAATTATAACATTAATAATTACTAAACAAATATATACACAGATAGGTAAATAAAACTGCTAGACAAGGTTTCCATGGTTCTATTTCCTGAAAATAAATGGAAATTAAATAGTTTTTCACCATAAGTCATTCCTTGAGTATCCAACCGCCGTTGCTCAATCTTTTCCTTGTCGTGGAGTCCTTTTGGAAAAATTACATTTAAGTCCTACGTTCGTTTCTGGCTCAAAAGAATGCTATGAATTTTTTTTTTTTAAAAAAAGACCTACGTGGAGATGATAGTCCACGGTCTATTTCTTAAGAACCACAACCTTGGCAAAAAATAATAATTATATAACAAATATTTAATATCACATCCATTCCCATATATAACTCAAAACATGCACAAGTTCTAAAGAATGTCACTTTCTATGTAATCAAATCATTCAAGAAGAAGAGAAATCTATTTTGATTACCTGTTTATACTTATATAGATAGAGCACAACCTAGCTCTGATATTAATTGTTGGAGAAACTGTTTTCGAAAATGTAGCACGAAATAAGTTTAAGGGAAAAAGTAGAATTTTAATTTTTTTCTGAAAACAAGAACTTGGAATTGAATTTAATGCTAAAAATTAAATTTTAAATAACTATAAGTATTTAATTTTAATTAATTTAAAATTTTAAAATTATATTAACTTTCATATTATTTTTAAATATATATAATTCAAAGTTAAAAGAAAAATAAATTAAAATACTAAAATTATATGTCATAGAAATGTTTTTTTCTATGTTGTAAAAATATACAAAGTGTAAAAAAGTAAATTATTAAAAAAATTGTAACACCCCCAAACCCGGCCCATGCATTTCGACCAGATATGGTATGCTACGAGTTGTACATTGAAGACTTTTGCTTTGCTCGTTATGGAAATCACAAGGCAATTGGACATTATTTGGATAAATAAGTGACATTTTAAAATTTAAAATCCCTTATTTTACTATTATTAAGTATAAATGAACCTTATCATGAATTCATAAGTTGCATAACATTGAAAACTTCTTAGTTGAATAAAACTAGGGGCCTTATTACATAAATATTCCCAAATAAAATAAAATAAAATTTAAAGAAATCCCAAAAATAATTTGTAGAAATAAAACTTGATGGCCCCTCGAGTCCATTTCGGCTCCCATGTCCACGATCTACTGCTCATCTAGAAGAGTATAGAAAAGGAAAGCGTGAGTCACCAAGACTCAGTGTATAAATCTCAAAACACACAACAACCCGAGCCCACAAACACATTATGGGCCCTGGCCCATACATGAAGGTAACAATCATAATCACATGGTAAATAATAAATAATGAATAACCCAACCCATACTAGGTTTCCATCCTCTACACACCAACCCGTACCAACCATCACACCTTGGGGATTTCTACAATCAACCCTCCATCCGCTACATACCAAAACGACAAACAGACCGCCTATTCCTATTAACTAGGAATCATTGAATGTGGCATAGCCACCGATCACTATGTGACCTAACATTTGTATATGTGGGATTTCCACCACCGATCACCAAGTGACCTATCATGCACTTCCCCTTCAATATCATATTCCCACCCCATGAATACACATAAAGAAAACATCATGCAGTCATATATATTTTTCGATACACATAGGGAGTTCTATGTTTACGTACCTGGCATCATTTCCTAACCCTTTTAGGGTTCCATTCGACTGTCTATACAGCCTCATTCCAGCTTTTAAGCCCATAACATATATATAGTCATACATACAAGTTTATTAGTGTGTTAAAGATCTACACACCTGATTACCGATAAGACGATGCTTTCTATGTGACGCTATCCTTAGTCGACACTACTGCTATCTGCCTAAGGTGTTGATTAGAAGTCGGTCCACAACCAAGTGGCCAATCTCGAATGGCAGATACTGCTCTTTTCTTAAACCTAGGTATTTTCTTCTTTGCCTGATCCATATTTAGTTCCATCACAAGTCCTTATCAGAACTACTATCACAATATTTAATCGTTAATTCTCATTATAACCTTAAGATCTTATATATAATGATCAAATCTAATAGAAATCTAGGGAAATCTTCTTACCTTTAAAATCTCGAAAGTGGAGACTAGCTATTTTCGGCTTTTAGATCTAATTGACCAAGCTTTCTTCAAATCCCGAATTGCCGCCCATCATAAAACCATTAAACTATTAGCTTTCGACTTTTGCCTTTCAAAAATTGGGAATAGATCATGAGAACTAATCAAAAATCGACACTTACCTTAGCATAGAAGATTCGGCTTACACTAGAAAGAGGATTTGGCAATGCTAATGGAAGATTTAAATACCGGAAGTATAGAACTAATTCTCAAATAAGATGAATATAAGAGAAGACTATGGATGCTTCGGCTTTTTAGAGAAATCGACATAAGGAGGAAAAAGTGGAGAAGAGTTTCAGCTTTTGAAAAAATTAGAGAACGAGAAGCTAGGGAAATTCGGCACAATGGGAGAGGAATTTAGGGTTTTCAGTGTTAGAAACAAGGAGATAGCCCCTCCTATTTATAAATATTTCGGCACCTACTGCTAAAAATCGAAAACGCCCTTAAATTCAAGCTAAAAAAGAGGGGAAAGTCGGCACCCTCTTTGCCATGCAGTAGCCAAATTTTACACTCCTCTAGGCAATGGATTTTCGGCCAACACTTCCCTTGAAGATAAGCTCCTAACTTTTCTCCTTTTTATCTATGATATTATCACTTATAAAATCCACATAATTTCTCATATTTTTGATCCTTGTAGCCAGTCCACCTCTACTAACCCTAATGCCGAAACTTAACTTAAATTAAAAGATTTGGGCCTCATTAAACTTAATATTTGGGCCCCTAATTCATTGTATGTGGCATCACTCTATTTTCATTTAAAGTGCCGAAATTGGCCTAAAAACATGGGCTCCTTGCGACCCAAAACTTGTTCCTTTTTAATTGTTAATGATGTCACCCTAAAATAATTTAATATAGGCCTTTGCCTAATTCTAAGCCCAAATTTAAACCCCTTTCACCATATTAAACATATTCCTATACTAAACGCATAGACCCATAAATTCAGAATGTTACAGTTCTACCCCCTTAAAGAAATTTCATCCTCGAAATTACCTGATCAGAAAAGATGAGGGTATTGCTTCCTCGGGTTCCCATGTAGCCTCCTTCGAACCATGATTCCGCCATAACACTTTAACCAATGGAACCGTTTTCCTTCGCAACACCTTGACATCACGATCTAGAATTTCTATCGGTTCCTCTTCGAAGGATAGATCAGGTCTCACCTTGATTTCCTCCACAGGCACAACATGAGACGGATCTGAACGGTAATGTCTTAGCATGTAAACGTGAAATACATCGTGAATTTGACTTAACTCTAGAGGTAACTCCAGCTGATAGGCTACTGGTCTTACTCGCTTCATCACCCGCTATGTTCCGATAAATCTGGGACTTAATTTACCCTTTCGACCAAACTTTAGTACCTTCTTCCATGGCGACACCTTTAGGAATACTTTATCACCTACTACAAACTCTATGTCCTTACATTTTAAATCAGCAAAGGATTTTTGTCTGTCGATGCCTCCTTCAGTCGAACCCTAATCAATTCAATTTTCTCTTCGTCTCTACCACCAACTCCGGACCCAAAATTTGACGTTCCCTAGTTACATCCAGCAGATAGAGAGTCGACACTTCGCCCGTCTAAAGCTTCGTAGGGCGCCATCTGAATACTTGACTGGTAGCTATTGTTGTAAGCAAATTCTACTAACGGTAAGTACTCTTCCCAACTACCTCTAAAATCAATGACACATCCCCTCAACATGTCTTCTAAGATCTGGATCACTCGCTCAGACTATCCATCGGTCTGAGGATGAAATGCCGTACTAAAATCCAACTTCGTACCAAATGCTTGATGCAACGCCTTCCAAAATTGTGAGGTGAACCTAGGGTCCCTATCGGATATGATCAAAACCGATACTCCATGCAACTTCACTACCTCCGCTATGTACAACTTGGCTAACTTTTGCAAGGAATAGTCAACACGTATGGGTAAGAAGTGTACAGACTTCGTCAAACGATCAACAACTACCCAAATCGCATCTTTCTTAGTGGGTGTAAGGGGAAGCCCACTAACAAAGTCCATGGCAATTCTTTCTCACTTCCATTATGGAATCTTTACTGGCTGTAATAATCCTGATGGTAACTGATGTTTCACCTTGACCTGTGAACAAGTCAAACACTTACCCACCAATTCAGTTACCTCTTACTTCAACCCCGACCACCAGAATTGATTTTGTAAATCCCAAAACATTTTACTTCCTCCAGGGTGTATAGCGTATGTACCACCATGCGCCTCATGCAAAATTTACTCCTCAACTCCGGATCTCTTGGCATGCAAACTTTCCCTTGAAAGCATAACAATCCTTCCTCATTCATACTGAATTTCGTTGGCCCATCCCTTAAGACTAACTGCAATTTCCCTTTTAGCAACTCATCGATTTGTTGCTTCTCCTTCATCTGACTGATCCAAGAGGGTTTCACTTTAAGTTCAGCTAACAAACTTCCATCCTCATACAAACTGAGGTGTGCAAACATTGCTCTTAAGTCAGAGACCACTTTACAACTTAGAGCATCCTTCACCATATTAGCCTTTCCTGGGTGATACTCGATTGAGCAGTCATAATCCTTTAGCAACTCGATCCACCTTCTCTGCCTTAGATTCAAATCCTTCTAAGTCAAAAGGTACTTTAAGCTCTTATGATCTGTGTAAATGATGATTTCTCCCCATACAAATAATGCCTCCATATTTTTAAGGCAAATACCATGGCCACCAATTCCAAGTCATGAGTGGGATAATTCGATTCATGTAGTCTTAAATGCCGAGATACATATGCAACCACCTTTCCCTCTTGCATCAACACACATCCTAATCCTGTGTGTGACATATCACGGTAAATTACGAACTCCTTTCTCGCCTCCAACTGAATCAACACTGGAGCCTCCGTCAAGTTCCTCTTTAACTTCTCGAAACTCTCCTGCTGCTTGTCAAACCAAACAAACAGAACTCCTTTCCATAGTAACTTAGTCAACGGGGCCACTACCAAAGAAAATTCTTCAACAAACCTTCGGTAGTACCCAACTAAACCAAGAAAACTCCTAATTTCAGCCACAGACTTGGGTGGCTTCCAATCTAACATCGCTTCAATCTTTCGAGGTCAACCCTAATCCCCTCACGACACAACGCGCTCCTAGAAACGTAACTTCCCTTAGCCAAAATTCACATTTATTGAATTTGGCATACAACTGCTTTTCTCTTAGAATCTGCAAAACTATTCGTAGATGAGCATCATGCTCCTCCTCCGACTTTGAAAAAACCAAGATATCATCGAAGAACACTACGACACACCAATCTAGGTAGGGTTGGAACACTCGGTTCATCATGTCCATGAATGCTGCTGGCGCGTTGATTAATCCAAACAGGCATCACTATAAATTCATAGTGACCGTAACGAGTCCTAAAAGCCGTCTTATGAATATCCTCCTCCTTGACCCTAAGCTGATGGTATCCTGACCTCAGATCTATCTTTGAAAAGACTAAGGCCCCCTTCAATTGATCAAATAAGTCATCGATCCTTGGCAACGGATAGTTATTCTTAATTGTTAGCTTATTCAACTGACGATAATCAATGCACATACGCATTGATCCATCCTTCTTATTAACAAATAATACCGGCGCTTCCCAAGGCGACACACTTGGTCGAATAAACCCTCTATCCAGCAACTCCTGAATCTATGCCTTCAACTCCACCAACTCTTTTGGCGCCATCCTATACGGAGCAATGATATCAGCACTATTCCCGAAAGAAGATCGATACCAAACTCCACTTCACGCTCTAGGGGTAATCCCGGAAGCTCTTCAGGAAAACATTAGGAAATTCCTTCACAATCTGGCGTCCCTAACGATCAGGTCCTTGGCTTCCGAGCTGTACAAACCATAAAACTGCCTCGCACCCTTTCCTCACCATTCTTTCTGCTCTTAGGGCAGTTATTACATTCGACAGACAATTTCCCCTTTCTCCTATCACCAACACTTCATCACCTTCGGGGATTTTCAATACCATACGCTTGGCTACACAATCTATATTAGCTTGATACTTCACAAGCCAATCCATGCCCAAAATTAAATCAAACTCCCCGAACGATAATTCCATTAGATCCGTTCGAAAGACTATCCCCTGAACTTCTAGGGTACTTCCCGATAGAGTTTGTCCACTGCTACAGATTGTCTAACGGGCTAACTACAGTCATTGCCCTAGGGGTAATTTTAGATTCTAACTTTAATGTTCCAGATACGCTACTAACTGCAAACAAATGCGTCGACCCAATGTCAATCAATACAGTGTAAGGTAAGCCAAAGATTAGGAACATACCGGTAATGACATCCAGTGCATCAGCCTCCTCTCAATGTCTGACAGCATAGACCAACCCTGGCTATCTTGCCTCAGTGTTTCCTGCCCCTTGACCTGATGCTCCACGACCTCGACCAGCCCCATTACCGCCTCTGGATGCACCACGACCTCTTTGTGGTTCTTGACCTCTCTGCCGGTGAGCATTCCCTCGACCCATGGACCCTTCAATTAGACCTAGTCGAACGGTGGTTTCGGGACCACGAATCAAAGTCGAAACATTTTAATATTTTATTTTGTGTTTATGATGTGTGAATTAAAGGTGTGAAAGTTTAGAGAAAAATTTTATTGTTTAAGTGCTCAATTTGATAAAAAGGACTTAATCGCATAAAGAGTAAAAGTGGCATGCTAAAGTGAAATGTACCTTTTTATTGTGGCTTTTAAAGTGGATGTCCTAAAAGTACAATTAGTCCATTCCTTTAGTTAGTGGACGGCATATATGAGAAATAAAAAACAAAATTTGTTTTATAATTATATGTTTTATATTAGGTAATGAATAAATAAAATTTCCTTTAATTTTAAAGCATAAAATAATGAAAGAAAGTGGGAAGAAAGAGAACATACCTTGTTCTTCTTCTCTTGGCCGAATGTGGAGGATGAAAACTCCATTGTTGGAGCTTAATTTCGGCAACTTGGAGGCTTCAATTAGGGTATGAAATTTGCTTAGTAATGCACCACGACCTCTTTGTGGTTACTGACCTCCTCTGCCAGGCTGAGCATTCCCTCGACCCATGGACCCTTCACCGTCCCGTTGCTTTGGATAGTTTTTAACTTGGTTATCCGTAGATCCACACCTAAAACACTTCCCACTATCTGCCCAACACTCACCGGCATGAAATTTGCCACATCGAGCACACTTTGGTGTCTGGTTAGTAGCGGTAGGTTTCTCTTTCCATTTTGATCCTTCAGACCTGGGCCTTTTCTGAGTACGCCCAATTGCTCCAGACGACCTAAAATTCCTTTTATTTCCACCCCTATCTCTATCCCGATTTAATTTTTTAGTTTTCTTTACCTCCTCGGCTATCTTAGCCTTTTCTACTAGGACAACAAATTCCATCTCCCGCTGTGGGGCTATCAAAACACGCAAACATCCCTCAGGCCATCTTCAAACCTAACACAATGTTCATGCTCCGTGGCTACCATCCCACGAGCATAACGGCTAAGACGTAAAAATTTAGCTTCATATCGCAGCCACTGACCTACTCCCTTGCACCAAATTCAGAAATGCTCCATGCTGCGCATATACATAACTTGATCCAATATACTTATTCTGAAACACCGTTTTAAAGAGATTTCAGGTAATACGATTAGCCACTATTCCATCCTTAATCGTAAGCCACTATTGGTAGGCTTTATCTCGCAGGAGAGATATAATTCCTTTCAACTTCTCCTCCTTCGTAAAGTCTAAATCATCCATTATGTAACATCCTAAACGTGGGCCTACGCATTAAGGTGATAGTTTAATATGTTAAATTGAGATTCTAAGGATCAGGCTGACTTTTTGATTAACTATGTGGATTAGGGTTTAAATTAGTGCTCTGGGTATTTTAAAGTGATATATTGGGCTTTAAAAATATGGGTTAGGTGGCTAATACATGGTTTTAGCTTATAATTTAAGTAGATAGTTAATTAAGTGACAAGCTGGGCTTGTGGCCCAAACATTTGAGGAGCTTTAAGTGGGCATAAGGTGGCATCATAAGGGGGGAGGAGTTTGGGCCTAGTATGGCCACTTAGAGCCTAAAATTTCAAGATGAAAATTCGGCACTTACAAGCCCTAGGTGTGGACGGTACACTAACTACAAAATAGGGATTTTAATTCTTTTATTTCTTGATAAATAGGAAGATAATGAAGACAAAGATGAGGGCTATTTTTTTGAGGAGATAAGGATTGGGTTATCAGGTGAGATAAGGTTATCAGGAGAACGGAAGAGTTGGCCGAAATTCCAACACTGTGTGTGGATGATATGCCAAAATTTCTCTATAAATAGGGAGTAGTATTCTTTAATTTCTGTATTTTGAAACCCTATTTTTCTCTCATTCTCTAGAAATTTCCAAGCCTTTCCTCGGTTTCTCTTTTCCTTTTCTAAAAGCCGAATTCCATTTAATTCATACTCTCATCTCACCTAGCCAGAATCTACAAGGGAGGTTTACATTTCCGAAGGTGCACCATAAGCCACATACTCCTTAGTAATTTGGTAAGTTTCAGGATTTTATTCTATGCGATTTCACTCTTTATTTTCATTCAAATCTAACCCGAAACACTTATTTAAGGCATGTCAATTTTCCCTCTTTGCTTTTAGTAGCCGAATCTGTCGCATTAAAAGTCTCTTGTGCCAATTTGGTGGAAAAGCCGAAGGTAGGAAGGTGACGTTTTCTTAGGGATTTTTGAGATTCGACAAATAAGGCTCTACGTTAGGGATAATAGATTTTTGCGGTAACCAGGTGTGTAATACCTCCCCACCATATAGATCTGCCTATTATTGTATGTTCATGTGTTTTATATGTTTTGATAAATGCTTGAGGATGGGCTGAGAAATGAGTTAAGGGTTCTGATAGCACCACAACGGGAAAGGGTTTTTGTTGTTTTAGTAGATAAGGTTAAAATAGCAGAAGAAGTGAAATAGGTTGAGAGGCAAGAAAGGGATAAGGATCGGGGTAAGAGTAAGAGGAATTTTGGGTCATCAAGAGCATCAAGAATTTTGATTAGGCCTAGGCGATGGGCGATTCGTGCTCAAGCAGTCTGAACGGACATGTTCTACATGTGGCAAGGTGCATCATGGGGAATGCAGACTGAAGACAGGTGGGTGCTTTAAGTGCGGATCCACAGAACACCTAAGGAAGGACTATCCCCATATGGATCGGGGAGCGATAGCGGGTAGAGTCTTGATCAAGTGAAGAGGTGATCGGCCTAGACCAAGGGTCGAGGTGCGGAGTAGAGGAGAAATGGGGCTGGTCGTGGGCGTGAAGCACTTGGTAGAGTCTTAGATAATATAAATGCAAGATAATAGGTCTAGTTTATCTGAGTTCATCGACGGGGAGGATGGTGGCCTTGCCGGATGTCATAACGATGCGTTTCTTATATCGTGACCCTTTTCTTACTTTGATTGATATTGGGTCAACCCACTCCTATATTGCATGTTTGATATCTAAGACCTTAAGTATAGATCCTGAAACAACTACTAGGAAGATGACTGTGGTTAGTCCCCTAGGACAATCTAGGGTAGTAGACATGCTGTTTAAGGATGTACCTTTAGAGACTCAAAGGGTAGTGTTTCCAACAGACTTAATAGAATTTCCATTCAGAGAATTCAATCTTATCCTAGGAATGGATTGGTTTTCAAAGCATCGTGCTAAGTTGGATTATGGAACTAAGCGCATAGTGTTAAGTACCCCGGAAGGCGGGGAGATGGTTGTATTAGGAGAAAGAAAGAATTATTTGTCCAACATAGTGTCGGCCTTGAAAGCTGTAAAGATGATTTGGAAGGGATGTAATACATTTTTAGCTTTTATTAGTGCTTTAGATGCTAAAGAGGTGACTGTCGATGAGGTTCAAATAGTCAAGGATTTCACAGACGTCTTTCCGGAGGAGTTGCCAGGATTACCCCCAGATCGCGAGGTGGAATTTGGAATAGATCTACTCCCAGGTATAGCTCCAATATCAATTGCTCCTTATCGAATGGCGTCAAAGGAACGGTGGAGCTCAAAGCTCGATTCAAGCTGTTGGACCGTGGGTTTATTCGACCGAGTGTGTCTCCATAGAGCACCGGTCTATTTGTGAAGAAGAAGGGCGGATCCATGCGTATGCGTGGATTATCGTCAACTAAATAAGTTGACGATTAAAAATAAGTACCCATTACCAAGAATCGGCGATTTGTTTGACGATTACAAAGGGCTTGGTCTTTTCTAAGATTGATCTCGGTCGGGATATCATCGTTAAAGGTGAAGGAAGGAGACATTCATAAAGCGGCATTTCGAACACGTTACGGTCATTATGAGTTCTTAGTAATGCCGTTTGGTTTGACGAATGCGTCAGCAGCATTTGTGGATATGATGAATTGGGTGTTTCAGCCGTACCTTGACCGGTTTTTTGTAGTGTTTATCGATGATATATTGGTTTATTCCAAGTCTGAGGAGGAGCGTGATGCACATCTTCGAGTGGTTTTGCAAATTCTGAGGGAAAAGTAGCTGTACGCAAAGTTCAGTAAGTGTGAGTTCTAGCTGAAGGAGGTGACTTTTCTAGGGCATGTGATTTCTGCAGAGGGGATTAGGGTAGACCCTCGAAAAATCGAAGCTGTGTTAAATTGGAAATCACCGAAAATTGGGCGAAATTCAAAGTTTCTTGGGATTAGTAGGATATTATCGAAGGTTCGTTGAGGGGTTCTCTTCAATAGTGGCACCATTAACTAAGTTGTTGAGGAAAGGAGTATCTTTTGTGTGGACTGACAAACAACAGGAGAGCTTTGAGAAGCTAAAGAGAATTTTGATGGAAGTGCCGGTGCTAATTCAACTAGAGGCATGAAAAGAATTTATCGTCTATTGTGATGCGTCACACACAGGTTTAGGGTGTGTGTTGATGCATGATGGAAAAGTTGTGGCATACGTATCTCGACAGTTGAGACCGCATAAGTTGAACTACCCTACGCATGACTTGGAATTGGCTGCGGTAGTGTGTGCTCTGAAAATTTGGAGGCACTACCTATACGGGGAAAAGTCAGTAATTTACACCGACCATAAAAGTTTGAAGTATCTTCTTACTCAGAAGGAGTTAAATTTATGACAACGTAGGTGGATCGAGCTCTTGAAGGACTAGGATTGTTCGATTGAATACCATCCCGGTAAGGCGAATGTGGTGGTGGATGCGTTGAGTTGAATGGTGATAGCAGACCTAAGGGCGATGTTCACTCATCTTAGTTTGCATGAGGATGGTAGCCTGGTAGCTGAACTACAAGTAAGACCTGTATAGAGAAGTTTAATTAAGGAGAAGCAACTTTTGGATGATGTCTTGAGTATTCGAATCCGACAAGTGCAGGAGGGTAAAGTAGAGGATTATAGTCTGAAAAATGATGGAGTTTTGTGTTTCTGTGGGAAGGTTGGTATGCCAAAAGATGTGGAGCTAAGGCAGATGATTCTTCGGGAATCGCATAGTAGCCCCTATGCTATACATCCTGCAGGAGTTAAGATGTATCGGGATTTGCGAGAACAGTTCTGGTGGTCAGGTTTGAAGCGAGAAGTTACGAAATATGTGGGAAAGTGTTTGACCTATCAGCAGGTGAAGGCAAAACATCAGCTACCTTCGGGATTGTTACAGCCGATAAAGATCCCGCAATGGAAGTGGGAGCGAATCACAATGGATTTTGTTAGTGGGTTACCCCTTACACCTACCAAGAAAGATGCAATTTGGATAATTGTGGATCGGCTGACGAAGTCTACTCACTTCATATCGATTCAGGTCGACTACTCTTTGCAAAAGTTGGCTGAGTTGTACGTGGCTGAGGTTGTAAGATTACATGGTGTGCCAGTGTCGATCATATCGGACAGGGACCCTAGGTTCACTTTACGATTTTGGAGGGCTCTCCATCAAGCAATGGGAACAAGGTTAGACTTTAGTACCACTTTTTGCCCACAGTCTGATAGTCAGTCTGAGAGGGTAATTCAGATCTTGGAGGATATGCTAAGGGGTTGCATCATCGATTTTTGGGGGTAATTGGGAGAAGCATTTACCCTTGGCTGAATTCGCATACAATAATAGCTATCAAGCTAGTATTCAAATGGCGTCATATGAAGCATTATATGGAAGAAGATGCCGTACCCCAACTTGTTGGACAGAGTTAGGTGAACGTCAGGTATTGGGTCCTGAACCAGTTTCGAAAATGGAGGAAAAAGTTAAGTTAATACGGGCTCAATTGAAGGAAGCGTCTGATCGGTAGAAATCTTATGCGGATCTTAAGCGGAAGGAGGTAGAATTCGTAGTAAGAGATCAAGTCTTCTTGAAGGTTTCTCCAGGGAAAAAAGTAACGAGGTTTGGACAAAAAGGTAAGCTAAGTCCTCGGTTTATTGGGCTTTATCGGGTGTTAGAATGTGTGGGCCCAGTGGCTTATCGTTTGGAGTTGCCTTCAGAGTTGGAGCAGATACATGACGTGTTCCATGTCTCGATGCTGAGACGTTATCAATTTGATCCATCACACATAGTGCCAGTGGAAGAAATTGAAGTAAGGCCAGATTTATCTTTTGAGGAGGAACCAGTACGAATTTTGGATCGAGACGTAAAAGTGTTGAGAAGGAAGTTCATTCCTTTGGTCAAATTCTTGTGGAGAAACCACAGCACAGAAGAGGCGACGTGGGAACCGGAGGAGGTTATGCGACAGCAATATCCCCATCTTTTCTAGTCAGGTAAATTTTGAGGCCAAAATTTATTTTAAGGGGGTAGAACTGTAACATCCTAAACGTGGGCCTGCGTATTAAGGTGATAGTTTAATATGTTAAATTGAGATTCTAAGGATCGGGCTGACTTTTTGATTAACTGTGTGGATTAGGATTTAAATTAGTGCTCTGGGTATTTTAAAGTGATATATTGGGCTTTAAAAATATGGGTTAGGTGGCTAACATGGTATTAGCTTATAATTTAAGTAGATAGTTAATTAAGTGACAAGGTGGGCTTGTGGCCCAAAAATTTGAGGAGCTTTAAGTGGGCATAAGGTGGCATCATAAGGGGGGGGAGGAGTTTGGGCCTAGTATGGCCACTTAGAGCCCAAAATTTTAAGACGAAAATTCGGCACTTACAAGCCCTAGGTGTGGACGGCACACTAGCTACAAAATAGGGATTTTAATTCTTTTATTTCTTGATAAATAGGAAGATAATGAAGAGAAAGATGAGGTTATTTTTTGAGGAGATAAGGATTGGGTTATCAGGTGAGATAAAGGCTATCAGGAGAAGGGAAGAGTTGGCCGAAATTCCAACTCTGTGTGTGGATGATATGCTTAGAAATTTCTCTATAAATAGGGAGTAGTATTCTTCAATTTCGATATTTTGAAACCCTATTTTCTCTCATTCTCTCTAGAAATTTCAAGCCTTTCCTCTGCTTTCTCTTTTCCTATTTCTAAAAGCCAAATTCCATTTGATTCATACTCTCATCTATCCTAGCCGAATCTACAAGGGAGGTTTCTATTTCCCGAAGGTGCACCATAAGCCACATACTCCTTAGTAATTTGGTAAGTTTCGGGATTTTATTCTATGCGATTTCACTCTTTCTTTTCATTTAAATCTAACCCGAAACACTTATTTAAGGCCTGTCGATTTTCCCTCTCTACTTTTAGTAGCCGAATCATCTCATTAAAAGTCTCTGTCGATTTGGTGGAAAAGCCGAAGGTAGGAAGGTGACATTTTCTTAGGGATTTTCGAGATTCAACAAATAAGGCTCTACGTTAGGGATAATAGATTTTCACGGTAACCAGGTGTGTAATACATCCCCACCATCTAGATCTGCCTATTATTGTATGTTCATGTGTTTTATATGTTTTGATAAATGCCGAAATCTCGGTTTATTGATGCAAGCCCAAGGAGGGTAAGCGGATCCCTAGGTTAGTAAATAATCATTTAAAAGTTATAAGTAAATTGCTTGTATGTGATTGCATGGGTTGGGTTGATGAAATGAGGAAGTTATCGTTATATGTGTGGCGGCTATCTAGTGAACTATTACACGAAGCTTGACCATTAAATGTTATCTGAGTTTCGACCATTATATGTCATAAGGGCTTGACCATCATATATGGATGAGCTGACATATTTGCCATCATGGTGTGTAGCGGTGTGGGTCGATTGTAGAAATCCCTATGGTGTGAGCAGTTGGTATGGGGCGTGTAGCGAATGGAAACCTAGGTAAGCGGGTTGGGCCTTGCATATTAATTGCTATTAATTTTATTATGATTATTACATTGTTTATTTTGTTTAATGGGCTTAAGGCCCAAACTCTAGTGGTGCATGAGGGTTGCTGCTTTGAGTCTCACGACTTACCCTTTAATTAACATTTCGGGTGATACCTAGTGATTCGAGATCAGTGGAGAGGAGGCATGCAAGGTGGCCATGCGAGAAGAATATGTAGATTTGGCAAAAGAGACTCAAGTTTTATTTTATATTTTTTAATTAATGGACTTCAAATCTCGTTGTAATAAGGCCATGGGCTATTATGTTTTATTATGGGCTTCTATTACTTAAAGTCATTTAAGTTTTTATTTTAATTAAAAAGGCATGTATTTAAGTTTGGATTTTACTTTACTTAAGCATATTCTATATTGGGCTTTTTCTGAAAATGCAACATGTTTCGATAGAATTTTTTTTTCTTGGTGACATACAAGATCTGGTTGTAGTGTTTGGGCCAGGTTTGGGGTGTTACACATTATGCGTTCCATCGCCTCCAACCAATACTCAGCTAAACTTGGGGCTACACCGGAAATTCCTCTAAACACTTCTGCCCCATTGGCCCTAAGCCGCTCCGGCACAGATTTCTGGGCTCCTGTGCCCATACCAACCCCAACAACCCTTTTAGAACCCTTAGCATCACTTGAGATACCGCATCGTCTCCGGTAGTCTGATCTTGAAATTCCTCATCCGCAGCTGGTGGAACTGGCATCTCATTCCCAGATCCATGGCCAAATCCTATTGGCTCTGACACAGTCATCCTACTCCTACCCCGACCACGTGGCGGACGTCCTCTACCCCTTGTACTCATTCTATTGCTTCACGTTTATCTGATTAGAAATTTTATGAACTATTAGTTTTCTTCCACTGATTAACCACGAACAGTCTTATGGATAATAGTTTTAAAAGTAGTTCTTTCAAATTCGTATTCACAATACAGACTCAAGTTCATATCCTCTAAAAAACACATACATTCAATCATAAACATCCATGAACTTACGTTCATCACAGAAAAGTGTTGTTGTTGTTGTTGTTGTTGTTTTACTACCCAGGGGTATTTTCGTAATTTTATCCTATAGGGGTATTTTCGTAATTTTTCAAAATAAGATTCCTTGGTGATTTTGTAAAATAAGGGTATTTTAGTAATTTTGCAATCCAGGGGTATTTCGGTAATTTTTGAGATCTGGGGGTATTTCAGTAATTTTGACATCCACGGGTATTTTAGTAATTTTTCAAATCAGGGATATTTTGAAGTTGTTGTTGTCGTTGCATTTTTTTATTATTTTTTCTGAAGGGGTATTTTGAAAAAAAATCTAATTACTCTTGTAAACATACTATTTTTGGGTAAATTTTCAAAACATAGGCATTTTACAAATTCACTGTTGGTTGGAAATTTTCACAAATCAAGTGTATTTCTTTGGAAATTTACAAAACTTAGGGGTTTTTGTTTGAAAAATAGGGTGGTTGGTCCCTTTTGGGTTTTAATTATAGGTTTGGCCCATCAACAAGTCCTCATAATTAGAGTGAACAACCACTACGCACCAGGTAAGATTCCAGCGAAGAGGAGGTGAGTCTCTAGGACTACTTAAATACCAAGCTTTTCCGGATCTACTCCTAGACATGCGTATGCCTGTTGCCACACCCTAGTCTTGCGACTCGTTCATGGGTTTTGTTTAGTGCGGTTAAGTCTTATGAAATTTAAGGAGTTGTTTCATTAAGCCTAGAGTCCATCAAGTTCTAGATCTAATTAGTCTCGCCCATAAAGCCCATCAAGCCCACATAGATATATAATACAGAGAGTTTAGAATACTTACTGCGTGGATCGGGTCTTTGGTAGACTCGAAAGCCATATCCTTAAACCGGACATTTTCTAAATTTTTTCCAAAACACCTCTAGGCCCATTTCATAGCCGAGTTTTAAACTGGGTTCTGATACCAAAATGTAATACCCAAAACTCTACCTATGCGTTTCGACCAGATCTGGTATGCTACGAGTTAAACATTGAAAACTTTTGCTTTGTTCGTTATGGAAATCATAAGTCAATTGGACATTATTTGGATAAATAAGTGACATTTTAAAATTTAAAATCCTTGTATTACTATTATTAAGTATAAATAAACCTTATCATTATTAAGTATAAATAAACCTTATCATGAATTCATAAGTTGCATAACATTGAAAACTTCTTAGTTGAAAAAAACTAGGGGCCTTATTACAAAAATATTCCCAAATAAAATAAAAAAAATTTAAAGAAATCCCAAAAATAATTTGTAGAAATAAAACTTGATGGCCCCTCGAGTCCGTCTCGGCTCCCATGTCTAGGATCTACTGCTCATCTGGAAGAGTGGAGAAAAGGAAAGCATGAGTCACCAAGACTCCGTGTATAAATCTCAAAACACACAACGACCTGAGCCCACAAACACATGAAGGTAACAATCATAATCACATGGTAAACGATAAATAATGAATAACCCAACCCATCCTAGGTTTCCATCCTCTACACACCAACCCGTACCAACCATCACACTTTGGGGATTTCTACAATCAACCCTCCATCCGCTACACACTAAAACGACAGCCGCACTACCTATTCCTATTAACTAGGAATCATTGAATGTGGCATAGCCACCGATCACTATGTGACCTAACATTTGTATATGTGGGATTTCCACCACCGATCACCAAGTGACCTATCATGCACTTCCCCTTCAAAATCATATTCCCACCCCATGCATACACATAAAGAAAACATCATGCAGTCATATATATTTTTTGATACACATAGGGAGTTCTATGTTTACGTACTTGGCATCCTTGCCTAACCCTTTTAGGGTTCCATTCATTGTCTATCTGACCTCATTCAGGCTTTTAAGCCCATAACATATATATAGTCATACATACAGGTTTATTAGTGTGTTAGAGATCTACACACACGATTCTTGATAAGGCGATGCTTTCTATGTTGGCGCTATCCTTAGTCGACACTACGCTATCTGCCTAAGGTGTTGTTCGAAGCGGTCCACAACCAAGTGGCCAATCTCGAATGGCGAATCTGCTCTTTTCTTAAAATTAGGTATTTTCTCCTTTGCACGATCCATATTTAATTCCATCACAAGTCCTTATCAGAACTACTATCACAATATTTAATCGTTAATTCTCATTATAACCTTAAGATCTTGCATATAATGATCAAATCTAATAGAAATCTGGAAAATCTTCTTACCTTAAAAATCTCGAAAGTGGAGACTAGCTATTTTTGGCTTTTAGATCTAATTAACCAAGCTTCCTTCAAATCCCGGATTGTCGCCCATCATAAAACCATTAAACTATTAGCTTTTAGCTTTTGCCTTTCAAAAACCGGGAATAGATCATGAGAACTAATCAAAAATTGACACTTACCTTAGCATAGGAGATTTAGCTAGCACTAGAAAGAGGATTCGGTAATGCCAATGGAAGATTTAAATGTCGAAATTATAGAACTAATTCTCAAATAAGATGAATAAAAGAAAAGACTATGGATGCTTTGGCTTTTTAGAGAAATCGACACAAGGAGGAAAAAGTGGAGAAGAGTTTCAGCTTTTGAAGAAATTAGAGAAGTAGAAGCTAGGGAAATTCAACACAATGGGAGAGGAATTTATGGTTTTCAGTGTCAGAAACAAGGAGCTAGGCCCTCTTATTTATAGATATTTCGGCACCTACGGCTAAAAATCGAAAATGCCCTTAAATTCAAGCTAAAAGAGAGGGGAAATTTGACACCCTCTTTGCCATGCAGTAGCCGAATTTTACACTCCTCTAGGCAGTGGATTTTCGGCTAACACTTCCCTTGAAGATAAGCTCCTAAATTTTCTCCTTTTTATCTATGATATTATCACTTATAAAATCCACATAATTTCTCCTATTTTTGAGCCTTGTAGCCGCACACCTCTACTAACACTAATGCCGAAATTTAACTTACTTAAATTAAAATATTTGGGCCTCATTAAACTTAATATTTGGGCCCCTAATTCCTTGTATGTGGCGTCACCCTATTTTCATTTAAAGTGCCAAAATTGGCCTAAGAACATGGGATCCTTGCGACCCAAAACTTGTTCCTTTTTAATTGTTAATGATGCCACCTTAAAATAATTTAATATGGGCCTTTGCCTAATTCTAAGCCCAAATTTAAACCCCTTTCACCATATTAAACATATTCCTATACTAAACGCATAGACCCATAAATTCAGGATGTTACAAAAATCATTAAATATATATTTATATTAAAAATTATATATTAAAAATTATTTTCATTATTGTAAAGTTAAACTCTAATTTCATATTTAAAATTTTACATAATTTAATGGTGAAAGCTCGATGAAGCAAACTGAAAATGCCAAGAGGAGGTGAATTGGCCTTTAAAAATTTTGGTGAAAGTAGAGGCAAGAATGATATAAAGAACACAAAGAATTTAGAGTGGTTCGGCCCCAATTGCCTACTCCACTACCTTAGCTTTCCACCACTAAGGATTTATCCCAATTCACTAATTTGTTCAACCTTTGAGGACAAGGTTTAACCTTACAACTCCTTAAGATTTCTACCCCAAATCTTATGTTTCAAAACCTCTCAAAGAGAAACAAAGAAACAACCCTTACAAGATAAATTTGTTTGTAAATTGAAGCACAAATACAATGAAATACACTTAAGCAAAATGAAGGAGATAAAGCTCACAAGTGTATTTAAGAAGAATATGAAAATTTAACCTCTAAGATTGTTTGATTGACGATTTTTCTTGAAGTACTTTTCTTGGATGTTGTAGGACTTTAAAAGATGGTATTTATACCCCTACTAGATTTCACTAATTTGTTCAACCTTTGAGGACAAGGTTTAACCTTACAACTCCTTAAGATTTCTACCCCAAATCTTATGTTTCAAAACCTCTCAAAGAGAAACAAAGAAACAATCCTTACAAGATAAATTTGTTTGTAAATTGAAGCACAAATACAATGAAATACACTTAAGCAAAATGAAGGAGATAAAGCTCACAAGTGTATTTAAGAAGAATATGAAAATTTAACCTCTAAGATTGTTTGATTGACGATTTTTTCTTGAAGTACTTTTCTTGGATGTTGTAGGACTTTAAAAGATGGTATTTATACCCCCTACTAGATTTCTAGAAGTTGAGGATTTGGATAAGTTAATATGGCTCTTGGGGATGTAAAACCAGAGCATTTATTTCACCTGCAACTTTGAGTATCAATACCTTCAAAAAGGGTATCAATAATTTTTTATCATAAATGCTAATTTAGTGACCGTTGGAATGAAAAAATTGATAGTTAAAAAATATTTTATCGATACTTCCTTCCATAGGTATCTATACTGGATTGATACCTTGTAGGGTTTGTGAGAAATAGAATACAAATTTGGTATCATTTTTAAGAAAGGTATTGTAACAGCCTAGTTTAGACCTTAGTCAAAATAGTAGTTTGGAGACCACAAATCCAAGGTCAAAAAAATATTTTAATATTATTCTGTGTTACAGTATGTGATAAAGTATGTGTGAAAGTTCTGTGTGAAAATTTTATCGTTTGTTTGCCGAATTGTGAAAAATGACTTAATAGCATAAAATGCAAAAGCTGTGTGCTAATTGTTAAAGTGCTTAATTGGCATGGCTTCTTAAATGAGAAGTCCTTATGTTGTTATTAAACCATCAATAAATTGGATGGACAAAAATGGGCTAAGTTAGTGGAATTTTTAATGTTATATATTAAGGTTAAAATGATAATTAGGTTATTAAGGTAATATTAAGTAAAACAAAATCAAATATTCATTTTATTCATGCAGTCATCTTGCCAAAAATTACAATAAAAGAAAAGAAAAAGATTAAGCTAGGGTTTGGCTAGAAGTTGGCTCAATCAAGGTATGTTTTGAGCTCAGTTTTTGATTATTTCTACGTTTTTATGATCGTTGCTATATGTTCTAACTAGCCCGTGCTTTAATTTTAGAAATTGATGATGATTTTTAGATGTGCCATTGATGAATGCTTGAGCTTTGTGATAGTTGATGATGAAATATGAAAGATATGTGATAGATTAACATATTTTGTCTTTGATTTTTTGATGAATTTGACTATTTTGGGCTAAATTGTGAAAATGAGAAATTGAGGTACTAAAATGTGAAATAAATGAAATATGTAGGCTTGTATGAACATGAGGAAGATTCGGCATAAGCATGGTATAATGAAATTATGTGTATTTTGTGATTTTATGAAATAGGGACTAAAATGTCAAAATGTGCAAATGTGAGGGCTATTTTGTAAAATGCTTAAAATATATTTTTGGATTGAAATGAATGATTTGATGAATGAATTTGCTAAATTTGAATATGTATAGATCAAGAAAGGAGAAATTCAAACTTAGATTGAGGCAAGAATAAAGTGCTCGATTAATCGATTTGAATCATGTTTCTAAGTCCAAGGTAAGGTCGTGTATAATATGAATTGTTAAATTTATGTTCACATACTATGCTATGAATAGAAATGTGATTGTTGAGTTAGTAATGTGAATGATGGGTTTGAAAAGATATGGCACTAAGTGTGCGTAAATAGGATCGATACAGTGGTGAACGACACTATATGTGCAAAATAAAGAAAGCATTGACGATATTTATTTGTACTGTGTGTGCGATACCAAGTCAAATTTGGTTTAACGTAAAGGCAGTAAGTGTACGATGATATTAAAATTTCGGCTAAGAAATTGGCACTAAGTGTGCAATGATATTAAAGCTTCGGCTAAGAAATTGGCACTAAGTGCGCGAGTAAATCGGATGGTTAAAAAAGATCGAACAAATTGTGGTATTGAGCATTGAGTAGCAAAAGTGGTCGTTAATTAAGTGACGGTACAGGTATGTATAAAACCTATGTGGTTGATGATATTGTATATAAGATAAATGGATGATCATGTGAGTATTGACTATGGATGAGATTGTTTATTATTGTGAATTGCACCATGTGATAGTTAATATTGTATATTGAATTTGAATTGTTGAGTTAAATGTATTATATTACGAACTTAAGAAGCTTTAAAGCTTACTGTGCGAAGTCTTTCGATGTTTTATAGTGTCATTAAAGCTAGGTCGGATCCAGGAATCGTCAGTGACTCAATCACAGTATCGGCCATCTATTTTGGTACTTTTGGAAGTTGTATATTTGGTATATGGCATGTATAGGCTAATGATTATGGTATGTTTTGAGATGTATAGATCTTGCCATGTGATATGGCTTGATAGATGAATGATCTTAGTATATGTTTTGGATATGTGAAATTGATAGTTATAAGGTGAATATGTGATGTTGTGTGAATGATCATTTTGGTATGTTTTGGTGATATGTAAGTGGTATGTTTCATACTTGAATTGGTTGATGAGAATGATGGTTAAAATGTATGTTTTGGATGCATTTGAGATATGAATTTTGTATGGCTTGATGCTTGTAGGTGTGACCTAATACTTGGGTGGCAATTTGGCCTTACAAATGGCCTATATTTGCCCACACAGTTGAGCACACGGGCGTGTGGCTCGACCATGTCCCTTAAGATTGTAGTTCAAAACAAGTCAGACTTGCACACGGACCAGACATACGGGCGTGTGAATTAAGTCAGTGTTGCCCATGGGTCAAGCACACGGGCGTGTATTCGGCTGTGTGGACAAGTCAATATGTATGCCCTATTTTGCTACAGCTTGGACACATGAGTGTGTCTGACGCTATGTGAGGTACATGGCCTGCCCACACGGGCGTGTGACCTCTATAATTTTGAAAATGTTTGATTTTTGAAAAAAATTATATGAGCTCGATTTAGTCCCGACCCCTTCCCAATGTATGTTTAGGGTCTCGTAGACCTTATAAAGGGACCCTATGTATATGATTTGCTATGTTATGATGATAAGGTATTTATGTTTGAGAAATCATTGTAAATGTTCCGTTATGTTCTGTAATGCCTCTTAACCCTATTCCGGCGATAGTTACAGGTTAAGGGTGTTACATTTTATTGGTATCAGAGTTACAGTTTAGTCGATTCTAGGACTAATGTAGCGTGTGAGAGTCTAGCTATACATACCATATATATATCTACGATAGTGTGATGATTCATGACAGTTAAAAATGTGTTTTCATATAGTAAATGGATCCCGATCGAGTAGTTGCTGATGATGTTGAGAGTAATGCGCATGCTACCGCTCAAGGGACATGGCCAACTGAATCTAGGTAGATAGCTAGTAGTCACGAGGGAGAGGCAAAGCAAGCCTTCTTCCAAATGATGAGTGAGTGGTTTACAGAGTTCGTTCGAACGAATATGGCTGCTCAACAACCTCCACCCCGCAAGTTCCTGTAGTGCCACAAGTTTCAGACCCGATCCGATTGACTAAGCCTCCTGTGGATAAAATTCGAAAGTACGGGGCCGAAGAGTTTAGGGCCATAGTTGATGATGATGATGAGTGAGCTGAATTCTGGCTTGAGAATACCGTAAGAGTGTTTGATGAATTATCATGTACTCCTGATTAATGCCTAGAATGTGATGTTTCATTGTTGAGAGATACGGCATATCATTGATGGAAAATATTGATATCTATGGTTCCGAGAGAAAGGATCACCTGGGATTTCTTTCAAGCTGAATTCTGGAAGAAATATATCAGTCAATGGTTTATAGATCAGAAAAGTAAAGAGCTCCTAGAGCTGAAATAGGGTCGTATGTCTGTTACGGAATACGAGCGGGAATTTGTAAGATTGAGTCAGTATGCGCGAGAATGTTGTTCAAGAGAAACTACTATGTGTAAATGATTCATCAAAGGATTGAATAAAGACATTAAACTTTTTGTCAAAATTCTTCATTTAAATGAATTTGTGGTATTGGTTGAAAGAGCTTGAAAAGCCAAGGAGCTTAGTAAAGAAAAGAAGAAAGTGGATTCAGAAGCAAGAGACGAAAGAAAAAGGTTAATGAGCAAGTCATATCATTCTTCGTCAAAGAGATTCAAAGATGCAACCCATCGTTCAAATGTTTCATTTGGACATTCGAGTAAAGATCGCGTGAAACGAAATACTAGTCCTGAAACTCAAATTCTAATGGAATCAAGTGTTGGAAGTGTCAGAAGCAATAAGCCTTAGTGTAGACAGTGTGCGAGACTTCATATCGGATAATGCTAGGGAAAGTATAATAATAGAGCTTGTTATAAATGTGGATCACGAGATCACTTTATTCAGGATTGCCCAGAGTTAGCTAAGAAAGATAATGTTTAGAGTGCGAGGTCGAGTAACACGACAGCTAGGGGTAGACCACCCAGAAACACTAGAAATGTGAGTAGTAGTCAGAGAGGAACAACAGATAGAGCTGTGAGATTTGAAGCGAGAGACCTGCCCGAGCCTACACTATTTGCGCTCGAGAGGAAGCGTCATCTCCAGACGTCATTACTAGTACTTTTACTCTTTTCGATACCGATGTGGTTGCATTGATAGATCCAGGATCTACTCATTCATATGTGTGTGTGAACCTAGTATCCAGTAAGACTCTACCTGTTGAGTCTACTGAGTTTGTTATTAGAGTATCAAACCCCTTAGGCAAGTGTGTTCTGGTTGATAAAGTGTGCAAAAATTGTCCATTGATGTTTTTAGGATATTTGTTTTTCGGCTAATCTGATGCCGCTACCTTTTGATGAATTTTATATAATTTTTGTATGGATTGGCTAACTTTGCATAATGCTATTGTGAATTGTAAACGGAAGAGTATTGATTTGAGAAGTCGGAATGGTGAGATAGTTCGAATTGAATCTAGTGATTTGAATGGGTTACTGGCTATGATATCTTCAATGAAAGCTTTGAATTATGTACAAAAGAGGTGTGAAGCTTATCTTGCATATGTGATAGATACAAAAGTGATAGAAAAGAAAGTTGAATCTGTGCTTGTAGTTTGTAAGTTCCATGATGTGTTTCCTAAAGAATTACCAATATTACCTCCGATACGAGAAGTCAAGTGTAACACCCCAAACCCGATCTATGCGTTAAGACGAGATTTGGATTGTTACATAGATCAAACTTTCTTTTAATCTATCTAATGATTTAGGTGAATCGGTATTTCAAAACCATTTTGAAAATAGAGTTTAATAAAAACCAAGAGAAATAATTTAAGTTCGATGATTTTGAGAAACATTAGTTGAAAATCACATCATTTAACATTTGATTATCAAAACCTTAAGATAATTTTTATAAGAGTTCAAAGGATTTGAAAATAAGAATAGATAAAGAATCTCGTATGTTTAAAAACCCAAAGTATTTTAAGAAAACATTATAGGATAAACATAAGCCCATATTAAATATCCAGAACATAATTTAAATCCATCCACACATAAAATCCATAAAACATTAATAGAGGCCTTATTACATCATACCCAAAATAGTAATTTAAAGAAAATACTTATTAAAATTTCAAAGTTTATTAAACCCATGTTTGCAGTATGGCCTCCACGAAGTCATCCTCGACCCAATTCCACGTCAATTTCCATTACCTGAGATGAAAAAATTTAAGGGAGTGAGTTACTCAGAACTCATTGTATAACTCACTTACTTTATCCACTGGGCCAGATCATCAAGTCATAATTTTGGGCTTGAGCCCATAAACAGATTTAGCAATATAAATAATGAGATGCATGCAAAATGAAATTTCCCACCCAAACCTAATTTCCATCCGCTACACACCACCCGTACCAACCATCACACCTATGGGGATCAAGTCAACCCACCCCGCCAACACACCAATCGTAGGCATAAAGCCATTTTTATATTTGTGGCAGAGCCACCGAACTAGATTGTGACAAAGTCACCGAACTAGAGGCAATAAGCCATTAAAATATTTATGGCAGAGCCACCGAACTAGAGGCAATAAGCCATTTAATTATTTGTGACAGAGCCACCGAACTAGAGGCAATGAGCCATTTAATTATTTGTGGCAGAGCCACCGGACTATATTTTGGCAACAGGCCTTTCTTCTCTTCATCATTTCCCAACCCATGCAACATGTATGCATAATAGTCTAAATACATATGATAGTTATAGCAAAAGGCCCAATTTACATATGAGGTAATATTCTAAGTTTTTATTAAGGCCCAAAATACAAAAATAACATTTAGCCTATTTAACAATCTAGCAACTTGGCCCATTTAACGATCTAGCAGGGATTTCGGCCCATTTAACGATCTAGCATACTTTTCGGCCCTTTTTACGATCTAGTAGAGATTTGACCTATTTAATGATCTAGCAGAGATTTCGGCCCATTTAACGATCTAGCATACTTTTGGCCCATTTTACGATCTAGAATACTTATCGGCCCATTTTACGATCTAGCAGAGATTTCGGCCCATTTTTCAATCTAGCATACTTATCGGCCCATTTTACGATCTAAAATACTTATCGGCCCATTTTACGATCTAAAATACTTATCAGCCCATTTTACGATCTAGAATACTTATCGGCCCATTTTACGATTTAGCATACTTGTCGGCCTATTTCACAATGAGACATTAATTTTTCAATTTACCAACTAACTCATTGAGGGCATTTTCGTAAATTTCACAACTTTAACCATTTTCTTATATTTTCACTAAAATACCAATTATTACATATTTTACCGATTTTGTCATCTTTACGATTTTCTCAATACCCACGGTATAACATCTAACCCAAGATAAGTGTGAAGTTACACACCTTGATATTGTGAGTACTAGACCTTCCCACTCGTCAATACCTAAACATTACACGAACCATTAGAACACTATCATTTATTAAAAATACACTATCGATAAGTGATCTAAATCTTTACCCTCAGGATTTCAAATCTCTTCAATTTTTGGTTTCTCCCCGATTGGTTCGTTGCCCGATGAGAATCCACAAACGTACAAAGGTTCGCGAGTACGAACGACTTCGAACAATTGATTCTCCTCGGATGAGGGTCCACAACCTTGTGGAAAATCTCGGATTCCCGAAACAGCCCTTCGTTTATACTTAGGGGGATTAGCGGAATTGCCCCTCTTTCAAAGACTATGCACTGCCCTTTTCTGCCCTATCTTGAATGTCTCTAAAGACATAAGATCATTAGTCCGACTAAATATTATTGAAATATGGCTAACGATTTATAAGATTTGAGATTGGCTTACCACGATTATCCTCGTTCTTCAATGAAACGATCGAGCGATTACATCCCTATAATGAAATCGATTAAATAACTAACTAATCCAATATAATGAATAAAGTGAGAATCCTTTGAATAATCTCCTTACCTTAACTTGAGATCGATTCCAATGTTCCCCAATACTCAAGACGCTTTGAGTTTCTGCCCTCCAAAAATCTCACTATGCCGACGATTGAAAAGAAAATCGAGTGAGAAGAATTCGGTTATGACCAACAAAGAAATGAAAAAGATTTTGGCACAAAAGCATATTAACATTCGGCCATGGGTGAAAGTATTGGAGAGATTTTAATGAAGAAGAAAAATAAAAGAATAGGAAAATGGAAACGATATGTTTCGGTTTCAAGAGAGAAATGGAGAAAGAAAAGAGAAAGAAAAGAGAAAGAAAAGAGAAAGAAAAGAGAAGAAAAAGAATTGGGTTTTGGGAGAATTGTGTATTCGATTTTGTGAAGGAAAAAAAAAAGATTAGCCTTCTTTGTGTGATGATAGTTTCGGCACTAGGAAGAATGGTTGGCAAGGAAAATGATCAAATGATCAAAAAGAAAGAATGGTAAAAATTGCTATAGTTTCCTCAAGGTATTTGGTAGAATTCGGCTAGGGAGAGAGATAAATGAAAAGAAAAATACACTTTGCCTAAGCCAAAAAAATGACCAAAATGAATGTGTTCTCCTAACATCCAAGCTTACCATTCCATAAACCAAAACCGGCCATCCCTCTAGCCTCTATGCCGTCCAAATACATGGTCAAAAGGCCATTAGGAAGTTTCCAAAACATCTCCCTAACCTTAAGCCTTATCCTTCTCCTTTTTCCTTAAGTTGGAGAGACAAAATCCCCCAATTTAAGACATTCTATCCCCTATCTTTAGCTTTCCATAATCCTTAGTCTTCTTGCCAAAAAAAAAAACATTCCAACTCATCCCAATCTTATCCATAGCCGACACATGCTATGCTAAAGCAAAAAAATAAAATTCCCTAAGTGCATGCTAGGTGATTCGAACTCCTTCCCTCATGTCCAACTTATGGCGCCATCACCACTATGCCAATTACTCATCTTATGCCATCTCTTTAGTACTTAATTAACTGAAGTTTCAAGGTCACTTAATTTCATTACACTAAAGTACACTTTACTAATATTTATTTTAATTCCAATTAAATCCAAGCTAACACTTAGCAACATAATGATACTCAAATATTTAGGATGTTACAATTCTACCCTCCTTAAAGAAAATTTCATCCTCGAAATTTACCTGATTAAAAGAGGTGAGGATATTATTGCCGAATTGCATCTTCAGGCTCTCACGTAGCTTCCTCCGCTCCGTGATTACGCCATAAAACTTTGACCAACGTCACGGTTTTCTTTCTTAGCACTTTAACATCCCGATCTAAAATTTCCACTGGTTCTTCCTCAAAAGACAAGTCTGATTTCAATTCCACCTCCTCTACCGGTACTATGTGAGATGGATCCGATCTATAACGTCTCAGCATGGAAACATGGAAAACATTATGAATTTGACTTAACTCCGGAGGTAATTCAATCTAATAAGCCACTGGACTAACACGCTTCATTACACGATATGGCCCGATGAACCTAGGGCTCAACTTGCCCTTCCTTCCAAATCTGAAAATTTTCTTCCAAGGTGAGACCTTCAGGAAAACCTGCTCTCCCACAGCAAACTCGATATCCTTTCACTTCAGGTCTGCATAAGACTTCTATCTATCCGAAGCTTCTTTTAACCGTGCTGGGATAACTTTTACTTTTTCTTCAGTTTCGGATATCAACTTAGGACCCAACATCTGCCGTTCACCCAATTCATTCCAACAAGTAGGAGTACGACACCTACGACCATACAATGCCTCGTAGGGTGCCATCTGAATGCTAGACTGATAGCTATTATTATACACAAATTCTGCCAATGGTAGAAAATCTTCCCAACTACCTCTGAAGTCGATCACACATCCCCTTAACATGTCTTCCAATATCTGAATTACTCTTTCTGACTGACCATCAGACTGAGGATGAAAAGCCGTACTAAAGTTTAACTTTGTTCCTAAAGCTTCATGCAGAGCTTTGCAAAAACGTGATGTAAATCTAGGATGCCTGTCCGATATAATAGACACTTGGTACCCATGCAACTTCACGATTTCAAATACATACAGCTTAGCCAATTTTTGTAATGAATAATCCGTACGAACTGGAAGAAAATGAGCAGTCTTCGTCAATCGATCAACTACTACCCATACAAAATTTTTCTTAGTAGGTGTTAAAGGTAACCCACTAACAAAATCCATTGTTATTCGCTCCCATTTCCAAAGAGGAATCTTTACCTGTTGTAACAAACATGATGGCAATTGATGCTCCACTTTCACTTGTTGGCAAGTCAAACATTTTCCTACAAACTTAGAAATCTCACGCTTCAACCCTAGCCACCAATACTGTTCACGGAGATCTCGATACATCTTATTTCCTCCAGGGTGCATAGCATAAGGGCTACTATGCTCCTCCCGCAGAATCATTTGTCTCAAATCTGAGTCTTTAGGCATACAAACCCTTCCACGAAAACACAGCACTCCATTCGTGTTTAAACCAAAATCCTCTATTTCACCCCTTTCAACTTGCTGAAATAAAGGTCCCAACCTTTTATCTGATGTCTACTTTTCCTTGATTTGTTCTAACCACAGAGGCTTCACCTGAAGTTCTGCTAACAGACTACCATTCTCATATAAACTCAAATGAACAAACATTGCTCTTAAATCAGATACCGCTCTTACGACTTAACGCATCAGCTACCACGTTAGCCTATCCAAGATGATACTCGATTAAGAAATCATAATCCTTTAATAATTCCACCCATCTTCTTTGTCTCAAATTCAACTCCTTCTGAGTAAAGAGGTACTTAAGACTCTTGTGATCCGTGTAGATGATAGACTTCTCACCGTAGAGGTAGTACCTCTAAATCTTTAAAGTAAATACCACTGCAGCTAACTCCAAATCATGAGTAGGGTAGTTTACTTCGTGCGGTCTCAACTGTCGAGAAGCATAAGCCACGACCTTTCCATTTTGCATCAACACACAACCCAAATCCGTGTGAGATGCATCACAGTAAATAATAAATTCTTTTCCAGCCTCAGGCTGAATCAAAACTGGTACTTCCGTCAGAATCTTCTTTAATTTCTTAAAACTCTCTTGTTGTTTTTCAGTCCAAATATATGGAACTCCCTTCCGCAATAGTTTAGTTAGGGGTGCAACAATCAACGAAAACCCCTCAACGAAGCATCTATAAAAACCAACCAAACCCAAGAAACTCCAAATTTCAGCTACCGACTTTGGTGGTTTCCAATCCAGTATAGCCTCAATCTTCCGAGGATCCACCCTTATTCCTTCAGCTGATACCACATGACCTAAGAAAGTCACTTCCTTTAGCCAAAATTCATATTTACTGAATTTGGCATAAAGTTGTTTATCACGAAGTAACTGCAATACTATACGCAAATGCGAATCATGCTCATCTTCATTTCTTGAATAAACCAAAATGTCATCTATGAACACTACCACAAACCGGTCTAAATATGGTTGAAAGACTCACTCATCATGTCCATAAATGCAATTGGTGCATAACCCAAACGGCATCACCAAAACTCATAATGTCCATAACGAGTTCGAATGCCGTCTTATAAATATCGCTTCTTTCACCTTAAGTTGGTGATAACCCGATCTCAAATCAATTTTGGAGAAAACTGAAGCTCCCTTCAATTGATCAAACAGGTCATCAATTCTCGGCAAATGATACCTATTCTTGATCGTCAATTTATTCAGTTGCCAGTAATCAATGCACATACGCATCAATCCATCCTTCTTCTTAACGAACAAAACTGGTGCTCCCCACGGAGACACACTCGATCGAATAAATCCCCGATCCAACAATTCTTGAATTTGAGCTTTAAGCTCTACCAACTCCTTTGGTGCCATTCTATAAGGAGCAATGGACACTGGAGCCGTTCCGGGCAAAAGCTCAATGCCAAATTCTACTTCCTGATCTGGAGGTATACCAGGAAGTTCATCGGGAAATACATCTGAAAATTCCTTCACCGTTCTCACATCATCCATAGTTAACTCTTTGGCATCCAAAGCATAAATAAAAGCTAGGAATGCTCCATAACCTTTCCGCACCAACTTTTCTGCCTTCAACGCAGATACCATATTTTCCAAATAATTCCTTCGTTCACCTATCATTATTACTTCCTTATCATCCGAAGTTCTTAATGACATCCTCTTTTCAGCACAATCCAAATGCGCTCGATAATTAATCAACCAATCCATTCCCAGAATGAGATTGAACTCGCCGAAAGACAATTCCATCAAATTCGCCAAAAATACTTCTTCTTGTATTTCTAAGGCACGTCTCTAAAAAGTTTATTTACAATTACTGACTGTCCTAAAGGACTAATTACTGTCATCTCACTATCGGTAATTTCATATTCTAGATTCAAGTTTCTAGATATGGCGCTAGCAACGTACGATTGGGTAGAACCAATATCTATTAAAGCAATAACAGGTACATCGAAGATGAAGAACGTACCCGTTATTACATCAGGTGCATTGCCATCCTCGCGGCGTCTAACTGCATAGACCAGTCCTGGCTGTCTTACATCCGTGTTACCTCTAGGACCATTGCCTCGACCCGGTGCAACTTGACCATGTCCAGCCCCATTACCACCACGACCTGGTCCACGACCTCTCGGTGGCTGCTGAGTACCTCTGGCCGACTGTGCATCAGTATTACGAACTTCCTGAGTCATTCCATATGTCGAGGGCAATTTCTATATTGATGATCCATTGAACCACATTTATAACAAGCGCCCGTTTTCCTCCAGCACTCTTCAGAATGCCTCTTCCCACATTCAGTACAATTTCGACTCTGATTATTAGTAACAGGTGCTCTACCTTGAGCTTTTTCATCATTTCGAGGCCTCTTCAGAAACCTTTTTGAAGAACCCGTCTACTTTATATCTCTCTTGCTTCTAAATTTTTCCCGATTCTGACGTTCTGAGTTCTTAGCCTCTTCGGCTATCTTGGCATTCTCTACAAGCGTGGCAAAAGTTCTAACTTATTGTGGGGCAATCAGAACCCGCAACTCATCATTCAACCCATCCTCAAAATGTATACAACGTTCATGATCCGTTGACACTATTGTCCGAGCATAGCGACTCAAACGTAAAAACTCAGCCTCATACGTTGCCACTGTCTTAGTCCCTTGAATTAAATTCAGAAATTCCTTCCTTCGGGCGTCCACATAACTTGTTCCCACATATTTCCCTTGGAAGGCAGCTTTGAAGAATTCCCAAGTAATCAATGTAGCCTCGGTGCCTTCTCGAACAGTAAGCCACCATTGATACGCCTCGTCTCTCAGCAAGGACACGGCTCCTTTCAGCTTTTGCTCAACGGTGCATTCCAGATCATCCATGATCCGCTCCATAGCTTCGAGCCAATATTTGGCCACATTCAGAGCTACACTGAAAACTCCTCTAAAAACTTTTGCACCACTAGACCTAAGTCGTTCCGATATTGACCCACGAGCTGTTGGCCCAATTATAGTTCCAACGAACCTTTCAAGGACTCGCAACATTGCTTGTATCAAAGCATTATCTTCTTCCATATGATCATGTGTTCCCGTCTCACTTTCAAGTGACGCAGATGCATCCATTTTCGGCATATGATTTGGTGCTTCTAACGCAGCACCTCGGCCTCTACCACTGCCACGTCTATCGCGTCCACGACCACGTCCTCTAGAGCTCATAATGTCTAACTCGATTTAATCTGATTACAAGTTTTATGAATCAGAAAATTGTTTCAGTGTTTATTAACGATGTTTTATGAGATTTGAGAGATAAAGTTATTTTTCGCAAACAAATCCTATAGTCTCAATCTCTACGATTTTCAACATCTAAAACTAGAAGTTCTAGAGTGTTCCTATGATCATATCATCATAATAATAATCATTCAGTATCGAATACTTACTTGACTTGGTACCGAATGCTTGTGGAGCCATACTGATCTTTAAAACATAATTGAAATAATTTCATACAGAAGTTATTTGTTGAACCCAACCACAGTCGAGTTTTGAAACTGGGCTCTGATACCATTAAATGTAACACCCCAGACCTGATCTATGCGTTAAGACGAGATTTGGATTGTTACATTAATCAAACTTTCTTTTAATCTATCTAATGATTTAGGCGAATCAGTATTTTAAAACCATTTTGAAAATAGAGTTTAATAAAAACCAAGAGAAATAATTTAAGTTCGATGATTTTGAGAAACATTAGTTGAAAATCACATCATTTAACATTTGATTATCAAAACCTTAAGATAATTTTTATAAGACTTCAAAGGATTTGAAAATAAGAATAGATAAAGAATCTCGTATGTTCGAAAACCCAAAGTATTTTAAGAAAACATTATAGGATAAACATAAGCCCATATTAAATATCCAGAACATAATTTAAATCCATCCACACATAAAATCCATAAAACATTAATAGAGGCCTTATTACATCATACCCAAAATAGTAATTTAAAGAAAATACTTATTAAAAGTTCAAAATTTATTAAACCCATGTTTGCAGTATGGCCTCCACGAAGTCATCCTCGGCCCAAGTCCACGTCAAATTCCATTACCTGAGATGAAAAATTTAAGGGAGTGAGTTACTCAAAACTCAGTGTATAACTCACTTACTTTATCCACTGGGCCAGATCATCAAGTCATAATTTTGGGCTTGAGCCCATAAACAAATTTAGCAATATAAATAATAAGATGCATGCAAAATGAAATTTCCCACCCAAACCTAATTTCCATCCGCTACACACCACCCGTACCAACCATCACACCTGTGGGGATCAAGTCAACCCACCCCGCCAACACACCAATCGTAGGCATAAAGCCATTTTTATATTTGTGGCAGAGCCACCGAACTAGATTGTGACAAAGTCACCAAACTAGAGGCAATAAGCCATTAAAATATTTGTGGCAGAGCCACCGAACTAGAGGTAATAAGCCATTTAATTATTTGTGGCAGAGCCACCAAACTAGAGGCAATGAGCCATTTAATTATTTGTGGCAGAGCTATCGAACTAGATTTTGGCAACAAGCCTTTCTTCTCTTCATCATTTCCCAACCCATGCAACATGTATGCATAATAGTCTAAATACATATGATAGTTATAGCAAAAGGCCCAATTTACATATGAGTTAATATTCCAAGTTTTTATTAAGGCCCAAAATACAAAATAACATTTAGTCCATTTAACAATATAGCAACTTGGCCCATTTAATGATCTAGCAGGGATTTTAGCCCATTTAACGATCTAGCATACTTTTCGGCCCTTTTTACGATCTAGCAGAGATTTCGGCCCATTTAACGATCTAGGAGAGATTTTGGCCCATTTAACGATCTAGCATACTTTTCGGCCCATTTTACGATCTAGAATACTTATCAGCCCATTTTACGATCTAGTAGAGATTTTGGCCCATTTTTCAATCTAGCATACTTATCGGCCCATTTTACGATCTAAAATACTTATCGGCCCATTTTACGATCTAAAATACCTATCGGCCCATTTTACGATCTAGAATACTTATCGACCTATTTTAAGATTTAGCATACTTATCGGCCCATTTTACGATTTAGTATACTTGTCGGCCCATTTCACAATGAGACATTAATTTTTCAATTTACCAACTAACTCATTGAGGGCATTTTCGTAAATTTCACAAATTTAACCATTTTCATATATTTTCACTAAAATACCAATTATTATGTATTTTACCGATTTTGTCATCTTTACGATTTTCTCAATACCCACGGTATAACATCTAACTCGAGATAAGTGTGAAGTTACACACCTTGATATTGTGAGTACTAGACCTTCCCGCTCGTCAATACCTAAACGTTACACGAACCATTAGAACACTATCATTGAAACATTCACACCCTACCACGAGAATGGACCGGATCCGGTATGTTCCTCAAGTAAGCAGTGTTTCAAAATTCTTTTGTTACTTAGAGAAAAACTTGTGTGATTTTGAAAAAAGATTGGTTTGGGTTGGGCTTGTCTTTGAAAACCAATTTATCCAACATTAAAAATCCATTTATTTAAAGTGACAAAACATTTAGGTTTTATTTTAAAATGTATTTGCTTGATTTTTACTTAATAAAATCCGTAAACATAATAATTAAAAGTAAAAAGAAATAAAAATCCAACTTGGGCCTTATGGCCTTATTACATCAAGTAAAACCCAATAATAAAATTAAATGTACTAAAAAGAAATAAAGTCCAAAATAAATAAAATCTTCAAATTGATGCATGGCCACCTCAAGGTCTCACCAGTCTGGTTCGTCATTGTTCATTACGAAAATAGTTCCCATAACGGGTGAGTCAATGACTCAATGTGCACACAAGACTAACATTCAACAAATCGCATACATGTTCATATCAAATTCATAATCATATAAAGATAAATGATGATGCAACCCAACCCAAGCCTAAAGATCCATCCGCTACACACCACCCGCATACGCCATTCACACCGTGGGGACTACTAAGTCAACCCTCCATCCGCTACTCTCCATCGAAGGCATTCGCCCATATACGTTGTGTCATTAGACACTATTGTAACCGGTTACCAAAATTTCGCAATGTGATCAGTAGTCAACATATTTCGTTGGTGAGACCAAGTCAACACCTTCGTTGGTGAGACCAAGTCAACACTCAGATTTCATTGGTGAGACCAAGTCAACACCTATATTTCACAGTGAGACCAAGTCAACACCTTCGTTGGTGAGATCAAGTCAACACCTACTCTTCCCTTTCACATAAATCTCGAATGCCCCAAATATATATATTATGCATAACTTACTTAATTTCATGTTTATATACATATATTCGCATGTTATAAAATAACATATTTCACAATCCTATCCGAAGTAGGAAACGTACCTGGGTACTTTTTGCCACATTTGTGGTACTTAGCCACATTCACATTCTTATACATATTCATATATTAAATAATAGCCATATGAAATATTGAAGGTTAGTAAGGGTACACACCTTATTCGCTTGAATAAAAGTTCCTTGAGATCTCGAAAATCCCGATCTAATCTTTAGATCTAATAATTCCTTTGTCGATTTGGTGTTTATACAAATCCCGAAAGTTTGGTTTTTCCTCTACCTGATATTCGGCCAACCTTGAATCTCAATATGGGTTAGTTTTCGGCTTTTCAATAATTAAAGAATTGATCTAGATAATCTCACAAACATTGGCCGAATATTTTTAGATGCTTACCTTATGGACTTTAAATCCCAAAATTCACCGAATAACTAGGGAACACGTGGCCTATGGTGTACCTTCGGGAAAAGAATTTCTTCTTCCATGATTCGGCCAAGATTAATAATCGAAATTAGTCTCTAAATTTCAATAAGTCTCGAATATAAAAGAATGGGAAACTAAACTTGGATCTTACCCTTATTTGAAGGAATCGATTGCACCTTCGCTTCAACCTTCAGAGATTCGACTTAGAGACTTGATGAACAATCAGCTATGATTCCCTTATGTATTTGGTTTCAAAGATGAAAGAAGAGAGGAATAATAGGCTTAGAAGGAAATCGGCTAGGAGGCTAAAAGAAAAGAAGAAAAAGAATGGATGCTCAAGAAGAATATTTGGCAGAGGAAAAGAGAGGGAGAATGAATAATGAATGGCCCTAGTCCCCTCCTTTTATAGCCAAATTTACTAGGCCAAGAATCCTTTACTTGGCCACCACTCTTCCTTATTTTCCTAATTAAAGAATAATTCTTCATTTATCCACCTATTTAGCCGAATTTTAAAGAGAATTAAACTCTTCCCTTAAGAGTCCTTATGATCTTCTAATTAGTCGAGTTTTAAAGAGAATGAAACTCCTCTTTGCAAGCTTGTGCCGTCCACCTCTTGATTTCTAGAAGCAAAATAAAACTTATTTTATTTGCTTCTTATGTGACTCAAACTCAAGCCCAAAACCTTTTGCATGTGGGCCATTTTCTAAGGCCTTAGGTGGCATCTTCAGGCCACATTTCCAAGTCCGTTATTGGGTCAAATTTCATGTACTTTATATTTTTAGGGTCACTTGGCCCTAAGTTCCCTTTGGGCTCTAAAATTAGACATTCCGGTCATTTTAAGTTTCCAAAATTTTCACATGCTCAGATTTTCCAAGTTTCCAAAATGTTTAGTTTCCTCTTTTGGCTTGGTTTCCAAAATGTTCACTTTCCTAATTTACTTCGGTTTCCAAAATGGTCACTTTCCTATTTTAGTTTAGTTTCCAAAACTTAACATTTCTAAAGCATTTCCTTACATTTCCATACATCTCCTTACATTTCCACACATTTCCATACATTTCCATACATTTCCTTACATTTCCATATATTTCCATACATTTCCATACATTTCCTTACATTTCCTTTCATTTCCTTACATTTCCTTTCATTTCCTTTCATTTCCTTTCATTTCCTTACTTTTCCTTACATTTCCCTACATTTCCCTACATTTCCTTACATTTCTTTTCATTTTCTTTCAACTTAGGGTTCTTGAAACTCTTCAGAACACATCCAACACACCCACTGATCCCACTATCTCATGAATTATGCACGAACGCATAACCCCTAATCTAGGATGTTACAATCATTTATTAAAAATACACTATCGATAAGTGATCTAAATCTTTACCCTCAGGATTTCGAATCTCTTCAATTTTTGGTTTCTCCCCGATTGGTTCGTTGCCCGATGAGAATCCACGAACGTATAAAGGTTCGGGAGTACGAACGACTTTGAACAATTGATTCTCCTCGGATGAGGGTTCGCAACTCGGTGGAAAATCTTGATTCCCAAAACAGCCCTTCGTTTATACTTAGGGGGATTAGCGGAACTGCCCCTCTTTCGAAGACTATGCACTACCCTTTTCTGCCCTATCTTGAATGTCTCTAAAGACATAAGATCATTAGTCCGACTAAATATTATTGAAATATGGCTAACGATTTATAAGATTTGAGATTGGCTTACCACAATTATCCTCGTTCTTCGATGAAACGATCGAGCGATTACGTCCCTATAACGAAATCGATTAAATAACTAACTAACCCAATATAATGAATAAAGTGAGAATCCTTTGAATAATCTCCTTACCTTAACTTGAGATCGATTCCAATGTTCCCCAATACTCAAGACGCTTTGAGTTTCTGCCCTCCAAAAATCTCACTATGCCCATGATTGAAAAGAAAATTGAGTGAGAAGAATTCGGTTATGACCAACAAAGAAATGAAAAAAATTTTGGCACAAGAGCATATTAACATTCGACCATGGGTGAAAGTATTGGAGAGATTTTAATGAAGAAGAAAAATAAAAGAATAGGAATATGGAAATGATATGTTTCGATTTCAAGAGAGAAATAGAGAAAGAAAAGAGAAAGAAAAGAGAAGAAAAAGAATTGGGTTTTGAGAGAATTGTGTATTCGATTTTGTGAAGGAAAAAGAAAAAGATTAGCCTTCTTTGTGTGATGATAGTTTCGTCACTAGGAAGAATGGTTGGCAAGGAAAATGATCAAATGATCAAAAAGAAAGAATGGTAAAATTGCTATAGTTTCCTCAAGGTATTTGGTAGAATTGGCTAGGAGAGAGATAAATGAAAAGAAAATACACTTTTCCTAAGCCAAAAAAATGACCAAAATGAATGTGTTCTCTAACATCCAAGCTTACCATTCCATCAACCAAAACTGGCCATCCCCCCTAGCCTCTATGCCGTCCAAATACATGGTCAAAAGGCCATTAGGAAGTTTCCAAAACATCTCCCTAATCTTAAGCCTTATCCTTCTCCTTTTTCCTTAAGTTGGAGAGACAAAATCCCCCAATTCAAGACATTCTATCCCCTATCTTTAGCTTTCCATAATCCTTAGTCTTCTTACCAAAAAAAAAAAAACATTCCAACTCATCCCAATCTTATCCATAGCCGACACATGCTATGCTAAAGTAAAAAAATAAAATTCCCTAATTGCATGCTAGGTGATTCGAACTCCTTCCCTCATGTCCAACTTATGGCGCCATCACCACTATGCCAATTACTCATCTTATGCCATCTCTTTAGTACTTAATTAACTTAAGTTTCAAGGTCACTTAATTTCATTACACTAAAGTACACTTTACTAATATTTATTTTAATTCCAATTAAACCCAATCTAACACTTAGCAACATAATGATACTCAAATATTTAGGATGTTACATCAAGTTTGGAATTGACTTAGGGCCAAGGATGACTCCTATTTCAATAGCTCCGTATAGAATGGCAACCGATAGAATTGAAAGAGTTGAAGCCTCAGTTGCAAGAGTTAACAGATAGAGGATTTGCAAGATCGAGTTTTTCTCTCTAAGGTGCACCAGTTTTGTTTGTGAAAAAGAAAGACGAAACTATGTGAATGTGCTTTGACTACAGACAACTCAACAAGGTGACTATAAAGAATAAATATCCTTTTTCATGTACTGATGATTTGTTTGATCAGTTGAAAGGAGCTATAGTGCTTTCTAAGATAGATTTGAGATCGGGCTACTATCAACTACGAGTTAAAGAATCAAATGTGCTGAAAACTATTTTCAGAACGAGGTACAAACATTATGAATTTTTAGTTAGCCTTTTGGACTAACGAATGCTCCTGCAGTATTTATGGATTTGATGAACCGGATATTCAGATCGTATTTGGATCGATTTGTCGTTATTTTTATTGACGATATTTTAATTTTTCTTGTGATGAGACGCAACATGCCGAGCATTTGAGAATTGTGTTACAGACTCTACGTGAGAAGTTATTGTATGCAAAGTTTAGTAAATGTGAGTTATGGTTGTTCGAGGTTGGTTTTCTAGGACATATAGTGTCAGCTGTAGGAATATGAGTTGATCCGGGCAAGATTATAGCAATTCTAGATTGGAAACCTCTGAGAAATGTGTCTGAAGTCCGTAATTTTTTGGGACTAGTGGGATATTATAGACGGTTTGTGAAAGGCTTCTCGATGATTACGACTCCATTGATGAAATTACTATAGAAAGACGTTAAATTTGAGTGGTCAGAAAAGTGTCAATAGAGTTTTGAACAGTTAAAAGTATTTTTGATGAAGCAACAGTGTTAATTCAACCTGAACCGGGTAAAGAATTAATAGTTTATAGTGATACATCGTTGAATGGTTTAGGCTGTGTGTTGATGCAAGAGGCCAAAATTATAGCCTATGCTTCGAGACAGTTAAAACCTCATGAAAAGAACTACCCAACGCATGAGCTTGAATTAGCAGCTATTGTATTCGCATTAAAGATTTGGCGTCACTACTTATTTGGTGAGAAGTGTCACATTTATACTGATCACAAGAGTTTAAAATATTTGATGGCTCAGAAAGAATTACATTTGCGACAGCAAAGATGGTTGGAATCGCTAAAAGACTATGAATTAGTAATTGACTATCATCCGAGAAAAGCTAATGTTGTTGCTGACGCTTTGAGCCGGAAGTCTTTATTTGCTTTATGAGCAATGAGTACTCAGACGGATCTGTGTGATGATGGTTCGATTTTGGCTGAGTTGAAAGTGAGGCCAATGTTTATATGTCATATTTGTGATGCCCAGAAAAGTGATGCTGAGATGACGACAAAACGAGCTCAGTGTGGTTTGAATTTTGATTTAGAACTTCGAGTTGATGATGATGGTTGTTTGAGATTCAGAGATCGAATTTGTATTCCGAAAAAATTTAGAGTTATACAAGTTTTGTTAAGTGATTTTTAGTGAAAATGAAAATTAGGGATTAAATTATGAAATGTGCAAACTTTGTTGTTAAAATGTGAAATAAATGAAAAGTATGGGTTGCTAGGGACCTAATTGAAATTTAAGCATGGGTTTGGGTGGAATTGCATGAATTTTTTATTTTATGAAATAATGACTAAATTGTAAAAATGTGAAACATTAGGGGGAAATGTGTAAAAGTGCCTTAATGTGAATTTTAGACAAAATTGAATAGAGAGATAATTAAATAATTTAATTTTTATTACATTTATATCAAGAAAGGCGAAATACGAACTTAGATCGGGGAAAGAACAAGGTTTCAGATTAGTTGACTTGTGTTGTCATTTTTACAATCGAGGTAAGTTCGTATGTAATAAGTTTTCTTATAAACGTATTTTAAATGTTTTGATATTGCATACACTGTGAATACAAGACTACGGACATGTTCGACGATGATTTAACAAACGTGAAAATCCCTATTGAACCTTAGGAATATATTAGGATACGAATGACATGTCATTAGGGGTTATTGTGATTATGTGATCCGAGTGCTGGTCCTGTACATCCTACCGGAGGCTGAATATACCGGCATGTGTTATGGTTACTTGACATCTTGTGTGAGTAGCACCGTGCAACTTGTAACAACCCAAATTTGGGTCAAGTCGAAACAGTGGTTTCGAGACCACAAATTTGAAAAAGAAAAATTTATTTTTATTATATTTTTAAGGTTTACAGTTTTACAAAACAATTTCGCGAAAATTTCATTCGAAAATTTTGACATTTGGGCACTCAATTTAGTCAAAAAGATTAAATTGTAAAAAGTACAAAAGTTAAATTCTATAAGTTAGAGGTGTCCAATTGCTATGATATTTTAATTGGAGGTCCTTAAATGGTAATTAGACCATTGGTTAAGTTGGTGGACAAAAATGGAAATGGTTAGGCATGTTTCCAAAGTTTTTCATTAAGGGCATTTTAGTAATTTGGTAATTAAAATGAATTAAAAAGAAAAAATCAAGCCAAATTTTGTCCATCTTCTCCCCTATTGCTGAAACTTACATGGAGAAACCATGGCTAGGGTTTTTCAAGCTTCCAAGCTCGATTGTAAGTCCGTTCTAGCCCCGTTTTGAATGATTTTTAAGTTTTTGAAATCCTTGTAACATGATCTATCTATTTATACCACTAATTTAAGACATAATCAAAGTCTAGAATTTTACGCATGATGACTATTTTTGTATTTTGATGTTTGATTGTAGAAAATGCATGTTTATGATTTGTTAAACAACTTTTGCTAAGTGATTTTCGGTGAAAATGCCTAAAAGGACTAATTTGTAAAAGTAATAAAATGAGTAGTAAAAGTGTGATTAAATGAAAAATGTAGGCTGTTATGAGCCTGATATAGGTTCGGCTAAGCTTGGGCTTTGAAAAAATTGAATGAAATTCATTTTACGAGCCTAGGGACTAAATTGTAAAATGTCAAAAGTTTAGGGGTAAAAATGTAATTTTTCCATAATATTTTGGGACTGAATTGAATAATTTGAATAATAAATGAGTTAAATGTGATATTATAGATAAAAATGAGGTTTTGAGTTAGAACGGGGGAAAATAAGTTTTTGACGATTTAGTCCTTTTTGCCATTTTTATGTCGAGGTAAGTTCGTATGTTTAATAAGCATTAAATTATATGTGTATAAATGCTTAATTGATATAATTATCGTAAATGTTATATTATTGAAACAAAATGTGAATGTTATTGAGTATGATACTACAGAAATGACCGACAGAGATTCGATACAACGAAAGTCTCGATTGAATCTTAGGAATAGATAGGATATAAATGTCATGACATTAGGGTTACTGAGATTATGTGTAAGACCATATCTTGGATATGGCATCAATATGAGACATTCGTGTAAGACCATAGCTGGGCTATCATCGATACGAGATTACATGTAAGACCATATCTGGGATATGGCATTGGTACGGTACTATGTGTTCAAGATTCCCGAGTATCCTTTAGTATTTCGAGTGGTTCAATGGGAAATTTAAAGGGTATGCCAAAGAAGAGAAAGAGAATGTAAATATTACTAATTGGTATAGGCATGTATGTAAAGTTTATATACATTGACTTCATGAGACTGTGAGTTCATGATTTCCACGAGAATGATTTTATGAAAACATTGTGATTATTAGTCTATACTTGTGATGTATGAAATTCATGATAAATTTGGTTGACGATTATGTGATTAGCTTTTGGGCCAAATTGAGTTATGATATAACATGTTTTATTCATAGAAATTGTGATTTATCGGATATAAGAAAATGGGAAGATAAGAACTTAGGCATTTGAAAGATGCTAAAGTATATGCTTGAAATGTAAATACTCAAAATTAATGTGCATGTTTACTATGAGGTCTGAAATGATTGTTATTTGCTGTAATATGTTATAAAGGAGAGATTATGGTTGTTAGGCTAATGCCAAAATATGTTAAGTTATGCTTATAAGTTGATAGAGTAAACATTATGATTGAATAAGGATTATAACTGTGAGATTTATAGTAATTTGTATTATCTTGTGTTAAAATTTGTTGGACTTGATAAAAGATTTGTACGAGTTGCTTATTATTTTCATACGGACTTACTAAGCTATATATGTGGCTTACCCCATTCCTTTCCAATGTCTTATAGGGTTATTGAGCTAGCTCGGGTTGGAGATCACCGGAGATCCTATCACACTATCAAGCTGTCATTTTGGGTATAAATGAATTCAAGTATTTTAAGTCTATAGCATGTATAGAGGCTTAGTCATTTTGTTAAATGTGTCATCGTGATTGTAGTCACTGTGTTGGCTTGTGATTGTCAAAGGTTTGTTTTGATCTTTGGCCATGTAAGTTGGCTCATATTGGCTAACATGGTTGTAAGCCTAAGTATATTCATATATGTGTCAATAAATTTGGTGATATGGTCATGGTATGCTTGGTGAATGATAGAAATGTTATTTATGACATGAATGTGTGATGCTTGGAAATGTGGTCTATTGATGAGATGATAAATTGGTGTACAATTAGGTACCTTGAAGGTAGTCAATTGTGGCTTAATAATTATTGTGAGTATAATAGATGTTGTTATTGTGTTGGTCATAATTGTGGATGATTTGGTTATCTCAGTACGTTATGTATGTGCCTTGAATTGGTGTAAGTGTATGTATGTACAAGGGTGGCAAATTGCTTGGTAAATAGTCCTTAATTTGTTCACACGGTCTGCCCCACGGACATGTGTTCTGGCCTTGTGTCCCCTACACCTTAATTTTGAAAAACAAAATGTCAAGAATTGAGCACACAAGAGACACAGGTGTGTGTTTCAGCCGTGTGTGCTACACGGCCTAAATCCAGCACGGTCTAAAGCACGGGCGTGTCCCTTGGACCACACGGGCATGTGAGCCATGCTTCTAGCAAAATTTTTCTAAGTTTTATAAAAATTCCCTGAGTGCTTCGTTTTGTCTCGAACTACTTCTAAAGCATGTTTTGGTCCTCGTAGGCTCGTATAAGGGACTATACGATTGAATATGAATGATTTTAATTTGGACGCAAATTTATGACTCGAAAATGTATGTTTCCTTGTGTTTATGTTTAATAATGCCTCGTACCCTGTTTCAACGTTGAATACGGGTAAGGGGTGTTACATTTAGGGGTATCAGAGCCATAGTTTAGTCGATTCTCAAACTAATGTAGCATATGTGAGTCTAGCTATACATGCCATATTTTTACTTGTAATAGTGTGATATCTCCCGACTCTGATGAAATTATTTTGTTGCGGCAGAGATGCTTTCCAACTGAGCTACTTTCGAAAATGATGAAAATGATACTAAGATATTTGAAAATGTGTTTGTGATGAGTCGAAACTTGGAAAGTTATGAATAAGAGTTCATGATATGTATGTGATGATGTACGAAATGAAATAACTATAAGTTGGGAAATATGGATAAAATGTCATTGTTTCGGTTGAACATTGTATTTTGATGGATTATGGTGATTTTATGAAGCGGATAAAATGTTTTAAATGTTGCAAAAAATATTTAGCCCGGAAGGGTAATCATGAATTAAGCCCTCTCAAGCATACGTTACTGAAAGGATTTAGCCTAAGCTAGCATGTAACAGCCTGACTTAGGGCATAGTCGGAATAGTGGTGTGAGACCACACATCTGAAGTAGAAATATGAGTTTTATGATTTCTATAAGGTTTATGAGGTGATTTCATGATTGTGTGAAAATATCATGAAGAAATTTTATTAATTAGTGATTAAATTGTCCATTAGGACTAAATTACAAAGAATGGAAAACATGAGATTCTAGAAGATTTAAGTATGAAATAGAATTATGAAAATTACTAGAGGTCCTTATTTAGTAATTAGACCGTTATATTTGATGATGGACAAAAATGGACATGGGAAGGAAAAATCTCAAGAAAGAACTATTAAGGGCATTTTGGTCATTTGGTTAATAAAAGAATTAAAAGGGAAGATAAAGCCAAAATTGATGTCCATCTTCTTCACCATAGCTGAAATTCTCAAGTTCTCCATACCTAAGATTTCTTTAACTTCCAAGCTTGATAGTAAGTGCATCTTAGCCCCATTTTTCATGTTCTTCGTATTTTTGAGACCATTGTAGCTCAGTTTAGCTATTTCTAGCTATATTTTGAGATAGGGTTCATATTCAAAAATTTACCCATGTGTGACATGCATGTGTTTTGATGTTTTATGGAAGAATATGAAAGTTTGATATATGATAAACATATTTTTCTAAGTGGTTTTTATGAAAAATGCATGTAAGGATCAAATTGTAAATGTTATGAAAATGGTCATACATGATGAAATAGTAAAAATTAAAGGTTGCCATAGTTGAGAATATGATTCGGCTAGGCTTGAAATACAAGAAAGTCGAATGAAAATCATTTTACGATCCTAGGGGCAAAAGTGTAATTTTGCCAAAATATGATTTATGAGTCGATTTAGTCAACGTGTGTATTTAACAAATGAAATTGTTATTATAGATCAAGAAATGGGAAGCCCAGATCGAAACTGAGGCAAGAACAAAATCGAGCATCGAAACACATTTTTAGATTTGAGGTAAGTTTGTATGAAGTTGAAGTTTCATAATGTTTTGATGTTTGAAACTACTTATTATTACGACCATATGTTATTGCTATGAATAATCAAGCGATGAAGCCTCGATGAGGAAATGCTAAAAATAAATTATGTGAAATCCCGAATAAAGATTCAAAATAATGAAGTTACCCATGTTTTGGGATATGGCATCGGCATCAAGGGGTGATCCCATGTAAGACTATATCCGGGATATGGCGTTGGCATCAAGATTTATACATGATGAGTTCGAAAATCCTACAATAATCTGATTCGTTCATAGGCAAACGAGTTAAGTATGTGAAATGGTATAGAGCCAAATTCGTTTATGGATAGCTTTAAGTTTCATTCATAATAAGAATGATGAAGATTTGAGTTTATGTTTATGTTAGCATATGTGCTAAGTCATGTGATTAAGTGATATAGGTACTATGAGTAAGAACAAGTTACTAAATCATAATGTGATATGAGATAGGTAAGAATGAATGTGAGTAAGTATGTTTAAGCATTTGAGACATATGTTGCTATTTTTTTATGAAAAGGATGAATTCGGTTTGAGCAATTATTTTGCTTTAGAATTTCATGCAAACTTACTAAGCTATATGCTTACCCCTCTTTTTCCTTTTCCTTGTAGTTTCGCCAAGTAAGCTCGGGGATCATAGAACGTTGGAGCTCGGATCACACTATCAACCATTCTTTTAGTATAGTAAAGTTAATTCATTTTGAGTATGGCATGTATAGGAACTTAATCATTTTGTGTCATGTCATATTTGAAGGCCAAAGGGTTGGCTATTAATGTTCCACATTCATTTTGTAAATGGCCATGATGAATTGGACAATATTGCCAAGTTTATGTTATAAAGTTGATGAGTTTGATGAATTGAATGTTCATGCATGTAATTGAGTAAAGTATGAGTGGAATAAATGATAATTTAAGGAATCTCAGTAGTTTAATAATTGCCATGTTATGTGCTACTTGTGATGAAATAAATGAGCCTATGTTTTAGGGTGGCAAAGAGGCTTGGAGAATAGCCTCTAAGTGTCCACACGGGTAGACATACGGGCATGTGTCTAGGCCGTGTGTGACACACGGTCAACCCATATGGGTGTGCTGATAGGTCGTGTATCCCCTGCATTTTAATTGCGAGAATTCAATTCGCCACTCGGGCCACCACACTAGCGTGTGCCTTTGTCGTATGCTATTAAGGGTTGGTTGACGTCATAAACAGAGAGCTCCACGAGTGAAGGATACAAGAGTGTCTAGGCCGTGTTAAGGACACGGGCTATTGACACGAGCGTGTATTTGGCCGTGTGAAAATGCCTGTAAGTTAAAAAAGAAAATAAATTCCACATGGGCTAGGGACATAAGCGTGTGAAATCACACGGCCTGCCCACACGATTGTGTCCCATGTCACACAGGCGTGTAATCCCTGTTTAAGTAAAAATTTTCAAAGGGTACCAAAGTTTTGGATGAACTCCAAAACTTTTCAAAAGTAAGTTTAGGGCCTCGTAGGCCCATAATGTATATGTTATGACTAAGAGGGAAAAATTTAAGTTGGAACAAAATTTTATAGCCCAAAAATGCATTTTTAAGTAAGGTTAAGTACGGTAATGCGTCGTATCCTGTCTTGGCATCGGACACGGGTAAGAGATGCTACAGTTAGTGGTATTAGAGCTACGGTTTAGTCGATTCTAAGACTTGCGTAGTGTAAGCATGAGTCTAGCTATACATGCCATACGTAAGAGTATTTGTGTAATGATAGTGTGATGACTCCTGATGATTTGAATTGTGTTTTTATATAGTAAATGGATCCTGATCCTGATCGAGCTGTAGTCGATGATGCTGCAAGTAATGCACCGGCTCCTACTCAAGGGACCGCGACAGTAAAGAGTAGACCCGATACTTTAGGTCAGGGAAAAGAGGCCCGAGAAGCCTTTCTTTGTATGATGAGCGATTGGTACACAGAGTACATTCGAGCAAATCCTAATGCTCCACCTCCTCCACCCCCGCCTATTCCTCAACCTACCTCTGTAGCTCCCCAAGTGGTAGAAGTGGTAAGAAGAGAAAAGCCTCTAGTTGATAGAATCTAGAAATAAGAAGCAGAAGAGTTCAGGGCTAGTAAAGATGATGATCCGGAAAGAGTCAGATTTTGGCTTGAAAATACCATCAGGGTATTTGATAAATTATCCTACACACCTGAAGAGTGCATGAAGTGTGTAGTGTCTCTTTTGAGAGATTCCACTTATCAGTGGTAGAATACCCTTGTGTCAGTAGTACCAAGGGAAAGGATCACATGGGAGTTCTTTCAACAAGAGTTTCAAAAGAAGTATATCAGTCAGAGGTTCATTGACCAAAAGAGAAAGGAATTCCTTGAACTGAAACAAGGAAAGATGACAGTAATTAAGTACGAACCCAAGTTTGTGAGGCTCAGCAAGTATGCTCGAGAATGTGTGTCCTCCGAAGCCATCATGTGTAAGAGGTTTAAGTATGGATTAAATGAGGATATTCAATTGTTTGTTGGTGTCCTCGAGTTGAAGGAATTTGTTGTACTAGTGGAATGGGCTTGTAAAGCCGAAGAATTAGTTAAAGAGAAAAGAAAAGCTGAGATAGAGTCTCGTGACTCAAGAAAGAGACAATTGAGTAAGTCATTTCAGTCCTCGTCCAAGAAATCGAGGGAGTTTCCTACCCGATCAGCTATTTCAGCTGGGTTCTTAAGCAAAAGTAAGAGCAAGCCTAACTCAGGGTCTAAAGCTCAGACTACATTAGTTGCTAGTGTTGTCAACGCTTGACCGCGTAGACCGGAGTGCCCGTAATGTGGCAGACATCATTCCGACGAATGTCGAGCAAATGAGATGGCTTGTTTTAGGTGTGGGTCTTTAGACCATTTTATTAGAGATTGTCTAGAGGGGGATGAGAAAGAGAAGCCTCAGGATGCAAGATCGAGAGGCATTGCCAGAGGAAGACCACAGAAAAACCTGGGAAGCGGGGCAAGTAGTAAGAATATGCACAAAGAGCAGACTACGAGATCTGAGGGTAGAGCGCCTGTGAGGACCTATGCCATTCGTGCTCGCGAAGAGGCATCATCTCTTGATGTGATTATGGGTACCTTTTCTCTCCATGATACTAAAGTCATTGCTTTAATAGATCTGGGATCTACCCATTCATATATCTGCATAAAATTAGTATCTAGAATAAGCATGCCCGTAGAGTTCGTAGAATTTGTGATAAAAGTGTCAAATCCTTTAGGCAAAAGTGTATTAGTTGATAAAGTATGCAAAGATTGTCCATTGATGATTATAAGTCATTATTTTAAGGCAAACCTCATGTTATTTCCATTTGATGAATTCGATACTATTCTTGGTATGGACTGGTTAATTGCTCATGATGTGATAGTAAATTGTGGAAAGAAATATATCGATTAAGATGTGAAAATGGGGACACTCTTCATGTTGAATCAGATTAACAAGACAGATTGTTGGTAGTGATCTCCCACATGTCGGCTCAGAGGTATATAAGAAAAGGGTATGAGGCATATCTTGCTTTTGTGATGAATGCCAAGAAACTGAATTAAAAATTGAATCAGTTTCGATAGTATGTGAGTACCTAGATAATTTTTTCGAGGAATTGCCAGGACTACCTCCGGTTAGAAAGGTTGAGTTCGGTATTGAGTTAGCTCCCGGTATAGTACCGATATCGATTGCTCCTTACAGAATGGCTCTAACAGAGTTAAAGGAATTGAAGGCACAATTGCAAGAGTTAACGGACAAAGGTTTTGCTAGACAGAGTTGTTCTCCATGGGGTGACCTAGTGCTATTTGTGAAAAAGAAAGATAGCTCCATGAGACTATACATAGATTATCGACAACTTAATAAGGTAACAGTGAAGAACAAGTACCCATTGCCAAGGATCGACGATTTGTTTGATCAATTAAAGGGAGCCATGGTGTTCTCCAAGATAGACTTGAGGTCCATCTATTATTAGTTGAGAGTAAATGATTCAGATGTGCCAAAAATAGCATTTTGGACAAGGTATGGGCATTATGAATTTTTAGTCATGCCTTTTGGTTTAACTAATGCCACTACGGTGTTTATGGATTTACTGAACTACATCTTTCGGCCATTTTTGGACAAGTTTATTGTGGTTTTTATTGATGATATACTAATATATTCTCGGGATTAGCATAAGCACGCTGAGCATTTGAGGACAGGTTTGCAAATTCTACGAGATAATCAATTGTACGCCAAGTTCAGTAAAAGTGAATTTTGGCTCAAGGAAGTTGCATTTCTGGGACACATTGTCTCGGGAGATGGGGTTTGAGTTGAACCAAGTAAGATTTCGGCTATTATTGATTGGAAATTGCCGACAAATGTATCGGAGGTTAGAATTTTTTTGGGTTTAGCTGGTTATTATAGATGGTTCGTCAAGGGGTTTTCCATGTTAGCTTAACACCCCTTACCTGTGTCTGACGCCAGGACATGATACGAGGCATTACTGTACTTTACTTTACTTAAACATATATTATTTGGCTATAAAATTTCTTTCCATCTTAAAACTTTTCTTTCTTACTAATAAAATACTTTTCATAGGCCTTCAAGGCTTTAAACGTACATCCGGAAGGTTTCGGGATTCATCTGAAAACTTTAGCACGCCTTGAAAATTTTTACCTAAACAGAGGCCACACGCCCATGTTGTCCAAGGGACACACCGTGTGCCTCTAATACATGCCCGTGTTCAAAACCTATGGTCGACACTGAGTTATTTCACACAGCTAAGCACACACCCGTGTCTATAACCAATGTCCTTCACACGGCCTTGACACACCCGTGGCCTTGACACGCCCGTGTCCTTTACCCGTAGAGCTCTCTGATTATGATGTCATCATACTCTTAATAGCACACGGCCATGGCACGCGCCCCTGTCCTGGCTCGTGTGATGAATCGTATTTTTGCAAAATTATTGCAGGGGACACACGGCCTATCAACACGCCCATGGGGCTGACCGTGTGTCATAGACGGCCTAGGCACACGCCCGTGTGTTTACCCATGTGGACAATTATAGGGCTATTTTCCAAGCCAATTGCCACCTTGAAACATAAACACACTTATATTTTCTCAAACAACTCAATTATTCCATCCATTGCATAAACTTAAATGCATAACCTTATCATCGTGAAAGGGTATATAACTTAAAAAATATTGACCAATTTCTGATGGCCATATACAAAAGAATGCATAATCTTAATAACCAAGCCTTTAGCTCACAATATGACATGACCAAAATGATCATACTCCTATACATGCTATACTCAAAATTAATTAACTTCACTATACCAATTTAGTTTATGACAGTGTGATCCGAGCTCTGATCGCTGAAATTAGAGCTTTAAAATCTATAATGAATGAGATCGAACCTTGAGACTAACTCTGACAGCGGTTAAAGGCAAGTGTACCTATCGAACAATAGTATAGCTTAGGCAATGTAACACCCCAAACCCGGCCTAGAAGTTAGGCCCAAATCTGGAATGTCACATTAAATGCTCACTTCAAAATGATTTATTATTTAACCATTTAAGGCCCAAGAGCCCAAAACAAAAGTTTATTTCGAAAACCATATTAACACTTTAATAATTTTATGAAATTTTTTAAGTGGATAGTTGAAACAATAATAATAACCCAAAATATAAATTCAATTAGGAGTTACAAGGCCTTATTACAATGCAATGAAAAAACAAAGTATTTAAAATAAGACCATTTGAATAAATTAAAACATTTGCACAGCTTGTAGTGTGGCCATCTCCGAGTCCTCTCCCACGTCGAGTCATCTATTCGAGATTACCTAAAACATTAAATTAAAGGGGTGTGAGTTTCAAAACTGAGTGTGCACAACCTTTGGCAAACAAATCACTTATAAATATTCACGTTGGGCCTAAGCCCTATCAAAATCGGTGGTCTTGGGCATAGCCCATAATGACCTCATATCATATCATATCGTATCATTTATAAAAAATAATGCAAAAGCCACCCCAAAAATCCATCCGCTACACACACCATTTCCCTTTCAACCTTATGACTCCTGTGGGGAATTCTAGCTCGACCCACCCTCCGCTACACACCAAGGGTAGCCCGGTACAGATTACTAAACGTTAAAAGAAAGTCGCTAATCATATGTTGGGCTTAAAGCCTTCCGTGGATCCATACCATACAACTATACGATCCTCAAATATTGACACAGAGTCATCAATATATATATGTTAGGCACATAGCCACGATAAATATGATTGGCACAAAGCCATAAAAGACAAAAGACACAAAGCCCATAATTATGGCACGAACCCCATATTAATGGCACACACCCTCGGTAACATTATCGGTGCAAAGATGGTCGGCTCGGTGGCTAAAGCCTACGGTGGATCCATACCATATGGCCATGCGATCCTGAGTCCATACCATACGGCCATGCGATCCTCAAATCTTCCTCCGTACTATAATTCCCACCCATATGCATCCTAAGCAGAATATCATATGACTGCATCACACAAAAGTAACATCCACAAACTCATATTCGTCACATAGGGGTATTTTCATCATTTCACTACCCAGGTGTATTTTCGTAATTCTACCCTACAGGGGTATTTTGGTAATGCTACCCTACAGGGGTATTTTGGTAATTTCACAAATCAGGGGCATTTAGTAATTTTGCAAATAGGGTACTTTGGTAATTTCGCAAATCGGGGGTATTTCAATAATTTTGTAAACTAGGGGTATTTTGGTAATTTTGCAAATCGGGGGTATTTTGGTAATTTCACAAAATAAGGGGCATTTTGATAATTTTGCAAATTAGGGCATTTTGATAATTTTACAAATCAGGGATATTTCGATAATTTTACAAATTGGGGGTATTTTGGTAATTTTACAAATTAGGGGTATTTCGATAATTTTGTAAATTGGGGGTATTTTGGTAATTTTACAAATTAGGGGTATTTTGGTAATATCACAAATTGGGGTATTTCAGTAATTTTGCAAATGAGAGTATTTTGGTAATTTCGTAAATTAAGGGTATTTCAGTAATTTTGCAAATCGAGGGTATTTGGTAATTTTGCAAAATCGAGGGTATTTCGATAATTTTGCAAATTGGGGTATTTCGGTCTCTTTTGGGTTTTAGCTATGAACTTTGGCCCATCAACAAGTCCTCGCGGCTAAAGTGAATAGACACTACGCACCAGGTAGGATTCCAGAAAAGAGGAGGTGGGCCACTAGGGCCGCTTAAGTACCAAGCTCTCCCTAGATCCAATCTTAGACATGCGTATGCCTGTTGGCACACCCTAACCCAACGACTGGTTCACAGGCATGTTTAATTAGAAATTAAATCTTACGAAATTTAAGAGTTGTTCAAACTAAGCCTAAGGTCTATAAACCCTAACATACACGTCTACGTCCCCATAAGTCCATCAAGCCCAAATCACTCCCTTACGGCCCATTAGGCCCAACTCTCATCATACGGCCTATTAGGCCCAAAACAAATCCAATTCATGTATCATGCATGACTAATTCAACTCGTATAACCAACCAAACCATTTCATCAAACTTAGCCTTAGGGCCCATCGGGCCTATTTAGCCACTTTTGGCTTTTTGGCTTTTCGACATTGTCGATATCGTGTGTGTAGTGTTTGTACACACCTGGTAACCACGTGCACTGCAAACCCCTTAGTCACAAACCTACAATCGACATCACCTAACGATTAATCATAACTTAATATACACTTATTGGAAATTGAAACCTCACCGTAACCTTACCGTGCACTTCATGTTATAGTAGCCCTTCCTTCGCTACTATTGGCGATTATCCTCTAGGTCTGCACCCAAACGACCACCAAGGTATATTAACTCTCCTCATAAAATGCTCTATATATAGCTAGCTTCTCACCTTCCTTCTTTGTATCTTACCGATGTGGGATCCCTTCGTTAGCAGAGTTTAAATCCAACTCAAACTCTTCTCGTCCAATCTGCAAAATAAATACTCCCTTGGTTGTCATGAGAACCCAAGCTCCCTTGCACCCTTAATGATGCCTTTCCACTAGCCCACTCACTTTCTTGTGTCTAAAATCATGTGTAACTAAATATAACCATATGGAAAAATTCTAGAGTCCATTTAAAAAGAAATCTAAAATGCAATAGCCAAGACTTGAACCTTGGACCTCCTTCCCTCCTTTTGGCATCACCCCCTTACCTCTTATGTGGCATCACTTTGCCACTACACCACACACTCCACTTGTGTAATTTTTCTCCACATTTTATTCTTAAAGCCTACTACTAACTCTCAGGGTTTTATTCACCTAAAACCAAAATTTTCCTAAAGCTAAAGTTTGAACCTAGGACTTCATAGAAACCCTTTAACCTTCCAAAATCACTCACCTAGTAGATCCAACTTGCATTAATGCCGTTCTCTTATTCTTAAAAATTTTAAACGCTCCTATGCCTAAGGCCCAATGGGCCCAATTCTACTAGGCCCAAATTTTGGGCGTTACAATTCTACCCTCCTAAAAGAAATTTCGTCCTTGAAATTTCCAACTAACTACTAAATGCACTGCTCAAGTCACACCACTATGCTTTCGCTGCGCACTTTGATTAAGAATTTTATGAAATTAGTTTTTAGTTCCACTTGTTTAGGGCACATGTCTTATGTAAGTAACAACAATTTCTTAGAGTTATTCTGCGGTCGAGAGTCTACTACAGGCTTAAGTTTTCTACGGGCTTTAGTTTTTAAAACCCTATTTTTAAGTAGCCCATTATCTATACAGTTCAATAATTCAAACAATAACAGAAAAACTTACTTGGCTCCACGTCGAGGGCTCGATGTACCACACTTCAAGAATCCTACCAAAACTTTTTTAAAACCTAAAATCTAAGGCCCATTCACAGCTCGAGCTTGCAACCTAGGCTTTGATACCAAAATTGTAACACCACAAACCCGGCCTAGAAGTTAGGCCGAAACTGGAATGTCACATTAAAGGCGCACTTCAAAATCATTTACTATTTAACCATTTAAGGCCCAAGAGCCCAAAACAAAAGTTTATTTTGAAAACCATATTAACACTTTAATAATTTTATGAAATTTCTTAAGTGGGTAGTTGAAACAATAATAATAACTCAAAATATAAATTCAATTAGGAGTTACAAGGCCTTGTTACAATCCAATGAAAAAAAAACCAAAGTATTTACGTTGTCTAGCACAACCCTTGGCAAACAAATCACTTACAAATATTCATGTTGGGCCTAAGCCCTATCAAAATCGGTGGTCTTGGGCATAGCCCATAATGACCTCATATCATATCATATCGTATCATTTATAAACAAATAATGCAAAAGCCACCCCAAAAATCCATCCGCTACACACACCATTTCCCTTCCAACCTTATGACTCACTGGGAATTCTAGCTCAACCCACCCTCCGCTACACACCAAGGGTAGCCGGTTGCAGGTACTACTAAACGTTTAAAAGAAAGTCGCTAATCATATGTTGGGCTTAAAGCCTTCTGTGGATCCATACCATACGACTATGTGATCCTCAAATATTGACACAGAGCCATCAATATATATATGTTAGGCACATAGCCACGGTAAATATGATTGGCACAAAGCCTTCGGTATTGGCACAAAGCCCATAGTTATGGCACAAACCCCATATTAATGGCACACAGCCCTCGATAACATTACCGGTGTAGCATGGCTACTCGGTGGCTAAAAGCTTGCGGTGAATCCATACCATACGGCCATGTGATCCTGGATCCATACCATACGGCCATGCGATCCTCAAATCTTCCTTCATACCATAATTCCCACCCATATGCATCCTAAGCAGGATATCATATGAATGCATCAAACACAAAAGTAACATCCACAAACTCATATTCGTCACATAGAGGTATTTTCGTCATTTCACTACCCAAGTGTATTTTCGTAATTCTACCCTACAGGGGTATTTTGGTAATTATACCATATAGGGGTATTTTGGTAATTCTACCCTACAAGGGTATTTTGGTAATTTTGCAAATCAAGGGTATTCAGTAATTTTGAAAATCAGGGAACTTTGGTAATTTCACAAATTATCACTTCCTGAATTTTGGATGATTCTGGGAGTTGGGATTGGTCGTGGTGGTGGCGGATACTTCAAAGGTGGTGTCTTTGGTGGCGGTGATGGTGTTTTCTATGGGCCCAGTAGGGTGGCTACCGAGAATCATTTTGCTAGATGAAGAAATTGGGTAGCTTGGGAATATATAGCCAAGAAATTAATGGACTAAGAAGGCCTTATTGACAGATGGTTTGCGAAGTGGGTTTGACTTCGAAGGCTGTGGTGTGTTGATGATGGTGGAAGTGGTGTGATTCCCTAACAGCCTTTAGAACCTAAAACCAAGAAACTAAAATGAAGGAAATTAAATTAAGCAGAAGAGAAGTATAGATAAGGAAAATAAAGGAGAAGAGAAAGGAAAAATAAAATCAAAAGGTTTCTGAGACCCTTGGCGTATCGAATAGCTGAAGCTGCCGGCATGAACTCATTTGAATCGGTCTCCTTCACGAAAACTGTGGTTGGCCTTTTACGCTTCTGTGGCATGGCTTTAGTGTAGCTCACGACTCTTGGACACCTTTTCTAAGGAAAGAAAGAAAAAGAAGGAAGAAAGAATGAGAAAAGAAAATAGGGAGAGGGGTAAGGGCAGTGAGGTTTAAATAGATTTTAGCCTCTGACGCTATCCCACACCCGTTTGTCTAGGGTGTGTTGCTTTACACGGCCGCATCGCACGGTCGTACTTAGAAGTAAAATGCCCGTGGTTGATAAGTCAGGGTTTTCACACGGTTGCATCGTACGACCGTGTTCTGGGTGTGTTGGTATGCCGCGGCCATTTGTCATAATGCCACGCCCATTCCTAAATTGGCAGTGTTTTGGCATGGTTGGGTGGCATGGGCATGTGTTTCCCATGTTTGATAGGACAGTAGGTTCACACGGCCTTGGAGCACGGCCCTATTGATTTTTTGGTTCCCGTGGGAGAGTTGTTGGATCCGTGACATCGGAAGTGGTTGGGATTTGATTCGCACAGCCACTGCTATGTTAGTACGAAAATTTTGGTGGTCCACATAGCCACGGGCACGGCCATGTGTAGGGCCGTGTGTCCTAGAAATCTACTCTTTTGGTTAATCTATAAAGAGAAAGAGAAAGAGAAAAAAATAGAAACAAATGTAAAAAGAAGTAGGGTTAGTGCTCGGGTTGCCTCCCAAGAAGCGCTCATTTATTGTCTTAAGCTAGACTTTTCCTTGTACTTGAATCAGGGTGATTTAAAGGTTTGAATACCTTCCCTCTTGCTTAAATTTCTATTTTCTTGACAAAATTGACGTCGAGAAGTGTTTACCTCAAAAGTGTTGAATGTTGCGTTGCTTACCTCTACTATTTCGTGTGGGAATATATTGTGTACCTTAAGAGGGTTTTCTCCCTTTGCCTTCAGGTCTGTTGTGATGATGTGTGGATCTGCTTTTCTAACAATACCTGGTTTCCTATTTTGTAGTGGTTTGATGTTCCTACGAGCTCTTTTGGTGGTTCCTCTGGTTTTACTTCGTGCAGTTCCAGTTCTTTTTTGACTTGTGTCCTCTGCTCTTCTAAATTGTCGATCCTAAAGTCTTGTTCCTTGTGTGATTCCTCTTTGTCGCTTTGGGATCTATGAGTCACTCAGGGTTGTGCCTTTGTGGTGTTTTTTACGATAAAGGTTGAACAATTTGATTATCATTTGTATTCACTTTCTTACCTTCATCGATTGTTGTCCTGGCCGAGTCAAGAGCTTGAAGACTGATTGATTCGTCACCTACACAAAGTATGAGTTCTCCTGTGGCAACATCAATTTTAGTCTTGGCAGTTGCTAGACAAGGTTTTCCTAAAATTAAGGGGATTGTATTATCCTCATCCATATCTAAAACAACAAAATCTACTAGGAAAACAAATTTATCGATTTTGACAAGAACATCTTCGATAATGCCCTTAGGAATTCTAATAGTTTCATCAGCTAATTGTATACTCATCCTAGATTCTTTGGGCTTCCCTAGACCTAGTCGTTTAAATAATGTATAAGGAATGACATTTATGCTTGCCCCTAAATTAGCTAACGCATTATCAATAGCTAAACAACCAATTAAACATGGAATTGTAAAACTCCCTAGATCTTTTAGCTTTCGTGGTAGTTTATTCTGTAGCATTTCTGAGCATGCTGAATTTAATTCCACGTGGTGCACTTCGTCTAATTTGCATTTGTTAGTCAAGAGCTGTTTTAAAAATTTTGTCGAGTCTGGCATCTGAAAAAGAGCTTCAAGAAGGGATAAGTTAATATGTAATTTCTTTAAGAGTTTAAGAAACTTACCAAACTGTTCTTCTGAATCATCTCTTTTTATTACTTCGGGATAAGGTATGCAAGGTTGGTACTCTTTGATTACTGGTTTTGGCTTTTCTTGTGTTACCTCTACCTTTCCTTCGTCTACCTTATTTTCTTGTATTGGAATGGGTTCCTCTAACCCTTTGACTGTCATTAGCTGAGATGGCTTGAATTTTCTCCTTTGGATTGATCTCCATGTTACTTGGTAGATGTCCTTGTGGTCATTCTGATAGTAGCTTTGCAAGTTGTTCGACTACATTAGTTGCTTCCTTCACTGACTTCATAAGTTCCCCCATTTGATTCTCATTACTTTTAATTGTTTTCTCGGCTTGAAATCGATTTTCGTGTTTGCTATAAATTTTGTCAAGATCTCTTTGAGGCTTGGCTTTTCTCTTCATGATATGGTCGATTTTGGAAGTTTTGAGGAGGTTGTTGTCTTTGATTTCCTTAGCCTCCCCATGAAAAATTTGGGTGGTTCCTCCAACCTAGATTGTTAGTGTTACTATAAGGATTGTTATTGGATCTGAAATTATTACCTATATAGTTTGTCTGTTCGGTTTCTGCGTCCGGTTGGTAGGGTGGGTACTCAGGATTCGCCACAGTTCCACTTACGTTGCACTACATGACTGGGTGTACCTGCGAGGAATATAAACTGTCAAGCTTTTTATCCACCAACTCTACCTGATTTGACAGCATGGTCACTGCATCGAGGTTGTAAACTCCGGCTAATTTTGTCGATTTTGTCCTTGTAACTTGCCACTGATAGTTATTCAGTGACATCTCTTCAATGAAATCGTAGGCAGCTTCAGGAGTTCTGTTGTTCAGGGTTCCACTGATGGCTGAATCGATTAGTTGCCTCGTTGAGGGTTTTACACCATTATAGAAAGTTTGGACTTGTAGCCACAAGGGTAGACCATGGTGTGGGCACTTTCTCAAGAGATCCTTGAATCTCTCCCATGCGTCGTATAATGTCTCTAAATCCATCTGCACAAAAGAAGAGATATCATTCCGTTATTTGGCCATTTTGGTCGGTGGGAAATAATTCAATAAATTTTTTTCGGTTATTTGGTTCCATGTAGTGATTGATCCTCACAATAACGAGTACAACCATTGTTTGGCTTTATTTCTTAATGAAAAGGGAATAACCAAAGACGAATGGCATCATCAGAAATGCCATTTATTTTGAAAGTATCACAAAACTCTAAAAAATTAGCTATATGAGTGTTTAGGTCTTCGTCCTGCAAACCATCAAATTGAACAAATTGTTGAATCATTTGTATTGTGTTAGAATTTAATTCAAAATTATTAGCAGCTATAGTAGGCTTAATAATAGTAGATTCTGCTCCTGTTATATGAGATTTAGCATAATTATACATAGTACGCGGAGCATTGTTTTCTTCCACATCTTGTGGTGGATTATTCTCGTCCATCCCTTTAGTAGGATTGGATCTGTCTTCTCGCTCTTCTTCTATGTAATTTAGGGCTCGCCTAATTTCTCTACGATTCCTTCGAACGGTAGCTTCAATTTCACTATCATATTCTAAAGGTCCTGTTGGGTTCCTTCTAGTCATAAACTAAAGGTACCTGCTAGGAAAAAAATAATAAAATTAGCAAAAGATACTAAAATAATAAAAATAGTGGCTAAAGTAATAAAAATAGAGCTTTCTTAATATTTCAGTTCCCTGGCAACAATGGTAAAAACTTGATCGCTGAAATCAGAGCTTTAAAATTTATAATGAATGAGATTGAACCTTGAAACTAACTCTCACAACTTTTAAAGGCAAGTGTACCTATCGAACAATAGTATAGCTTAGGCAAGACTGGATTATTGAACCCAAAGGAACTAAAAGTACTAATACTTACTTTCTTTTTATTATTTAGCCTAAAATATGGAGTGATTGGTTGATTTAATCTAGTTTAATGATTTCTAAGCTAAAGACAAAGACAAAAAGAACGAATAGGGAAATAACTCGAAGAAAACTCAATTGATCACAACGATACCCTCAGGAAGAAGCCACCTAGACTTCATTTGTTATTTAATACTGGACCATATGATTTATTTACTTAGTTTGATCCATAAGACTCCCTAACCTATATTAAACCCTCTCTCGAGGTGAATAATGTCTAACCCTAAGTTAATTAGTGGAACTCTCGTTCGCTTATAATAACCCCCTAGAATAGCAGTAAATCGATCTATGGATTCCCATATTAGGTTTCACCCTAATCCAACAAAATTTTTTCACCTTATCTCTAGGCGTGCAATCAACTCCGCTTAATTATGCTCAATCTACTCTTAAGCAGGGTCTATTCCTCCTCCACCTAAACAAATCAGATTTGGATTAAGCATGCATAATTAAGAACAAACTAAGTATTTATCATATAATTCAGAAATAAGTAACAAAATTCATCTAGGTTTCATCCCCTTCAAGTATCTGAAGGGTTTAGTTCATAACAAATAAAGAAAACATCTCAAGAGAAAAGATAAAACAAAACATAGAAAATCCCTAAAACCCCTTCAAGGAATTGAAGGAGAAATTCACCGTCTTGAGTAGAATTTCGGCTCTTTGAGATGGATCCACTTGGCTATCTTCGAGTGATTCCACAAAATGTGATCTTCCTGGCTTGACTCTTTAGCCTAGCTAACCGTGCCCCTTTCAAGATGCACTTAGGGTGTTTATATAGACTTTTAGAATCCCTTACTTGGTCCCTAAGTGTCCTAATTTCAGTCTGCTTCCTACTCGATGTTTGAATAAGCTTTGGAAAGTGTTTCTTTGGCTATAAGTATCAAAATCTGAGTGAAATTGCTCTCTCGTAATAGGGGCTCAGCCATGGCACACGCCCGTGTAAGTCATGGTTGGGCCATGTTTCGATTCTATTATTTTAGGCACGATCGTGTAAATTAGGGTTTAGGCCGTGTCTCGTAATTTGATGAGACACGGCCGTGTAGCTTAAAGTCTAGGCCGTGTCAATTTCCTCTTTGGCCCAAATTGTAATATTCGAGATTTAGGGGTTACATGTTTTAACTCATATTTATGAAGTAGCATGCTTAGTGTGCTGTTTGTGTGTGTTTGGGGGCTTTGGGAACCTTGGGGTGTAGGTAGAAGCCTTAGGAAAATATTTGACTTTGGAGCCTTTAGGGGGAGCTAGGGGAAGGTAGGCCCTAAGAGTTCTTGTGAGGAGGGTATGACACAAGAATCCAGTTGGTAAAGTGGCTAGGAGGTACCACTTAGAGCACTTGTGGTTAACGCATCAGAGAGTGAGTAGGGCCTTGGTTCGAGCAGCAAGGGAAGCATTTTGGGGTTGCCTTTTTGCGTCAAGGGGAGTGAAGAGTTTGAGTTGCCGTGGACACTTCATCGATGAAGTGTAGATCGGGTCAAATAGCTCAAATTTTTAGCGAAGTAGGAGAAAAAGAAGGGATTTGGATGAGAGAAGAAGAGTTGGCCGAATGGAGGGGTCTTGGGGTGGTAGTTTCGGTCATGTAAGAGAGGGTAGGTGCCAAAATTCATTTGGCATTTTTAAGTTTTTTATCCTCTTTTCTTCTCTTTTGTTTATCAGCCGAAAGTGAAGGTGACCATTTGGTGCATTTTGACTATTTTCTTCCCTTTTATTTCTTCTCTGAAGCCGAACCATACCTCTCTCTCTTCTCCTCTTTTCTTTTCATATTGGTAGTCTTAAACTTGCACTTCACTTTCAAAGTCGAATAGCCTTCTAGCCTTTGAAATCTTGGTCAAATCTTCCATTCGCAATTCCTCTTCTCTTTGCGTTTATACTCTTCTTTTCTCTTCTTCCATTTCATTTTGTTCTTCAAGATTGATCACTAGGCCAAATTTATCAGAATCTAATCCAATCGGATCTAATAGTTGGTAAGGGTTTCACCTATTTCAAATTCTCTTCTTTCTTTTTTAGTCTGCCGAAATCAGAGGCTTAATCTTGTGTTTTTGTGCATGGTCGAATCTATGCAAGGTTGTGGATTCGTAACTCTTCTTGGAAGCCAACATTAGGAGATATCTCAAAACTTTCGGGATTTGATCTGTTAAGGTAAGGGGGAATAATGCCATTTGGCCAAAGGCCATATTTTCTAGTGTTAGCCAATTCTGACTGTGGTGTTATAAGAAGGGTTCGACATAGGCAAAGGAGGAGTCTTTGGGATTTGGATCTATTTCGATAAGGATGTTCAGTTAAGTTATGGATGTGTTTTTGTTTAGATTCTTACGTATCAGTTTAACCGGGTTTCTGATTAAGTGACATTCGATGGATGCGAATATTAGTGGAGGAGAGAAAGGGGTAGCTTCTACCTTTAGATTTAAGAAACGCTCAGTTTATACTGTAACATCCTGAACTAGGGGTCTAGTTATAACCCCGGGCTAGGTCTTACTTAGGGCTAAAAATTTCTTTTTAGTACTTAAGAGGAGGGAGCTAGGTGAGATAGGGGTTAAGAGAAAATTTTGGGAGAAGTTGGACACAAGGAATTAATTGGCATAGTGGCTTGGGGCGCTAAGGTGCAAGGGAGTGCAGGAGGGAGGACTCACGTTCGAGTCCTGATGGAAGCGCAAGGATGTTTTATTTTTTCTGCCTTTGGCGTTAAGGCAAGGGGGAGCTAACGAAGGAGCTCTTAAAAGAACTTGTGACGAGATTATGTCACAAAGACACGCCTTGGCAGAATGGTTAGAGGCGTTGGTGCAGTTTGCTCCATCAGGTCCTATGTTCGAACCATGGGAGCAGCAGTTTGGTGCTTTATTTTTGCAAGTCGTGAAGGGAGAGAGCTGGTGGTGGTGCACATGGGCTCTCAATTGGATGAGGATGAGATTGAGGTTTTTGCTTTTAAATTCGGCTGGAAGGATGGAGGATTATTATTTTATTTTGTTTATCTTTTTGAAGAGGTGATTAATAGATAGTATAGTAGATAGATATTGTTTTAAATTAGATTAAGTGGATGGGTTGTTGTTGAATTCGGCTGGAAGAGTGGGATAATTACTATTTTATTTTTTTATTTATTTATTTGAAGAGGTGGCTAAGTGATAGGATAAAGGATAAACATTGTTTTATTTTATTTCAAATGGGTGATAATTAAAAGGTAAGTTTTATCACATTAGGGAGGTGCCGAAATTCATCTAAATTGCTTTTCTTTTTCTCTCCAATTTGTTGCTGGCCGAATTCTCTCTAGCCACATTGCCCAAAATTCTTCAAAATTCCTTTCTTCTTTTGCTTCTACTTGGCCGAACCTACCACCCCTTTCTACTCAAAATTTCATCTTCCATTTGTTGCTAGCCGAATATCCCTTACCATATATGGCATAAGCCGAATCCCCAAAGAAAGGTGCTATCGATTACAAATGTTGGTAAGTGTCTCTCTTTAGCATTCGGTTTCTCTTTTCTTCCTTTGTGTTATACCCAAAGCTTGGGAATAGGCCTTGGTAAGGTTGGTCGAATATGTGGGGTCTTAATAGTGTATCTTTTGTGTGTAGCCGACGCTAAGGTTTTCTGAAGGAGTCTTCGGGTTTCGATAGGCAAGGTAAGTGGTTGTTTATATTCGGCTATGGGCCATGTATGGTATTTAAGTGGTAACCGCATGTGCATTATGGTTTTAGGGGCTAATCGGCAAAGGAAAACAGAGGTTTCTGGGATTTGAATTTGCTTTGGTAAGTGATAATAAAGATTCAGCCTAGGGCCATATTTTTGTTATGAGTGCGATTAGTCCTTCGGGATTGTTAGTTTAGCCGAATAAGGCTTTTTGATACTAACCTATAGTGGACGAATGTAGGAGCAGTGCGGGAATACGTCTCAGGATTTTGTGATATCGCATAGATTCAGGATTTCTCCTTAGATCTTCGGTTAAGCAGGTGTGTAAAACTCTTACACACTTTATTAGTTGGCATTGCTTATTATGTTACGATTAATTATTGTGATAGTGATTTGTCTTGTGGGCATGAGCATGGATCCCGGGTAAGTTGCTTGTGACTTTAAATCTATTATATGAATGACATGATGGGTAAGATGCTATGCCATGACTTATATGCATGATTTATGATGATATGTTAAGTATGATATGAGCATGTTGGTAATGGGATTGAAGAGAGGAGGGGGGATTATTCTCTATGGACTGTCACCAGTGGTTTTGACCACAAGATGGGTTGGCCCCATTAGTTTAATTGTGACTTTGGTCACCAGTGGTTTTGACCATACTATTGATATAAATTGTGACTAAGTCCCAGTAGTTTGGTACCACCAATGGTTTTGACCACATATTGATAATTGTGACCTATGGTCATCGTGGTTTTGACCACACGATGGGTTGGCCCCATCACTTGATTTGTGACCCGGTCACTGTGGTTTTAACCACCAGTGGTTTTGACCACACGGGTAGTTAAAGGAGTATGGATGGTTAGTTTGGGTTGCATGTTTGCATGTTTTACTAATATTTTGTGTTTGAGTTGCAGATCTGGGTTGGGGATTTATACATCGAGTCTTGGTGACTCACCCTTCCCATATCATTTTGCAGATGAGTAGATCATGAGATGGAGCCGAGAGGACTCGAGGCGCCATGCTTGTTCCTTGAATTTGGGATTTTATTTAGTACAGTTTAAGTTTATTTATTTCTAAATTTTTGGTTTGGTTTGTAATAAGGCCGCTAATAATTATTTTGGGTGTTTAAGTAGTTGTTTAATTTCATTCCTACTATACTACTAATGAAACTGTGAATTGTTTAAAAAATCGGTCAAAAGTGATGTTTTCAAAATGGGAAATTTTTACGAGTTTTCAAAGATGTTACCATCGGGTAGCAAAATTCACCAAGTTAACAAAAACTCTGATGGTTTTAAATTCAAATGATCAAATGCTTCCAAAGGTTTTCAACTCAACCATGTTTGAAAAAAAAAATTACAAAAACAATCCCACCTGAGTTATATTTTTAGAATTTCACCAGTTAATCAAAAACTTCCAAAACATTTTACTCTGTGATATACCAGATCCGGTCGAGGCTCATGGGTCGGGTTTGGGGTGTTACATTTTTAGTATCAGAGCCCGGTTCAAAACTCGGCTGTGGGGGCCCAGGGCCCAAAATAATTTTATAGGCCTCTGTGAATTATGGTTTTTGTTTTGAACAGCATGGCATCGAGTCTCCGGCACCAATCTGCCCAGGTAAGTATCTCTGACTATTCTGTGAATACTTGATAAGGGTAAGCGGGTAACTTGGGAACGTAGAATAGAATGATAGGTACTTGAACTCTAGGGCTAGTCTACCCCAACTACTACATAAGACTTATTTGCTTAATTAAACAAACCTATGTCTAAGTCGTCGAGTTAGGGTGTGGTAACCTTGGTGCGCATGCCTAGGATTGGTATTTGGTGGGAGCTTGGTATTTAAGCGATCGCGTGACTCACCTCCTCTCCACTGAATCCTACTGGTGCGTAGCTTTGGCTCACCCTAACCAAGAGGACTTATTCATGGGCTAAACCTTAACTAAAACCCGAAAGGAACTAGCCAGTATTTTCATAAAAACCTTAGTTTTAAAACTCTTGAAATTTCTTTTTAATGTGAGAACTATTTTTTACAACATTTTACTGAAACAAAAAAAATTACGATTTGTAGAATTACTAAAATACCCCAAGTGGTAAAAATTACAAAACGCCTCTTGGTTTATGAAATTCCTAAAATACCCACAGTTCTAATCAAAATTTTCATTACTTATAAAATGTCCAAAAATATTAGTTTGCAAAACATCAAAATGTCATGATTTTGGAAAATTACGAAATTGCCCCTAACCTACAAAATTACCAAAATGACCCTGATTTTTAAAATTTTTGCAACACCATCAACTTGGAAAACAAATTCTCAAAAGAACCCTCAAAGTTTTGTAACATTTGAAAATACCCCAGAATTATCAAACCTTACAAAGTTACCCTAGTTTATTACCAAAATACCCCCGAGCTTCAAAATCACCAAAATACTCCCGAATTTTAAAATTTTTCAAAATACCCCGGGAATTTAAAAGTTTCAAAATACTTTTTGACAAAATCATCCGAGAACTTTTATTTTGAAAATTATAAAAATACCCTCAGAGGTTAAAATTACTAAAATACCCCGGGGTAGTGAAATGACGAAAATGCCCCTACACGTTAGATATGGTATGTGAATGTTGTTTGTGTGATGGATGTACTTAGAACTAGGAGATAAGCCTGAAACCGAAACTATAGGTAGATTCGACTCGAAAGAATCACTTTAAAAAACTATTCCTCATAAAATTGCTCGTGGGTAAAGAGTGAACAGTATTAATAATGCATAAAATTCTTAATCAGATAAATGCGAACGAGAAGAATGAGTACAAGAGGTCGTGGACGTCCACCGCGTGGCCGTGGTAGGGGAGGATGACCTTGTCGGAGCCAGCAGGGTCTGGTCATGGGTTTGGAAATGTGATACCGGATCTGCCGACAGCGAAAACTGAGTTTCAAGATCAAACCAGTGGTAACAGCGTAGTATCCCAAGCTGTACTACGAGTGTTGGAACGAGTTGCCGAGGCAGGCGCATGCGCAGGAGCCCGTAAATTCGTGGTTGAATGACTCCGAGCTGACAGAGCAGAAGTGTTTAGAGGAGTTTCTAGAGTGGCGCCCAGCACGACAGAGTATTGGTTGGAATCAACTGAAAGGATCATGGATAACCTGGATTTTTTAGCTGAGGAAAAGCTGAAGGGTATAATCTCCCTACTTCGGGATGAGTCATACCAGTGGTGGCTCACTGTAAGAGATGGAGCGATGGCAGAGGATCTCACATGGGAATATTCTTTAAGGCTGCCTACCAAAAGAAATACATAGGAACTAGCTACGTGGATGCGCAGCGGAAGGCTTTCTTGAACCTGGTTCAAGGTAATAAGACAGTGGCAGAGTATGAGGCTAAATTTCTCCTTAATTGCAGCACCGTTGACTAAGTTGATGAGAAAAGGAGTTCTGATTGTGTGGTCTGAGAAGCAGCAAGAGAGTTTCGACAAGCTGCAGAAGATTTTGATAGAAGCACCAGTCTTGACTCAGCTTGAGGCAGGAAAGGAATTCACTGTGTATTGTGATGCATCACATACTAGTTTAAGGTGTGTGTTGATGCAAGAAGGGAAGGTGGTCACTTATACATTACGGCAGTTGAGGCCTCACGAAGGTAACTATCCTACGCATGATTTGGAATTGGCTGCTGTGGTTTTTGCCTTGAAGATTTGGAGGCACTATCTGTATGGGGAGTAGTCAGTAGTGTACACAGATCACAAGAGCCTGAAGTACCTTCTGACTCAAAAAGATTTAAATTTGAGGCAGCGGAGGTGGATTGAGCTGCTGAAGGACTACGACTGCTCAATCGAGTACCATCCGGGTAAGGCTAACGTGGTAGCTGATGCATTGAGCCGTAAGGTGGTAGCGGATTTGCGAGCAATGTTTGCTCACCTAGGTCTCTATGAGGATGAGAGCCTTTTGGCAGAGTTGCAAGTGAAGCCGTCTTGGACTGATGAGGTCAAAGAAAGGAAAATGATCGACGAAGTTCTGAGTACTCGGAGGTTGCAAGTACAGAGTGGTGAGGCCGAAGGGTTCAGCTTGGGTAGTGATGGAGTGTTGTATTTTCAGGGGAGAGTATGTATGCCTAAGGATGATGATTTGAGGCAGTGAATCCTTAAAGAAGCTCATAGCAGTCCGTACGCTATGCACCCGGGAAGTAGCAAGATGTATCGGGATCTAAGGGAGCAATTTTGGTGGCCGAGTCTTAAGTAGGAAGTAACCGAGTTAGTGGGCAAGTGTCTGACATGCCAGCAAGTTAAGGCTGAGCATCAATTGCCATCAGGGCTGTTACAGCTGGTAAAGATCCCACAGTGGAAGTGGGAGGAGATTACTATGGATTTCGTAAGTGGGCTTCCCCTTACGCCCAGTAAGAAAGATACAGTTTGGGTGATAGTAGACCGATTGACCAAGTCGGCCCATTTCATACCGGTAAGGGTTGACTACTCGCTTCAAAGGTTAGCCAAGCTGTATATAGCAGAGATAGTGCGGTTGCATGGAGTACCGGTGTCCATTATCTCAGATCGAGATCCCCAGTTCACTTCGAGATTCTGGAAGGCCCTACATTAGGAGTTAGGCACGAAGTTGAATTTCAAGACGGACCTTTCATCCAGAAATCAGATGGACAATCGTAGAGGTAATCCAAGTGTTGGAAGACATGTTAAGGGTGTGTTTTGGACTTAGTGGTAGTTGGGAGGAGTACCTACCTTTATGTAATTCGCTTATAACAATAGTTATCAAGCGAGTATTCGAGATAACCTTTGTATGAGGCAATCAGATGGTCGAAAAGCCGTACTCCTACGTGTTGGACAGAGTCGGGAGAGCGTCGGATGTTAGGTCCGGAGTTAGTGGCGGAGACGGAGGATAAGGTCAGAGTAATTCGGGCTTGTCTTAAAGAGGCATCGGACAGGCAGAAATCCTACGCTGATTTTAAGCACAGAGAGGTTGAGTATGCAGTGGGTGATAAGGTCTTCCTGAAGGTATCACCTTGGAAGAAGGTACTGAGGTTTGGCCGGAAGGGCAAGCTAAGTCCTAGATTTATCGGGCCGTACACGGTGTTGAAATGTGTGGGACCGGTAACTTACCAGCTTGAGTTGCTGGCAGAGTTGAGCCAGATCCATGACGTCTTCCATGTTTCGACGCTGAGACGCTATCGATCAGATCCATCACACGTAGTGCCAGTTGCGAAAATTGAAGTGAACTCGGACTTGTCTTTCGAGGAGAAGCTGGTACAGATCTTGGATTGAGATGTCAAGGTTTTGAGGAGGAAGTCAGTACCTTTGGTAAAGGTGTTATGGCAAAACCATGGTACGGAGGAGGCCACATGGGAACCCGAGGATGTGATACGGCAGCAACACCCCCAACTCTTCTGATCTAGGTAATTTCGAGGCCGAAATTATTTTTAAGGGGGTAGAACTGTAACATCCTGAACTAGGGGTTGTTTGCAATTTAATTATTTTTCCCATATGTGTGCTTGAAGAAATATGATTGCTTGACATATTCTAGGGTCTAGTCATAACCCCAGGCTAGGTCTGACTTAGGGCTGAAAATTTCTTTTTAGTACTTAAGAGGAGGGAGCTAGGTGAGATAGGGGTTAAGAGAAAATTTTTGGGAGAAGTTGGACACAAGGAATTAATTGGCATAGTGGCTTGGGGCGCTAAGGTGCAAGGGAGTGCAAGAGGGAAGACTCACGTTCGAGTCCTGATGGAAGCACAAGGATGTTTTATTTTTTCTGCCTTTGGCGTTAAGGCAAGGGGGAGCTAACGAAGGAGCTCTTAAAAGAATTTGTGACGAGGTTATGTCACAAAAACACGCCTTGGCAGAATGGTTAGAGGCGTTGGTATAGTTTGCTCCATCAGGTCCTATGTTCGAACCATGGGAGCAGCAGTTTGGTGCTTTATTTTTGCAAGCTGGCGTGAAGGGAGAGAGAGCTGGTGGTCTGCACATGGGCTCTCAATTGGATGAGGATAAGATTGAGGTTTTTGCTTTTAAATTTGGCTGGAAGGATGGAGGATTATTATTTTATTTTGTTTATCTTTTTAAAGAGGTGATTAATAGATATTATAGTAGATAGATATTATTTTAAATTAGATTAAGTGGATGGGTTGTTGTTGAATTCGGCTGAAAGAGTGGGATAATTACTATTTTATTTTTTTATTTATTTATTTGAAGAGGTGGCTAAGTGATGGGATAAAGGATAAACATTGTTTTATTTTATTTCAAATGGGTGATAATTAAAAGGTAAGTTTTATCACATTAGGGAGGTTAGAAATTCATCTAAATTGCTTTTCTTTTTCTCTCCAATTTGTTGCTGGCCGAATTCTCTCTAGCCACATTGCCCAAAATTCTTCAAAATTCCTTTCTTCTTTTGCTTCTACTTGGCCGAACCTACCACCCCTTTCTACTCAAAATTTCATCTTCCATTTTTGCTAGCCGAATATCCCTTACCGTATATGGCATAGGCCGAATCCCCAAAGGAAGGTGCTATCGATTACAAAGGTTGGTAAGTGTCTCTCTTTAGCATTCGGTTTCTCTTTTCTTCCTTTGTGTTATACCCAAAGCTTGGGAATAGGCCTTGGTAAGGTTGGCCGAATATGTGTGGGGTCTTAATAGTGTATCTTTTGTGTGTACCCGATGCTAAGGTGTTCTGAAGGAGTCTTCAGGTTTCGATAGGCAAGGTAAGTGGTTGTTTATATTCGGCTATGGGCCATGTATGGTATTTAAGTGGTAACCGCATGTGCATTATGGTTTTAGGGGCTAATCGGCAAAGGAAAACAGAGGTTTCTGGGATTTCAATTTTCTTTGGTAAGTGATAATAAAGATTAGGCCTAGGGCCATATTTTGGTTATGAGTGCGATTAGTCCTTCGGGATTGTTAGTTTAGCCGAATAAGGCTTTTTGATACTAACCTATAGTGGACGAATGTAGGAGCAGTGTGCGAATACGTCTCGGGATTTTGTGATATCACATAGATTTGGGATTTCTCCTTAGATCTCTGGTTAAGCAGGTGTGTAAAACTCTTACACACTTTATTAGTTGGCATTGCTTATTATGTTACGATTAATTATTGTGATAGTGATTTGTCTTGTGGGCATGAGCATGGATCCCGGTAAGTTGCTTGTGACTTTAAATCTGATATATGAATGACATGATGGGTAAGATGCTATGCCATGACTTATATGCATGATTTATGATGATATGTTAAGCATGATATGAGCATGTTGGTAATGGGATTGAAAATAGGAGGATTATTCTCTATGGATCTGTCACGATGGTTTTGACCACAAGATGGGTTGGCCCCATCGGTTTAATTGTGACTTGGTCACCAAAGGATTTTGACCACACCGCTGATATAAATTGTTACTAAGTCCTAGTGGTTTGGTACCACCGATGGTTTTGACCACATATTAATAATTGTGACCTATGGTCATCGAGTGGTTTTGACCACACGATGGGTTGGCCCCATCACTTGATTTGTGACTCGGTCACCAAATGGTTTTGACCACACGGGGTAGTTAAAGGAGTATGGATGGTTAGTTTGGGTTGCATGTTTGCATGTTTTACTAATATTTTGTGTTTGAGTTGCACATCAGGGTTGGGGATTTATACACTGAGTCTTGGTGACTCACCCCTTCCCATATCAGGTGTGTAACCCCACCCTAATTCCCGATTAGTATTAATATTGTTAAATATGTGTTAATAAGGCTATGAAATTATATGGCTAAGGGTACCATTCAATGGTACAGTGTATTCAAGCACGTTACCCTAACACTCTGTTAAACAGTGGTTACAAACATTGATATGAAAACATGTGTAATTTCTTTATGGCTTTAGGGTAAGGTGTATCGCATGATATCTGTATATTTCAGTATGTTGCATGGGCATGAGGGTGATAATGAAAAGGGGAAGTGTTCTGGTGGTTTTACCACATTATTCGATGACTCATGTCACAATATTATTTATTCGGTGACCTTGTCACATTATCTGGTGGCTATGCCATGTATTAAGGGTGATGTGCAGTTGACTACAGCAACTTCCTTCAAGGGTGTGTAGCGGATGGAGCGTTGATTTAGTAATCCCCAACGGTGTGATTGGCAGGTACGGGTGGTGTGTAGAGGTTGGATATCTAGGTGGGTTCTAGTTGCATCATTGTTTTTTTTATACATATATGTGATTTAATATGCTATGACATGGGCCTATGGCCAAATATGATTTCGGATGGGCTTTGCCCAAAACGTTGTCAGTAAGGCTATAATCAATTGGGTCTTGGTGGTTGGCTGTTACACATTGAGTCTGTTGACTCACCCTTTGTGGGCTAACATTTTGCAGGTGATACATAGTGAAATGGACCGGGTCGGCAGGGACTATGTGGTGGCCATGCTCAGCAAAATTTTGGGTTTTCGAATAAGGGATCTCTTTTTGTTTTTCTTTAGTATGTTTTCTTTCAAGATTTATTTATTTTGGTTTTTAAGATGTAATAAGGCTATTACTTAACTGCTTAATTTTGCGTACTAAATTTTATCTCTAAACGATAATCAACAAACAAGAAATTAAATATTTTTCTTAAAGTAAACTTCAAATGTTTTATCACCTACTCAACTTACAATTTTCAACATAATGAGCTCTAGAATCCAACAGATCTTTTAATATAAAGGAAGTGTTTTAATGAAATCAAACCTTAAGTGGTATCTTGGTTTTTTAACTTGCTAAAAACACAAACCTGTTTTATTTAAATTGTCATATTTTATAAGAAGATGAAACGAGATAATGTTAAGTTTTTCTTAAGGAACATGTCAAATCCGGTTAGGGCTTGTGGGCTGGGTTTGGGGTGTTTCAATTTGGTATCAGAGCCAAGTTCAACACTCAAATTTGAGGGCTTTTGGGCCCAAAACATTTTTCAAAAGTGAGTTTTACTAAAAGATGATCAGGTTTTCTGGCATGGCACCTGAGTCTCCGGCCCGAAGTCCGCCAGGTAAGTACCCCTAATCATTGTGTGATTTGTATGTGGAAGAAATGGGTATTACGGGATCGTAGATTAGTAGATTAGGAGCTATTGAACCCTAGGATTAGCTTACTCCAACACAAAATTACATAAAATTTAAAGACCAAGCATACAAACCTGTGAGTAAGTCAACGAGTTAAGGGTGTGGCAACAGTTGTACGCATGCCTAGGATTGGATTCAGGGGAGCTTGGTATTTAAGCAGTCCTAGTGACTCACCTCCTCTTCACTCGAATCTTACCTGGTGCGTAGTGACGGTTCACCCTAACCAAGAGGACTTATTCACAGGCTAAATTCAATAATTAAAACCCGAAAGGGACTAGCTACACTGTTTTATAAAAACCCTAGTTTTAGAATCACCGAATTACCCCCTTGATTTGTAAAAACTACTTTAGATTTGAAAAAATACCGAAATACCCCCGGTTTACAAAATTACCGAAATACCCCTAGTTTACAAAATTACCAAAATACCCTTAGTTTATGAAATCACCATACTACCCTCGACTTCTTTTACCAAAATATCCTTATTTTGTAAAAATACCAAAAACCCCTACTTTGCGAAATTACGAGATACCCCTGATTTGGAAAATTACCAAAATACCTCTATAGGACAAATTACGAAAATACCCCTGGGTTGGGAATGGACGAAAATGTTTAACGTGGTGAACGTGTGTAGTAGATACTATTGATGAATGAATGTGATTCTCTGAATTAGGGTAGAAGACTTAAAACGAAAACTTTGAATGACCGAAAGAACTACTATCAAATGCCTTTACATAAAATTACTTGTGGGTAATCAGTGGAACAATAAGTAATGCATAAAATTTCCAAAACAGATAAGACGGGACGGTAGATATGAGTACTAGGGGACGTGGTCGTAATGTGCATGGGCGTGGTAGAGGCAGAATGATCGTATCGGAACCCGTTAAGTCTGGTCAAGGGTCCGAGAATGAGATACCATCACCACCAGCTGCTGGTGTTGAGTATCAAGATTAGACGGGGGATGATGCAGTATCGCAGGGATGCTGCGAGTGCTTGAGAGGGTGGCTGGAGCAGGTGGAGGTACGGGATTTCAAAAATCTGTATCTGAGTGACTCCGAGCCAATGGAGCTGAGGTATTTCGAGGTGTTTCTGGTGTGGCGCCCAATGTAGCTGAGTATTGGTTGGAGGCGACGGAGCGAATCATGGACGATTTGGATTTGACGGGTGAGGAAAAACTAAAAGGGGCAGTGTCACTACTTCGGGATGAGGCGTACTAGTGGTGGCTCACTGTTAGAGGGGCACCCAGGTGGACCGGATTGATTGGGAGTATTTCAAGATGATGCTTCAAGGGAAGTACGTAGGAGAAAGTTATGTAGATGCTCAGAGGAAGATGTTCTTGAATCTGGTACAAGGGGCAAAATCGTAGTTGAGTATGAAGCAGAATTCCTTCGTTTAAGCCGATATGCCCGGGAATCGTGTCGATCAATTATGAGCGCTGCGTACGGTTCGGAGATGGGCTTCGAGATGAGTTAGGTGTTAATAGCTCCACAGCGAGAGAGGGACTTCGCGGTATTGGTTGAAAAGGCGAAAATAGAGGAGGAAGTTAAGTGAACAGAGAGACAGAACCGGGACAGAGGTCAAGGTAAGAACAAAAGGAGTTATGGGTCAACAGGGTCATCCAGGAGCTTCCAGAAAAGACCTAGAATTGATGGGCCGCGAGATCGGCAGGTTATTGTAGGAGGTCAGTATCGTACATGTGCTCAATGTGGAAAGATGCACCCGGAGGAATGTTGGAAGAAGACGGGGGGATGTTTTAAGTGTGGGTCCAAAGATCACATGATTAAGGACTGTCCTGTGGAAACAGACAGGAGCTGACCAACAAGTCGTGGTTTTAATCGACCGAAGAGGTAGAGCTGACCACCGAGGGTCGTGGTCCGGTTAGCAAAGGTAATAGTTCTGGTTGAGGTCGCGGGACACCGGGCAGAGGTGTTAGTAATGCAGATGGGAGGCAGCCTGGTCTAGTGTATGCAGTTCATCAGAGGGAGGATGGTGATGCACTGGACGTCATAATCGATATGTTCCTTATAGCTGACAAGCCTTTCTTTACTTTAATTGATGTTGGCTCGACCCACTCGTATGTTGCATGTAGAGTAGCTGAAACATTAGGTGTAGCATCTGAACTGTCTGTTAAGGAGATGACTGTAGTGAGCCCGTTAGGTCAAACGGTAGTGGTGAATAGGATATTCCGGAGTGTGCCTCTAGAGATTCAGGGAGTGATATTTCCTGTCGACTTGATGGAACTACCTTTCGAGGAATTTGATCTCATTCTAGGCATGGATTGGCTAGTGGAACATCGTGCTAAATTGTATTGCGCAGCTAAGCGAATGGAGTTGAGGACTCCGGAGGATGAGGAGATAATTATGATAGGAGAAAGAAGAAACTATTTGTCTAACGTAGTCTCCGCGTTGAAGGCTGATAAGATGGTACGAAAAGGGTGTAAGGTATTTCTGGCCTTCATTAGTGCTTTGGATGCAAAAGAAGAGGGGGTTAGTGGAGTTAGAACAGTAAGAGAATTCGTGGATGTCTTTCCGGAGGAGCTGCCAGGGTTGCCTCCAAATCGTGAGGTAGAGTTCGGTATTGACGTGTTGCCAGATACAACGCCAGTATCTATCGCTCCGTATAGAATGGCACCAAAGGAGTTGGTAGAGCTTAAAGCTTAGATCCAAGAGCTGTTGGATCGTGGGTTTATTCGACCCAATGTGTCACCATGAGGAGCACCAGTCCTATTCGTGAAAAAGAAGGATGGGACTATGCGCATGTACATTGATTACCGGTAGTTAAATAAGCTGACAATAAAAAACAAGTACCGTTGCCGAGGATTGATGCCTTGTTTGATCAGCTCAAGGGGGCTGCGGTATTTTCAAAAATAGATCTAAGGTCAAGATATCATCAGCTTAAGGTGAAGGAAGCAGATATCCATAAGACAACTTTTGGACTAGATACGGACATTATGAGTTCTTAGTAATGCCGTTCGGATTGACGAACGCCCCAGCTGCGTTCATGGATATGATTAATCGGGTTTTCCAACCCTACTTGGATCAGTTTGTCATTGTGTTTATAGACGACATTCTAGTTTATTCCAAGTCTGAGGAAGAGCATGATGCGCATCTCAGGGTAATATTGCAGGTGTTAAGGGAGAAGAAGTTATATGCCAAGTTTAGCAAGTGCGAATTTTGGTTGAAGGAAGTTGTGTTTTTGGGTCATGTTATGTCTGCAGAAGGGATAAGGGTGGATCCTCGAAAAATTGAAGCGGTGCTAGATTGGAAACCACCTAAGTTTGTGGCTGAGGTTCGTAGTTTCTTGGGTTTAGCAGGCTACTACAGGAGATTTGTCGAAGGGTTATCGTCAATAGCAGCACCTTTGACGAAGTTGTTGAGAAAGGAGGTACCTTTCTTGTGGGCGGATAAGCAGCAGGAGAGTTTTGAGAAGCTTAAGAAAGTATTGACAGAGGCTCTAGTGTTGATTCAGCCTGAAGCAGGGAAAGACTTTGTGGTGTATTGTGATGCTTCTCACATAGGATTGGGATGTGTTCTAATGTAGGACGGGAAGGTGGTCGCTTATGTGTCTCGGCAATTAAGGCCACATGAGGTTAACTATCCGACGCATGACCTGGAGTTGGCTGCATTAGTATTCGCTCTACAAGTGTGGAGGCACTATTTGTATAGAGAAAGGTCGGTGATTTACACAGACCACAAGAGTTTGAAATATTTGTTAACTCAGAAGGAGTTGAATTTGAGATAGCGAAGGTGGGTAGCGTTGTTGAAAGACTACGACTGTTCAATAGAGTATCACCCAGGTAAAGCGAATGTGGTGGCAGATGCCCTAAGTCGGAAAGTAGTGTCGGATCTGAGGGCGATGTTTGCACACCTTAGTCTTTATGACGATGGAAGTTTGCTAGTGGAGTTGTAAGTGAAGCCGACGTGGTTAAGTCAGGTAAAGGAGAAACAGTTGGTAGATGACGATTTGAGTGCTAAGCTACTACAAGTGCAAAATGGGGAATTGGAGGACTATGGTGTAAACGGTGACGGAGTGCTGTGTTTTTGGGGCAAGGTCTGTATGCCAAAGGATGAGGAATTAAGGTAGAGAATTCTTTAAGAATTGCATAGTAGCCCTTACGCTATGCATCTTGGAGGAAGTAAGTTATCTGAGGATCTACGGATCGCTTTTGGTGGCCGATGCAAAGCGAAGTTACAGAATTTGTGGGGAAGTGCTTAACGTGTCAGCAGGTCAAAGCTGAACACCAAGGACCCTCGGGATTGCTTCAACCAATAAAGATTCTGCAGTGGAAGTGGGAGAGAATCACTATGGACTTCGTTAGTGGGCTTCCCCTTACGCTTACTAAGAAGGATTTGGTATGGGTGATAGTAGATCGGTTAACAAAGTCGGCACATTTCATACCGGTGCGGGTTGACTATTCTCTACAGAGATTGGCAAAATTGTATGTGGCAGAAATTGTGAGGCTGCACGGGGTGCCGGTGTCGATTATCTCTGATAGGGATTCGAGGTTTATGTCTCGATTTTAGAGAGCACTACATCAGGCATTAGGCACTAGGTTAGACTTCAGTATGGCATTTCATCCGCAGTCTGATGGCCAATCTGAACGGGTAATTCAAGTGTTAGAGGACATGTTGCGGGGTTGCGTGATAGATTTTCGAGGGAGTTGGGAGGAGTTCTTTCCTTTAGCGGAGTTTGCGTATAACAATAGCTATCAAGCAAGTATTCAGATGGCACCATATGAAGCACGGTATGGACGAAAGTGTCACACTCCTACGTGTTGGACAGAATTGGGGGAACATCATGTTTTGGGTCCAGAGATTGTGGCGAATCGGAAGAAAAGGTTAAGGTAATTCGGGCGTGATTGAAGGAGGCATCTGACCAACAAAAGTCGTATGCAGATCTCAAGCGAAAGGAGATAGAGTTTGCAGTGGGAGATCAGGTGTTTCTGAAAGTTTCGCCATGGAAGAAGGTGATGCGATTTTGGTCGCAAGGGTAAGCTGAGTCCAGGTTTATAGGGCATTATCGGATTCTAAAGCGGGTTGGACCAGTGGCGTATCAGCTGGAGTTGCCTTTGGAATTAAAGCAGATGCATGATGTGTTTCACGTTTTGATGTTACGTCGTTACCGATCGGATCCATCGCATGCGATACCAGTGAAAGAAGTGGAGTTGAGACCAGATTTGTCTTACGATGAAGAGCCGATTCAAATTTTGGAACCGGATGTGAAAGTATTACGTAGGAAATCAGTTCCTCTAGTCAAAGTGCTATGGCAGAACCATGGATCAGAAGAAGCTTCGTGGGAGCCGGAGGAAGCAATGCGACAGCAATACCCTCACCTATTTTAACCAGGTAATTTCTAGGCCAAAATTATCTTTAAGGGGGTAGAACTGTAATATCTGGGATTTAGGGGTTACGCGTTTTAACTTATATTTATGAAGTAGCATGCTTAGTGTGCTATTTGTGTGTGTTTGGGGGCTTTGGGAACCTTGGGGTGTAGGTAGAAGCCTTAGGAAAATATTTGACTTTGGAGCCTTTAAGGGAGCTAGGGGAAGGTAGGCCTTAAAAGTTCTTGTAAGGAGGGTATGACACAAGAATCCAGTTGGTAAAGTGCCTAGGAGGCGCCACTTAGAGCACTTGTGGTTGACGCATCAGGGAGTGAGTAGGGCCTTGGTTCGAGCAGCAAGGGAAGCATTTTGGGGTTGCCTTTTTGCATCAAGCAGAGTGAAGAGTTGGAGTTGTCGTGGACACTTCATGGATGAAGTGTAGATTGGGTCAAATAGCTTAAATTTTCGCCAAGTAGGAGGAAAGGAGGGGATTCGGATGAGAGAAGAAGTGTTGGCCGAATGGAGGGGTCTTGGGGTGGTAGTTTTGGTCATGTAGGGGAGAGTAGGTGTCGATATTCATTTGGCATTTTTAAGTTTTTTTTTTACCCTCCTTTCTTCTCTTTTGTTTTTCAGCCGAAAGTGAAGGTGACCATTTGGTGCATTTTGACTATTTTCTTCCCTTTTATTTCTTCTCTGAAGCCGAACCATACCTCTCTCTCTTCTCCTCTTTTCTTTTCATATTGGTAGCCTTAAACTTGCACTTCACTTTCAAAGCCGAATAGCCCTTCTAGCCTTTGAAATCTTGGCCGAATCTTCCATTCACAATTCCTCTTCTTTTGCGTTTATACTCTTCTATTCTCTTCTTCCATTTCGTTTTGTTCTTCAAGATTGATCACTAGGCCGAATCTGTCAGAATCTATTCCAATCGAATCTAATAGTTGGTAAGGGTTTCTCCTATTTCAAATTCTCTTCTTTCTCTTTTGGTCTGCCGAAATCAGAGGCTTAATCTTGTGTTTTTGTGTATGGCCGAATCTATGCAAGGTTGTGGATTCGTAACTCTTCTTGGAAGCCAACATTAGGAGATATCTCAAAACTTCTAGGTTTGATCGATTAAGGTAAGGGGGAATAATGCCATTCGGCCAAAGGCCATATTTTCTAGTGTTAGCCGATTCTGACTGTGGTGTTATAGGAAGGGTTCGACATAGGCAAAGGAGGAGTCTTCGGGATTTGGATCTATTTCGGTAAGGATGTTCAGTGAAGTTATGGATGTGTTTTGTTTAGATTCTTACATATCAGTTTAACCGGGTTTCTTATTATGTGACATTCGATGGATGCGAATATCAGTGGAGAAGAGAAAGGGGTAGTTCCTACCCTAGATTTAAGAAACGCTCAGTTTCTGCCGTACGTGATTGGCCACCGGGTTGTGGGCCAACATCGAAAGGGATAAGCAAATCGTTGTGATCCCTGCAAGCAAAAGTGTTAGTATCGAAAGCGTAGTTCTCAGTGTTATCAGGTGTGTAACCCCACCCTAATTCCCGATTAGTATTAATATTGTTAAATATGTGTTAATAAGGCTATGAAATTTTATGGCTAAGGGTACCATTCAATGGTACAGTGTATTCAAGTACGTTACCCTAACACTCTGTTAAACAGTGGTTACAAACATTGATATGAAAACATGTGTAATTTCTTTATGGCTTTGGGGTAAGGTGTATCTCATGATATCTGTATATTTTGTATGTTGCATGGGCATGAGGGTGATAATGAAAAAGGGGAAGTGTTCTGGTGGTTTTACCACATTATACGGTGACTCATGTCACAATATTATGTATCGGTGACCTTGTCACATTATCTGGTGGCTATGCCACGTATTAAGGGCGATGTGCAGTTGACTGCAATGATTGCCTTCGAGGGTGTGTAGCGGATAGAGGGTCGATTTAGTAATCCCCACATTGTGATTGGCAGGTACGGGTGGTGTTGCATCATTGTTTTTTTTTATACGTATATTTGATTTAATATGCTATGACATGGGCCTATGGCCAAATATGATTTCGGATGGGCTTTGCCCAAAACGTTGTAAGTAAGGCTATAATCAATTAGGTCTTGGTGGTTGGCTGTTACACATTGAGTCTGTTGACTGACCCTTCGTGGGCTAACATTTTGCAGGTGATACATAGTGAAATGGACCGGGTCGGTAGGGACTATGTGGTGGCCATGCTCAGCAAAATTTTGGGTTTTTGAATAAGAGATCTCTTTTCGTTTTTCTTTAGTATGTTTTCTTTCGGGATTTATTTATTTTGGTTTTTAAGATGTAATAAGGCTATTACTTAACTACTTAATTTTGCGTACTAAATTTTATCTCCATACGATAATCAACAAACAAGAAATTAAATATTTTTCTTAAAGTAAACTTCAAATGTTTTATCACCTACTCAACTTACGGTTTTCAACCTAATGAGCTCTGGAATCCGGCAGATCTTTTAATATAAAGGAAGTGTTTTAATGAAATCCAACCTTGAACGGTATCTTGGTTTTTAACTTGTTAAAAACACAAACCTGTTTTATTAAAATTGTCATATTTTATAAGAAGATGAAACGAGATAAAGTTAAGTTTTTCCTAAGGAACATGTCAGATCCAATCAGGGCTTGTGGGTCGGGTTTGGGGTGTTTCACAAATTGGCCCATTTTAAGCTCGTTTCTCATTTTTTTCGTCCTCGAGTGCTTTCCTAAGTATAAACATGAAAATAAAGGATTAAAAGCACCTTTTTACATAAATCAAGGGCTAAATCATCCAAAAGCATATTAAATATGGGGTTAAAATATGTTACTTTCACGATTTATCAAGCTCCGATGTCTGTAATCCCCAAGCTAACTTCGCGAACCTATATGGAAAAAGGGAAGGAAAGAGGTAAGCATATAGCTTAGTAAGTTCGCATGAGGACTTAACAAAGCAATATAATAGCTTATAATTAAACTCATCCCTCATAAGTCTAAAGCAACATAAATGTAAAGTGCTTGAACTTACTTACTCTTTCTCATCACTTACCACATTTTAATTTCATACTTGTAATTAAATTAAGGTATCTGTACCACTTAATCACTTAGATTAGCACTTTTGTTAATATAACATAAACATCAAATCATTATCTTCCTTAAATTAGGTAGAATTCTTTATTATTCTTGAATAACTTAACTTGTATTATTTTGCTTACTTAACTTTCATATTGCTTCTTTCATACTTGTCTCTTTTGCCCATTGAATTACTCAGAATGTTGAAGGATACTCAACCTCGTCAAACATGTATCTCGATGCCAATGCCATATCCCAGATATGGTCTTACGTGGAATCGCCTTATGATACCGATGCCATATCCCATATATGATCTTACACGAAATTCCTTAGCTTGATGTCAATGCCATGTCCCAGACATGGTCTTATACGAGATCTTTCTTATATGTTTCCTTTGAAACTTACCATTTCCATGTCTTGACATGGTCTTACGTAAAATCCTTGCCTTATGAACTCATCAATGCCATGCCTTGGCATGGTCTTACGTGGGATCTTTGCCTTACAGTATCTTATCAATGCCATGTCTTGACATGGTCTTACATGACATCCTTGCCTTATTCGATGCTGATGCCATGCCCCAGACATGGTCTTACACAATATCTATGTTCGGTGCCGATGCCATGCCCTAGACATGGTCTTACACGGGCTTTCCTTGTCTCATGTTATGACATGAGAATCCCTGTTATTCCGAATCTTCAACCGGGTCTTTCACTTACTTATTCTCATTGATTTTCCTTATTAGGCATTGTCAATCAACTTCATGAAAATAATATACATTGTACGACATAGTAAGTAATTTAATTGTACAAGTAATATGTAGCTTTAAATTCATACACACTTACCTCGATACTCAAAATGTGTAGAGTTGTGCAATTTAGTCCTCAACCTTGTTTTTGCCTTGGTTTCGGTCTGGGCTTCGTGTTTCTTGATCTATAATAACAATTTAACTTGTTTAATACTTACATTGACTAAATTGACTCATAAATCATACTTTGGAAAAAATTACATTTTTCCCCTAAACTTTCTCAAAATTTCACTTTTGCCCCTAGGCTCGTAAAATGATTTTTACTCAACTTTCTTGCATTTCAAGCCTAGTCGAATCATATTATCAACTATAGCAACATTTAATTTCCACTATTTTACTCATGTATGACCATTTTCATAACTTTTGCAATTTGGTCCTTACATGGATTTTTTCATGAAAATCACTTAGGAAAAGATGTTTATCTTACATCAAACTTTCATAATCTTCCATAAAACATCAAAATACATGCATGTCATACATGGGTAATTTTTTGAACATAAACCCTAGCCAAATTATAGCTAAACGGAGCTACGAGGATTTTAAAAATACAAAGAACATTAAAAACGGGACTATGATACACTTACTTTGGGCTTGAAAATGAGAAAAACCCTAGCAATGGCTTCTCTCCAAATTTTGGCACCTAAGGAAGAAAATGCCCACCATTTTTTACTTCTTTCTCCCTTTTAATCTTTTATTTACCAAATGATAAAAATGCCCTTAATGATTATTTCTTGAGATTTTGCCTTCTTATGTTCATTTTTGTCCATCTCAACATATAATGGTCTAATTGCTAAATAAGGACCTCTAATAATTTTTATGATGCTATTTCATACTTAAACCTTATAGAATTTTATATTTTTTAATCTTTGCAATTTAGTCCTATGGACAATTTGTTCACTAATTAATAAAATTCCTTCATGAAATTTTCATACAACCATGCAAATACCTCATAAGCCTTATAAAATCATTTAAACACATATTTCTTCTTCGGATTTGTGGTCTCGCACCACTATTCTGACTAGGCCCTAAGTTGGACTATTATAATTCTCCCCCTTAGGGATTTTTGTCCCCAAAAATCTTACCGATAAAAAGGTTTGGGTATTGATTCCTCATAGGCTCCTCAGGCTCCCACGTAGCCTCTTCTACCCCATTTCTCTGCCATAAGACTTTCACAAGAGCTATACTTTTATTCCTTAATTTCTTGACTTCCCGGGATAGAATCTTAAATGGTTCCTCACCATAAGTCATGTTGGGTTGTATCTCAAACTCTATTGGTGTAATCACATGTGAAGGGTCTCATCGATAGCGTCACAACATAGACACATGAAATACATCATGAATCTTTTCTAACTCAGATGGCAGAGCCAATCGATAGGCTACCGCCCTATCCTCTTGGTGATCTCATATGGTCCGATGAAACGCGGACTTAATATGCCTTTCGGTCGAATTTAAGAACTTTTCTCCATGGCGACACTTTCAAGAATACTCTATCACTGACTTGATACTCAATCTCTTTTCTTTTTAAATCTGAGTAGGATTATTTTGATCTGACGCCACTTTCAGGCAATCTCGAATTACCTTTACTTTTTCTTCAGTTTCTCTAACCAAATCAACCCCATCGATCTAGTTTTCCTTGAGCTCAGTCCAATATAAAGGCTTTCGGCACTTACGCCCATACAAAGCCTCATAAAGCGCCATTTTCAAGCTTGACTAAAAACTATTATTGTAGGAAAATTCTACCAACGGCAAGTACTTTTCCCAGCTGCCCTGAAACTCAAGAACACAACACCTGAGCATATCTTTAAGAACTTGGATCAACCTTTTCGACTGGCCGTCAGTTTGGGGGTGAAAGGCTGTACTAAAATTCAACTTTGTGCCCAAAGCCTCTTGCAACTTTTTCCATAATCTGGATGTGAATCTTAGATCTCTATCCGATATAATCGATAGGGGCACTCTGTGTAGGCTCACAATCTCAGAAATGTACAAGTTTGCCAACTTGTCAAGTGAGTAGTCAACTCGAACAGGTATGAAATGGGCTAACTTAGTAAGTCTATCAATTACAACCCATACAACATCTTTCTTACTTGGTGTCAACGGCAAACCCGTTACAAAATCCATGGTAACTTGGTCCCATTTCCATTCGGGAACCATAATAGGATAAAGCAGACCTAAAGGTACTTGGTGCTCAGCTTTCACTTCCTGACAAATTAAGCATTTCGACACAAATTCTAAAATATGTTTCTTCATACTCGGCCACCAATATCATTGCTTCAAGTCATTATACATCTTAGTGCTACCCGAATGTACGGATAAACATCCGCTATGTGCCTCATGTAAAACTTTACATATAAGTTCATCGTCCCTCGATACACAAACTCTGTCTCTGAGCATTAAACATCCATCTGAATTGATTTGAAAGTCGGTCTCAACACCCAACTCGCGCTGAACTCTTTTGGCTTGTAGCTCACTGTCATCTTGCTGAGCTTCGTAAATCTCTTGAAGAAACTTTGGTCTAGACCTCAACTCAGCTAGAATGGAACCATCATCGAACAAGGTCATCTATGTGTTCATAGCCCTCAAAGCAAATAGAGACTTTCTATTTAAATCATTGGTAACTACATTCGCCTTTCCTAGATGATAATCAATAATTTGCTCATAATCTTTTATCAGCTCCAACCACCTTCGTTGCCTTAAGTTCAATTCCTTCTTAGTCTTCAAGTACTTTAGACTTTTGTAATCAATGAAGATCTAACATTATTCACCATACAAATGGTGTCTCCAAATCTTCAATGCAAAAACAATAGCAGCTAACTCTAAGTCATATGTTGGATAATTCCTTTCATGTGGCTTTAGTTATCTGGAGGCATATGCGATTACCTTACCTTCTTGCATTAGTCAATTGCCCAATCCATTTAAGGATGCATCACTATAAATCACAAATTCTTTCCCCGACTCAGGTTGTACTATAACTAGAGCCTCTGTCAACATTGCCTTTAATTTCTCAAAACTTTGTTGGCACTTTTCTGTCCATTCAAACTTTACATTTTTCTGTAACAGTTTCATCATTGGATTTTCTATCATGGAAAAACCCTTGACAAACCACCTTTAGTAGCCAGCTAAGCCCAGAAAGCTTCTAAATTCGGATGCATTTTTTGGGGGTTTCCAATCAACGATGGCTGAGATCTTACTTGGGTCAACTCGAACTCCATCTCCCGAAACAATATGCCCCAAGAATCCAACTTCCTTAAGCCAAAACTCACTTTTGCTGAACTTGGTGTATAACTAATTATCTGTTAAAATATGCAAAACTGTCCTTAAATGCTCGGCATGCTCAGGCTCATCTCGAGAATATATCAATATATCATCAATAAAAACAACCACAAACTTATCTATGTATGGCCGAAAGATGTGGTTCATTAGATCTATAAACACCACTGGGGCATTAGTTAAACCAAAAGGCATGACTAAAAATTCATAGTGCCCATACCTTATTCGAAATGCAGTCTTCGACACATCTGAGTCTTTTACTGCCAGTTGATAGCATCCTGACCTCAAGTCTATCTTAGAGAACACAGTGGCTCCCTCCAATTGATCAAACAAATCGTCGATCCTTGGCAATGGGTACTTGTTCTTCACAATTACCTTATTAAGCTACCTGTAATCTATGCACAATCTCATGGAGCCATCTTTCTTTTTCACAAATAATACCGGAGCACCCCATGGAGAATAACTTGGTCTAGCAAAACCTTTGTCCGTCAATTCTTGCAACTGTGCCTTCAATTCCTTCAACTCGGTTGGAGCCATTCTATAAGGAGCAATTGATATCGGTATAGTACTGGGAGCTAACTCGATGCCAAATTCAACCTCTCTAACTGGAGGTAATCCTGGAAATTCCTCGAGAAAAACATCTAAGTACTCACATACTATCAGTACCGATTCAATCTTTAACTCAGTTTCTTTGGCATTCATCACAAAGGCAAGATACGCCTCATACCCTTTTCTTACATGCCGCTGATCCGACATATGAGAAATCACTATCGGTGATCTATCTTGTTCATCTGATCAACATAAATAGTATCCCCATTTTCATATCTCAACTCAATATATTTCTTCCCACAATTCACTGTCACGTCATGAGCAGTTAACCAATCCATACCAAGAATAATGTCAAATTCATCAAATGGCAATAGCATGAGATTAGCCTTAAAATAGTGACTCCTAATCATCAATGGGCAATCTTTGCATACTTTGTCAACTAATACACTTTTTCCTAAAGGATTAGACACAAATGGTGAGCTACCAGCCCAATTCTCTCTGTAACCTTGTAAGGTCCGATGAAACGTGGACTTAACTTGCCTTTACGGCCAAATCTGAGAACTCTTCTTCATGGTGATACTTTCAAAAAGGCTTTATCCCCAACTTGGTATTCGATCTATTTTCTGTTTAAATTCGAATAGGATTTCTGTCTGTCTGAGGTAGCTTTTAAACATTCTCGAATTACTTTCACTTTCTCTTCAGCTTCTTTAACCAAATCAACCCCGTGAATTTGGTTCTCCTTGAGTTCAGTCCAAAACAAGGGAGTTCTGCACTTATGCCCATATAAGGCCTCATAAGGCGCCATCTTTAAGCTCGATTGAAAGCTATTATTATAGGCAAATTCTACCAATGTGAGAAACTTTTCCCAACTTCCTTGGAATTCCAAAACACAACATCTGAGCATGTCCTCGAGTACTTGAATTAACCTTTCTAACTGACCGTCAGTCTAAGGGTGAAAAGTTGTGCTAAAACTCAATTTTGTACCCAAATATTTTTACAGCTTCTTTCAGAATCTAGACGTGAATCTTAGATCTCTATCCGATATGATCGATAAGGGAACTCCGTGAAGTCTTACTATTTCTGAAACATACAAGTTTGCCAACTTGTCTAGGGAGTAATCCACTTGTACAGGTATAAAGTGGGCTGACTTCGTGAGTCTATCAACCACTACCCAAAAGCATCTTTCTTGCTCGGGGACAACGGTAAACCCGTTACAAAATCCATGGTGATATAGTCCCATTTCCACTCAGGGACCAAGATGGACTGAAGCAAACCCGAAGGTACTTGGTGCTCAACTTTTACTTGCTGACAAATCATGCACTTGGAAACAAATTCTAAAATGTCTTTCTTCATTTTTGGCCACCAATACTGTTGCTTTAGATCATTATACATCTTGGAGCTACCCGGATGTACAGATAAACACCCGTTATGTGCTTTATACAAAATTCTCTGTATAAGCTCCTCTTTTCTTGGAACAAAAACTCTATCTCTGAACATCAAGTATCCATCAGAATTAATCTGAAAGTCAGATTCAGCATCTGACTCGCATTGAGCTCTCTTAACTTACAATTTATTATCTTCTTTCTGAGCCTCCAAGATCTCTTGCAGGAACATTGGTCTAGCTCTCAACTCAGCTAAAATAGAACCATCATCGGATAAAGATATTTTTGAATTCAATGCTCTCAAGGCAAATAGGGATTTTCAGCTTAAAGCATTGGCGACCATATTCGCCTTTCCAGGATGGTAATCAATGACCAACTCATAGTCCTTTATCAACTCTAACCATCTTCGTTGTCTTAAGTTCAACTCTTTCTGCGTCATCAAGTATTTCAAACTTTTGTGATCGGTAAAAATCCGACATCGTTCACCATATAAATGGTGTCTCCAAATCTTCAAAGCGAAGACTATTGCAGCCAATTCAAGATCATGCGTCGGATAATTTTTCTCATGAGGCTTCAACCATCTGGAAGCATAAGCAATTACCTTCCCTTCTTGCAAGAGTACACAGCCTAATCCGTTTAAGGATGCATCGTTGTAAATTATGAATTCTTTTCCTGTATTGGGTTGTACTAAAATTGGAGCTTCTGTTAGCATTGCTTTCAACTTCTCAAAACTTTGTTGGCATCTTTATGACCACTCAAACTTCACGTTCTTCTGTAACAATTTAGTCATCGGGGTTGCAATCATAGAAAACCCCTTGACAAATCGTCTATACTAGTAGGCTAGGCCCAGAAAACTTCTAATGCCAGTGATGTTCTTCGATGGTTTCTAGTCTATTATAACTGAGATCTTACTTGGATCTACTCGGACTCCATCTCTCGAGACAATATGTCCCAGGAATCCCACTTCCTTAAGCCAAAACTCACTTTTACTTAATTTGGCATACAACTAATTTTCTCGAAGAGTCTGCAAAACTATCCGTAGATGATCAGCATGTTCATTCTCGTCTCGGGAATAAATCAGTATGTCATCAATAAAAATGACTACAAACTTGTCAAGGTATGGTCTAAAAATGTGATTCATTAAGTCCATGAATACCGCAGGAGCATTGGTCAACCCAAAGGGAATGACTAAAAATTCATAATGCCCATATCTTGTTCGAAAGGAAGTCTTGGATACATCTGAATCCTTCACTCTCAACTGGTAGTACCTTGATCTCAAGTCAATTTTGGAGAATACAGTCGCTCCTCTTAATTGATCAAACAAATCATCGATCCTAGGCAATGGATACTTGTTCTTTACTGTCACTTTATTAAGCTGATGGCAATCAATGCATAATCTCATGGTGCCATCTTTCTTTTTTCACAAACAAAATCAGAGCACCCTATGGTGAACAACTTGATCTTGCAAAGCCTTTGTCTGTCAACTCTTGCAACTGTAACTTTAGCTCTTTCAACTCTGTTGGAGCCATTCTATAAGGAGTAATGGATATTGGTACAGTACCGGGAGTTAGCTCAATGCTGAACTCAACTTCTCTAACTGGTGGTAATCTTGGTAATTCCTCAGGAAAAACATCCACATACTCACATACTATCGGCACTGATTCAATCTTTAACTTTGTCACTTTATTATTCAATACAAAGGTCAAAAATGCCTCATACCCTTTTCTTAGATATCTTTGTGCCATCATATGAGAAATTATTACCGACGATCTACCTTGCTCATTTGATTCTACATGAAGAGTATCCCTATTCTCATATCTCATCTCAATGTATTTCTTCCCACAATTTATAATTACATTATGAGTAGTCAACCAGTCCATACCAAGAATGAGGTCAAGTTCATCAAATGGTAATAACATAAGATTTACTTTAAAGCAATGACCTCTAATCATTAATGGATAATCTTTACAAACTTTATCAACTAGCATATTCTTGCCTAAAGGATTAGATACCTTAATCACAAATTCTGTGGTATCTGTAGGCACACCCAAACCTGGGTACTAATTTCATGCAAATGTAAAGTGTGTGGATCCGGGGTCTATTAAAGCAATAACTTTGGTATTGTAAAGAGAAAAGGTACCCATAATAACATCAAGGGAAGATGCCTCTGCGCTAGTATGAATGGCATAAGTCCTTGCAGGCGCTCTGTCCTCGGGTCTCGCAACTTGCTCTCTGGGGTTACCTCTTCCACTTGCCCCACTTCTCGGGTTCCTCTGCGGTCTCCCTCTGACCATACTCTCAGATCTTGGGTTCTGAGTTCCCTCTTCTTTAGTCATATCTGGACAATCCTTTATGAAATGGTCTAGGGAACTACATCTAAAACATGCATTTTCATGTGCTCGACATTCTCCCAAATGGCATCTGCCACATTGTGGACATTCTGGTCTATCAGGTCTAAAATTCCCAACACTTGCAAATGAAGTCGTTTGTGCTTTATTTCTCAAGTACTGCTTAATCTTGTCTTTTCTTGAAAATCTAGTGGAAGTAGCTATTGGAGTAGAAAAATCTCTTGACTTCTTGGATGACGATTGGAATGACTTGTTCCACTGTCTCTTTCTAGAATCGTGAGACTCTATTTCAAATTTCTTCTTCTCTTTTACTAGTTCTTCGACTTTACAAGCCCTTTCCACTAGCACAATGAATTCTTTTAATTTGAGGATAGCAACAACCAGCTTAATGTCCTCATTTAAACCATCTTCAAACCTTTTACTCATAATGGCCTCAGTGGACACACATTCGCGAGCGTACTTGCTGAGTTGTACAAACTCTCGCTCATAATCAGTTATTGACATCTTGCCTTGCTTCAGCTTTAGAAATTATTTCCTCTTCTGGTCTACAAACCTCTGGCTAACATACTTTTTCTTAAACTCTTCTTGGAAAAATTCCCATGAGATCCTTTCCCTTGGTACCACTGACACAAGGGTGTTCCACCATTGGTAAGCAGAATCTCGTAAGAGAGAGACTACACACTTTATGCATTCATCAGGAATGTAGGACAGTTCGTTAAATACTCTGATGGTATTTTCTAACTAGAACTCAGCTCTTTCTGGATCATTATCTTTTTAGCTCGAAATTCTTCTGCCCCATGCTTCTTGATCCTATCAATTGGATGTTTACCTCCTCTTACCACCTCTACTACTTGAGGGGCTACTGGAGTAGGTTGTGGAACAGGCGGGGGTGGAGGGGGTTGTGCATTCGGGTTCGCTCGAACGAACTCCGTGTACCAGGAATCCATTATATAGAGGAAGGCTTCTCTAGCCTCTTCTCCTCCTCCTTCTTGACTCACCATAGTGGGTCTATTCTCACTCCCATACAACACCATCTCTGTAATATTCAGGAATTAGAGTTTGTGCATTTTTGCTTAATTGTATGTGGTAGTGTGCCTATGTGTGTTTTGAATGTGTTTAAGAGATTTTTGGAACTCTAGAGTGTAGGAGAATGCCTTAGAGAATATTAGATTTTAAGTCTTAAAGGGGGAACTAGGCAAATAAGGCCTTAAGAGAATTTGTGGGGGAAATTGGACATAAAAGTGGGCTTGTAAAGTGGCAAGGAGGCGCCACTTAGGGCCTTGGTAAGTGACACCTCAAGCAGTGGAGAAGGGCTCAGGTTCGAGCAACAAAGGCAGCAAAAGGGGAGTTTTATATTACAGCAAAGAGAAACAGAGGTGGACGGCAATGGGACACTAAGGGGATGAGCTTTAGATGTGATCAATTTCTTTTTAAAATTCAGCTAAGGTAAGAAGATAAATGTAGATTTATTTCAATTATTTTGAATGAGTGTTGAAGAGAGAAAATATGAGGAAAAGGTGGGATTTGAGAAGGGGATGAGTATTGGACGGCCAAGGGATTCTTTTGGTGGTCATTTTGGGTCATATTGAGGGGAGGAGAGGCTGAATATGCATAGTGGATTTAGGCATTTTTCTTTGGTTCCCTTTCTCTTCTGACATCTTTCTCTTTTACCTTGCCAAGGTCGAAATCTTTTTCTTCCTATTTCACCATTGCCGCAACACCTCAAACTTTCCATCTCTCATCTTTTGTTCAAACCGAATCTCCCTTTTTGTCACCAAGTTAAATCGCACCACATTCCCTCATTTACTTTCTCTTCTCATGAATCTTTCAAAAGTCGAATCCTCTATTTTTTTGTGGCCATAACCGATTGCTCCTCTACCCTGTTGGAGCCGATTTGATCATATACATTAAAATCCAAAACTCAAACACTTCCTCCCTCTTGTCGACACTTTGAGTTGGTGAGCCAATTACGTTTTGATCATTCTATTTGGTAAGGATATCTTGGTCAAACTCTTGTTCTTTTCTTTCTCTAACTGTCAAAAATCAAGGCTTTAATCCCATTATTGCTTTTTGGCTGAAACCTTGAAGGAGGATTTCGGGTTTTGGTTGTAGCCGATTACAAGGGGAGATCTTTCAGGATTTTGAGATCTAAGGTAAGTAAAGTGTAATTTTAGGCCGAAGGCCATTTATGGTGTTCATTATGTGTTATAATTGGATCTAACATGTACTATATAGGATTTCGACATCTCCATAGCCAAGTAACGATTTTCGGGATTTAGATCCACAGGGTAAGGGAGTGTTAATATTCGGCCAAGGCTATATTAAGTGTTAGTGTCTAGCCGATTCTGACATTGATTTTTAGGGAGGAGTACAATCTGTGCGATAGACTTTCGGGATTCAGTAAACACATTAGTAAACCAAGTTTGTAGCCCTACATTGATTCCTAATAAGATTTATGGTATTAATTTAAAACATGTGTTAATGAAAATGTGTAAGATGTGGCTTAAGGTACCATTCAATGGTAAAGTATATCCAGGTACGCTATGCTCTAAAGCTCTGTTAATAATGTTATGAACATTGAAATGGGCACATATGTGAATTTGTTATGAATATGGAATAAGGTAAATTGCATGATTTCTATATGGTTTGTATGACGCATGGGGCATATGGGTGATATTGAAAAGGGGAAGTGATCTGGTGGTTTTTTCCACAAAATCTGGTGACTCATGTCACATAATCTGAATGTGGTGACTAATGTCACGTATTATTATCTAGTGGCTATGCCACAATTATAAGGGCGATGTGCAATTGACTGCAGCGACTACCTTCGATGGTGTGTAGCGGATGGAGGGTCGATTTAGTAATCCCCACGGTGTGATGGCAGGTACGGGTGATGTGTAGAGGATGGATATTTAGGTGGGGTTGGGATTGCATCATTGCCTATATATGTTATGTATGATCTGATATGCCTAAGTCATTTGGGAGTTTGTGTTGGTTGTTACACACTAAGTCTATTTGACTCACCCTCGTGGGCTAACATTTTGCAGGTGACACTCAGTAAATGGACCGGGTCGGCAGGAACTTAGTGGTGGCCATGCTCATCTTCGCATTTATTTTATTTTGTATTTTCATATTTAAGATTTAGATTTATTTCGGGATATAATTTGATGTAATAAGGCCATTATACCTAACTATTTTATTCTCTTTGCGTCTTTACTTTTCGATATGATACGAACTTGGTATTTCTTCAACTTGTGACTTTTGATAAATAAAATTTATCAATTTAGCACAAAATTAAATTACAACTCGAATCAACTTTTCTAAAAAACCTCCACGATTTTCAAAATGTTATTTGAAACTTAACTACGTTTTACTTAAGAAGCATGCCAGATCCGGTCAGGGCTTGTGAAATTTGGGTTTGGGGTGTTTGATTTAGTATCGAGCCGATTCAAAACTCGACCTTGAGGGCTTTTGGGCCCAAAACGTTTTCTTTCTTTTGAAATTGGATTTTACTAAGGAATGAGCGGGTTTTTGGCATGGCACCTAAGTCTCCGGCCCAAAGTCCACCAGGTAAGTACCCCTAACCTTTTTGTGATTTGTATGTGGGAATTATAGGGACGTAGATTAGTAGATTAGGAATTATTGAACCCTAGGGTTAGTCTGCTCCAACATCAAAATACATAAAATTTAAAGTCTAACCAAACAAACCTGTAACTGAGTCACCGAGTTAAGGGTGTAGCAACCATTGTGCGCATGTCTAGGATTGGATTCAGGGGGAGCTTGGTATTTAAGCAGTCCTAGTGACTCACTTCCTCTCCGCTCGAATCCTACCTAGTGCGTAGTGAAAGTTCATCCTAGCTAAGAGGACTCAATCACATGCTAAATTCAATAATTAAAATACCCTTGATTTAAAAATGACCAAAATACCCCTGGTTTGCAAGTTGCCCAAATTACACCTAACCTGTACAAATTACCAAAATACCCTCAATATGGAAAGTTACCGAAGTACCCTCAAATTAAAAATTTTGAAAATATCCTTGTTTCGTAAAATCACCTGGAACCATGTTTTACAAAATTACCGAAATGCCCCTGGTTTGTAAAATTACAAAAATACCCCTAGTTTATAAAATTACCATTTTACCCTTGAAATTTTCTTACCAAGTATTTCAATTTTGTAAAAATACCAAAAATCTCTACTTTGCAAAATTTTCAAATACCCTAATTTGGAAATTTACCAAAATACCCATATAGGATAAAATTACTGAAATACCCTTGGGTAGTGGAAAACAACAATAATGACAACCACAACACTTTTCTGTAATGAACGCAAGTTCATGAATGTGATGATTGAATGAATGAATTTGAGACTCTGTGTGTGTATGAATTCGAAAGAACTACTCCTTAGAATTATTGAACATAAGACTGTTCGCGATAAATCAGTGGAACAAAAACTAATTCATAAAATTCTTTAATCAGATAAACGTGATTCAGAAGCATGAGTTCTAGGGGACATGGTCGTAATGTGCATGGCCGTGGTAGAGGCCGAATGACTGTGTCGGAGCCCGTTAGGTCAGGACAAGGGTCCAAGAATGAAATGCCACCACCACCAGCTGCTGAAGTGGAATATCAGGATCAGATGGGGGATGATGCAGTATCACAGGTGATGCTGCGAGTTTTGGAAAGGGTGGCTGGAGTAGGTGGAGGCATGGGAGCTCGAAAGTCGGTACCTGAGCGACTCCGAGCTAATGGGGCTAAATTTTTTCGTGGTATATCTGGTGTGGCGCCCAATACAGCTGAGTATTGGTTGGAAGTGACGGAGCGAATTATGGATGATTTAGACCTGACTGCTGAGGAGAAACTGAAAGGGGTAGTATCGCTCCTCCACGATGAGTCATATCAATGGTGGCTCACGGTTCGGGATGGTGCTGCCGCAGATGATCTGTAATATCCTGGAAATTGGCTTATGCATTCATGCTTAATTATATGAAATATCATGTTTATGAATGTTCTGAATGTGATCTATGAATATCGTAAACTTTGAAATGTAGGGAAATACCTTAGAAAATTTTTAGATTTTAAGTCTTATCAAGGGAGTTAAGTGAATAGGGCCTTAAGAGAAAATGTATGTGAAATGTGACATACAAATAGGCTTGGTATAGTGGCTATAGGGTGCCACTTAAAGCCCAGGTAAGTGACACCACAAGCTATGCAAATGGGCCTAGGTTCGAGCCACAAGGTAAATAAAAAGAGTTTTTATTTTTCAGCATTAAAAGGGAGAAGTGGACGGCATTAAGGCACTAAAAGGGAGGTGTTTTATTTTTGTTAAAATTTGGAAAATAGATGGATAAGTGATGGATAATTATTGGTATTTTTTTATTTATTTTGAATAGGTGATTAAGAGATAAATAGGAGAAATATGAGGGATATGCTAAGCGAGGATAAAGTGGCCGGTCAAGGGACTCTGTAGGTGAGTATTTTCGGCTATGTAGAGGGGGATTAGGTGCCGAAATTGTTTGTTCATCTTTTAATCTCCATTGCCGAAATTATTTTTTTTTGAGTCAAGAGAATTCATTCCTTTTCTTTGAAGCAAGAACCAATTATTAAGTAGCCATATGTGCATGGTGTGCATCTTTTCTTCCTCCCATTTGTTCTTCCAAAGCCAAATCTAATAAGTCCTTATCTCTTTCTCTTTTCACACATCCTAAAAACCGAAAACTCTCCCCCATTACTCACCATTGCTGAATATTCCAACCTTATTTGATGAGTCATAACTGAATCCTGATTTGAATCTCCCTATCACTTCTTTTACTTTTCATAGCCGAAAGTTAAGGGCCAAATATTCCAACCTAGGAAGGTGATTTGAGTTGAAGTTAGTGGTAAGCAACGAGAAGGGTAAGTGTTTTTTTTTTTTAACAATCGTTTTACATTTGAATCTAGTGATAAGGCCTGGTTAAGGCATTCGAATATTGTAGTATTTATTGTGTCTTTTGTATGTAGCCGATATCAAGGAGCATTGAAGGAGTTATCCGGATCGAAGTGATCAAGGTAAGCAAGTATAGTATTCACCAAAGGCCATAATTATGGATTTATGTACTAAGTCGATTCTAGCAAAGGACTATAGGATTTCAACAGACTTCTAATGCAAGTGATAAATTTGGGATTTAAGATTTACAAAGGTAAGACCGAATAGGAAGTAAACATCAAAGTGATTGACCAAATGTAGGAATTGAGGAAGTTTTGAAATTAGTGTAAGAATAGTGGTATTCTACACTATTTCTTAATAAGTTTAAACTGCTTAATATGTATGTATGTTATACTTAATATGGAAAATATGGTACCATGTTATGGTACACAAGACTAAGGCACGCTTTTCCTACTCCTACTATGAGTATGATAAGACTTGTTATGCCATGAATATGAAATGACAAGAATGTGAAATCGGCCTAAGGCATTATGTTGCATTTTTGTATGACATGGGCATAAGGGATATTATGAAAAGGGGAAGTGAATGTGGGACCTAAGACCACGAATCTGGTGACATAAGACCACGCCGAGTATGGTGTCTCATGACACAAAGTAGGGTGATGAGCACGTCGACCAAATGAACGCTTTGATGGTGTGTAGTGGATGGAGGGTTGACTTAGTAGTCCCCATGGTGTGCGAGGATGGTATGGGTGATTGTAGCGGATGGCATATAGGCTTGGGTTCTGGAATGCATCATTAAATGTAAATTATGATATGTATGAATATGATTTGTTATGCCCGAATTTGTCAAGACTTAGTGTTTGTGTACAAGGTCTGCTTGACTTGAAGGAGTGACAATCAAGAATGGATCGAAGTGAGCTTAAAGGTGGCCATGCACAGCAAGGAATTTATTTAATTTGGATTTTTATTTTATTAAGTACTTTAATTTATTTTGGGATTGTTTGATGTAATAAGGCCCTAGTACTTAACTATTTCATGCATGCATGGCATTTATTTCCACGATACAAATTTTACCAAATTTAAAGCTAAGTAAATTTTATTTCAAAATAAATCTATAAATGTTTTGACACTTGAAACAATATGAATTCCAATTTTAAAGATAAAACCTAAGACAAAGGAATCGACATGTCTTCTAAGTTTGAAAGTAAAATTTTAAATAAACCCCGATTTCAAAATTAAACCGGCTTTTCAACTTAAGCCAAAATCACTCAAGCTTTTCCAAAGAACAAATGAATTTGAACCGGTTTCTCCGAGGAACATAAGATCCGTGACGGGTTTGGGGTGTTTCGGCTTGGTATCGAGCCCAATTTTAAACTCTTGGATGGGTTTAAGGCCCAAAATATTTTAAAGTTAAGCCCAAAAGGAATTTTTGTGAATTAAAGGTGTTTTTCGGCATGGCAAACTAAGTCTATTCAAGTCCACTAGGTAAGTACTGACTGTGATTTATATTATGACTTGTAGAAGGGTAGAAATACGATGGAACATAGATTAGCATGATAAGTACTCAAACCCTAGGACTAGTGTACCCCAACAAATACATAAGACTTAAATGCCTAACTAAACAAACCTGTGGTTAAGTCGTCGAGTTAGGGTGTGGCAACTGTTGTGTGCATGTCTAGGATTGGTTTTGGTGGGAGCTTGGTATTTAAGTAGTCCTAGTGACTCACCTCCTCTCCACTCGAATCCTACCTAGTGTGTAGCCTCGGTTCACCCTAACCAAGAGGACTTATACATGGGCTAAACCTCTAACTAAAACCCGAAAGGGACTAGCCGTACTTTTATGGAAACCCTAGTTTTTAAAATTACTAAATTTCCCTTTTGATTTGTAAAAACTATTCTATAAAATTTTCCAGAAATATTTTTTTAAATTACAAAATTACTAAAATACCTCTAGTGGTAAAATTACAAAAATGCCCTTGGTTTATGAAATTTTCAAAATACCCACAGTTCTTATCAAAATTTCATTACTTTGTTTAAAAACCCTAAATTTACAAAATATCAAAATACCTTGATTATGAAAAAAATTATGAAATTACCCCTAACCTGCAAATTATCGAAATACCCCCGAGTTACAAAATTACCAGAATGACCCCTGATCTTCAAAAATTTCTGCAACAACACTGATTTGGAAAACAAATTCTCAAAAATAACCCCCAAGTTTTGTAAATTCCAAAGTACCCTTGATTTATCAAGATTTATAAATTTACCCGAGTTAATTACCAAAATACCCTCAGATTTCAAAATTTTCAAAATACCCCCGGGAATGCAAAATTTCCAGAATACCCTTATTGACAAAAACACCAAGGAACCTTATTTTGACATTACGAAAATACCCCTGTAGGACAAATTACGAGAATACCCCTCAAATAGGAACGGACAGAAATGTTCGAAGAGTGAATGTGTATGGAAAATACTATGGAATGGATGTGCTTTTCTATGAATTAGGATAGAAAACATTGAAACTTTGATTGATCGAAAGAACTGCTACTAAACTCTTTTCATAAAACTTATTCGCGAATAATCAGTAAAACAATGGCTAATGCATAAAAATTTCTTCAACCAGATTAAAGCGCGATTGTAGAAATGAGCTCTAGAGGACGTGGTCGCAATGTACGAGGACACGGTCGAGGTAGAATGACCATGTCAGAGCCTGTTAGATCGGGTCAAGGATCAGAAAATGAGGTACCACCGCCACCACCACCAAAGCTGTTGGTGTTGAGTAGCAAGATCGACGGAGAAGATGTTTATCGCAGTCGTACGCGAGTTCTTAAAATGGTGGTTGGTGCTAGAGGAATATGGGGCTCAAAATCAGACCGAGCAACTCGAGCCAACAGAGTGAAGTGTTCCATGGAGTATCCGTGTGGCACCCAAAGTCAGCTTGAATATTAGTTGGAAGCAACCGAGCGCATTATGGATGAGCTCGATCTGACTCCTGAGGAGAAGTTGAAAGGAATGGTGACATTGCTACACGATGAAGTGTATCAATGGTGGCTAACAGTTTGGGATGGTGCCACAGCTGAGGATCTGACCTGGGAGTATGTTAAGGTAGCATATCAGAAGAAGTATGTCGGCACACGATATATTGATGAGCAGAGAAAGGCATTTTTGGGGCTGGTTCAAGGGAACAAGTCAGTAGCAGAGTATGAAGCTGAATTTCTGAGGTTGAGCCAGTATGCTCGAGGAGTAGTAGCTACAGAGCATGAGCGGTGTGTCCGATTTGAGGACGAACTAAAGGATGACTTGAGGTTGTTAATCGCTCCACATCAGGAGCGGGAGTTTTCTGCATTAGTAGAGAAAGCTAAGGTGGCTGAAGGAATTAAGGACTCTGCAAGGTAGAACTCTGATCGGAATAGAAATAAGAGAGGTTTTGGGTCATCGGGATTATCTGAGAATGCTCAGAAAAGGCCTAGAGCTAATGGGCCGCGAGGTTAGCAAACTGGTGCTAGAGGGCAATATCGTACTTGTGAGCAGTGTAGGAAGAAACACTTAGGCGAATGCTGGAAGAAGATAGGTGGGTGTTTAAAATGTGGGTCAAAGGACCATATGATCAAGGACTATTCGATGAGACCAGATGGGAATCAACTAGTAGCTCAGAATGTTAATCAGGCTGGTAGAGGTGGACAGCAGCCTCAGAGAGGTCGTGGTCCGAATGGTAGAGGTGACAATACTGGTAGAGGACGTGGGACACCGGGTCAAGGTGCTACTAACACTGAGGCAAGGCAGCCGAGTTTGGTTTATGCGATTCACCATAGGGAGGATGGAGACGCGCCGAACGTCATAACTAGTACATTTCTTGTATTTGGGAAACCCTATTATACTTTGATTGATGTGGGCTCGACCCATCCTTATGTTGCCTGTAGTGTAGTTGAAACACTAGGCATAGCCTCTAAACCTTCTAGTAGGGAGATGACTGTAGTGAGCCCACTAGGTCAAACTGTAGTGGTGAATAAGGTCTTTCGAAGGGTACCTTTAGAAATCCAAGGCGTGGTATTTTCGGCCGACCTGATGGAACTTCCCTTTGGAGAGTTCGATCTCATACTTGGAATGGACTGGCTAGTGGACCATCGAGCTGTGTTGGACTGTGCAACTAAGCGAATGGAGTTAAGGACCACGGAGGATGAGGTGGTCATTATGATAGGAGAAAGAAGAAACTACTTGTCTAATGTAGTTTCGGCGCTAAAGGCTGAAAAAATGGTTCGTAAAGGGTGCAAGGCATTTTTAGCCTTCGTAAGTGCATTAGATGGAAAGGAGGAAGGTGCAAGTAGCTTTAGAACGGTAAAGGATTTTGAGAATGTGTTTCAGAGGAATTACTGGGAATACCCCCAGATAGGGAGGTGGAGTTTGGAATTGACTTGCTACGGGAACAGCTCCTGTGTCAATTGCCCCGTACAGAATGACACCAAAGGAGTTGGTGGAGCTCAAGGCTCAAATCCAAGAATTACTGGATCGTGGGTTTATCCGACCCAATGTGTCTCTATGGGGGGCACCGGTCCTGTTTGTGAAGAAGAAGGACGAAACTATGCGTATGTGCATAGACTATCATCAGTTGAATAAGCTGACCATCAAGAACAAGTATCCTTTGCCAAGGATTGATGACTTGTTTGATCACAAGAAGGGGCAGTTGTTCTCAAAGATCGACTAAAGGTCGGATATCATCATTGAAGGTGAAGGAGGCGGATATCCATAAGATGACCTTTAGGACAAGATCGGCCACTATGAGTTTATAGTAATCTGATTCGGGTTGACAAACGCCCTAGCCGCATTCATGGATATGATGAACCGAGTTTTTTAACCTTACTTGGATCGGTTCATCGTTGTGTTCATCAACGACATCTTCGTATACGCCAAGACTGAGGAGGAGCATGATAAGCATCTCCAAATTGTGCTGCAAATGTTAAGGGAAAGAAGCTCTATGCTAAATTCAGCAAGTGTGAATTTTGGCTTAGGGAGGTTGCATTCTTAGGGCACGTGGTGTCTGCTAAAGGAATAAGGGTGGATCCTATAAAGATCGAAGCAGTGCTAGATTAGAAACCACCTAAGTCGGTGGCAAAAATTTGTAGTTTCTTGGGATTGGCATGCTATTACTGAAGGTTTGTCGAAGGGTTCTCGTCAATAGCCGCGCCTTTGACAAAGTTGTTAAGTAAAGAAGTACCCTTTGTATGGGCGGATAAGCAACAGGAGAGTTTTGAAAAACTTAAGAGAGTATTAACTAAGCTCCGGTGTTGATTTGCTTTGAGGCGTGAAAGGATTTTACGTGTATTGTGACGCTTCCCATACTGTGTTTGGGTTGTGTATTGATGCAAGACGGGAAGGTAGTCACATATGCGTCCCAACAGTTGAGGCCACATGAGGTGAATTACCCGACGCATGACTTGGAATTAGCAGTAGTGGTCTTCGCTCTTAAGGTATGGAGGCACTACCTTTATGGCGAAAAGTCGATGATCTACACAGACCATAAGAGTCTCAAGTATCTGTTGACTCAGAAGGAGTTGAATCTGAGGCAGCGAAGGTGGGTGGAATTACTGAAGGATTACGACTGTTCTATAGAGTATCATCCGGGCAAGGCAAATGAAGTGGCGGATGCCCTAAGTCGAAAGGTTGTGTCGGACCTGAGGGCGATGTTCGCACACTTGAGTTTGTATGATGATGGGAGCCTGTTGGCAGAATTGCAAGTCAAGCCGACGTGGTTGAAAGAGGTGAAAGAGGGACAGTTGGCTGATGAGGACCTAAGTGCTAAGCTACAGCAAGTACAAAATGGAGAGTTGGAAGATTATGGCATTAATGGCGAAGGAGTGTTATGTTTCAGGAACAAGGTTTGTATGCCCAAGGATAAAGAAATTAGACGAAGGATTCTTCAGGAATCGCATAGTAGCCCTTATGCCATGCATCCTGGAGGCACTAAGTTGTCCAGAGACTTGAGAGAGCAGTTTTAGTGGCCTGGTCTGAAAAAAGAAGTTACAAAATTGGTTAGTAAGTGTTTGACGTGTCAGCAAGTTAAGGTTGAACACCAGGTTCCATCGGGATTGCTTCAGCCAATCATGATTCAGCAGTGGAAGTGGGAGCGAATTACCATGGACTTTGTTAGTGGGCTTCCCCTTACGCCTACTAAGAAGGACTCGGTATGGGTAATAGTGGACCGTTTGACCAAGTCCGCGCACTTTATTCTGGTAGAGTCGATTATTCTTTGCAGAAGTTGGCAAAGTTGTATGTGGCGAAAGTCGTAAGGTTGCATGGAGTATTGGTGTCGATTATCTCAGATAGGGATCCAAGGTTTACTTCTCGATTCTAGAAAGCGTTACATCAGGCTTTAGGCACTAAATTGGATTTCACTACGGCTTTTCATCCACAATCGGACGGCCAGTCTGAACGGGTAATCCAAGTCTTAGAGGATATGTTACGGGGCTGTGTGATGAATTTCAGAGGAAGTTGGGAGGAATATTTGCCTTTAGTAGAGTTTGCCTACAATAACAGCTATCAGGCAAGTATTCGAATGGCAACGTATGAAGCACTGTATGGTTGGAAGTGTCAGACTCCTACATGTTGGACGAAATTGGGAGAACATCGAGTTTTGAGTCCAGAGTTAGTGCTAGAATCCGAAGAAAAGGTTGAGATAATTCGGGCACGGCTAAAGAAAGCATCTGATAGACAGAAGTCGTATGTGAATCTTAAAAGGAAAGAAATAGAATTTGATGTAGGAGATCAAGTGTTTCTTAAGGTTTCGCCTTGGAAGAAGGTAATGAGATTTGGACGGAAAAGGAAGTTAAGTCCAAGGTTTATAGGACCTTATAAGGTTTTGAAGCGAATTGGACCAGTGGCATATCAGTTGGAGTTGCCACCAGAACTAAAGCAGATGCACGATGTATTCCATGTGTCCATGCTACGCCGTTACCGATCGGATCCATCTCATGTGGTACCAGTTGAAGAGGTGGAGCTAAGGTCAGACTTGTCCTACGAGAAAGATCCGATTCAGATTCTAGAATGAGATGTGAAAGTGTTACGACGGAAATCAGTGCCTTTAGTCAAAGTGTTATGGAGAAATCATGGATCGGCAGAAGCTTCGTGGGAACCAGAAGAGGCAATGCAACAGCAATACCCTCACTTTTTTTAGTCAGGTAATTTTGAGGATGAAATTATTTTAAGGGGGTAGAACTGTAATATCCTAGAAATGGGCTTGTCCATTCATGCTTAATTATATGAAATATCATGTTTATGAATGTTCTGAATGTGATCTATGAATATCGTAAACTTTGAAATGTAGGGAAATACCTTAGAAAATTTTTAGATTTTAAGTCTTATCAAGGGAGTTAAGTGAATAGGGCCTTAAGAGAAAATGTATGTGAAATATGACATACAAATAGGCTTGGTAAAGTGGCTATAGGGCGCTACTTAAAGCCCAGGTAAGTGACGCCACAAGCTATGCAAATGGGCCTAGGTTCGAGCCACAAGGTAAACAAAAGGAGTTTTTATTTTTCGGCATTAAGAAGGAGAAGTGGACTGCATTAAGGCACTAAAAGGGAGGTGTTTTATTTTTATTAAAATTCGGCAAATAGATGGATAAGTGATGGATAATTATTGGTATTTTTTATTTATTTTGAATAGGTGATTAAGAGATAAATAGGAGAAATATGAGGGATATGCTAAGTAAGGATAAAGTGGCCGGTCAAGGGACTCTGTAGGTGAGTATTTTCGGCTATGTAGAGGGGGATTAGGTGCCAAAATTGTTTGTTCATCTTTTAATCTCCATTGCCAAAATTATTTTTTTGAGTCAAGAGAATTCATTCCTTTTCTTTGAGGCAAGAATTGATTATTGAGTAGCCATATGTGCATGGTGTGCATCTTTTTTTCCTCCCATTTGTTCTTCCAAAGCCGAATCTAATAAGTCCTTATCTCTTTCTCCTTTTCACACATCCTAAAAACCAAAAACTCTCCCCCATTACTCACCATTGCTGAATATTCCAACCTTATTTGATGAGTCATAGACGAATCCTGATTTGAATCTCCCTATCACTTCTTTTACTTTTCAAAGCCGAAAGTTAAGGGCCAAACTCAGTTCCCCTTTTGTGGCCGAACCTAGAAAGGTGATTTCGGGAAGTTGAATGTTAGCGGTAAGCAACGAGAAGGGGTAAGTGTTTTTTTTTTAATAATCGGTTTTAGATTCTTTTTACAAGGGAGCCGAATCTAGTGATAAGGCCTTGGTTAAGGCATGGCCGAATATTGTAGTATCATAATATTGTGTCTTTTGTATGTAGCCGATATCAAGGAGAATTGAAGGAGTCATCCGGGATCGAAAGTGATCAAGGTAAGCAAGTATAGTATTCGACCAAAGGCCATAATTATGGATTTATGTACTAGGTCGATTCTAGCAGTGACTATATGGATTTCGATAGCTTCTAAGGCAAGTGATAAATTCGGGATTTAAGATTTACAAAGGTAAGATTTCTATCGTAATAATCCTTCGGGATTTAATCTCATAGCCGAATAGACTTTGGTAAACATCAAAGTGATTGACCAAATGTAGGAATTGAGATCTAAATCAGTAGATCGGGTTTTCGGGAAATCAGTGAATCAATAAGCATATCAGGTGTGTACCCCACACTATTTCTTAATAAGTTTAAGGCTTTATGCTTAATGTGTATGTATGTTATACTGAATGTGGAAAATATGGCTAAGTACCATGTTATGGTACACAAGATTAAGGCACGCTTTTTCCTACTCCTACTATGAGTATGATAAGACTTGTTATGCCTTGAATATGAATATGACAAGAATGTGAAATCGAGCCTAGGGCATTATGTTGCATAATTTTTGTATGACTTGGGCATATGGGATATTATGAAAAAGGGGAAGTAAATGTGGTGACCTAAGACCACGATATCTGAATGTGGTGACATAAGACCACGATATCTGAGTATGGTGTCTCATGACACAAAGTATGTATCCGGTGGCTATGCCACGAATTTTATAAGGGCGATGAACACGTCGACTGCAGCGACTGCCTTTGATGGTATGTAGCAGATGGAGGGTTGACTTAGTAGTCCCCATAGTGTGCAGGATGGTACGGGTGATGTGTAGCGGATGGCATATAGGCTTGGGTTCGGGAATGCATCATTAAATGTAAATTATGATATGTATGAATATGATTTGTTATGCCTGAATTTGTTAAGACTTAGTGTTTGTGTACATATTGAGCCTATTTGACTCACCCGTTAGGGAACCTTTGTCGTGACGATCGAAATGGCCAAGGTCTCATAGGAGCTTAAAGGTGGCCATGCACAAACAAGGAATTTATTTAATTTGGATTTTATTTTATTAAGTACTTTAATTCATTTTGGGATTGTTTGATGTAATAAGGCCCTAGTATGCGAACTATTTCATGCATGCATGCCATTTATTTCGAAGACGATACAAATTTTACCAAATTTAAAGCTAAGTAAATTTTATTTCAAAATAAATCTATAAATGTTTTGACACTTAAAACAATATGAATTCCAATTTTAAAGATAAAACCCAAGACAAAGGAATCGACATGTCTTCTAAGTTTGAAAGTAAAATTTTAAATAAACCCTGATTTCAAAATTAAACTAGTTTTCAACTTAAGCCCAACACAATTAGGGTTTTCTGCCAAAATCACTCAAGCTTTTCCAAAAACAAATGAATTTGAATCGATTTCTCCTGAGGAACATACCAGATCTAGTCGAGGCTCGTGGGCCGGGTTTGGGGTGTTTCATGATCTTACTTGGGAGTACTTTAAGGCGGCATATCAGAAGAAGTACATTGGAACTAGTTATGTTGATGCACAGAGGAAGGTATTTTTGAGGTTGGTTCAGGGAAATAAGTCCGTAGCGGAGTACGAGGCTGAATTCCTAAGATTGAGCCGATACACTCGAGGTATAGTGGCTATGGAGCATGAACAGTGTGTCCGGTTTGAGGACGGACAAGGGATGACTTGAGATTGTTGATTGCCCCACAGCAGGAGCGGGAGTTTGCTGTGTTGGTGGAAAAGGCAAAGGTTGCTGAAGGAGTTAAAGAATCTATGAGGCAGAACACGGATAGGAATAAGCAAAAGAGGGGTTTTGGATCATCAGGGTCATCTGGGAATGTGCAAAGAGACCTAGAACGGATGGGTCGCGAGGTCAGCAATCTGCTACGGGAGGACAGTACCGTACTTGTGCTCAGTGTGGAAAGATGCACTTGGGAGAGTGTTGGAAAAAGATGGGAGGATGTTTCAAGTGTGGATCCAAGGATCATATGATTAGGGACTGTCCCATGAAAACAGACGGGAGGCAACCAGTAAGTTAGGGTCCTATTCAGGCTGTAAGAGGAGGATAGCAGCCACCGTGGGGTCGTGGTTCGGTTGGCAGAAGTAATGGTTCTGGTAGAGGACAGGGAACACCAGCAGAGGTGTTGGTAACACGGAGGCAAGACAGCCGAGTCTAGTATATGCAGATTCGTCGGAGGGAGGATGGTGATGCACATGATGTCATAACAGGTATGTTCTTTATCTCTGGATTACCCTTTAATGCGTTGATAGATATTGGGTCAACTCATTCATACATTGCTAGTAAGGTGTCTGGAATTCTGCATGTGAACTCTGAAACTGTACCTAGGAAGATGACTGTACTTAGTCCTTTAGGGCAATCAATAGTGTTAGATAGAATCTTTAGGGCAGTACCTTTGGAAGTTCAGGGGGCGTATTTTCCAGCAGATTTAATGGAGTTGCCATTTGAGGAGTTTGACCTAATTTTAGGCATGAATTGGTTACTGAAGTACCATGCAAATGTGGATTGTGCAGCTAAGCGCATGTCATTAAGAACTCCCAACGACAAAGAAGTTGTGGTGTTAGGCGAGAGACTGAATTGCTTGTCAAATATGGTATCTGCCCTTAAGGCAGAGAAGATGGTGCGAAAAGGGTGTGTAGCTTTCCTGATACTGATCAGTGCCTTGGAGGCTAAGGAAGCAACTGTATGAGAAGTTAGAATAGTAAGCAAATTTGTGGACGTCTTTCCGGAGGAGCTACTGGGTTACCCCCGGATAGGGAGGTAGAGTTCAAAATTGACTTATTGCCGGGTACAGCTCCTGTGTCAATTGCCCCGTATAGAATGGCACTGAAGGAGTTGATGGAGCTCAATGCTCAGGTCTAAGAGTTGCTTGACTGTGGGTTTATTCGACCTAGTATGTTTCCGTGGGGAGCACCGGTCCTATTTGTAAAGAAGAAGGACTGGACTATGCGCATGTGCATAGATTACCGACAGTTGAACAAGTTGACCATCAAGAACAAGTATCCATTGCCAAGAATAGATGACTTGTTCGATCAGCTTAAGGGGGCCGCAGTATTTTCAAAGATAGATCTAAGGTCAGGATATCATCAGCTTAAGGTGAAGGAGGCTGATATCCATAAGACAGCTTTTCGGACAAGGTACGGGCATTATGAGTTCTTGGTAATGCCGTTCAGATTGACAAATGCCCCAACCGCGTTCATGGACATGATGAACCGGGTTTTCCAACCCTATCTGGACTGGTTTGTTGTTGTGTTCATAGACGATATCTTGGTGTATTCTAAGTCTGGGGAATAACATGATGAGCACCTCCGAGTCGTGTTGCAAGTGTTAAGGGAGAAAAAACTATATGCCAAGTTTAGCAAGTGTGAATTTTGGCTGAAGGAAGTTACGTTTTTAGGGCATGTAGTGTCTGCTGAAGGAATAAGGGTGGATCCTCAGAAGATTGAGGTAGTATTGGATTGGAAACCACCTAAGTCTATGGCGGAAGTATGTAGTTTCTTGGGATTTGCAGGCTATTACAGAAGGTTCATAGAAGGGTTCTCGTCGATTGCTGCACCTTTGACGAAGTTGCTGAGGAAGGAGGTACCTTTCGTATGGACAGATAAGCAATATGAGAGTTTTGAGAAGCTTAAGAGGGTTTTGACTGAAGCTCCAGTTTTGATTCAGCCTGAGGCAGGAAAAGACTTCATGGTGTATTGTCACGCTTCTCATACAGGATTGGGATGTGTCCTTATGCAGGACGGGAAGGTAGTCGCTTATGCATCTCGACAATTAAGGCCACATGAGGTTAACTACCCGACGCATGACTTGGAATTAGTGGCAATGGTCTTTGCTCTTAAGGTATGAAGGCACTATTTATATGGAGAAAGGCCAGTAATCTACACGGACCACAAGAGCCTGAAGTATTTGCTGACTCAGAAAGAGCTGAACCTGAGATAGCGAAGGTGGGTGGAGTTATTGAAAGACTATGATTGTTCTATAGAGTATCACCCGGCAAAGCGAATGTAGTGGCAGATGCCCTAAGTCAAAAAGTAGTGACGGAGTTAGTGGCAATGTTTGCACATTTGAGCCTCTATGATGATGGAAGTTTGCTAGCAGAGTTGCAGGTCAAGCCGTCATGGCTGAAAGAGGTAAAAGAAGGATAGTTGGCAGATGAGGATCTAAGTGCTAAGTTGTGGCAAGTGCAAAATAGGGAATTGGAAAATTTTGGTGTAAACAGAGACGGAATACTGTGTTTTCATGGCAAGGTTTGTATGCCGAAGGATGAGGAGTTAAGGCAGAGAATTCTTTGGGAATCGCATAGTAGCCTTTATGCTATGCATCTTGGAGGAAGTAAGTTGTACAAGGATTTACGGGAACAGTTCTGGTGGCCTGGTCTTAAACGAGAAGTTACAGAGTTTGTAGGAAAGTGCCTAACATGTCAGCAAGTCAAGGATGAACACCAAGTACCGGTAGGATTGCTTCAACCGATAAACATTCCACAATGGAAGTGGGAGAGAATTACCATGGACTTCGTTAGTGGGCTTCCCCTTACGCCTACTAAGAAGGACTCGGTATGGGTGATAGTAGATCGACTGATGAAATTTGCATATTTTATACCAGTACGGGTTGACTATTCTCTACAAAAATCGGCAAAGTTGTATGTAGCTAAGATCGTGAGGCTGCACGGAGTACCGGTGTTGATTATCTCGGATAGGGATCTGAGGTTTACGTCTCAGTTTTGGAAGGTGTTACATCAAGCTTTGGGCACCAGATTGGACTTCAGTATGGCATTCCATCTGCAATGACGGTCAATGACGCGAGTAATTCAAGTCTTGGAGAATATGTTAAGAGGTTGCATGATAGACTTTAGAGGAGTTGAGGAGTTCTTGCCTTTAGCGGAATTTATGCACAATAATAGCTATCGTGCAAGTATTCGGATGGCACCGCATAAAGCACTATATGGATGGAAGTGTCGCACTCCTACATGTTGGATGGAATTGGGAAAACGCCGATTTTGGGTTCAAAATTGTGGCGTAATCCAAGAAAAGGTTAAGGTGATTCGGACACGGTTGAAGGAGGCTTCTGACAGGCAAAAGTCATACGCAGATCTTAAGCGGAAGGAGATTGAGTTTCCTGTGGGAGATTATGTGAAACACCCCAAACCCGGCCCACGAGCCTTGACCGAATCTGGTATGTTCCCTGGTGAAAACCATTTCAAATTCTTTTGTTACTTAGGAAAAACTTTTGAAAGAAAGTTTGTTTTGGGTTGGGCTTGAGTTGAAAACAAGTTTATTTTTTTTACTCAAAACCTTTACTTTAGGTGACAAAACGTTTGGGCTTTGTTTTAAAATAAATTTACTTACTATTTTAATAAATATAAAGTTTGTAAGCTTAATAAATAAAAGCAAAGTAATGTAGTGCTACTACGGCCTGCTGTGCATGGCCATCCCTAAGCATCTGCCGGACCGGTCCATCACTGGTCGTCACCTGAAAAGTAATCCCACAACGGGGTGAGTCAACAGACTCAATGTGTACACAACACTAAATCATAATCGAATCAGGCATAACAATTATTACACATTCATATCATAGCATACAAATTATGATGCATTCCCAAAACCCAAACCTATTAAGCCATCCGCTACACTCCCCCGTACCAACTTGTACACCGTGGGGACTACTAAGTTGACCCTCCTTCCGCTACACTCCATATCGCGGTCTTAGGTCACCGCATTCATGGTCTTAGGTCACCACGTTCAGATTTACGTGGCCTTAGGTCACCACATTCAGACATCGTGGTCTTAGGTCACCACATTCAGATATCACGGTCTTAGGTCACCGTGTTTGTGGTCTTAGGTCACCACATTCACCTCCCCAAAAATAAACCCATATGCCCCATATAATATTAATATGCATAAATATGCCAGAGTTCACATTCTTATTCTTATTCTCATGTTACAATTAACATATTTCATAATCCTAGTAGGAGTAGGAAACGTACCTGAGTACTTTGTACCATAACATGGTACCTTAGCCACTTTCATATTCTTAATATCACATATATTAATTAAACGTAGCCATAAAACATATTATGATATAGTGTGGGGTACACACTTGATTCGCTTAACAACTTCACTGAAATCCCGAAATCTGATCTACTGCTTTAGATTTTTAATGCCTACATTCACCAACATGGTAATATTTAGCAAAGGCCTAACCAGCCAAACTTAGTATTTTCTTTTAAAGCCTAATCGGCTATAACCCTAATCTCGAAGGATTTATGTAGTCAACTTCTTAACTTTGGTGCCGATTTGATGACTATTCAAATCTCGAAATCGCTGTTATGCTTCTTCTTGTATTCGGGCAAGCATTGAATCACTTAACAAATTAGTTTCAGCCTTTGCAAAATAAAGAATAGATCTTATCCAACAATTAAGGCCTTGGCCGAATGTATATAGGGACTTACCTTGAAATTCTCAAATCCCAGAATCCCCGTATACCTCTATCGAAATCCCTGTTGATAACCACTAAATCCCAAAATTCCCTTCCATGGTTTTGGCCACAATACAATATGAGGGATTAGTCCCTAAATTTCGACAGGCTTAAAAAGAAAAAGAATGGAAACCGAGTCTAAACCTTACCCCTTACTAAAGAATTTGATGGAACTCTTGCTTGAACCCTTAATTGTATTCGGCTATGGCCCTGATATGTAACATAAAGTTTTGGCTTTTGTAACTATGAAGAAATCGGCTAGGGCTTTGCTTATTTTTGGCTTTTGAGGCTATGAAGAATTTGGCTTGAGAAGAAGAAAATCTTGGAGAGAAGAGGAGAAAGAAATTCGGCAGAAGAAAAGAGAGGGAGAATGAATGAAGAATAGCCTTACTCTTCCTTTCTTAGCCGAAATTGCTAGGCTAGAGTCCATTACTTGGCCACCACTCTCCTATTTTGATAGCTTTATCTCTTGTTTAGCCGAAATTATAAAGGGAATAAAACTCTTCTCCTAAGAGTCCCTATTGCCATCCATTGCTTCCTCTCTAAGTAATTAAATAAAATTATTTAAAGTCTTAGCTAGATGTCCGTCCACCCCTTCCCTTGATGAGCCAAATTTAAACTTGTTCTTATTGGACTCCTTGTGGCCACACGAGGCCCAAATCATCCACCTAAGTGGCGCCACCACCTTTGGGCTTTAAGTGGTATCTTCAGCCACTTTTCCAAGCCTTTGTTTGTGTGTCAAATTTCACATACTTTTTCTCTTAAGGCCACCTTGCCTTAGTTTCCTCTTTAAACTTTAAAACTCGACATTTCTAACTCATTTCTAAGTTTCCAAAATTTTCGTTTGGCTCTTTAAACTTGACATTTCCTAGGTTTCCAAAATATTCACTTTCCTCTTTTAACTTAAGTTTCCAAAATGTTTACTTTCCTCTTTTAGCTTAGGTTTCCAAAATGTTCACTTTCCTCTTTTAGCTTAGGTTTCCAAAATGTTCACTTTCCTCTTTTTGAAACTTAACATTTCTAAATCATTTCTTACATTTCCAAGTTTCCAAAAATGTTCATAATACATTTATAACATGTAAGACATGTCATTTTGCACAATTAAACCCGAAAATGCATAGGCCCTTTTCAGGATGTTACAGTTCTACCCCCTTAAAATAATTTCATCCCCGAAATTTCCTAACTAAAATAATTGAGGATATTACTGTTGCATTGCCTCTTCTGGTTCCCACGAAGCTTCTTTCGATCCATGATTGCGCCATAACACTTTGACTAGAGGAACTGACTTCCTCTGTAACACTTTCACATCACATTCCAAATTCTAAATCGGCTCTTCCTCGTAGGATAAGTCTGGCCTTAGCTCCACTTCCTCAACTGGTACCACATGAGACGGATCCGATCGGTAACGATGTAGCATGGATACATGGAATACGTCGTGCATCTGCTGCAACTCTGGTGGCAACTCTAACTGGTATGCCACTGGTCCAACTCGCTTCAACACCCGATAGGGTCCTATAAACCTTAGGCTTAGCTTCCCTTTTCGACTGAACCTCATCACCTTCTTCCAAGGCGAGACTTTTAGAAACACTTGGTCTCCCACCTCAAACTCTATGTCCTTTTGCTTGAGGTCGGCGTAAGACTTCTGCCTATCAGAGGCTTCCTTTAACCATGCCCAAATTATCTCAACCTTCTCATTAGTTTCTGCTACTAACTCTGGACCCAAAACTCGACGTTCTCTTAACTCAGTCTAACAAGTAGGAGTTCGACACTTCCGACCATACAACGCTTCATATGGTGCCATTCGAATGCTAGGCTGATAGCTGTTGTTGTAGGCAAACTCTGCTAAAGGCTAATATTCCTCCCAACTTCCTCTGAAATCCATCACATATCCTCTCAACATATCCTCCAACACTTAGATTACTCGCTCGATCGCCTGTCGATTGTGGATGAAAGGTCAGAGTGAAATCCTAGTTAGTGCCTAAAGCTTGATGAAGTGCCCTCCAAAATCGAGACGTAAATCTTGGGTCTCTATTCGAAATGATAGACACTGGCACTCCATGTAGCCTCATGATTTCTGCCACATATAACTTAGCCAATTTTTGAAGGGAATAATCAACCCTTACTGGGATAAAGTGTGTGGACTTGGTCAACCGGTCCACTATTACCCATACCGAGTCCTTCTTAGTAGGCATAAGGGGAAGCCCACTAACGAAGTCTATGGTAATTCTTTCCCACTTCCACTGTGGAATCTCGATTGGCTGAAGCAATCCTGATGGGACTTGGTGTTCAGCCTTAACTTGCTGACACATCAGACATTTTCCCACGAATTCAGTAACTTCCAATTTAAGATCAGGCCACCAAAATTGTTCTCTTAGATCTTTGTACAACTTAATGCCTCTGGGATGCATAGCATAAGGGCTACTATGCGCTTCCCGAAGAATCCTCTGTCTTAACTCCTTATCCCTCGGCATACAGACTTTTCCTTTGAAGCACAACACTCCCTCATCGCTAACCTCATAGTCTTCTAACTCTCCGTTCTGTACTTGTTGTAACTTAACACTTAAATCCTCATCAACTAACTGTCCCTCTTTCACCTCTTTCAACCATGTTGGCTTGACTTGCAACTCAGCCAACAGGCTTCCATCCTTATACAAACTTAAATGGGTGAACATTGCCCTCAGATCCGACACCACCTTCCGACTTAGGGCATCCGCTACTACATTCGCCTTGCCTGGGTGGTATTCTATCAAACAGTCATAGTCTTTCAGTAATTCTACCCACCTTCGCGCCTCAAGTTTAACTCTTTCTGAGTCAATAGGTACTTGAGACTTTTGTGGTCTGTGTAGATCATCGACTTTTCTCCATAAAGGTAGTGTCTCCAAACCTTAAGAGCGAAGACCATGGCTGCCAATTCCAAGTCATGGGTTGGGTAGTTCACCTCATGCGGCCTTAACTGTCGAGACGCGTAAGCTACTACTTTTCCATCTTGCATTAGAACACATCCTAATCCCGTATGTGAAGCGTCACAGTTCACTACAAAATCCTTTCCCGCCTCTGGCTGAATCAACACTGGAGCTTCCGTCAATACTTTCTTAGGTTTTTCAAAACTCTCCTATTACTTATCCGTCCATACAAAGGGTACTTCCTTCCTCAACAACTTTGTTAATGGCGCGGCTATTGACGAAAATCCTTCCATGAACCTTCTGTAATAGCCTGCCAATCCTAATAAACTATGAATCTCTGCCACCGACTTAGGTGGTTTCAATCCAACACTGCTTTAATTTTCTTAGGATCCACCCTTATTCCTTCAGCAGACACCACGTGTCCCAGGAAAGCAACTTCCTTAAGCCAAAATTCACACTTGCTGAATTTGGCATAAAGCTTCTTCTCCCTCAATATTTACAACACAATCCGGAGATGCTCGCCATGCTCCTCTTCAGACTTAGAGTATACGAGGATGTCGTCGATGAACACAATGACGAACCTATCCAAGTAAGGTTGAAACACCCGGTTCATTATATCCATGAATGTGGCTGGGGTGTTTGTCAACTCGAATGGCATTACTACAAACTCGTAGTGGCCGTATCTTGTCCTAAAGGCTGTCTTATGCATATCTGCCTCCTTCACCTTCAACTGATGATATCCCGACCTTAAGTCGATCTTCGAGAACACTATCGCCCCTTTAAGCTGATCGAACAAGTCATCGATCCTTGGCAAAGGATACTTGTTCTTAATGGTCAGCTTATTTAACTGACGATAGTCTATGCACATACGCATAGTTCCATCCTTCTTCTTTACAAACAAGATCGGTGCTCCCCACGGAGACACACTGGGCCGAATAAACCCACGATCCAACAATTCTTGGATTTGAGCCTTGAGCTCCACCAACTCTTTTGGTGCCATTCTATAAAGGGCAATTGACACAAGAGTCGTTCCCGGTAGCAAGTTTATTCCAAATTCTACTTCCCTATCTGGGGGTATTCCTGGTAGTTCCTCTGGGAACACATCCTCAAAATCCCTTATAGTTCTAACTCCCTTAACACCCTCCTCCTTTCTATCCAACGCGCTTACGAAGGCTAAAAATGCCTCGCACCCTTTTCAAACCATCTTTTCAGCCTTAAGTGCCGAAACTACATTAGACAAGTAGTTTCATCTTTCTCCTATCATAATGACCACCTCATCCTCGGGGTCCTTAGTTCCATTCATTTAGCCGCACAATCCAACACGGCTCGGTGTTCTACTAACCAATCCATACCAAGTATGAGATCAAATTCTCCAAAGGGTAACTCCATTAGGTCAGCCCAAAAGCTCACTCCCTGAATTTCTAGGGATACATTCCGAAAGATCTTATTCACCACTACAGTTTGGCCTAATGGGCTTACTACAGTCATCTCCCTATCAGAGAGTTCAGAGTCTAGGCCTAGTGTTTCCACTACACTACATGCAACATAGGATGGGTCGAGCCCACATCAACCAAAGCATATCAATCAAAGCATAGTAGGGTTTGCCATGAATGAGGAACGTACCGGTTATGACGTCTGGTGCGTCTCCATCCTCCCTCCGGTGAACCGCATAAACCAAACCCGGTTACCTTGCCTCAAAGATTAGCAAAGACCTCGCCTGTGTTCCACGCCCTCTACCATTTCTCGGTTATTCGCACCACGACCTCGGCCGAGGTCATTGCCCACCTCTACTAGCCCGATTAGCATTACGAGTCACCGATCGCTTTTCATCTTTTTGCTTAGGACAATCCTTGATCACATGGTCCTTGGACCCACACCTAAAACATCCTCTGGTTTTCTTCCAGCACGCTCCTAAGTGCTTCTTTCCACACACATCACAAGGACGATACTGCCCTCCTGAACTAGTTTGCTAATTTTGCGGCCCATCAACTCTGGGCCTTTTTTGCATTTCTCGATGATCCATAACCCCTCTTGGGTCTATTCTATCAGAGTTCTATTTAATCGAGTCCTTGATTCCCTCGGCTACCTTAGCCTTTTCCACTAGCGTGGAGAACTCCCACTCCTGATGCGGTGCTATCAACAATCTCAAATCATCCCTTAGTCCGTCCTCAAAACGGACATAGCGTTCATGCTCAGTTGCGACTACTCCTCGAGCATATCGGCTTAACCTCAAAATTCAAATTTCATATTGCTACCGACTTGTTCCTTGAACCATTTTAAAAGCTTTACGCTACTCATCAATATAACGTGTGCCGACATACTTTTTGTAATATCCTAGATTAGGGGTTATGCGTTTGGAGCATAACTCAGGTGTTACAAGGCTTTAAGGGTGTTTGGAGGTGTTTTAGGAGTTTTTAGAATTCTAGGAGGGAAGAGAAAGCTTTGGAAAATTATTGGTTTTTAAGTTTAAAGAGGAAATGTAAGGAAATGAAAGGAAATGAAAGGAAATGAAAGGAAATGAAAGGAAATGTAAGGAAATATAAGGAAATGATTTGGAAATGATTCAAAAGAGGAAAGTAAACATTTTGGGAAACTTGGAAATGTATGGAAATGCTAAGTTAAAAAGAGGAAAGTGAACATTTATGGAAACTAGGAAAATGATTTAGAAATGATTCAAAAGAGGAAAGTGAACATTTCTGGAAACTTGGAAATGTAAGGAAATGTCAAGTTTAAAGAGCCAAACGAAAATTTTTGGAAACTTAGAAATGACTTAGAAATGTCGAGTTTTAAAGTTTAAAAGAGGAAATTAAGGCAAGGTGGCCCTAAGAGAAAAAGTAAGTGAAATTTGACATACAAACCGGCTTGGAAAAGTGGCCTGAAGATACCACTTAAAGCCTAGTGAGTGACGCCACTTAGGTGGATAATTTGGGCCTCGTATGGCCACAAGGAGTCCAATAAAACAAGTTTAAATTTGGCTCATCAAGAGCAGAGAGGTGGACCGTATGAAGGCTCTTAAAAGAGGAATTTTATTTCCTTTAGAATTTCGGCTAAATAGGAGATAATTGTTGGATTAATTCTTTTAAAAGTGATAATTAAAAGATAAAGTTTATCACATAGGAAGAGTGGTGACCAAGTAGGGTACTCTAGCCTAGGAACTTCGGCAATAAAAGGAAAATAAGGCCATTCTTCATTCATTCTTTTCTCTTCAGGGAAGCCTCTGCCAAAATTCTCTAGCAAATATCACCATTCTTCTCTTTCTTTCCCCTGCCGAATTCTCTTTGCCATAATTCTCTTCTTCTTTTTTCTTTTCTTCTTCTATTACAAACACAATCAAAAGTCGAAGGTACCAATAGCCCTAGCCAATTTCTCACTAAGCCTCAAGAGCCTAAATTGTGATACATATCAAGGCCATAGCTAAATAGTGCTAAGGGTTCAAGCAAAAGTTCCATTGAATTCTTCAGTAAGGGTAATATTAGGTTCGATTCTCATTCTATTTCTTTTAAGTCTGTCAAAATTAAGATTCTAATGTCCTCAATATATTGTTGTCGAAACCTTGAAGAGATCTTTCGGGAGTTACTAAGCGTCGACTACAAGGAAGGAGAAGTTCTTTTCCCGAAGGTACACCATAGGCCGCGTGTTCCCTAGTTATTCGGTGAATTTCGGGATTTAAAATCCACAAGATAAGTACCTATAACATTCGGCCAAGACTTATTTTAGTGTTTGGATCTATCTTTTATTATCTTAAAAGCGAAAACTAATATGTTAAAAGATCTAGAGTTGGCCGAATACAAGGAAGGAGCATAAGCAAAGTTTTGGGATTTGAGAATTTCAAGGTAAGTTTACTTACATATTCAGCCAAAGCCTATCTTAAGTACTTAGATCTATTTGTTTTAATCGAAAACTAACCGATTCAAAGGATCTAGTGATTAGCTGATTTCAAAGGAGAAGAATACAAATTTTTGGGATTTGATTTTTAATTCAATCGGCATTAAGGTAAGTGCACAAATCCTACTAGGATTTGGTTTTATGGTATTTAATAGGCCTTTGCTAAATATTACCATGTTGGCTTAATTGTAGGCATTAAAAATCTAAAGCAAGAGATCGATTTGGGATTTCAATAAAGTTGTTGTTTAATCGGTGTGTACCCACACTAATCTTAATAGATTTATGGCTTTAACTTGATATATGTGTTAATATGAAAGTGTAAGAATGTGGCTAAAGTACCATGTTATGGTACAAAGTACTGTGCACGCTTCCTACTCCTACTATGATTACTTAAATATGTTATATTTAACATGTGAAAAGTGACACAAATGTGAATTTAAGTATGATATGCATGATATGAATAATATGGGGCATTCGAAGTTATATGAGATAGGGAAGTGAATGTGTTGACTTGGTCTCACTATCCGAATGTGGTGACTTCGGTCACATTATCTAAATGTGGTAACTTCGGTTACATTATCTGAATGTGGTGTCTCATGACACAATTATTCGGTGGCTATGCCACGAAATTATATATGGGCGATGAGCACGTCGTCTGCAGTGACTGCCTTCGATGGAGGGTAGCGGATGGAGGGTTGACTTAGTAGTCCCCACGGTGTGCAGGATGGTACAGGTGGAGTGTAGCGGATGGCATATAGGTTTTGGGTTGGGTTGCATCATTATTTATGTTATTATATTGTATGTATGATTTTGTATGCCATGATCTATTGAGCCTTAGTGTTGTGGTTACACATTGAGTCTGTTGACTCACCCCGTTGTGGGAACATGTTTCAGGTGATGAACAGTGATGGACCGGGACGGCAGAACTTGTGGTGGCCATGCTCAGCTTGAAGTTTTATTTAATTTGGACCCTTTTATTTTATTTAAGTACTCTACAATTTATTTTGGGTTTTGTTTTATGTAATAAGTCCATAGTGATGATTTTATTGTTATTTTTATTACTATGTTACGTATTTAGGTTATTTAAAGATTTAGTCCATTTAATTTAAAATAAACTTTGAATATTTGGTCACCTGAAATAAATGGGTTTTCAATATAAAAATAAACTTGTTTTCAACTCGAGCCCAACCCAAAACAAACTACCTTCAAAACACACAGTTTTCAAAGTATTCAAAAGAATTTTGAACCGGTTTACATCGAGGAACATACCATATTCGCCAGTGCTCGTGGGCTGGGTCTGGGGTGTTTCACTTTTTTTGGTATGCCTCCTTAGCATACTCCCACGTCAGATCCTCAGCAGTGGCACCATCCCTCACTGTTAACCACCATTGATACGCTTCATTGCGTAGTAGTACCACCATTCCCTTCAACTTCTCCTCCGGGGTCAGATCGAGCTCATCCATAATGCGCTCGGTTGCTTCCAACCAAGATTTCACTATCTGGGTGCCACACCGGAGACTCCTCGAAACACCTCAGCTCTGTTGGCTCGAGTCGCCAGTCTGATTTTTGAGCTCCTCAGATTTCCACTCGCGCCACCACCCTTTTCCAAAACTCGTAGCATAGCTCATGATACAAAGATCATCCCGTCTCGAGCTTGTCGCCGATACCAACAAATTGGGGTATGGTGGTGGTGATAACTCATTGTCAGACCCTTGACCCGATCTAACGGGTTCTGGCATAGTTATTCTTCCTCTTCCGCGTCCTTGACGACCGCGTCCTCTAGAACTCATATCTAATGATGCACTTTAATCTGATTAAGAAATTTTATGAAATAGCCTATATTCAACTTGATTAACCGCGGAGAAATTTTATGAAATGAATTTTTAGGAGTGGTTCTTTCGTATTCATATATGCATACAGTCTTTACATTCATCCATCAATCAATTATGAACTTTCGTTCATTCAGAGAAATGTTGTAGTTTTCATTGTTGTTGTTTTTCCACTACCCAGGGGTATTTGCGTAATTTGTCCTACAGGGGTATTTTCGTAATTTTTCAAAATAAAGTTCCTTGGTGATTTTGTCACAAAGTATTTTGGTATTTTTAATTTCTCAGGGTATTTTGGAGAATTTTTGAACTCTGAGGGTATTTCAAAATTTTGGACCTTGGGGGTATTTTGATAATTTTTTCCACAAATCGGGGTAAATTGTAAAATTTTAATAAATTAGGGATATTTCAGAAGTTGCAAAACTTTGAGGGTTCTTTTTGAGAATTGTACTTTCCAAAACGTTGAAGTTGCAAAAATTTGGAAAATCAGGGTCATTTTGGTAATTTTGGTAAATTAGGGGTAATTTTGTAATTTTCCAAAATCAAGGTATTTTTAATAATTTGCAAATATTTTGAACTTGTTATAAAATAATGAATATGTTGATTAAAATTGTGGGTATTTTAGACATTTTTATAAAATAGGGGCATTTTTATAATTTTACTGCTAGGGGTATTTTTGTAATTTTATAAATTAAAAATTTTTGAAAAAATTGTGTAAAAAGAAATAGTTTTCGTGAATTAAAGAAAAAATGATTTTAAGAGTTCTAAAATTAAGGTTCTTATAAAAAAAACATGGTTAGTTCCCTTTCGGGTTTTAGTTATTGGGTTTAGCCTATGACCGAGCCTTCTTGGTCAGGGTGAACCAAAGCTATGCACCAGGCAGGATTCGAGTGGAGAGGAGGTGAGTCAACACGGACTGCTTAAGTACCAAGCTCCCACTGAAACCATTCCTAGGCATGCGTATAGGGTTGCCACACCCACTAAGTCCTCTGGGTTAGGGTGAACCGAAGCTACGCACTAGGTAGGATTCTTGCGAAGAGGAGGTGAGTCACTAGGACTGCTTAAATACCAAGCTCTTCCGGATCCAATCCTAGACTTGCGCACAAGGTTACTACACCCTAACTTGGTTGACTTAGCCATAGGGTTGTTGAGTGCATTAAGTCTTATGTATTTGTGTTTGAGTAGACTAATCCTAGGGTTCAAGTTCCTATCATGCTATTCTACGTTCCATTCTTTTTCTACCCTTCTGTAATTCACATAATCACACAGATAGTTAGGGGTACTTACCTGGTGGACTGTGGGTCAGAGACTTAGGTGCCATGCTAGAAAAACCTACTTATTTCATAAGATACTTTATAAAGCTTATTTGGGCTCGATTTGAAAACGTTTTGGGCCTTAGCCCACAGGCTGAGAGTTTAAAATTGGGCTCTGATACCAAACTGAAACACCCCAAACCCGGCCCACGATCCTTGATCGAATCTGGTATGATCCCCGATGAAAACCATTTCAAATTCTTTTGTTACTTAGGAAAAACTTGAGTGTTTTGAAAGAAAGTTTGTTTTGGGTTGGGCTTGAGTTGAAAAAAAGTTTATTTTTTTTACTCAAAACCTTTACTTTAGGTGACAAAATGTTTGGGCTTTGTTTTAAAATAAATTTACTTACTATTTTAATAAATATAAAGTTTGTAAGCTTAATAAATAAAAGCAAAGTAATGTAGTGCTACTATGGCCTTATTACATCAAATAATTTCCCAAAAAAATAAAAATTCAAAATACTTAAAATAAAATTGTCCAAATAAAATAAATGAACTTCTTGCTGTGCATGGCCAACCCTAAGCATCTGCCAGCCCGGTCCATCACTGGTCGTCACCTGAAAAGTAATCCCACAACGGGGTGAGTCAACAGACTCAATGTGTACACAACACTAAATCATAATCGAATCAGGCATGACAATTATTACACATTCATATCATAGCATACAAATTATGATGCATTCCCAAAACCCAAACCTATTAAGCCATCCGCTACACTCCCCCGTACCAATCAGACAACCGTGGGGACTACTAAGTCGACCCTCCTTTCGCTACACTCTATATCGCGGTCTTAGGTCACCGTGATTCGTGGTCTTAGGTCACCACGCTTAGATTTACGTGGTCTTAGGTCACCACATTCGATTCGTGGTCTTAGGTCACTACATTCAGATATCACGGTCTTAGGTCACCGTGTTTGTGGTCTTAGGTCACCACATTCACTTCCCCAAAAATAAACCCATATGCCCCATATAATATTAATATGCATAAATATCGAGTTCACATTCTTATTCTTATTCTCATGTTACAATTAACATATTTCATAATCCTAGTAAGAGTAGGAAACGTACCTGAGTACTTTGTACCATAACATGGTACCTTAGCCACTTTCATATTCTTAATATCACATATATTAATTAAACGTAGCCATAAAACATATTATGATATAGTGTGGGTTACATACCTGATTCGCTTAACAACTTCACTGAAATCCCAAAATTCGATCTACTGCTTTAGATTTTTAATGCCTACATTCGGCCAACATGGTAATATTTAGCAAAGGCCTAATTGGCCAAACTTAGTGCTTTCTTTTAAAGCCTAATCGGCTATAACCCTAATCCCGAAGGATTTATGTAGTCAACTTCTTACCTTTGGTGCTGATTTGATGACTATTCAAATCCCGAAATCGCTGCTATGCTTCTTCTTGTATTCGGCCAAGCATTGAATCACTTAACAAATTAGTTTCAGCCTTTTCAAAATAAGGAATAGATCTTATCCAACAATTAAGGCCTTGGCCGAATGTATATAGGGACTTACCTTGAAATTCTCAAATCTCGGAATCCCCGTATACCTCTATCGAAATCCCTATTGATAACCCCTAAATCCTAAAATTCCCTTCCATAGTTTCGACCACAATAAAATATGAGGGATTAGTCCCTAAATTTTGACAGGCTTAAAAAGAAAAAGAATGAAATCGAGTCTAAACCTTACCCCTTACTGAAGAATTCGATGGAACTCTTGCTTGAACCCTTAATAGTATTCGGTTATGGCCCTGATATGTAACACAAAGTTTCGGCTTTTGTAACTATGAAGAAATCGGCTAGGGCTTTGCTTATTTTTGGCTTTTGAGGCTAGAAGAATTTGGCTTGAGAAGAAGAAAATCTTGGAGAGGAGAGGAGAAAGAAATTCGGCAGAAGAAAAGAGAGGGAGAATGAATGAAGAATAGCCTTACTCTTCCTTTCTTAGCTGAAATTGCTAGGCTAGAGTCCCTTACTTGGCCACCACTCTCCTATTTTGATAGCTTTATCTCTTGTTTAGTCAAAATTCTAAAGGGAATAAAACACTTCTCTTAAGAGTCCCTATTGCCGTCCATTGCTTCCTCTCTAAGTAATTAAATAAAAATTATTTAAAGTCTTAGCTAGATGCCATCCACCCCCTTCCCTTGATGAGCCAAATTTAAACTTGTTCTTATTGGACTCCTTGTGGCCATACGAGGCCCAAATTATCCACCTAAGTGGCGTCACTCACTAGGCTTTAAGTGGTATCTTCAGGCCACTTTTCCAAGCATGTTTGTGTGTCAAATTTCACATACTTTTTCTCTTAAGGCCACCTTGCCTTAATTTCCTCTTTTAAACTTTAAAACTCGACATTTCTAAGTCATTTCTAAGTTTTCAAAAATTTTCGTTTGGCTCTTTAAACTTGACATTTCCTAGGTTTCCAAAATGTTCACTTTCCTCTTTTAACTTAAGTTTCCAAAATGTTTACTTTCCTCTTTTAGCTTAGGTTTCCAAAATGTTCACTTTCCTCTTTTAGCTTAGGTTTCCAAAATGTTCACTTTCCTCTTTTAGCTTAAGTTTCCAAAATGTTCACTTTCCTCTTTTTGAAACTTAACATTTCTAAATCATTTCTTACATTTCCAAGTTTCCAAAAATGTTCATAATACATTTATAACTCGCAAGACATGTCATTTTGTACAATTAAACCTGAAAATGCATAGGCGCTTTTCAGGATGTTACATTATGTGTTTCTTAAAGTTTTGCCTTGGAAAACGGTAATGAGATTTGGTCCCAAAGGGAAGTTAAGTCCCAGGTTTTTAGGACTTTATCGAGTATTGAAGCGAGTTGGACCAGTGGCATACCAGTTGGAGTTGCCTCCGGAGTTGAGGCAGATGCACGATGTATTCCATGTTATCATGCTACGTCGTTACCGATCAGATCCAACTCATGTGATACCGGTCGAGGAGGTGGAGCTGAGATCAGATTTGCCCTATGAGGAAGAGCCGATTCAGATTCTGGAACGGGATGTGAAGGTGCTTAGGAGGAAATCAGTCCCTCTGGTCAAAGTGTTATGTTGTAATCATGGATCGGAGGAAGTTTCTTGGGAGCCAAAAGAAGTAATGTGACAGCAAGACCCCCACCTATTCCAGCCAGGTAATTTTGAGGTCGAAATTATTTTAAGAGGGGTAGAACTATAATATCCGGGAATTAGGGCTTGTGCATTTTTGCTTAATTGTATGTGGTAGTGTGCCTATGTGTGTTTTGAATGTGTTTAAGAGATTTTGGGAACTCTAGAGTGTAGGAGAATGCCTTAGAAAATATTAGATTTTAAGTCTTAAAGGGGGAACTAGGCAAATAAGGCCTTAAGAGAATTTGTGGGGGAAATTGGACATAAAAGTGGGCTTGTAAAGTGGCAAGGAGGCGCCACTTAGGGCCTTGGTAAGTGACGCCTCAAGCAGTGGAGAAGGGCTCAGGTTTGAGCACAAAGGTAGCAAAAGGGGAGTTTTATTTTGCAGCAAAGAAAAACAGAGGTGGACGGCAATGGGACACTAAGGGGATGAGTTTTAGATGTGGTCAATTTCTTTTTAAAATTCGGCTAAGGTAGGAAGATAAATGTAGATTTATTTCAATTATTCTGAATGAGTGTTGAAGAGAGAAAATAGGAGGAAAAGGTGGGATTTGAGAAGGGGATGAGTGTTGGCCACCAAGGGATTCTTTTGATGGTCATTTTCGGTCATATTGAGGGGAGGAGAGGTCGAATATGCATAGTGGATTTAGGCATTTTTCTTTGGTTCCCTTTCTCTTCTGACATCTTTCTCTTTTACCTTGCCAAGGCCGACATCTTCTTCTTCCTATTTCACCTTTGCCGCAACACCTCAAACTTTCCATCTCTCATCTTTTTGTTCAAATCGAATCTCCCTTTTTGTCACCAAGTCAAATCGCACCACATTCCCTCATTTACTTTCTCTTCTCACGAATCTTTCAAAAGTCAAATCCTCTATTTTTTTTTTGTGGCCATAACCGATTGCTCCTCTAGCCTATTGGAGCCGATTTGATCATATACATTAAAAGCTGAAACTCAAACACTTCTTCCCTCTTGTCAACACTTTGAGTTGGTGAGCCAATTACTTTTTGATCATTCTATTTGGTAAGGATCTCTTGGTCAAACTCTTGTTCTTCTCTTTCTCTAACTGTCGAAAATCAAGGCTTTAATCCCATTATTGCTTTTTGGCTGAAACTTTGAAGGAGGATTTTGGGTTTTGGTTATAGTCGATTGCAAGGGGAGATCTTTCGGGATTTTGAGATCTAAGGTAAGTAAAGTGTAATTTTAGGCCGAAGGCCATTTATGGTGTTCATTAAGTGTTATAATTGGATCTAACATGTACTATATAGGATTTCGACATCTCCATAGCCAAATAACGATTTTCGGGATTTAGATCCACAAGGTAAGGGAGTGTTAATATTCAGCCAAGGCCATATTAAGTGTTAGTGTCTAGACGATTCTAACATTGATTTTTAGTGAGGAGTACAATCTGTGCGATAGACTTTTGGGATTCAGTAAACACATTAGTAAACCAGGTGTGTAGCCTTACATTGATTCCTAATAAGATTTATGGTATTAATTTAAAACATGTGTTAATGAAAATGTGTAAGATGTGGCTTAAGGTACCATTCAATGGTACAGTATATCCAGGTACGTTATCCTTTAAAGCTCTGTTAATAGTTTTATGAACATTGAATTGGGCACATATGTGATTTCGTTATGAATATGGAATAAGGTAAATTGCATAATTTTTGTATGGTTTGTATGACGCATGGGGCATATGGGTGATATTGAAAAGGGGAAGTGATCTGGTGGTTTTTACCACAAAATCTGGTGACTCATGTCACATAATCTGAATGTGGTGACTAATGTCACGTATTATTATATGGTGGCTATGCCACAATTATAAGGGCGATGTGCAGTTGACTGCAGTGACTGCCTTCGATGGTGTGTAGCAGATGGAGGGTCGATTTAGTAATCTCCACAGTGTGATGGCAGGTACGGGTGATGTGTAGAGGATGGATATTTAGGTGGGGTTGGGATTGCATCATTGCCTATATATGTTATGTATGATCTGATATGCCTAAGTCATTTGGGAGTTTGTGTTGGTTGTTACACATTGAGTCTGTTTGACTTACCCTCGTGGGCTAACATTTTGCAGGTGACACTCAGTAAATGGACCGAGTCCACAGGAACTTAGTGGTGGCCATTCTCAGCTCCGCATTTATTTTATTTTGAATTTTCATATTTAAGATTTAGATTTATTTCGGGATATAATTTGATGTAATAAGACCATTATACCTAACTGTTTTAATCTCTTCGCGTCTTTACTTTTCGATATGATACGAACTACATCAAATGTTTTTTTTTGAAACTTAGTTACCTATGGTTTTCAAGTTACATAAATAATAAATTCTAAAATTTGGTATTTCTTCAACTTGTGACTTTTGATAAATAAAATTTATCAATTTAGCACAAAATTAAATTACAACTCGAATCAACTTTTCTACAAAACCACCACGATTTTCAAAATGTTATTTGAAACTTAACTACGTTTTACTTGAGAAGCATGCCAGATCCGGTCAGGGCTTGTGGGCCGGGTTTGGGTGTTTCAGTCCCTTCTGCGAGAGCTGGTGCGTTACTTTCTACATCATCCGCCTCAGCTCTTTCAGGATCCATTTACTATATGTATAAACATAATTTAAGTCGTCAGGAGTCGTCACACTATCATTATAAAAACATTCTTACGTATGGCATGTATAGCTAGACTCATGCTCGTGCTACATTCGTCCTAGAACTGACTAAACCGTAGCTCTGATACCACTAAATGTAACATCCCGCACCCAAGACCGATACTGGGTCTAGATACGAGACATTACTATGCTTGAACTCACTAAAACATGAACTTACGGGCTATAAAATTTTGTTCCAACTTAAAAACTTCACTTTCTTAGTCAACACATATAACAAGGGCCTACGAGGCCTTTAACTCATCTCAAAAAACTTTCAGAATTATAATCAAATAACTCATTTTTGAAGCAGGGTTCACACGCCCGTGTGACTTGGAACACGCCCGTGTACCCTTAAGCATGCCTATGCCCTCAAACCGTGTAGAACTACTGACTATTTCCACATGGCTTAGACACACCTATGTCTACCAACCGTGGGAGGTTATTAACTAATTTTGCACGGCCATGACATGCCCATGGGCTTAGACCGTGTGCTAATCCTTGATATACTGACTAAATTAACATGGTCTGGGAACACGCCCATGTCCAAACCGTGTGTCTTACATGGCATACACACACGGCCGTGGGATTTGCCCGTGGCATATTCTGATTAATAATACTAAGGTACAGGGTTAACACGGTCTTGACACACGCTCGTGTGTCCAACCGTTGGGCACTTACAGGCTATTTACCAAGCCGTTAGCCACCCTGAAATGAAGATCATATCCATACACAATTCAACGATACAATAACAACCCAATTTTATGAATAATACTACATGCTTCATTGATCTCAATAAACATACATGCTTAGTCAAATTTGGCCAATCACTTAGCCATTTACAAAAGAATAATAAACTTGATAGCTTTTACAAAAGCCCTTCTTAAAACATGTCCACAAAATGAATGTTTCCTATATATGCCATACTTAGTAAAGTAACTTGGCTATACCAAAATAAGAGTTGATAGTGTGTTGCGAGCTCCAATTTTAATGATCCATGAGTTAGCTTGGTGGGACTACATAGAAAGAAAGAATCATAATGTAAGCATATAGCTTAGTAAGTTTGCATGTAACAACTCATAGCATCATCATTGCTTAATATAAACCATTTCACATAAACAATGGTATCATGAATTTCAGCTAAAGAGTGTACTTACTCATATTAATTCTTACATGTCTCATGACACTTACTATTATCATACTTGTAAGGTAACCATGATACCTGTATCACTTGATCACATTGATCAGTATACTATAATAACAATAATCATGATATCTACTTTCTCATTCACAACATGAATAATACTCAACTTCATCTAACTTCATCTTGATACTAACTTTACTTTCTTAGCTTTCTTACTATCTTCTTTTAGCTTACTCATTTGCCCGATGAATTTCTGTGAATAACCGAGGACACTAAATATCTTCCCACATAACGTGATGCCAAAGCCATATCCTAGACATAGTCTTACATGGGTTATCTCATCTTGGTTTCATGGCCATGTCTTGACATGGACTTATATGAAGTCTTGCTCTTGATAACATACTCAATGCCAAGCTTGAGTCCTTGGACTTACATGATAACTTGCTTGCTAACTTGATCAATGCCAAGCTTGCCTTGGACATAGATGATAACTTGCTTGCTAACTTGATCAATGCCAAGCTTGCCTTGGACTTACATGATATCTTGATCAATGCCAAGCTTGCCTTGGACTTACATGATAACTTGCTTACTAACTTGATCAATGCCAAGCTTGCCTTGGACTTACATGATAACTTGCATGGTAGATTGAGTATCTTGGGAAATTCATCTCCCATTGGGACATGCTCGTACTTATCATCATGATTTCTTGCTTGAACATAACATGATCATTTCATACAATTATTGTACATTATATTAAGCAATTTAATGATAATAATCATAAAGCTTAGAAATCATACAAACATACCTCAATATACAAAATGTATGTAGATGTGCAATTTAGTCCTCGACTTTGTTCTTGCCTCAGTTTCGATCTGGGCTTCATTTTTCTTGATCTATAATCATAAATATATCATTTAATAACCATATTGACTAAATTGACTCATAACTCATACTTTGGCAAAATTACTATTTTGCCCCTATACTTTCTAATATTTGCACTTTTTCCCTAATTCTAGTAAAATGATTTTCATGCAACTTTCATAAACTTCATGCTCAACTGAATCATTTTCTCTTCTATAACAATCATCAATTCTCACTATCTCTAGTGGGTATGACCAATTTTATAACTGTTACAAAATGGTCCCTACTACCATTTTTCATGAAATTCATTAAGGAAAAGATATTTATCTAACATCAAACTCTCTTAAACTTCCATAAAACATCATTTAACAAGCATGTCATTCAAGGGTAGATTTTTGAACATGCATCTTAGCTCATTTTATAGCTAAAATTAGCTAATTCATAATACGAGAACTTCAAAAATACGAAGAACATTAAAAACAGGGCTAAAATGAACTTACTATGAGCTTGAAAAAAAAGAAGAACCCTAGCTATGGTGTCTCCCAATTTTCGACAGCAACAAGGAAGAAGATGAGTGAATTTTTCTCATCTTTATCCTATTTTAATCACTAATGAGGCCAAATGACCAAAATGCCCTTCCTCTTAAAAATTTCCATAATAGTCTCTTAAGGCCAATTTTGTCCAAAAACTAAATTTTGGGAAAATTACTATTTAAGGGCTCATAATTATTATTCTATAGTTATTTCATGCAAAAAGCTTCTAGAAATGCATATATTGTAACTTTTGCAATTTAGTCCTTTTTGGACCAATTGACCTCAACTTAATAAAATTGCTTTACAAAACTTTCATACTAACGTGCAAACATGGCATAATCTTGAAAAACTCATAATTTCTGCTCCGGTTCGTGGCCTCGCACCACTATCCCGACTAGGCCCTAAATCGGGCTATTACATCCATCACTTCCATTAGCTTTTGTTGGCCCCATGGTTTTTAATGCAAGGACAATTATTCTATTGTATATTCAGTAGTCAATCCTTGATTCATGTTCATCGTAATACAATTTCTAATACCAGAAAGGATATAGTCCAAATTGCCAATACCACCTAAAAAAAATATTTTCAAAGTACCTATTTGCAACAACTACCATTCCTTGTTGATCCATAGTTGTTTGTCCTTGTTCGTTCTCCAATTCGTCAATCCAATTTATCCTTCTTCTTTGGGATGTAAAATTGTGGAAAAATTTTGTATTCTTATCTTCTATCTTTAATTAATTCGCTTTTGCTCTTTGCTCCCAATATCTTTCTTCTTTTTCAATTTCCAAGTTCAATTGTATCTTTATGTAAATTAGCTCTACTAAATTTTCATCCGTTTTTTCTTTCTCTTTATATTTTGATATGTATATATTTTCCTGTTAAAATTTTAATTTAATTTTTAAATTACTCTTTAAATGATTTTTATATTTTTAGGTAAATTAAAATTTCAAACAATTATTTTTTAAAAAATTTAATTATTTCATCTATTTACAAAGTGACAACATATAAAGAACACATAAAAATTTAAAATGTATCAAAATGTCGGTTTTAAAAGATATAGTTCAAAATAAAAATAAACTTTTAGTAATTTAATAATTTAATTATCTTAAATTTGAAATTTAAATTGAAGGATAAAAATATTAAATTTGTTTATTTTAAATTTATTTATTCTATCCATTTTAACTATTTTTAAATGTTGGATAATATGTAATCGGACAATGTACAAAAAAGTTTATGTTAAAAAATTTAAAATTTATAATATTTGGTTTTTTTTAAATGTTAAAATTTGATAATGTATTTTAAAATTAATAAAATGGTAACAATTAATTGATAAATCAATATAAATTAAAAGTTAACTAGAATAATGAAAAATAATATTATATAATGAAAATAAATATAAAATTTAAATTATTAGCAAAATATTTAATATTTTAAGTGAAAGATAAATATTAACAAAATTATCTATTTAAATTTATAAATTATTTTAAAATTATAAATACTCATTATGTTCTAAATTTAAAATTTAATATGATAATAAAATATTATATTAAAAATTAGACATTAAAATAAGATTGTAAACCCGCCAAAATTTTCATTTCTTTTAATTTTAATTTTAATTTTAAAATTAAGATAAAATATATCATTCATGAAATGTAAAATTAGTTATCCTTGTCATATTGATGTTTTAGAATCCTTTTACTTATTCTAGAAATTAAAACTTTGTTTTTAGTTTTTGTAAACACTATTTTTTTTTGTCTATTAGATCTTAATTTTTTATATTCTTCATCCATTTATATTTACAGGTTTCTTTTTAGAAATATTAAATTAACCGATTGAGTTTTAGTTTGATTAGCATTGACATTGTTGGCAATGTAGGAGGGCGTATGTTCGAGTGCGCTGAAGTATATTATCCTTCTATTTTAAGGGTTGGGGAGAGATTATGAGTAACTCTAAGTATTGTATCAAAAAATGCAAATATGATAAGAACTTATAATGAGATTAAAGTTAAAAAAATTAATGTTAAAAAAAATTAACTTAACATATATGATTTTACAATATCAAAATTAAAATTTTAAAATATTTATTTTAAATAAAATTATACATTTATCTATTCTTGAGAAAAATAATACATTTATTTTAAATAAATTTATTTTTATTCAATAGTATATTTTATTAAATGGTGCAATTATTATATATTATATATTTATTGTTTTTAATTTGACATTGTTTCCTTTTTGTCATATTTTCATCTAAACCATTGTTATATATTATAGTAATTATTACTATCACTTTATTTGTGTGTATTAGAGGTGATCATGGGCCGGGCCCAGACAAAATTTTAGGCCCGTTTTCTAGGTCCGAGCTCGGTTCGGTCCAAAATATGGGCATAAAAATTTGTCCAAGCCCGACCCGAAAGAAAATTGATAAACCCAAGTCCGGTCTAGCCCGGCCCATATTAATCTTTTTTAGCTTTTTTCATTAAATAAAAAATTTTAAAACAAATATTAAAACAAAAAACAAATAAAAAATATGTAAATTTTAAAAGTATATTTGATTAAAAATAAATATATTTAATATATAATTAGGGCTGGGCCGGGCCCGGGCCAAAAAAGCTTTACTTAAGGCCCGGCCCGTTTTCTAAACGGGCCTCATTTTTTTGCCCAAACCCATATTTCGGGCCTATATTTTTATCTAAACCCTCTCATTTTTCGGGCGGGCCGTCCGACCGAGTCGGGTAGCCCAACCTATGATCACCTCTAGTGTGTATGTATGCATGCGTGTTTGTTTGCATGCTTGCAAAACAATTTTTTTTTTATTGTTTTGATTAATTTTGTTTATCAATTCATAATTATTTTCATGAGTATCTTTAGTGTTTTGCTTATAATAGTCAATGTAAAGTATTAAAGCATATTATGGTTTCTTAACAAAGATTTTTTTTCATTTTTATTAATATTTTAATTTAATTAATAAATAATTTTAAATTTTAATAAGATAGCATTTTAAGATAATATATCTTAATTTATTTTCTCAACTTCTATTTATTAATAATTTTAAATGAAATATATGTTTCATTTTATAATTTTATATTTTATAATTTTAAAAGATATTGATTTTAATTTATTTATTTTAAATTTAATTTTTATTAAGATTTTATTTTAAAATGATATTAAATTTTAATTATTTATATATTTTTGAAAAACTCATTTATATAATTTTAATTGTCATTTGTTAAACTAAGCTTTATTTGATAAAAGGTTTTGATATAACAAATGAAATGTGTTTTGAATATAAGCTAAATTTGACAAAATAAGTTTTAAATTTTAATTCTAAGAAATAAATTTTTTAATACTTACAATAAACTCTTAGAAAATTTTGAAAGAATGTTAAAATCAAGTGAAAATGTTTTTAACCAAGTCAAAATGATTTCAATTAAGTTAAAACCATTTTAACACATCAAAATGATTTTCAAACAAGTTAGAACTGCACCAGCCCAAAAAGTATCGATACCATTTGGCCAAGTATCAATAATTTTTTAAACTAATCAATACCCTTAGTAAAATCGAGACCAAAAAGGCATTCTATGAAAACCCTAAAAAATATCAATACATTGTTTTTGGTATCGATACTTTTTTGAAAATAATCGATACCTTTATTAAAAACGATACCAAACTTGTATTCTATTTCTCATAAACCCTACAAGGTATCAATCTAGTATCGATATCTATGGAAGGAAGTATCGATAAAATATTTTTTAAGTATCAATTTTTCATTCCAACAGTCATTGAATTAGCATTTTTGACAAAAAAATATCGATACCCTTTTTGAAGGTATCGATACTCCAAGTTGTAGGTTAAATAAATGCTCTGGTTTTACATCCCCAACGGCCATATTAACTTCTCCACTATCCTCAATGACTGGAAATCTATTAAGGGGTATAAATACCATCTCTTAAAGTCCTACAACATCCATGAAAAGTACTTCAAGCAAAAATCATCAACCAAATAATCTTAGAGCTTAAATTTTCATATTCTTCCTACATGCACTTGTGAGCTTTATCTCTTTCATTTTGGTCAAGTGTATTTCATTGTATTTGTGCTTCAATTTGCAAACAAATTTATCTTGTACGGATTGATTTTTTGTTTCTTTGAGAGGTTTTGAAATTTAAGATTTGGGGTAGAAATCTTAAGGAGTTGTAAGGTTAAACCTTATCCTCAAAGGTTGAACAAATTAGTGAATTTGGGATAAATTATTAGTGGTGGAAAGCTAAGGTAGTGGAGTAGGCAATTGGGGTTGAACCATTCTAAATTCTTTATGTTCTTTATATCATTCTTACCTTGCTTTCACCAAAATTTTTAAAGGCCAATTCACCCCCTCTTGGCATTTTTAGTTTGCTTCATCGAGCTTTCAATTAGTATCAGAGCTAGATCTCTAAAGACGATTTAACCACCAAGAGAGAAGATCCTCAAGGTTTTCTAGATAGAAGCTCAAGTCAAGAATTCTTCTACATGGCATCGGAGCAAAATTCCACCATATTGGGAGAAGGGCATTCCACCATGAGGCCTCCTCTATTCAATGGCACCAACTACTCATATTGGAGAACAAGAATAAAGCTATTCATCCAAGCCAACGACTATGAAGTTTGGAGGATAGTTACTAATGGACCATCCATTCCAATAAAGAGGGTTGAAGGTGTTATTGTCCCAAAGAAAGAGAATGAATTGGATGAAAATGACATCAAGAAGGTGCAATTAAATGAAAAGGCTATGCATACTCTATTTTGTGCTCTTGGTCCCAATGAGTACAATGGAGTCTCCTTGTGTGACAATGCTAAAAAATATGGGATAAACTTGAAGTCACCCATGAAGGGACAAGTAGAGTTAAGGAGTCCAAGATAACTCTTCTCACATTTGATTATGAGTTATTTAAAGCAAAACTAGAAGAAGGAATCAAAGAGAAGTCCGATCGCTTCACTCATATCATCAATAGTCTCAAAGCTCTTGGGAAGACATATCCAAACAAGGAGATGGTAAAGAAGATGTTCAATAGTCTCCCAACATCTTGGGAACCTAAAGTGATGGAAATAGAAGAGTCAAAGGATCTCAACTCACTCTCCCTTGATGAGCTCATTGGTTCTTTGTTGATGTATGAAATGAAGATCGACTACAATGCAAAGGAAATCAAAAAAGTTCCAAATAAAGTTGGCGGTTCTTTCAAATCAACAACTTGTGAGAAGAATGAAGACTCTAGTAATGATGATGATGAAGAAATGAAAATGTTTGCAGAAAGATTCAAAAGGTTAATGAGGTCTAACAAAGAAAGACATTTCTAAAAGAATAAAGGACTCAAGAATGAATCTACTAAAGAGAAGAACCCTATCATATGCTATGAGTGCAAGAAGCTGGGACACATCAAATTTGAGTGTCCTCAATGGAAGAAAAGAGGGTCAAGCAAATAAAAGATTAAGGCTCATGTTGCAAATTGGAGTGATGAGGATGCATCGGACAATGAAGACCAAAACGTAACCAATCTTTGCCTTATGACCATCGATGATATTAAGGTAACTTTTAACTCATCTACTTTAAATGATTATTCTTTTGATGAATTGCAATATGACTATGATGAATTAGGTTTAGAATTTGAAGTCATGATGTCAAAACATAAGAAAAATGTTTCAAAATTGAGAAATGAAAATGACTTACTTTCTAAAACCAATCATGAACATGAAGAGAAAGTAAATAAAATGTAAGCAATTATTAATGACTTTGAAAAGAAAAATTTAGACTTGCATAACTTACTTTTGAAAGCTCATAAGGATCTTCAAAAGCAACTTGAGTTGCTTAAGAGTGAAAAAGCTCACTCTAACAAAGTTTTAGAAAAAAAACTTTGTTAAAAATAGATTTAATTTCTATAAACATAGAGGTCCTAAAAATTTTTACAAGAGAAAAATCATTAAAAGTGTATGGGTCCTAAAGGATTCATAACTTCTCAAGATAGGAGCTTGATTTCAAAATTGATACCTAAAGGAACTAAAATTATAGAAACTAATGCTTATGAACCCAAAAGAATTTGGTTACCAAAAATCAAATCTTAATTCTATGTTTGTAGGAAAAGGAGCATTGCCTTGAGGCGGGTTGCTCAAAGAAAAATTTATGATACCTCGATAGTGGATGCTTAAGACACATGATCAGTGACAAGAGTCACTTTATCAATTTGAAGCCAAAAAGTGGAAGAGAAGTTACATTTGGTGACAACTCTACAAAACAAATTGAAGGAATAAGCTACATTGGTAAAAACTCTTCTATCATTATTGAAAATGTCTTGTATGTCAACGGTTTTAAGCATAATCATTTAAGTATTAGTCAATTATGTGATAAAGGGTTCAATGTCATATTTGAGCCTAATATTGACATTCCATCTAATAAGATTATGCTTGTAGGACATATGATAGAATATATATATATGGTGCATTTAAATGATATGCATAACTTTAGCTTATGTCTTATTGCTAAAATAAAAATAGCTCTTTGTTATGGCATAGAAAACTAGGACATGCTAGCATTGTAACACCCTAAACCCGCCCTAGACGTTTTGGCTAAATCTGGAAGTGTCACAAGGAACGGGTTTTGAAAACGAAATAGTTTCGTCAAAACATTCACATTTTTAATTGAAAATATAGTTTAATTAGTCCATTTGTCAAAAAATTATTATAGCAAAGGCCTTAAACATATATGATTTGAAAATATAGTCGTGTTTTTGAAAAGCCTTTGTTTGCATATAAGTTGCCATTTCTAGAGGAAAACGTTTTGTTTAAGTATGCAACTTAACATATAAAACCAAAACCAGCAGTTATAAAACCGAAAAAGTCCCAAAATTTTACTAACTCTCAGATATAAACCAAATTCATAAATAACCCACAAATAATTAACTTTAACCAATTTATGTTCGAGTGGTCACCGTTGAGTCTCTGCTGCACCGATCCGCTTAAGTTTGTGGATTACCTGACAAAACAGACAACATATGTGAGTTTGCAAAAACTCATCGTGTAACCCAACAGAATTAAGCATGCAAACATACAAAACTATATGCACAGTCAGATACAGATACATATTACAGATTCAAATATGCAACATCCTACCCCCATCCTTTACACACTATCTCCGACCATCCCATCACACCATGTAGGGTTTAAAACACCCATCTAGCCCTACACACCATGTTGTGCCCTTAGGACATATATCAGGATATATGCAGCCATGCTACCAGAAAATAGGCGACTAACATCGAATAGAACACTTCCTCCATACATAAAAATCACAACCCAATAACAGATATAGAAATCAGATACAGAATAACAGATTATCATCTCAACAAGCTTGTAAACGGATATCGAAGTAATTAGACATGCATAGTATTTTCACACCCAGAACATAATATTATACTATCAGATTCACAGTTTTAGGGTTTGGTTAGTCCTTACTGACCCTATGATAGGCCCACAGTCAATTGGAGTGACTCGTACAACCCTAGGAAAAATTTTAGAATTATGGGCTGCATGCCCGTGTAGCTTGCCTGTGTGGGCCCACTGGCCTGCCCGAATTCCACACGCTCGTGTGACATGCCCGTGTGGGTCCACACGCCTGTGTGGCCCATACACCCAACTTTGCCATGCTCGTGTGGCCCACACGGCCACAATCGAGCCACCACACAGTCGTGTGTTGTAAATAGCCATGCCTTCATCGACCACACGACCGTGTCTCGCACACGGCTTTCCACACGGGCGACCACACGCCCATGTGGCGTCAACAGTGCAGTTTTTTGGCTTTTACTGAAACTTTGTTTTCTGCATTTCGGGTACACACCTGGTATCGATTTGATGCGAAAATAAACCCGAGGCCTTGAAACCTAAGAAAAGAGCACCCAATAGCTATTTTAGAAAAAAATTATGAATCGTTACAAAACCCGAAGTAACGCTTAAACTTACCGATGACAAAAACACCCACTTAAATTGTTCAAGCAAATGGTGCGAAAACTCACTGTTCATAGCCTTCTCCTACAGCCAAAACAATTTCAGAAAAATCAAACCCCATGATTATACTAATAGCAACTAACGTAAAAACAAATATCTCAAAAACAATTCAAAACCTTTACCTACTCAACAGTACAGAGGAAATGAAACGTCGATGTACCACAGTTAGGAAGGAAAAATTTAAAGGAAATAAAAAATAGAAACAGAAAATCAAAAGTGGGAAAGCAGAGAGAAAAATGCTAGAGGGAGAAGAATTTTTTGGGAAAAAGCAACTTGTAACACCCCTCACCCGTATTCAATGCGAAATAGGGTTATAGAGCATTACCGAACTTACAATACATTTAAACATGCATTTCACATATAAATTAATCTATTCATATACAATTCATTCACATTCAATCGTTTTGTCCCTAATTCGAGCCTACGAGGCCCTAAACATGAATAAGAAGTGGTTCGAGACTAAACTAATAACTTTGGAAACTTTTTGAATACTTAGAAAATTTTCTCAAAAATAGGGGACACACGCCCGTGTGGCTTGACCGTGTGTCTCACACGGCCAACAGACACGCCCTTGTCATAGGCCGTGTGGACATTCAAAATGAAAGCACATGGCCGTGTCCCAACCTATGTCTGATCCGGTGTAACTCTCTGACCTGGGTCACACGGCCAACACACACGCCCGTGTGGTTAGCCCGTGTGCCCTTAAAATGGCCATTCAAGCCCGGGTCGTAGGCCGTGTGCTAGCCCATGTCAATCTTGTAGGGTATACTAACTTATGCCACATGGCCGAGTCACACGCCTATGTGTGAGGCCGTGTGGAGCATACTGACTTAGTTTCTAATTCAACACCAGGGGATACACTGCCGTGTAACCTGACCGTGTGTTGTACACTGTTGAGACACATGCCCGTGTCTCTGCCCGTGTGGACAAAAATAGGCTATTTACCAAGCCATTTTGCACCCAAAATTGTGCAATCCTACATCAAATTCAAAGGCACCAATTAATGACATCAATAAGCATTTCAACCAGCCATTTCAAATATAATTCATGCACATTCTATACTCCCATTTTCCATACACACAAATAAAAACGCATGCCATACCGTTTATACCAAATTCTCATACACAAATTAGCTTGCTATACACTTCCAAACATACATCAACAAGCATCAAACTCACAAACATAAAACTACTCTAATATCAACCATTTGTAATCCACAATCTTTGTGATCCTCAAACATCATATATCCATCTATAAACTCACAAAACCAACCATATATGTACATAAAAATTTACATAACCAAACCAAACAAAACAAGCCAACTCTCATGGCTATAGATATACAAACCAAAACATAGACATTCATAAGCCAACACAATTGGCCAAATACATACCACATATATCAAAATGACCAAAGTCCCTATACATGCCATATACTCAAAACATAAGCTCAAAAGTACCAAATTGATAGTTGGATAGTGTGACGAAGTCTCTGACGATCCACGAATCCGAGCTAGCTTTATATACACTATAAAATATAGAAAAATAAACAAAGTAAGCTATATAGCTTAGTAAGCTCCTATGAAATAAACTCAATCTTAACATAAATATACAAATCCTCAATTTAAACATATCAACTTGTATTCATTTAATTAACAAACCTTTCACATACTCAATCATAAGTTTTTATAAGGTGCATTGACTGGTGGTCAGATAAGTAATGCCCGTAACCCTAATCCGGCGATGGATACGGGTTAGGGGTGTTACATTTGATTGGTGTTAGAGCTACGTTTTAGTCGGTTCTTAGACTAACGTAGCGCATGTGAGTCTAGCTATACATGCCATATTTTATAAGTGATAGTGTGATGACTTCTGACAGTGAAATGTGTTTTATTCTTTTGTATAGTAAATGGAACCTGATCCCGATCGAGCTATAACTGATGATGTCGAGAGTGTGGCACCTATTCCCGCGCAAGGGACAGCGTCGGATGAATCTCGACCAGCTGCGAGTAATCCTGATGAGGGGGCTAAACAAGCCTTCTATAGCATGATGAATGATTGGTTCAGCCAATATATTCAGGTCAATCCGGCTGTTCAACAACCACTGAATCCGAATACTCCCCCTGTAGTACCAGTGGTACCCCAATCGTTAATCCTGAAAGAGTAAGCAAGCCTCTAGTTGACAGAATTAGAAAACACAGGGCTCAAGAGTTTAGAGCCGAAGATGATAATGATGTTGGGTGAGCTGAATTTTGGCTCGATATGTAACACCCCAACCCCTACCCAGAAGTTAGGCCCAAATCTGGTGTGTCACATTGAAGAAAACGTATAAAGAATTTGTGATTCGTACTAAAATAAGTTTTGTTAAAATCAAGAAAAACAAGTTTGATTTGAGACATTTGATGAAATACTACCAACCTCGAAGATTGATAATTCGATAGATTTAAACTAATAATCTTATAAAACGTGACTTTTGAAAACGACGTTAAAAATTTGAAGAAGATTTCCATGTTAAAAATATTTGTAAAAGTTTATTATAAAATCCATTTGTTAAATGATTTTGGAAAACCTTTATTTAAGTTTTAGAAAATTCCATTTAAAATAATTTAAGTAAAATAATAAGTATATCAAACATAAAGCAAATAATAAAATACTCCAGAGGCCTCATTACAACATAAAACCTACAATAGTAAAGTGAACGAAAATAGAAATCTAAAGTTCCAAAGTAAAACTGTAACACCCCAAACCTGGCCTAAATGCTACGACCGAATCTTGCGTGTCCTTGGGAAAAAACGTCTCCCAAACCATTTTGTTGACTTGATTTGAAAAGAAAACTTTTGTATAGTTAAAGAAAAACATGGTTGAATTGAGCGAATCGCTAAAACGATTTGAAACATTATTCAGCATGATAGAATCACTTCGTTGTTAACCTTTTTGATTATTTATCCGGCGTATAAATTTAGAAAAACTCAGAGTATTTACTTAAGTTTATAAAAATGTGTAACACCCCAAACCCGGTCAACACACCACGACCGAATCTGGTATGTTACAGGGAAAAAGGATTTTGGAGAGGTTTAGGTTTAAGTTTAAAAGTTTGAGAAAAACACTTCGCTAGATTGTGTATTTGAAGAAAAACTCGAGTAGGCTTGATTTAAATCTGTTGGTGTATTTAAAAAACCCGAAAATTTTGAAAACTTAATCAAATGTGTAGGTAAAACTAATTTATCTCTTTCAGAAGTTTAAGTTGTCTTTTATTGTTACGATAGCATCTTGACTTAGTAGAAGATCCAGTTTAAGTTAGAAAACATTTGAATCCCCTTTTATTCCAAATCTTAGTGTGATACCCGATGGTATAGTTTAAAATGTCGCTTTTGTAGTTTTGAAATCGTTGTCTTTCCAAGTTTTAGCATATTTTAACCCAATTAATTTGTTAAGGCATATTAAACATCTACTTTAAGCATCAACAAAGCAAAACATAATTTTAAAAGGCCTTTTTACAAACCAAAATAAACCCAAAAAGTAATAAAAAGCTTAAGTACCAAATTTTATAAAAGTCTGAGAAAATCTTTATTTGAGCATGGCATGAGCACCTCGAGTCCATCCCGGCTCCATGTCCGCGTCTAAGTGTCACCTGAAATGTCAAAGGAGAGAGTGAGTCGCAAGACTCGGTGTATAAACCCCCTCCCGATAATACAACATGCTAACACACATCATAGCAAAGCAATACAATTAATGCACCCGTTCCTAACCATCAATTACACCTTTTCTACCCCGTGTGGTACCAAACCACTGGTGGTGCCAAACCACTGGTGACCCAAAGTCACGATATCCATGATGTGGTGCCAAACCACTGGTGACCCAAAGTCACGAATAATCCAATGATGGGGCAAACCCATCGTGTGATACCAAATCACTAGCGACAATCCCGTATCTCATAAGTGGGGCCAACCCACGGTGGTGTCAACCACAGGGACGAGTCGCAATGAGGTGCCAAACCTCTGGTGTCCCAAAGACACAAGTGATACCAAATCACTGGTGACCGTAGTCACAAATCCGATGATGGGGCCAACCCATCGTGTGATACCAAATCACCGGCGTCAATCCCAGATAATCAACTGGGGCCAACCCACCGTGGTACTAAGCCACTGGGATGAGACGCCGAGGTGCCAAACCTCCGTGACCCAATGTCACAAAATATGTGGTACCAAACCACCTGAGGTGCCAAACCTCGGTGTCCCAAAGACACAGTGTCCCAACGACACGGATATCATACTCCCCCTCCTCTCACATTACCCATACATGTCATTCAAACTCATGTACCATATGCAAATCATGTAATTCATGCCAACATGCCCAACATTGCATCTCATAGCATATATATATATCATGGATCATCATATCAAACGTATCAACAATAGAACTTGTAATGCTACGGACTTACCCGAATCCGTGAACATACCCTACTGGGTATCATGACAGTCATCACTGTTTCACTTGTTACAACACAGGTTATTAATTTATTACTAAGAATCAGTGTGTTAGCTTACACACCTGGAATAGTGAAGGTTAACCCTAAGAATCGGTCTACGTCCCTTGATCACCTCGACAACCCTGAGCCTACAATCGGCCAACAAGGGATTAACACTTAAGCCATTCGACCATAACCATTTAAACCAAAAGGGTATATTGATTAACCCTTACCTTAACTTGATTTGGTTTCCTACCAAACCCGAACTGACAATGGTTCCTCTTTGAACAATCGGCACACCCTAAAAAGAACCGTTAATCCATTGAAACTTGGCTTATAGAATTCTAAAAGAATAGACTATCAAGATAATCTCTTACCACTACTTACCACTTGGCTTCTCCAATCGGCCGCTTCGAAATCCAAACGCCCTATATGAAAACGATTACCAAACCAACGTTAACTCCTCTCAATAGATACCGAAATCGGCCTTAAAACACACTAAAAATCGATGATTAACAAGAAAGGAAAGAAATGGCCATTCGCCAACCACCTACCCTTCCAACGCTTGAAAACAAAACCCAAAATGATCCACACCACACCCCACAATCGCCAAGAGGGAAGAAAAATAGAAAAGGAAATTTCAATAAAAGGGATGATGGTTCGCTAAAGGGTTTGGGAAAAGCAAAGTAAAAGATGAATAGGGTTACTTTGGTTTTGAAAAATAAGAAATGAAGAAGGTGTTTTGAGGTTTGGTTTACACAAGAGAAGGGAATGGAGAAAGCAAATGGAGCATTCGGTTGGCAACCACAAGGTGTAGAAGAAAAAGGGCAAAAATCTTGCAAATAGAGCTGCTTGGGGTTTCGGTTTAACTCAAATGAAGAAGAAAGAAGAATGGGAGATGCATTCGACTTCTAAAAAAAAGAATGATGGAAGCAACAAGCAAATTCGGCAAGGATGAAAGCACTTGGGGTTTCGGTTTCAAGAATGAAAAGAAAAACAAAATGGTTTCGGCTTAGGCTATTTGCAAGTGGAGAGCTTTTGCCGACTTTTGACTAAACGAAAATCACTTGGTTTTGACAAAATGGAAGGCTTAGGTTGCTATCCCTTATGAATGAAAATGCACACTTACAGTTGCCAAAATTTGGCACACTCCCACCCTCACAACACTTACCAACCGCCAACCTCCCCAAAACACTCCCCAAAATCCGCCAACCTCCCCAAACACTCCCAAGCCACTACTTCAAATCACCTTGACCAAGTCTTCCTCCACCATTTGCTCTCCACCCATCATTTGAATATGTTGACTTAGTCCATGGTAGAGTTTGAACTACCAACAACTCCTCCCGCCCATGCCAAAATGAAACAAAAGGGGGCAATCTGCGGCTTGAACTCAAGACCTCTCCCTTCCAATTGACGCCAACCACCAACTCCAAGTGGCGCATGCCTTGCCACTTTGCTAGCTCATCTCTTGTGCAACAACTCACCAAATAATATATATAACCCCCAACTCCTTCAGCTCCTCTCACCCAAAGGCTTAAACTAAAATTTTCCCACCTACTCAAGCTCACTCCTAGCCTACAACTAAGCCCCAAAACCACACAAACAACAACATAGCAAGCCATTAACATGCAAACAAAGCCAAAATAAAATAGCCCTTAACCAGGGATATTACAGTTCTACCCCCCTTAAAAATAATTTTGACTTCGAAATTACCTGGTCAGAAGAGTTGCGGGTATTGCTGTCTCATCATATCCTCGGGTTCCCACGTAGCTTCTTCCACGCCATGATTCTGCCAAAGAACCTTAACCAGAGGCACAGACTTCCTACGCAGAACCTTCACATCCCGGTCTAAAATCTGTACAGGCTCTTCCTCCATGGTCATATCTAGGTTTACCTCAATCTCTCCTACTGTTACCACATGTGACGGATCGGAACGATATCGCCTAAGCATTGAAACGTGGAACATGTCGTGAATCTGACTTAGCTCTGCTGGCAACTCGAGCTGATACGCTACTAGTCCCACTCGTCTCAGTACCTTATGTGGCCCAATAAACCTCGGACTTAGCTTGCTTTTCCTCCCGAACCTTAACACTTTCTTCCACGGGGAGACCTTCAGGAAAACCTGATCTCCCACAAGAATTCAATATCTCTTCGCTTAAGATCGGATAGGACTTCGCCGTCCAAGCTTTTTAATCGAGCTCGAATCAACTTAACCTTGTCTTCGGCCTCAAAGAACTAACTCGTCCCAATAAGCGACGCTCACTTAACTCGTCCAACAAGTAGGTGAGCGACACTTCCACCGCATAACGCTTCGTCTGTGCCATCTTGATGCTCGCTTGGTAACTATTGTTGTAAGTGAACTCAACTAGTGGTAGATACTCCTCCCAACTACCCTCAAGTCCAAAACACACCTCGTAACATGTCCTCCAAGATCAGATAACTTTTTCGATCGCCGTCGATCTGCGGATGAAATGTCGTCTTTGAAATCCAACCGTACCCGAGCCTAATGCAACACTTTCCGTAACCTTGACGTGAATTGGGATCCCTATTCGAGATGATCGACATCTGCACCCGTGCGCCTCACAATCTCGACACATACAAATTTCGCCAACCTCTCAAGTGAGTAATCCACCCTTACGGGATAAAGTGAGTGATTTAGTCGATCGATCCACAATTACCCAAATCAATCCTTCTTGCTCGGTGTAAGCGGTAATCCACCGACAAAATCCATAGTTATCCTTTCCCACTTCCACATGGGATCTTCACTTTGGTCAAGCAACCTCGACGGTAGTCGATGCTCACTTTGACTACCGACAAGTCGACACTTCCCTACAAACTCGTCACTTCCTTTTTCGCATCTTACCACCGTAATCGTTCTTTGAGATCCCTATACATTTTGCTACCTCCAAGATGCATAGCGTAGGGCTGCTATGTGCATCCCAAGAATCTTTTGCCTTAACTCAAGATCTCTCAAGATACAAGCTTTCCCGAAAACACGAACCCCATCACTAGACAAGCTATAACCCTCCAAACCATCATTCGCACTTGTGTCCTCTCGCAAGACTCAAAACCTTATCCATCAACTGCTTTTCTTTGATCCGCTCAACCCAAGTAGGCTTAACTCGCACTCTGCCCGAATACTCCCGTCGTCATACAAACTCAAGTGGGCAAACATCACTTTTAGATCCGAAACAACCTTACGGCTCAACGCGTCGCCACAATGTTAGCCTTGCCGGATGATACTCAATTGAGCAATCGTAGTCTTTCGCCACTCAATCCATCCGCTACCGCCTCGATTCAAGTCTTTTGAGTCGGAAGGTACTTCGACTCTTATGGTCGTATAGACTATCGATCTCTCTCCGCATAAGTAATGCCTCCATATCTTTAAGGCAAAACTATGTACCGCTAACTCCAGATCGTGCGCTTGATAATTTACCTCATGTGGCCTCATTTTGCCGAGATGCGTAAGCCACAACCTTCCTTCTCGTGATCAAGACACAACCCAAACATGTGTGACGATCGCAAAGACATCGTGAATTCCTTACCGACCTCAGTTGAATCGTAACCGAGCTTCGTCAAAATCTTCTTCAACTTATCGAAGCTCTCCGCCGCTTTCACCCAAATAAACGGAACCCTTTTCTTAATAATTTAGTCATCGGTCTTTGCGATCAATGAGAAACCTCTACAAATCTTCTAGAGTATCCTCGCCAAGCCCAAAAACTCCGAATCTCACCATCGACCTAGGCGGCTTCCAATTCAATATCGCCTCTATCTTACGAGGATCCACTCTAATCCCTCCGCCGATACTACATGCCCCAAGAACGCCACCTCTCTAAGCCGTAACTCGATTTGCTAAACTTCGATAAAGTCGCTTTCTCCTCGTAATCAGAATACCACCCGCAAATGCACATCATGCTCCTCCTCGCCCTTGAATATACCAAGATGTCATCGATAAAACCACTACTAATCGATCCAAATACCGTTGGAACACCCTATTCATCGATCCATGAAGGTCGGTGCATTAGTCAACCCAAACGGCATAACTAAGAACTCAAAGTGCCCATACCGAGTAATGAAATGCCGCCTTGCGATATCCGCCCTTCACCTTTAATCGGTGATACCTGCACCTTAAATGGATCTTCGAGAAAACCGACGTACCCTTGGTGATCAAACAAGTCATCTATCCGAGGCGGTGGATACTTGTTTTTGATCGTTAGCTTATTCGGATTAGTAGTCTATACACATCCGCATAGTACCGCTTTTTTCTTAACAAAGAGTACCGGTGCTCTCAAGGCGTAAACACTTGGCACGATAAAGCCTCGGTCCAATAACTCCCGGATCTCGAGCCTTAAGCTCCACTAACTCTTTAGGTGCCATCACAGACGGAGCAATAGATACCGGCGCAGATTACGGGTAATGATCTATCCCGAACTCTACCGCACGATCTCGTGGCAAACCCTAAGCTCCTCAGAAACACATTAGCAAATTCCCTAATCGTCTCGAACTGCTCCACGCAGACTCTTTATCCTCCAAGGCATACACATGAACCACATATGCTTCACATCCTTTTCTGACCATCTTCTCGGCTTTCAGAGCAGATACCATATTGGACTGATAATTTCTCCTATTCTGACCGTAACTTCTTCATCACCCATAATTTTTGTAACCATGCGCTTAGTCAAGCAATCTAACTTCGCACGGTACTTAACCACCAATCCATTCCGAGAATCAGATCGAACTCCCCGAAAGGCAGCTCCATCAGATCAGCCACGAATACTACCCCTTAGAGTTCTAGAGGTACGTCTCTATATAGCTTATCTACAACTACAGAGTGACCTAGAGGGCTTATTACGGTCATCTGCCTAGAAGATATCTCAGAGTCTAAATCCATGGTCTTCACTATGCTACTTGCAACATACGAATGTGTTGATCCCACATCAATCAAAGCAGTAAATGGAGAACCAAAGATTAAAAACGCATCGACACGACGTTCGGCGTCGCCGCCTCCTCTCGGCCGCAAGAAGATACACTAGCCCCTACCGTGTCGGCCTCGAACTACTGCACCTCCGCCGGTGCTCCACGGCCCCACCGTAACTATTACCTCCTCTCGCCATTACCTCGGCCCCTCTCATTGTGGTGGTCCATTATTCCTATCTCGAGTACGGCCCCGACTCTCGATGAATCCTAGCCAACTTATGCGACAATCCCTCACACGGTGGTCCAATGAGCCACACTCAAAACAAGCCTCTACCATCACCCAACATCCTCCCCAATGAGCTTTCCCTAACGGTTACATCATGGCGGTCCTTGCCTAGCAACAACAAACCTACCCGACCGATTCGCCCACTCGGTCTAGCCCTTTTTTGTCGATTACCGACGACCCGAAGACCCAAAGCTCCTCTTGTGTCTGTTCCTATCCATACCCCGCCTCACGACTTTAATGCCCTCGGCTACCTTCGCCTTTTCAACTAGAACAAGAACTCACGCCTGCTGGGCGCAATCAACAACCTTAATTCGCCTCGCAGCCATCCTCAAACGAACACACCTCTCATGTTCAAGAGCCACCATACCCCGCATACCGACTCAACCTCGTAAACTCGCCTCGTACTCGACTACGATTTGCTCCCTGAACTAACCTCGTAAATGCTTTCCACGCTCATTAATGTAGTTAGCTCCCACGCATTTTTTCTAATAAGCGGCCCGAAATAGTCCCAAGTCGATCTTCATCGCAATACGTTCCAACAAAGGAGCCACCATCGGTATGACTCATCTCGAGAAGTGATACTATCCCTTTAATTTTTTTCACGGTCAACAGTCTAGATCATCCATGATCCGCTTCTGTCGCTTCCGGCCAATATTCAAGAAGCTAGGAGCAACACCCGAGACACCCGAAAGAATTCAACCCGTTTGTTCAAGTCGCCAGCACAAATTTTCTAGCTCCTACGCCCACCTTCTCCGGCTACCCTTTCCGTAACCAGCGAAGATCGCTTTGTGACATGCGTCGTCCCCCGGCCGCTCTTGAACTCACCACCTCCATTTGGTGGCGGAATCGGTATCTCGCTCTTCGACTTCACTGTAACCCACGGGTTGAAATGCTCATCCTACCGTGACCACGCCCACCTCTGTACTCATGACTAACTCTCGTCGATTTAGAGAATTTTATGCATCAAGAATTATTCCACTGTTTTAAAGCAAAGTCTTATGAATATTAAAGAGGCTTTGTTTTCATGAGTCCATCGAGTCCTATCGGCCAGATCTCTAAGGTAGTCTTACTATCCCTAACCATTCAATTACATCTCATTAATATCATTATCACAAACAAATAGTACGGGGTACTTACCTGGGCGGATTGGTGCCGGTGACTCGGTGCCGTGCCTTTCAAACCATACTTTTCAAAACAAAATACTCAAAAACTATAGTTTTAAAACATTTTGGGCCTTGGGCCCACAGCCGAGCCTTTGAACTTGGCTCTGATACCACAAATGTAACACCCCAAACCCGGTCAACACACCACGACCAAATCTGGTATGCTACAGGGAAAACGGATTTTGGAGAGGTTTAGGTTTAAGTTTAAAAGTTTGAGAAAAACACTTCGCTAGATTGTGTATTTGAAGAAAAACTCGAGTAGGCTTGATTTAAATCTGTTGGTGTATTTAAAAAACCCGAAAATTTTGAAAACTTAATCAAATGTGTAGGTAAAACTAATTTATCTCTTTCAGAAGTTTAAGTTGTCTCTTATTATTATGATAGCATCTTGACTTAGTAGAAGATCCAGGTTAAGTTAGAAAACATTTGAATCCCCTTTTATTCCAAATCTTAGTGTGATACCCGATGGTATAGTTTAAAATGTCGCTTTTGTAGTTTTGAAATCGTTGTCTTTCCAAGTTTTAGCACATTTTAACCCAATTAATTTGTTAAGGCATATTAAACATCTACTTTAAGCATCAACAAAGCAAAACATAATTTTAAAAGGCCTTTTTACAAACCAAAATAAACCCAAAAAGTAATAAAAAGCTTAAGTACCAAATTTTATAAAAGTCTGAGAAAATCTTTATTTGAGCATGGCATGAGCACCTCGAGTCCGTCCCGGCTCCATGTCCGCGTCTAAGTGTCACCTGAAATGTCAAAGGAGAGAGTGAGTCGCAAGACTCAGTGTATAAACCCCCTCCCAATAATACAACATGCTAACACACATCATAGCAAAGCAATACAATTAATGCACCCATTCCTAACCATCCATTACACCTTTTCTACCCCGTGTGGTACCAAACCACTAGTGGTGCCAAACCACTGGTGACCCAAAGTCCCGATATCCATAATGTGGTGCCAAACCACTTTGGTGACCCAAAGTCACGAATAATCCAATGATGGGGCCAACCCATCGTGTGATACCAAATCACTAGCGACAATCCCAGATCTCATAAGTAGGGCCAACCCACGGTGGTGTCAACCACGTGGACGAGTCGCAATGAGGTGCCAAACCTCGGTGTCCCAAAGACACAAGTGATACCAAATCACCGTGACCGTAGTCACAAATCCGATGATGGGGCCAACCCATCGTGTGATACCAAATCACCGGCGTCAATCTCAGATAATCAATGGGGCCAACCCACCGTGGTACTAAGCCACTTGGGGACGAGACGCCGAGGTGCCAAACCTCCGTGACCCAAAGTCACAAAATATGTGGTACCAAACCACTAGAAGTGCCAAACCTCCGTGTCCCAAAGACACAAGTGTCCCAAAGACACGGATATCATACTCCCTCCTCTCACATTACCCATACATGTCATACTAACTCATGTACCATATGCAAATCATGTAATTCATGCCAACATGCCCAACATTGCATCTCATAGCATATATATATATCATGGATCATCATATCAAACGTATCAACGGTAGAACTCGTAATGCTACGGACTTACCCGAATCCGTGAACATACCCTACCGGGTATCATGATAGTCATCACTGTTTCACTTGTTACAACACAGGTTATTAATTTATTACTAAGAATCAGTGTGTTAGCTTACACACCTGGAATAGTGAAGGTTAACCCTAAGAATCGGTCTACGTCCCTTGATCACCTCGACAACCCTGAGCCTACAATCGGCCAACAAGGGATTAACACTTAAGCCATTCGGCTATAACCATTTAAACCAAAAGGGTATATCGATTAACCCTTACCTTAACTTGATTTGGTTTCCTACCAAACCCGAACTGACAATGGTTCCTCTTTGAACAATCGGCACATCGTAAAAAGAACTGTTAATCCATTGAAACTTGGCTTATAGAATTCTAAAAGAATAGACTATCAAGATAATCTCTTACCACTACTTACCACTTGGCTTCTCCAATCGGCCGCTTCGAAATCCAAAGGCCCTATATGAAAACGATTACCAAACCAACGTTAACTCCTCTCAATAGATATCGAAATCGGCCTTAAAACACACTAAAAATCGACAGATTAACAAGAAAGGAAAGAAATGGCCATTCGGCCAACCACCTACCCCTTCCAACGCTTGAAAACAAAACCCAAAAATGATCCACACCACACCCCACAATCGGCCAAGAGGGAAGAAAAATAGAAAAGGGAAATTTCAATAAAAAGGGATGATGGTTCGGCTAAAGGGTTTGGGAAAAGCAAAGTAAAAGATGAATAGGGGTTACTTTCGATTTTGAAAACAATAAGAAATGAAGAAGGTGTTTTGAGGTTTCGGTTTACACAAGAGAAGGGAATGGAGAAAGCAATTGGAGCATTGGTTGGCAACCACAAGGTGTAGAAGAAAAGGGCAAAAATCTTGCAAATAGAGTCTTGGGGTTTGGTTTAACTCAAATGAAGAAGAAAGAAGAATGGGAGAGGCATTGACTAAAAAAAAGAATGATGGAAGCAACAAGCAAATTCGCAGCAAGGATGAAAGCACTTGGGGTTTCGGTTTCAAGAATGAAAAGAAAACAAAATGGTTTCGCTTAGGCTATTTGCAAGTGGAGAGCTTTTGCCGACTTTTGACTAAACGAAAATCACTTGGTTTTGACAAAATGGAAAGCTTAGGTTGCTATCCCCTATGACCTGAAAATGCACACTTACTAGTTGCCAAAATTCGACACTCCCTCCCTCACAACACTTACCAACCGGCCAACCTCCCCCAAAACACTCCCCAAAATCCGGCCAACCTCCCTCCAAACACTCCCAAGCCACTACTTCAAATCACCTTGACCAAGTCTTCCTCCACCATTTGCTCTCCACCCATCATTTGAATGTGTTGACTTAGTCCATGGTAGAGTTTGAACTACTAACAACTCCTCCTCCCCATGCCGTCAAAATGAAACAAAAAGGGGCACTCATGGCTTGAACTCAAGACCTCTCCCCTTCCAATTGACGCCAACCACCAACTCCAAGTGGCGCATGCCTTGCCACTTTGCCAGCTCATCTCTTGTGCAACAACTCACCAAATAATATATATAACCCCCAACTCCTTCAGCTCCTCTCACCCAAAGGCTTAAACTAAAATTTTCCCACCTACTCAAGCTCACTCCTAGCCTACAACTAAGCCCCGAAACCACACAAACAACAACATAGCAAGCCATTAACATGCAAACAAAGCCAAAATAAAATAGCCCTTAACCCGGGATATTACAAAACATCCATTCCATAGATTACCTGACATGCCTTTTTCATTTAATAAAGTTTAAGAGAAAACAGAAAGAATAATAAATCCCAAAGTGAAGTTTAAGTGGCCTTATTACAAACTGAAATCCCAACTTAAAGTAAATAAAAATTAAAACCGAAATGAACATTGAAACAAAAATAGATATTTCGCATGGCCACCGCGAGTCCACCCCGGCTCTAAATCCACGATCTACGCATTATCTGCAAAATGTAATGGAAGGGGTGAGTCACCGAGGCTCAATGTGTAATTCCCCATCCCAGAAGACGTCAAACTCATACACAGATTCATATGATACCATGCATGTCATGGAACCCATTACCTAAATATCCATCCGAGTCTCCCAAATCTACCTCTTGTGGCACCTAGCCACTGGTGGTACCTAACCACTGGTAACCAAAGTTACAAATATTCATATGTGGGGCCAACCCACTTGTGGTACCTAACCACTGGTGACGATCCTTAATCGATATGTGGGGCCAGCCCACTGTGGTACCTAACCACTTGGATGAGTCACAGAAATAATCATATGTTGTACCTAACCACTGGTGGTTCCAAACCACTGAGACTTAGTCACAGAATAATAATATGTGGGGCCAATCCACGTGTGGTAACTAACCACTGGTGACAGTCTGATAAATCATCCCTTCCCCCTCCTCTCATCATACCCATATTTCATGTATATGTTTCTCCATACAATGTGATCCTGCTAAATACATAAGAAAATATAACATGGCACACATAGGTTTCACATAGATAAGGCACGATAGTCACCATAATGGACTTACCCGAGTCCTTGTTTATATCCATAAGGGTAACGTAATGTTTCCCACTGTTATTCCGGCTTTTAACAAACACAACATTTAACATAACAACATATGAAGTGCGTAAGAGTTACACACCTGACACTCGTACTATCGCACTCTCAACTTTAACACTATCGTCACTCGAGACTACCACTACCTGCCTACAATCTTTCTCCGATGTCGGCCCACAACCCAGTGGCCAATCTCGTACTGTTGATACTACTCGCTTCTTGAACTTAGGGGTTGGGTTTATAGATCCAACCCCTCCTATCGCTTGGCTAGCATTCGAGTCCATGAACACACCTTGGTCACTAAATCATAATAAAGCAATGAGAACAAACTAAAAGAAATTGGTGTTCACAGCCACAGCCCTTACCTAGATCGACAAATCCCAGAGCCTTAGACTTGACCCACCGACTAACCAACTCCTAGAGATCTTCAACCGCAAGTGACACCACCCCACCTATATTCGTTCAAGCAGCCAACTATTAAACCAAGCGGCCATTTGGCTTAAGCAGGAAATCCCGAAAGAGATTACAAGATAAAAGAAATTACCCCTCTTACCTTCACTTGACCGATTCAAACACCACCTAGCAAGATTTGGCCCAACAACCCCTTAAAGATGATTCGGCAAGAGCTGGAATAGTAGGGAATCCAAAATAGAAAGCCGAAAATGGAAACAAGATCTTCAATTGTATGATTAAGGGTTTCGGTTCTTAGAGAGATGAAGAAAACACTATTGAAAAATGGCTAAAAGGTTCGGCTATGGAAGAAGAAAATATGGGCAAAGAGGGTTCGACTTTTAGGAAGATATTGAAGAGGAGAAAAGAGCTAGAGGGTTTCGGTTTTGGAGAGAAATTGAGGCAAATGAGAGAACCCACAAGAGAAGAGAATTTTGGCTTGAAGAGAGAAGGTGAGAAAGAAAGAAAAAGATGAAAAAGATGGTCACTTGTGCCTACTAATTTTGGCATATCAAACCGAATTTCACCCCCTCCCCAGAGCTTGATTTTCAGCCAACTCATCCTCCACCTGATAACTCTTATCCTCCCTTGTTATCTTAATCTACTTCCTCCCTTCAAAAGAGGCCTCCTTAGCACCAACTCTTCCCCTCATAAATCAACATATTATCTACATAAATAAAAGAATTAAATCTCCTATTTTCTAGCCATTGTGTCGCCCTCCCTTCCTCTCTTAGAGTGCCAAATATTAGCCCAAAAGCATGGGCTCTAAGCGGCCAACACTTAGGCCCAATCCTCCCCTTAGGGACGCCGCCTACTTGCTCCCTTACAGCACCACTAGATTTTGGGCCACCAGCCCACCTTGCAAAATTTAAACATAGATACCCCTTCTTTCTTTCCTATAGCTCCCCATTAGAAAATTAACCCAGGTCTCAGCCCAAACTTGAGCCCAATTCGGACCTCTAAGTCTCAAGCTAACACTTTAACCCTACAACACACAAAATGCACAGAACCACTCACTCAGGATGTTATAGTTCTACCCCTCTTAAATTAAATTTCAGCCTCGAAATTTACCTGATCAAAAGAGTTGAGGGTATTGCTATCGCATAACATCCTCCGGCTCCCATGTCGCTTCTTCGGATCCATGGTTCCGCCATAATACCTTCACCAAGGGGGCTAATTTCCTACGCAGTACTTTGACATCTCGATCCAGGATCTGCACTGGTTCCTCCTCAAAAGATAAGTCTGGGCTCACCTCAATTTCTTTCACCGGCACAACATGAGACGGATCTGAGCGATAGCATCTAAGCATGGAAAAATAGAACACATTATGGATCTGACTCAACTCTGGTGGCAACTTGAGCTAATAAGCTACTGGTCCCACTCGTTTCAACACCTGATAAGGCCTGATAAACCTAGGGCTCAGCTTGCCTTTCTGACCAAATCTCAGCACTTTCTTCCAATGTGACACATTCAAGAAAACCCTGTCCCCTTTGCAAATTCTATATCCTTTCGTTTGAGATCGGCATAAGACTTTTGCCTATCTGAAGCTTCCTTCAGAGGAGTTCAAATCAGCCTAACCTTCTCTTCTGTTTCAGCTACCAACTTTGGACCCAATAACTGCCGCTCCCCCAACTCCGTCCAACACGTCGGGGTATGACACTTCCGACCATATAACGCTTCATATGGTGCCATCCGAATACTTGCCTGGTAACTATTGTTGTATGCGAACTCTACCAATGGCAGAAATTCTTCCCAACTACCTCTGAAATCCAAGGCACAACCCCTTAGCATATCTTCCAAGACCTGGATTACCCTCTCCAACTGTCCATCCGACTGGGGATGAAATGTCGTACTGAAATCCAACTTTGTACCCAATGATTAGTGTAACGCTTTCCAAAACCTCGACGTGAACCTAGGGTTCCTATCAGAGATAATCAACACTGGCACCCCATGTAACCTCATAATTTCTGCCACATATAACTTAGCTAACCTTTGGAGAGAGTAATCAACTTGAACTGGTATAAAATGAGCCGACTTTGTTAAACGATCAATGATCACCCAGACCGAATCCTTCTTTGTAGGCGTAAGGGGTAGCCCACTAACGAAATCCATCGTGATCCTTTCCCATTTGCATTGCGAAATCTTTATAGGTTGCAACAATCTCGAGGGTAATTAATGTTCGACTTTAACCTGTTGACACGTCAAACACTTACTACAAATTCAGTTACTTCTCGTTTTAGGTCCTGCAAATCCCAGTACATCTTACTACCTCCAGGATGCATAGCGTATGGACTGCTATGAGCCTCCCAAAGAATCTTCTGCCTTAACTTTAGATCTTTAGGCATGCAAACCTTCCCCTGAAAACATAGCACTCCATCACCACTTAGGCTATACCCCTCCAATCCATCATTCTGCACTTGCAAACACCGAGCGTTCAAGACTTCATCCACTAGTTGTTTTTCCTTAACCTAGTTTACCCACGTTGGCTTCACTTGCAGTTCTGCTAATAGACTTCCATCTTCATAAAGAATAAGGTGGGAAAACGAGGCTCTTAAATCTGCCACCACCTTGCGGCTCAAGGCGTCAGCTACCACATTAACCTTACCTGGATGGTACTCAATCGAGCAATCATAATCCTTCAACAGCTTGATCCACCTCCTCTACCTTAAATTCAATCCCTTTTGAGTAAGGAGGTATTTCAAACTCTTATGATCTGTGTACACAATAGACCTTTATCCATACAAGTAATGTCTCTAAATTTTTAGGTCGAAAACCACTGGAACCAACTCCAGATCATGTGTCAGGTAATTCACCTCGTGAGGTCTCAATTATCGAGAAATATACGCTACTACTTTCCCTCTTGCATTAGTACACGCCCTAACCCTATATGCGATGCATCACAATAAACCGTAAACTCTTTCCCTGCTTCAGGTTGAGTCAGCACCGGAGCTTTCGTCAAAATCCTTTTTAACTTCTCAAAACTTTCTTGTTGCTTGTCTGACCACACAAACGGAACCGCTTTCCTTAGCAACTTGGTTAGCGGCACTGCAATCAAAGAAAACCCTTCCACAAACCTCCTGTAATATCCTGCTAAACCCAGAAAACTCTGAATCTCTACCATAGACTTTGGTGGTTTCCAGCCTAACACAGCTTCAATCTTACGTGGGTCCACCCTAATCCCCTCAGCTGACACCACATGACCCAAAAAGGTAACTTCCTTCAACCAAAACTCGCAGTTACTAAACTTAGTAAATAATTGCTTCTCCCTTAGAATCTGCAAAACCACTCGCAGATGTGCATCATGCTCTTCCTCCGATTTCGAGTACACCAGAATATCATCTATAAACACTACGATGAATCGGTTTAAAACGGATGAAACACCCGATTCATCATATCCATAAACACTGCTAGGGCATTGGTCAACCCAAACGGCATCACCAAAAATTCATAATGACCGTAACGAGTACGAAAAGCCATTTTATGGATATCCGCCTCTTTCACCTTAAGCTGGTGATACCCCGACCCCAAATCTATCGTGGAAAAGACTGAGGCTCCCTTAAGTTGGTCGAACAAATCGTCTATCCTTGGCAATGGATACCTATTCTTAATTGTCAACTTATTCAACTAACGGTAATCAATGCACATTCGCATTGATCCGTCCTTTTTCTTAACAAAAAGCACAGGTGCCCCCCAAGGCGATACACTTGGCCGGATAAAACCCCAATCCAACAACTCCTGAATCTATGCTTTCAGCTCCACCAACTCCTTCGGTGCTATTCTATACGGGGCAATAAACACTAGCGCTATTCCTGGTAGAAGGTCTATACCAAACTCCACTTCGCGATCCAGAGGCAAACCCGAAAGCACTTTTGAAAAGACATCGGTAAATTCTTTCACCGTTCAGACATTCTCTAAAGCTGATTCCTTAACCTCCAAGGCACAAACATAAGCCAAAAACACCTTACATCCTTTCCTCACCATCTTCTCAGCCTTCAAAGCGGATGCCACACTAGATAGGTAGTTTCTTCTCTCACCTATCATCACCACCTCTTCACCTCGTCTGCATTTCAAGACCATGTGCTTAGTTGCCTGATCCAAGCCCGCTTGATACCTTACCAACCAATCCATCCCTAGGATTAGATCAAACTCCTCGAAGGGCAATTCCATCAAATTAGCTTGAAACACTACCCCTTGAAGTTCTAAGGGTACATCCCTATATAGTTTGTCTACTACCACAGAGTGTCCTAGAGGGCTAATTACCGTCATCTCCCTAACAGAAGTCTCATAGGCTAAGTTCAAGGTTCCCACTATACTACTAGCAACATAAGAGTGCGTCAAACCAGCATCAATCAAAGTAGTATAAGGTAACCCAAAAATTAAAAACGTACCGGTTATGATGTCCGGTGGGTCGCCCTCCTCTCAACGCTTTGCTGTAGAGACCAACCCACGCTGTCTTGCATCGATATTTCCAGCACCCCTACCCGGTGCTCCACGGCCTCATCCGTTTCCATTACCACCCTTGGCTACACCTCGACCCCTCTGCGGTCGCTGACCATCTCCTCTAAATTGTGTATGCCCTTGATTCACAGTTTGCGTCCTAGCCGGCCTCCACAGACAATCCCCTACCTGGTGATCCATTGGCCCACACTCGAAACGCCCCTATTACCTGCCCAACATTCCCCCGAATGTGACTTCCCACATCGAGCACACCGAGGTGGCCATTGAATAGCAGCAGTAGGCCTTGCAGCTTGATCCGGTCCACCAAATCTAGCTCTTTTTTTAGAACTCTTAGCAGACCCTGATGGCCCAAAACTCCTTTTATCCCTGTTCCTATTTTGATTTTGTTTCTCTATTTGTTTCACCTCCTCAGTAATCTTGGCCTTTTCTACAAGAATAGCGAATTCTCTCTCTCGTTACGAAGCAATCAACACCGCAGCTCATCCCTTAGTCCGTCCTTAAACCTAACACAGCGCTCATGCTCCGTAGCAATGATACCCCGAGCATACCTGCTCAACTGCAAGAATTCCGCTTCGTACCCGGATACCGACTTACTCCCCTGCACCAAATTCAAGAACGCCTTACCTTACGCATCCATATAACTAGACCCAACGTACTTCCTCTAGTAAGCCGCCTTAAAGAAATCCCAAGTGATGTCATCATCCATCGCACCTTCCCTGATCGTAAGCCACCACTGATAAGACTCATCCTAGAGAAGAGACACTATCCCTTTCAACTTCTCTTTAGCCGTGAAATCCAAATCATCCATTATGCGCTCTGTTGCCTCTAACCAATACTCGCTGTGTTGGGAGCTACACATGAAACTCCCCTAAATACCTCTGCTCCATTAGCTCGGAGTCATTTGGACATAGATTTTTGAGCCCTCGCACCTACGCCTACTCTAGCGACTCTCTCTAAGACCCGTAGCATAGCCTGTGACACCACGTCATCACCACCCCTTTGCTTTTGAAATTCAGTGCCCATAACTGGGCGCTGGTACCTCATTCTCTAACTCATAACCAGACTCTACTAGTTTCGACACAATCGTCCTACCCCTACCACGGTCGCGTACAATACGCCCTCGACCTTGAGTGCTCATTCTACCGTTTGTGATTTAACTTGATTTAAAAATTTTATAGGTTAATACCTTTTTCTTCCACTGATTAACAACGAACAGTCTAATGGAAGAAAGTTTTAACAGTGGTTCTTTCGAATTTAAACTATGTCTACATAGTTCAGTTCTTAAGTCTGTATTTCTAATTCTAAAATTCACATTCAATCAACATTCAGCAGAGTACCACATACATGTATTCAACACAAGTACATCCATGGACTCACGTTCATTGCCTAGGGGTATTTTCATCATTTTACTACCCAGGGGTATTTTCGTAATTTTAACCTACAGGGGTATTTCGATAATTTTATTATCTGAGGGTATTTTGGTAATTTTTCCAATTTTGGTAACTTTCATAAATCAAGGGTAATTTGATAATTCTTCAAACAAGGGTGCTTTAGTCATTTTCTAAACAGGGTTATTTTGGTCATTTTACAAAATTAAGGGTATTTTGGTCATTTTACAAAATCAAGGTCATATAAATAATTTTACAAAGATGGGGTACTAGTCCCTTTCGAGTTTTAGTTAAAACTTTGGCCCGTTAACAAGCCCTCACGGTTAAGGTGAACAGTCACTACGCACCAGGTAGGATTCTAGAGAAGAGGAGGTGAGTCGCTAGGACTGCTTAAATACTAAGCTCTTCGTGAATCCAATCGTAGGTATGCGTATGCCTGTTACCACACCCTAGTCCTTCTGACTTGCTCACGGACGTATTTATTTAGGGAAGTTAAGTTTTATGGAATTTAGGAGTTTGTGTAACTAGGCCTACGGTCCATAAGCCCTAACATATCTATCTATGTCCCTATAAACCCATTAATCCCATCACATATATATATATCACATCAGAGGTTAGGATACTTACCTGGGTGGATCAGTTCCGGAGACTCAGGTGCCATGCTTTTCGAGATATACATCTCCCCAGAAATTATTTTACAGACCTTTTATTGAAAATACTTTGGGCCTTACACTCACAGCTGAGCTTTTGAATCGGGCTCTGATACCAAAAATGTAACACCCCAAACCCGGCCTAAACACTACGACCGAATCTGGCGTGTCACTGGGAAGAAAACGTCTTCCAAACCATTTGTCGACTTGATTTGAAAAGAAAACTTTTGTGTAGTTAAAGAAAAACGTGGCTGAATTGAGCGAATTGCTAAAACAATTTGAAACATTATTCAGCATGATAGAATCACTTCGTTGTTAACCTTGTTGATTATTTATCCGGCATATAAATTTAGAAAACTTAGAGTATTTACTTAAGTTTATAAAAACGTCCATTCCATAGATTACCTGACATGCCTTTTTAGTTTAATAAAGTTTAAGAGAAAACAGAAAGAATAATAAATCCCAAAGTGAAGTTTAAGTGGCCTTATTCCAAACTGAAATCCCAACTTAAAGTAAATAAAAATTAAAACCGAAATAAACATTGAAACAAAAATAGATATTTCGCATGGCCACCGCAAGTCTACCCCGGCTCCAAATCCACGATCTATGCATTATCTGCAAAATGTAATGGAAAGGGTGAGTCACCGAGACTCAGTGTGTAATTTCCCATCCCAGAAGACATCAAACTCATACACAGATTCATATGATATTATGCATGTTATGGAACCCATTACCTAAATATCCATCCGAGTCTCCCAAATCTACCCATTGTGGCACCTAGCCATTGGTGGTACCTAACCATTGGTAACTGAAGTTACAAATATTCATATGTGGGGCCAACCCACTTGTGGTACCAAACCACTAGTGATGATCCTTTCAATCGATATGTGAGGCCAACCCACTGTGGTACCTAACCACTGGGACGAGTCACAGAAATAATCATATGTGGTACCTAACCACTGGTGGTTCCAAACCACTGAGACTTAGTCATAGAATAATAATATGTGGGGCCAACCCACGTGTGGTACCTAACCACTGGTGATAGTCTGATAAATCATGCCTTCCTCCTCCTCTCATCATACCCATATTTCATGTATATGTTTCTCCATACAATGTGATCATGCTTAATACATAAGAAAATATAACATGGCACACAGAGGTTTCACATAGATAAGACACGATATTCACCATAATGGACTTATCCGGAGTCCTTGCTTATATTCGTAAGGGTAACGTAATGTTTCCCACTGTTATTCTGGCTTTTAACAAACACAACATTTAACATAACAACTTATGAAGTGCGTAAGAGTTACACACCTGACACTCGTACTATCGCACTCTCAACTTTAACACTATCGTTACTCGAGACTACCACTACCTACCTACAATCTTTCTCCAATGCCGACCCACAACTCGGTGGCCAATCTTGTACTGTCGATACTGCTCGATTCTTGAACTTAGGGGCTGGGTTTACAGATCCAACCCTCCTATCGCTTGGCTGGCATTCGAGTCCATGAACACCTTGGTCACTAAATCATAATAAAGCAATGAGAACAAACTAAAAGAAATTGGTGTTCACGGCCACAGCCCTTACCTAGATCGACAAATCTCGGAGCCTTGGACTTGATCCACTGACTAACCAACTCTTAGAGATCTTCAACCGCAAGTGACACCACCCCACCTATATTCGATCAAGCAGCCAACTATTAAACTGAGTAGCCATTTGGCTTAAGCAAGAAATCCTGAAAGAGATATTACGAGATAAAAGAAATTACCCCTCTTACCTTCACTTGACCGATTCAAACACCACCTAGCAAGATTATGCCCAACAACCTCTTAAAGATGATTCAGCAAGAGCTGGAACAGTAGAGAATCCAAAATAGAAAGTCAAAAATGGAAACAAGATCTTCAATTGTATGATTAGGGGTTTTGATTCTTAGAGAGATGAAGAAAACACTGTTGAAAATGGCTAACAAGTTCGGCTATGAAAGAAGAAAATATGGGCAAAGAGGGTTCGGCTTTTAGGAAGATATTGAAGAGGAGAAAAGAGCTAGAGGGTTTCAATTTTGGAGAGAAATTGAGGTAAATGAGAGAGCCCACAAGAGAAGAGAATTTTGGCTTGAAGAGAGAAGGTGAGAAAGAAAGAAAAAGATGAAAAAGACGATCACTTGTGCCTACTAATTTCGGCATATCAAATCAAATTTCACCCCCTCCTCAGAGCTTGATTTTTGGCCAACTCCTCCTCCACCTGATAACTCTTATCCTCCCTTGTTATCTTAATCTACATCCTCCCTTCAAAAGAGGCCTCCTTAGCACTAACTCCTCCCCTCATAAATCAACATATTATCCACCTAAATAAAAGAATTAACTCTCCTATTTTCTAGCCATTGTGCCGTCCTCCCTTCCCCCCTTAGAGTGCCGAATATTAGCCCAAAAGCATGGGCTCCAAGCGGCTAACACTTAGGCCCATTCCTCCCTTAGGGACGCCGCCTACTTGCTCCCTTACAGCACCACCAGATTTTGGGCCACAAGCCCACCTTGCAAATTTTAAACATAGATACCCCTTCTTTCTTTTTCTATAGCTTCCCATTAGAAAATTAACCTGGTCTCAGCCCAAACTTGAGCCCAATTCGCACCTCTAAGTCTCAAGCTAACCCTTTAACCCTATAACACACAAAATGCATAGACCCACTTATTCAAGATGTTACAAAAATAACATTTCTGAAGTATGGTCTCCACCGAGTCATCCATGGCCCAAGTCCACATCACTGAGCATTACCTGAAAGGATTAAGAAAGAAAAAGGGGGTGAGTTACAAGAACCCAGTGTGAAATCCCCTTACCGTTGTTCATTGGGCTTGAACCCATTTAACAAAAATTTAGGCCTGAGCCCATCTAACAATAACTTGGGCTGAAGCCCATTAAGCATAATCTTGGGCCAAAGCCCATTTACATATAATAAATAAATGATATGAATGTAACCCATCCCATCTAGCCAATCTCTCCACCCGTACCAAGCAATCTCTCTTGTGTGGATCAAGTCAACCCACCCCGTTAGTCTCTCCAAACGCAAGCAAATTGCCATTTATAATAATAATTCGCAGGCCAGTGGCCAGTTATAATCGCAGGCATTTAGCCATTTATAATATCAGAATTTGTGGCGAAGCCACCAGATTAACATAATATACATGGCATAGCCACCAGACAGATTGTGACAGAGTCACCAAAATATGCGGCAGAGCCATCAAATAGCTTCCTCCAATCATCAACATCCCAAACCCATGCAAAATTATGTGAATGCAACATTCATAGCAAATTATGATATTTACAATATAACAACGATAATTAATAACATCAGAGATTTATTACAAATAATTTAGCCCATTAACACTTTGCAAAATTGGCCCATTATGCCATATATCAAATTCGGCCCATTTAGCCATATATCAAATTGGCCCATTAAGCAATATATCAAAATTGACCCATTAAGGCAATCTATAAAATCGGCCCATTAAGGAAATCTATCAAATCAGCCCTTTAGGGGCATTTTCGTAATTCAACTCATAAGGGTATTTTTCGTAATTTCGCAACCACAGACTTAATTACTAATTTGGGACATAAAACTTGAAACTATCCATCTGCGTCATACTGACTAATTTGACTATAACTTGGGTTAGAAAACTCAAAATCTAAATCCGTAAATTTTCCTTGAAACTAAACTCATATATCTTCTTACTAAAATTTTTCTAGAATTTTTTTGTCTTAACCATTTAGTACAGTTTATTCCTTAAAGTTTCCCTTATTTTACTGTCCAACGATTCTAACCTCTCTTGCCTTAATTTCAAATATCTCCCTATACAGTTTTCATATACTGCTCCCACTTGTTTCTACTGAAAATAGACTCACTAATAAATCCATACATAAAGTATAACCCATAATTCACTTTTTAAAATTTTATATGATTTTTCCAAGACAGATCAGGGAACCACGAAGTCATTCAGAACTAGTCTCACTAAAATTAAGATATCTTAGAATATAAAATTCCTCTTCCTTCTCCGTTTCTTCCTTATCAAAATAGACACAGTAAGGTTTTATTTGATTTCTCATTCACTTTCTAATTCCCTTTCTCCTATTTTTCATGATTTTTTGAAATCATGTCACTGCCACTAACCAAAACTATTTTTTTACAAAAACATGGTTACCACTATGAACTTACGCGCGCCCGAGTGATCCTGGATGCTAATTTTCGATTTTATTTGGTATTTCGACCAAATCACAGAGCATTTCATGAAAATTTTTAGAGAAATGTGAGATCACACACCATTTCAAACATGTATTTGGAATGTACGGGATTACACACCTTATTCGGAATCCGTAACACGATATTCTCTGCGGCACCTAAAGATACAATCGGTCAAGAATTTGTCCAAAACCCAATTTACAAATACATCCAAGTATTGCAATTGATTTAACAATCTATATCACTTACCAACGATCCGAGTCTCCTATTACGAGAGATAGGTGTTCGACTTTACCGCTATTTCTAAAAAATCCACAAGTAGAGAGTATCGCGTGATTTCGTGCCTAACAACATAATCGATTAGCCAAACTTTCAATCTGATTAACACCATAACCGAATAGTGATATCGAATGGACTATGAAAAGACTCATTACCTTAATCGATGATAATCTCGATTCCCACCAATTGGCTTATGACTACGAATGAATCAACAAGGATTTGGTATTAGGCCACCCACTAGAACTCTGCGAAAAAGAGTTGATCAAATATGAGAGTGATTGAGAGAGTGATATTTTGATAAGAAACAAAGTGGAATAGCCGTATAGTGATGAACATGCATATCCGGCTAGAAAGAGAAGAAATGAAAGGATTAGAAATGAAGCCCTTACCTGATTCAACCAAAGAGAGATGTCCAACAAACAAAAATGGGGAAGATAGAAGATGATAGAAATTCGGCTATCAAAAGAAGATGAACAAAAGATGAATATTTGACTAAACAAAAGAGAAGAAAAATGCACAATTGTGCTAGGAGGTTTCGACAAAGAGAATAGCAAATTGGAAGAAGATGACACAAAAGTTGCAAATAGGATTTTTGGCCAAAACAATACCAAGACCTTACCAAATGCCAAAGTAAAAATTTCAGCTACCTATCTACCTCCAAAACCGTCCACATGCATTATAATATTGGTCAAACATTTGGCCAACCATAATTTCCATAACATTTTCCCCTTTTTGTGCCAACATGTCCCCCATACTTGCCTTTTTCTTTTGATTCCTTTCCCCAACCTCAACCTTTCCTTATTTCCTTAACCACCTTACCAAAAATAAAGAAGTCCACCTTGCCATATATACCTCTTGGCCGACACTTAAGGAGAGCATGAAAAAATAATAGTCAAAATTTACACATAATGGGATTTGAACCTCTTCCCTTAAAGTCTTTCACTTGATGCCATAACCTCTTTACTAATTGTTCATTTATGCTAAAAAATTACTCATTTATTTCTATAAGCCTTGAAGCTACTTACCATCTCTCCTTAAAGTGCTAAAATACCAAATTTTTCCTAAGGCCCAATTAAACCCGAGACTTCATAGAAACCCCGTAACCTTTCAAATTCACTTAACTAATAAGTCCAATTTGCAACAATGCCATTCTCATATTCTTAAAAATTTTGAACATTCTTACGCCCAAGGCCCATTTAGCCCAATCCTACTAGGCCCAATTTCGGGATGTTACAATTCTACCCTCCTTAAAGAAAATTTCGTCCTCAAAATTTTCATCCTACTACTAAACACATTGCTCAAATCACAATACTATGCTTTCGCTGGGCAATTTGATCTTAATAACACTAATTCACTTTCTATCTTTAACCTTGGAAACTCTTCATATCATCAAATATCAAATCCTTAGAAGCAAACAAGTATTTATCACTCATTCATAAAATTTTCTACATTCAACCAAAATATACCCATCTTAGTGGTGATGGAATAATCCCGAGCCCTATGCTCCTTAGACCCATATCTCAAACATGCTCTTGACCTCCTCCAGCATTCACCCGAATGACACCTTCCGCAATAATTACAAACTGGAAAGATTGGACGTGCCTTGACACGCTTCACAGAACGAGACTGCGACCCTAAAGAACTGTGATCTCCTTTCTTCTTATAGTCTACGCACCCAACTCGAAGTGACTTACCGATTCTTTTAACCTCCTCCAATACTTCTTTAACTAACTGAGTCAACTCATCAACCCCAGCTTGATCATGAGATTCCGTTTCAGCCACTAGTAATGCCAACGCTTCCCTTTCAAAAACATGCCTCGGTGCTGAAGATCTACCCCTATCACTTCGGCCTATACCACGTCCATGTCTTCTAGTGCTCATATTGACTAAGTCAATTTAATCGTATTAAGAGTTTTATGAATCATTAAGCTATTTCAGTGCTTATTAAACAATGTTTTATGGAGTATAGAAAGTAGGGTTGTTTTCGCAAAAACGCATCCTACAGTCTCAATCTCTATAGTTTCGATACCTAAAACTAGAAGTTCTAGAGTATTCCTACAGTTATATCATAATCATCATAATCATACAATAATAACATACACTTACCTGACTTGGTGCCGGATACCCGTGGTGCCATACTTTTTTTAGAACATGCATTTTTAATTTAACATTCAAACTGCTTTGGAAAACATTTTTGAACACAAACCACTGTCGAGTTTTAAAACTGGGCTCTGATATCATAAAATGTAATACCCCAAACCGACCCAGAAGTTAGGCCCAAATTTAGTGTGTCACATTGAAGAAAACGTATAAAAGATTTGTGATTCGTACTAAAATAAGTTTTGTTAAAATCAAGAAAACAAGTTTGATTTGAGACATTTGATAAAATACTACTAACCTTAAAGATTGATTGATAATTCGATAGATTTGAACTAATAATCTTATAAAACGTGACTTGTGAAAATGACGTTGAAAATTCGAAGAAGATTTCCATGTTAAAAATATTTGTAAAAGTTTATTATGAAATCCATTTGTTAATCGATTTTGGAAAACTTCTATTTTAAATTGTAACATCTGAAAATTGGGCCTAGTAGGATTAGGCCCAATGGGCCTTGGGCATAAGAATGTTCAAAATTTTTGAGAATATGAGAATGGCATTGTTGCAAATTTGACTTATTAGTTAAGTGAATTTGGAAGTTTACGGGGTTTCTATGAAGTCTCGGGTTTAATTGGGCCTTAAGAAAAATTTGGTATTTTAGCAGTTTAAGGAGAGATGGTAAGTAGCTTTAAGGCTTATAGAAATAAATGAGTAAATTGTTAGCATAGATGAGCAATTAGTAAAGAGGTTATGGAATCAAGTGAAGGATTTTAAGGGAAGAGGTTCAAATCCCATTGTGTGCAAATTTTGACTATTATTTTTGCATGCTCTCCTTAAGTGTCGGCCAAGAGGTATATATGGCAAGGTGGACTTCTTTATTTTTGGTAAGGTGGCTAAGGAAATAAGGAAAGGTTGAGGTTAAGGAAAGGAATCAAAAGAAAAAGGCAAGTATGGGGGACATGCTGGCACAAAAAGGGGAGAATGTTATGGAAAGTGTGGTTGGCCAAATGTTTGACCAATATTGTAATACATGTGGATGATTTTGAGGGTAGATAGGTAGCTAAAATTTTTACTTTGGCATTTGGTAAGGTCTTGGTATTGTTTTGGCCAAAAATCCTATTTGCAACTTTTGTGTCATCTTCTTCCAATTTGCTATTCTCTTTGCCGAAACCTCCTAGCACAATTGTACATCTTTCTTCTCTTTTGTTTAGTCAAATATTCATCTTTTGTTCATCTCCTTTTGATAGCCAAATTTCTATCATCTTCTATCTTCCCCATTTTTGTGTGTTAGACATCTCTCCTTGGTTGAATCGGAGTTCTAGTGGGTGGCCTAATACCAAATCCTTGTCGATTCATTCGTAGTCATAAGCCAATTGGTGGGAATTGAGATTATCATCGATTAAGGTAAGTAGTCTTTTCATAGTCCATTCGATATCGCTATTCGATTATGGTGTTAATTGGATTGAAAGTTTGGCTAATCGATTATGTTGTTAGGCACGAAATCATGCTATACTCTCTACTTGTGGATTTTTCAAAAATAGTGGTAAAGTCGAACACCTATCTCTCTTAATAAGAGACTCGGATTGTTGGTAAGTGATATAGATTATTAATCAATTGTAATACTTGAATGAAGTTGAAAACTGGGTTTTGGACGAGCTGTTGATCGATTGTATCTTTAGGTGCCGCGAAGAATATCATGTTATGGATTCCGAAGAAGGTGTGTAATCCCGTACTTTTCGAAAACATGTTTGAAATGGTGTGTAATCCCTTACTTTCTGGAAACATGTTTGAAATGGTGTGTAATCCCGTACCTTCCGATAACATGTTTGAAATGGTGGTAATCTCACATCTCTCTAAAAGTTTGTATGATATGTTTTGTGATTCGGTCGAAATACCGAAGCAAACCGAAAACCAACATCCATGATCACTTGGGAGTGCATATATTCGTAATAGTAACCATATTTTGCAATGAAATAGTCTTGGTCAATGGCAGTGACATGAGGTCAAAAAATCATGAAAAATAGGAAAAAGAGAATTAGAAAGTGAATAAGATATCGAATAAAAGCTTACTGTGTCTACTTTGGTATGGAATAAATGGAGAATGAAAAGGAATTTTATATTATGAGATATCTTAATTTTAGTGATACTGGTTCTGATTAACTTCGTGGTTCCCTAATCTATTTTGGAAAAATTGTATAAAATTGTACAAAGTGAATTATGGGTTATAATTTATATGTATGGATTCCTTAGTGAGCCTATTTTCATTAGAAATGAGTAGGAGAAATATGTGAAGACTATACGGTGAGATATTTGAAATTAAGTCAAGAGAGATAAGAATCATTAAATAGTGTAACAAGGGAAATTTTAAGGAATAAACTGTACTAAATGATTAAGACAAAAATTTTGGAAAAATCTTGTAAGAAGATATATGAGTTTAGTTTCAAGTAAAATTTACGGATTTAGATTTCGAGTTTCCTATCCCAAGTTATAGTCAATTTAGTCAGTATGACGCAGATGGACAGTTTCAAGTTTTATGTCCCAAATTAGTAATTAAGTCCGAGGTTGCGAAATTACAAAAATACCATTAGAGGGTAAATTACCGAAATAACCCTGGGTTGCAAGATTACCAAATTACTCTTAGTGGGTAAAATTATCGAATTATGAAATTACCCTTATGTGTCGAATTACGAAATTGCCCTTATGTGCCGAATTATAAAAATACCCTTATGGGTCGAATTATGAAAATGCCCCTAATGGGTCGATTTGATAAGATTGCCTTAATGGGCTGATTTGATAAGATTACCTTAATGGGCTGATTTGATAAGATTGCCTTAATGGGCTGGTTTGATAAGATTGCCATAATGGGCTGGTTTGATAAGATTGCCTTAATGGGCTGGTTTGATAAGATTGCCTTAATGGGCTGATTTGATAAGATTGCCTTAATGGGCTAGTTTGATAAGATTGCCTTAATGGGCTGATTTTGTAAAGTGTTAATAGGCCAAATTGTTTGTAATGAATCTCTAAGTTATTAATTATTGTTTATAATTGTAATACCAATTACTATGTATGCTATATATGCATAATTTTGCATGGGATGGGAAAATGTTGAAGAGAAGTTCTGGTGGCTCTGCCACATATTTTGGTGACTCGCCATTATCCGTCTCGGTGGCTATGCCACGATATTCTGTTATTCGTGGCTTCGCCACAAATTTCATACTATAAATGGCTAAATGCTGCGATTATAAATGGCCACCGGCTGCGAATTATTGTTATAAATGGCTTAATGCCTGCGATTGGTGTGTTGGCGGGCTGGGTGTAACACCCCAAACCCGGCCCATGAGTCCTGATCGGATCTGGTATGTCACTGGGTTAAATATTTTGGGCAAATTTGAAAGTTTGGTGAAATTTAATAAAATTTGGCTAAGGTATTAAACCGAGTTTGAAAACTCAATTGGGCCTTTTATAAATACAGTTGGGCTTTATAAACCCTTTTGAAAACATTTGATCATGTATATTTTAAAAACATCATGTTGTAGTTGACTAAGTCTATTTTTGGTTACCCGATGGTAACGTCTTTGAAAACTCGTAGAAGTTATTAAGTTTGAAAATTTTCTTTTAACCGGTTCATTTAATATTTATAAAATTCCATTTGTATGAGTAAAATAAAGCCATAAAATAAAACATCCAACAATAATAATAGCGGCCTTATTACAATCCCAAAATAAAAACTTAGAAAATAAATAACTAAAACTGAGTTAAACAAGTTCCAAATATGAAAAACAAGCATGGCCACCTCGAGTTCACCGGGCTCCTCATCCGCGATCTACGAGTCACCTGAAAAAAATATTAAAGGAAAAGGTGAGTCACCAAGACTCAGTGTGTAACCCTTTTCCCGGTTTAGTGCAACAACATACACAATTTATAACAATTTAACATGCACTAAATTATGCACCCAACCTAGCCATCCAAACACCTTTCTCTACCCCGTGTGGTACCAAACCACTGGTGGTGCCAAACCACTGGTGACTTAAAGTCACGAAATTCATCAATAATTGTCGTGCAAACCATTGGTGGGGCCAACCTACGTGTGATACCAAATCACTGGCCGATCCCATAATATAATCCATGGGGCCAACCCACCGTGGTGCTAAGCCTTTGGACGAGACGCTATGAGGTGCCAAACCTCTGGAGGTGCTAAACCTCCGGTGACCGTAGTCACGAAATGTGGTACTAAACCACCGTGTCGGTCGACACTAATATCACTTCCCTCCACTCATATATCCCACATCAATCCATGATATTTAATGTAAATCATGCCAACATGCTTATTTAGCAACATACATTGATTTATCATTAACCATATATTTAAGTCACATATACCAAATATGTCATGCTTCCCAAAAGCATCATAAAGAACTCATAACGACAAGGACTTACCTAAATCCTTGCTTATACCATTATGGTATTACATCCAAATCTACATCATTCTGGATTAGTACACACAATGTATTTAGCACAGTTATTAATTATAAAGTGTGTATGTACACACCTGTTTCTACCGAAATTCCTAGATCCTGAAGTTTCCAATCTTTAGTGCTATATCTTGACCCTACACGTCCTTTGAACACTAACCACCTCACGATTTGTAAATCCGTTTCACTTCCCTACAATCGGCAACCATACATATTAGTAGCCTTCGGCTTTTCGAACACTAAAAATATTAGTCTATTAAAGTAGATCCTTACCACCACTTACCTTAGGAGAATAAATCCTGAAAGTTTCCCTTAATGGCTATGTCTTCCCACACTTATTGAAAATTGGTAGCACCCTTTTCCTCAAGTGAGATTCGGCCTAAGCAAAATTGGAAGGCTGAAATTTTAGAGAAGAGGAGAAGGGGTATTCAGCCAAGAAGAAACAATGATGCTGGAAATTCTTGAGAAAATTTTGGCTAAGAGTTAAGGGTGGATTCGGTAGCACAATGAAGAGAGAAAGAAGAAAAGAATTTGCTGGAAATTTTCTCTTAAAGAGGGGGTATATTCGGCTAAAAGAAGCAAGAAAAAGCTGGAAGTTTGAAATAGTTTTGGCTAGGAAATAATTGAGAATTGGAATGCAACAAAATTTGGGGAGAAAAAAGAAAATTGAATGAACTTTGGCATTTTTTTGTCAGACAAAGCAGATATGGACAGCCCCTCAAGGTCTCCAATTTTCTAAAACGCTCTCCCCCACTTGTGATAATTTGGCTTTTAATTATCACTCATAAGAATAACACTTATCTTCCACTTATCTCCTATCCTTTTCTTAAACAATTTAAGAGCAATTAAACTACTAATTACTCCCCCCTTCTAGTCAAAATTAAGCAGAAAAATAATCCTTATCTTAACATTTGAAGAGTCCTATATGCTGCCAACATTCACCTATGCACGCCAGCAGCAAAAGAAAAAGAAAATAAAAAAAGCTCACGCTCATTGCTCAAACCAAAGGACACGCAAAGAAAGAACCTCTCTAACATGCCACATGCCACTACTCCCAATTTGACTTTCATGTCAAATATCCTCACGATTTAAATATAAGGCCTTCATACCTGGGCCCCTTTCTTTTAACGCCACTAGCCCAAAAAACAAAACCTCTTCCTTGCCCCTTATGTTTCAAACCCGAGACCTTCGTGCCAACACCCTTAAGTGGTGCCCCAAGCCACTCCGCCCACCGCCTTTCATGTCATAAAGCCTCCTTTTTAGTTATAAGGCCTTCCTAGCCTAACGCCCTAAAAAGCCCACAAGGAAAAAACATTTCCCCTTGTATCTCCCATGGATCGAACCCAAGACCTCCCTTGCCAACCACACGCTACCACCACGCACTGTAACCATTCTTGTGTCATAATTACCAAATTTTATTTAAGCCCTAACTTCACCTAGCTCCCTCCTTTTAAGCCTTAAAAAGAAATTTTAATTTCAACTCGACCTAACTCTGGTTATGTCAAGGTTCTAAATATGCTTAGAAATCAAAATATTTATTTTTTCCAAGCACATAAGGAAATTAATTAAATTTTAATAACCCCTAATTTAGGTGTTACGATTGGGTTCATGATGATCCCCACGGTGTGTGTTGGTTGGTACGGTGGTGTTTAGTAGATGGATTACTAGGTTTGGTTTGGGAATTGCATTTCATATACATGTTATATTTTGATATATTATTGTTATTGTAAATGGGCTTAGGCCCAAATAATTGCTTAATGAGATTTTGGCCCAATGAACAATGGTAAGTGGGTTATACACTGAGTTCTTGTAACTCACCCCCTTTCTTTCTTAATCCTTGTAGGTATTGCTCAGTGACGAGGACTTGGGGCCATGGATGACTCGGTGGAGGCCATACTTCATAAATGATGATTGGAATCATTAGTAAACTACTTTTCGTATTATTTCGTTACCTTTACTATTTCGGTTTTAAAGTTGTAATAAAGGCCTCGGTTTATTTTATATTGCTTTATGTTTGACGATTTATATTTTGCTCAAATTACTTTAAAAGGATTTTTCTTAAATCATAAACAAAGGTTTTTTTTTTTCAAAATAGATTAACAAATGGATTTTGTAACAAACCTTGCAAATATTTTAACTTAGAGATGTTCTCTTAAATTATCAATGACATTTTCAAAAGTTATAGTTTTAAAAATCACTAGTTCAAATATCGATTCTTCAATTGGCCTTTCAAGAGATTAGTAGTATTTTTACCAAGTATTTGTAAAATGATTTGTTTTTCTTAACTACAATAAAATATCGTCATCTTTAGTCATAAGGTCTTTATACCTTTACGTCTCGATCTAAAATTTGCACTGGCTCCTGACCTCCTCCAGCATTCACCTGAATGACACCTTCCATAATAATCACAAACTGGAAAGTTTGGATGTGCCTTGACACGCTTCATAGAATGAGACTACGACCCTAAAGAACTGTGATCTCCTTTCTTCTTACAAATCCACGCACCTAACTTTAAGTGCCTCACCGATTCCTTTAACCTCCTCCAATACTTTTTAACTAATCGAGTCACTCATCAACCCTGACTTGATCATGAGATTCCGTTTCAGCCACTAGTAATGCCAACACCTCCCTTTCGAAAACATGCCTGGTGGTCAAGATCTAGCCCTAGCACTTGGCCAATACCACGCCCACGCCTTCGCAAGGCCCACGCCTTCTAGCGCTCATATTGACTAAGTCAATTTAATATTATTAAGAGTTTTATGAATCATTAAGCTATTTCAGTGTTTATTAAACAATGTTTTATGGAGTATAGAAAGTAGGGTTGCTTTAGCAAAAACGCATCCTATAGTCTCAATCTCTATAGTTTCGATACCTAAAACTAGAAGTTCTAGAGTATTCCTATAGTTATATCATAATCATTATAATCATACAATAATAACATACACTTACTTGACTTGGTGACAGATACTTGTGGTGCCAGACTTCCTTTAGAACATGTATTTTTAATTTAACATTCAAAATGCTATCGAAAACATTTTTTGTAACATCCCTAAATCGAGGCCCTTGCATTTCGTGTGGTTGCATGTGTATTGTTTGGTAGGTATGTTAGTTTGGACTATTTTAGGGTCTAGGCTTGAGCCAGGGATAGGCTAGGGTCATAGCAAAAAGTTGCGTTTTGGGCTTCTAGAGGAAGGGAGCTGTTTGAGCTGGGTGTTAAAAGTAATTGATGAGAAGTTAAGACCTAAGAAGTGCCTTGGAAAAGTGGCAAGGAGGCACCACTTAAGGCTTGGAGAGGTGACGCCTCAAGGGGAGCAAGGGAGCCTAGGTTTGAGCAGTAGAATTCCCTTTTCTGCTTGTTGTTTTTGAAGCCAAGGCTAGGGAGGTAGTGTGCTCAGGATGGAATCTGTTGGATATGTGTTGAAGGAGTCAACACATTTGAAATGGGTGGAGAAGAGAAATTGTAGGGGTTTGACCCATTCAAATCAGTTTGAATGAGTGGCCAGAAGAAACTTTAGGAAATGGACATGGGAGCTTAGTGTTGGCCGAATGCCAAATACTAGAGGGCAAGGGAGAAATCGGCTTGGGTAGCTAGGAGTGTGTCGAATTTCATTTGTAGACTTAGGGGGCATTTTCGGCTAGCTTGAAGGAACATTTGTTCTCTTTATTTCTTTTTGGTCAAAACCGAGGTACCTATAGCCTTTTGTTGCGTTTCCTTGCTCTCTCGTGAACCAAAACCAAACCTTCTCTAAGTCTCCTCTCATTTTTCCTTTTGTCTTTTATTTTTTCTTCTCTCGCTTCTTTGTGTTCAAATTAATCCACCCTTGCTCACCATCCATCATTGTGATTCGCTTTTCTTGCCATAACCACTTAAAGCCGAAAATGCCATATCTATTCCCTTTTCACTTTAGTTTTCATCTTCCCTCTTGAAACCATTGTAGTCGAATCTCTCCAAAGCCATATCCCTCTTCTTTGTTCTTCTTTTATTTGTGTAAGCAAGAGCCAAAACCACTACCCTCCTTCCCTTTCTGTTCTTTCTCTTCTTTTGGACCATAGTCGAACCTCTTGGATCCCAAGGGCATTCTATGTGTTTTCTTTTCAAGAATCTACTCTAGTCAATCTAAACCCATAGTCGTAAGATTCCATTGTTTTCTTTCTTCTTCTCTATGTCTCGATGGCGAATCTTCTCCCATCTCTACTCTCTTCCCTTTGTCGTTTTCTATAGGGGAAAAAGCCGGGATTTGGCAATTGTGTGGGTAGTGCTTTAGCCAAATAATCTTGGTTCTCATATTTGTTCTTCAATTTTTGTAGTAACATATCGTCATCATCTATCCACTCTCAATCGGTTTCGTTAAAGTGTTGTGGTAAGGGTTCCTGCCGATTCTATCTTTCCTTATTATGTTAAAATGCCGAAGACAGTAGCTAATCTTATAGGTTTTTGGCCGATTGAAGGGAGGGACTCATTTTCGTGTTACTTCAGCTTTGGCTTGGTGATTGTAAGGTGTTGAGGTAAGGGGCGAGCATCTTCTCACGTTATTTCATTCGGGATTTCATGATCAAAGCCGAATGGCTATTTGCTAATAGTGATGTGTTTGGTCGAACATAGGAATGGGGTGACGCATACATTGGATTGTCGAGACTTGCTTGGTTCGTAGTTTAGATATTGATCTTGAGATCTGTCGATCTAGGTAAGGGGTCTGTTTCTTCGAGTTAAATCTCCATCCTTAGTTATTCGCTGTGTTAATCTAACTTAGTGACCAAAGGTGTTATGGACCCTAATGCCAGCCAAGTGTTAGGTGGGGTTAGATCTAAGGCCCCATCCCCTAAGTTCTAGAAGAGGGCTGTATCTGCAGTTCGTGATTGGCCACTTGGGTGTGGACCAGCATCGGAGCAAGAGAGTAGACAGATCGCGGTAGTGTCGATTGATAATAGCACAAACATAGAGAGTGTCGTATTACTAGTAACCAGGTGTGTAACTCTTACACACTTCACAGATTAATAAGATATTATGTCGTGATTTGTTAAAAGCTAGAATAATGGTAGAAAATGTTGAGCTACCCCTATGGGTAAAAACGAGGACTCTGGGTACGTCCACTTTGTTTGGATGTGTTAAAGGCTTCTGCTTAAATTGTAAATGCACTGTTATAATAGTTGAGATAGTTGAGCATGAGTATATTGCATTGATAGCATGTTCATGAGAATGGGTTGATGAGAGGAGGGGGAAGATATGATTTCAGACTGTCACCAGTGGTTTTGACCACACAGTGGGTGGGCCTTGCTTTTTGTTATATTGTGACTAAGTCTCAGTGGCTTTGACCACCAGTAGTGTTGACCACATATATATATTATTTTTGACTCCGGTCACCAGTGGTGTTGACCACACATATCTATTTTGTGATTTGTTCCTGTGGTTTGATACCATCGTGGGTTGGCCCCACATAACGATACGAGATTGTCAGCAGTGGTGTTGACCATAAATATATTATTTGTGACCTCGATCACCAGTGGTGTTGACCACATATATTATTTGTGACTTCGATCACCAGTGGTTTTGACCACCAGTAGTGTTGACCACACGGGGTAAATACAGGAGTTTCGGATGGTTAGGTTTTGGGTTGCATGGCATACTTATTTATTTACGAATCTTTGTAAGGGCTACTATTATTGGGATAGGGATTTATACACTGAGTCTCGGTGACTCACCCTTTTCTGTTAACATTTTCAAGTGATTCGTAGATCACGGATGTGGTGCCGGGATGGACTCGAGGTGGCCATGCTCAGCAGTTCATTTTTATTTTATTGGCTAATTTCGGACCTACTTTGCTTTAAATTTCAGTTTTTTTTTTGGTTTTGTAATAAGGCACTAAATTTTATTTTGGGTTATTTACTTTGACAAATTATCATTGAAACTGCGTTAAACATTAAGGCCTGTTTGAAAACAAAAAGTACTTAGGAAATGAATGTTTTCACAAACTTCAAAGAATTTCGAGAATTTTCCAAAACTTCATCTTCGGATAATTAAGCGATCTTGTAAAATTTACAAAGTAACTAGAATCTCTTTAAAGAAAATTTTGAAACGGTTTTAGCAATCTATTTAAATCAACTCACTTTCATAAAAGCAAAAGTTTTCCTTAAATGAGAGACGATAATTTATTTTCAAAATCATTTTTGTTCTCTATGACATACCAAATTCAGTCGTAAAGTTTTGACCGGGTTTGGGGTGTTACAATTGTGGTATCAGAGCCAAGTTCAAAAGCTTGACTGTGGGCCTGAGGCCCAAAATATTTTCAATAAAGGGTTTACAAAATAATTTTGATGGAAAATGCATGTTTTGGGAAGCATGTCACCGAGTCCCCAAGACCAATCCGCAACGATAAGTTCTCTAAACTGCTGTTATTATGGTTTAATAATTGCGTTATGGATGTTAGTAGTGGAAATTCACTTTACAGATTGAGCCCATAGGATTGTATAAACTTACGAGAACAATTACTGTAATAAATGGTTCATAAGACTATTCGGCAATAATCAGTGTAAGAAAGCTAATTCATAAAATTCATTAATCAGATTAAATCAATAATGTTAGTCATGAGCTCTAAAGGATGATGTCATAATACGCATGGATGGGGTAGAGGTAGGATGACCGTGGTATACGAACCTAGTAGGGTCCGGTCGTGGGTCAGAGATGAGCTACCGCCGCCGCCAGCTGTGGGCGCTGAGTTTCAGGATTAGACGGGTGGGAATGATGCAGTGTCGCAGGCGATGCTGCGAGTTCTGGAGAGAGTAGCTGGAGCAGGTGGGGGTACGAGGGTTTGGAAATCTGTGTTAGAACAACTTCGAGCCAATAGAGCAGAGGTGTTTCGGGGTGTTTCTGATGTGGCTCCCAATACAGCTGAGTACTGGCTTGAGGCAACTGAACGTATCATGGATGATTTGGACTTTTCGGCTGAGGAAAAGTTGAAGGGGATAGTGTCTCTTCTCCGGGATGAGTCTTATCAGTGGTGGCTCACGGTCAGGAACAGTTCGGTGGCTGATGACATCACCTAGGATTTCTTTAAGGAGGCTTATCAAAGGAAGTACGACGGGTCCAGTTATATTGATGCACAGCGTAGGGCGTTCTTGAATCTGGTCCAGGGGAATAAGACAGTAGCTGAATATGAGGCAGAGTTCCTTCGGCTGAGTCGTTATGCTCAGGGTATTGTGGCTACTAAACACGAGTACTGTGTCAGATTTGAGGACGGGTTGAGAGATGAGCTGCAGATGTTGATCACCCCGCAGAGGAAAAGAGAATTTGCTGTCTTGGTAGAGAAGGCAAAGATAGCTGAGGGGGTGAAACAGTCGGTGAGACAAAATTAGGATAGACGCTTGAGTAAAAGGAGTACTTGGTCATCAAGGTTTGCTGGGAATCTACAAAAAAAGGCTAGATTTGGCAGGCCAAGCTAAGCTACAAGCCCCGCCACATCTTGCTTTCAATGGCACCATGGTGCTCAATGTGAAAAGTTTCATTTTGGAGAGTGCTGGACAGGGAACAAAGAGTGCTTCGAATGCAGGTCAATGAGGCACCGAGTAAGGGATTGTCCGTGGAGATCAGCTAAGATCTAGTCTGAGGGTCAAGGGCGTACGCAATTTAGGAGGGATGACCAACAACCACAAAGGGGTCATGGTCCGATCGGGGGAGGTAATGGTTCTAGTCGAGGTCATAGAGCACCAGGCAGGGGTGCTGGGAATACTGAGGCGAGACAGCCTGGGTTGGTGTGTGTCACGAGGCGTCGAGAGGAGGGCGACGCACCGGATGTCATAACCAGTACGTTTTTAATTTTTGGACTGCCTTATACTTCTTTGATAGATGTTGGGTCGACGTACTCCTATGTTGCTAGTAGTATAGTGGGAACCATGGACTTAGTTTATGGGATTTATTCTGATAGTAATTAGCCCTCGAGGTCACTCTGTAGAAGTAAACAAACTATATAAGGATGTACCCTTAGAACTTCAAGGGGTAGTGTTTCCGGCTGATCTGATGGAACTGCCATTCAGAGAGTTTGATTTGATCTTAGGGATGGACTGGCTAGTAAAGTATCAAGCAAGTCTGGATTGTGCCACGAAGCGCATGGTGTTCAAGTCTATTGAGGGTGAAGAGGTGGTGGTGACAGGTGATAGAAGGAATTACCTATCCAATGTAGTATCCGGCCTTGAGGGAATGGTGAGAAAGGGATGTGAGACATTTGTGGTTCATGTTTGTGCATTGGAGGCTAAGGAATCCACTATGGGAGACATTCGAGCGGTGAAGGAATTTACCAATGTATTCCTAGAGGAGGTTTCGGGTCTGCCTCCCGATCGCGAAGTTGAGTTTGGTATAGAACTACTGCCAGGAACAGCGCCAGTGTCCATTGCTCCATATAGGATGCGCCGCATACTAGTTTTGGAGGTGTGCTGATGTAAGAGGGAAAAGTAGTGGCGTATGCTTCTCGTCAGTTGAGACCTCACGAAGTGAATTACCCGACGCATGATCTGGAGTTGGTTGCAGTGGTTTTTGCTCTAAAAATTTAGAGGCATTATGTGTATAGAGAGAAGTCGATCGTCTACATGGACCACAAGAGTTTGAAGTACCTCTTGACCTAGAAGGAATTGAATTTGAGGCAGCGAAGGTGGATCGAGTTGTTGAAGGACTACGACTGTTCGATTGAGTACCATTTGGGGAAAGCCAATGTGGTGGCAGACGCATTAAGTCGTAAGGTGGTGTCAGACTTGAGAGCAATGTTTGCCCACCTTAGCCCGCATAATGACGAAAGTTTCCTAGTGGAGCTGCAAGTGAAGCCGACATGGGTTAATCATGTTAAGAAGAAGCAGCTAGTAGATAAAGACTTAACTACTCGATTTTTATAAGTGCAGAATGGTGGATTGGAGGGTTATAGCTTGAGCAGCGAGGGAGTGTTGTGTTTCCAAGGGAGAGTTTGTATGCCAAGAGATATGGACCTAAGATAGAAGATTCTTTAAGAGGCACATAGCAGTCCACACGCTATGCATCCTGAAGGTAGCAAGATGTACCGGGATTTGAGGGAGCAATTTTGGTGGCCGGGTTTAAAGCATGAGGTAACTGAATTTGTGAGTAAGTGTCTGACCTGTCAGCAGGTCAAAGCTAAACATCAGGTACCTACGGGTTTGATGCAGCCAATAAAGATTATGTAGTGGAAGTAGGAAAGGATCACGATGGATTTCGTCAGTGGGCTACCCCTTCCGCCTTCGAAGAAGGATTGATGCTGGTGATTATTGATCATTTGACAAAGTCACCATTTTATACCTGCTCGTTGACTACTCACTTTAAAAGTTGGCTAAGTCAGATATGGCGTAGATCGTGAGATTGCATGGGGTACCGTGTCAATTATCTCTGACAGGGACCCTAGGTTCACGTTAAGGTTTTAGAAAGCATTGCATCAAGCATTGGGTACCAAGTTGGATTTCAAAGACAACATTTCATCCATGATTAGACTCGGGCAAATGAGAGGTAATCCAAATCTTAGAAGATATGCTGAGGGGTTGTGTTTTGGATTTTAGAGACAGTTAGTAAGAATTTCTACCGTTGGCAGAGTTCACGTGTAATAATAGTTATCAGGCAAGTATCCAGATGGCACCGTATGAAGCGCTGTATGGGTAGAAGTGTCGTACCCCTACGTGTTGGACGAAATAGGGTGAACGTCAGTTGTTGCGTCCAGTGTTGGTTGCCAAAACAGAAGATAAGGTTAAGCTGATTTGAGCTCATCTGAAGGAAGCTTCGGACAATTAGAAGTCTTATGCCGATCTCAAGCGGAGGGATATAGAGTTTGCAGTGGGTGAAAAAGTGTTCCTAAAGGTGTCGTCGTGGAAGAAGGTGTTGAGATTTGGTCGAAAGGGCAAGCTAAGCCCTAGGTTCATCGGGTCGTATAAGGTATTGAAGCGTATGGGATCGGTAGCTTATCAGCTTGAGCTACCAGCAGAATTGAGTAAGATCCATGACGTGTTCCATGTTTCCATGCTTAGACGCTATCGAACAGATCCATCACATGTTGTGCCAGTAGAGGATTTGAAGTGAGCCCGAATTTATCTTTTGAGGAAGAACTAGGCAAATTCGGATCGGGATGCTAAGGTCTTCATGTAGGAAGTCGGTGGTTTTAGTGAAGGTATTATGGCGTAATCACGTAATCAAGAGGCTACCTCGAACTCTTTTGACTGTGTAATTTCGAGGTCGAAATTATTTTAAGGGGTAGAACTATAACATCCCTAAATCAGGGCCCTTGCATTTCATGTGGTTGCAAGTGTATTGTTTGGTAGGTATGTTAATTTGGACTATTTTTGGGTCTAGGCTTGAGGCAGGGATAGGCCAGGGTCATAGCAAAAGGTTACGTTTTGGGCTTCTAGAGGAAGGGAGCTGTTTGAGCTGGGTGTTAAAAGTAATTGATGAGAAGTTAAGACACAAGAAGTGCCTTGAAAAAGTGGCAAGGAGGTGCCACTTAAGGCTTGGAGAGGTGACGCCTCAAGGGGAGCAAGGGAGCCTAGGTTCGAGCAGTAAAATTCCCTTTTCTGCTTGTTGTTTTTGACGCCAAGGCTAGGGAGGTAGTGTGCTCAGGATGGACTCTATTGGATATATGTTGAAGGAGTCAACACATTTGAAATGGGTGGAGAAGAGAAATTTTAGGGGTTTGACTCATTCAAATCAGCTTGAATAAGTGGCCAGGAGAAAATTTAGAAGATGGACATGGGAGCTTAGTGTTGGCCGAATGCCAAACACTAGGAGGAAGGAAGAAATCAGTTTCAGTAGCTAGGAGTGTGCCGAATTTCATTTGTAAACTTAGAGGAGCATTTTCAGCTAGCTTGAAGGAACATTCATTCTCTTTATTTCTTTTTGGTCAAAACCGAGATACCTATAGCATTTTGTTGCGTTTCCTTGCTCTCTCAGGAACCAAAACTGAAACCTTTCTCTAAGTCTCCTCTCATTTTTCCTTTTTTTCTTTTCTTTTTTCTCTTCTGTGCTTCTTTGTGTTCGGCCGAATCCACCCTTGCTCACCACCCATCATTGTGATTCGTTTTCTTGCCATAACCACTTAAAGCCAAAAACGCCATACCTATTCCCTTTTCACTTTCATTTTCATCTTCCCTCTTGAAACCCTTGTAGCCAAATCTCTCTAAAGCCATATCCTTCTTCTCTGTTCTTCTTTTATTTGTGTAAGCAAGAGCCGAAACCATTACCCTCCTTCCCTTTCGGTTCTTTCTCTTCTTTTGGACCATAATCAGAACCTGTTGGATCCCAAGGGCATTCTATGTGTTTCTCTTTTCCGAAGAATCTACTCTAGTCGAATCTCAACCCATAGTCAGGTAAGATTCCATTGTTTTCTTTTCTTTCTTCTCCTATGTCTCTGATGGCCAAATCTTCTCCCATCTCTACTCTCTTCCCTTTTTAGTTTCTATTGGGAAAAAGCCAGGATTTGGCATCTGTGTGGGTAGTGCTTTAGCCGAATACTCTTGGTTCTCATATTTGTTCTTCGGTTTTTGTAGTAGTAGATCATCATCATCCATCCACTCTCAATCGATTTCGTTAAAGTGTTGTGGTAAGGGTTCCTGCCGATACCATCTTTCCTTATTATGTTAAAATGCCGAAGGTAGTAGCTAATCTTATAGGTTCTTGACCGATTGAAGGGGGACTCGTCTTCGTGTTACTTCAGCTTTTGCTTGGGGATTGTAAGGTGTTGAGGAAAAGGGCGAGCATCTTCTCACGTTATTTCTTTCAGATTTCATGATCAAAGCCGAATAGCTATTTGCTAATAGTGATGCCTTTGGTCAAACATAGGAAGGGGGTGACGCATACGTTAGATTCTTAGGACTTGCTCGGTTCGTAGTTTAGATCTTGATCTTGAGATCTGTCGATCTAGGTAAGGGGTATGTTTCTTCGGGTTAAATCTCCATTCTTAGTTATTTGCTATGTTAATCTGACTTAGTGACCAAAGGTGTTATGGACCCTAATGCCAGCCAAGCATTAGGTGGGGTTAGATCTGAGACCCTAGCCCCTAAGTTCAAGAAGAGGGCTGTATCTGCAGTTCGTGATTGGCCACTTGGGTGTAGACCAACATCGGAGTAGGAGAATAGACAGATCGCGGTAGTGTCGATTGACGATAGTATCGACGTAGAGAGCATCGTATTACGAGTAACTAGGTGTGTACCTTTTACACACTTCATAGATTAATAATATATTATGTCGTGATTTGTTAAAAGCCGGAATAATGGTAGAAAATGTTGAGCTACCCCTATGGGTAAAAATGAGGACTCCGGGTAAGTCCACTTTGTTTGGATGTGTTAAAGACTTCTGCTTAAATTGTAAATGCACTGTTATAATAGTTGAGATAGTTGAGCATGAGTATATTGCATTGATAGCATGTTCATGAGAATGGGTTGATGAGAGGAGGGGGAAGATATGATTTCAGACTGTCACTAGTGGTTTTGACCACATAGTAGGTGGGCCTCGCTTTTCGTTATATTGTGACTAAGTCTCAGTGGTTTTGACCACCAGTAGTGTTGACCACATATATATATTATTTGTGACTCCGGTCACCAGTGGTGTTGACCACATATATCTATTTTGTGATTCGTCCCTGTGGTTTGATACCACCGTGGGTTGGCCCCACATAATGATACGAGATTATCAGCAGTGGTGTTGACCACAAATATATTATTTGTGACCACGATCACCAGTGGTGTTGACCACATATATTATTTGTGACTTCGGTCACCAATGGTTTTGACCACCAGTAGTGTTGACCACACGGGGTAGATATAGGAGTTTTGGATGGTTAAGTTTTGGGTGGCATGGCATATTTATTTATTTACGAATCTATGTAAGGGCTACTATTATTGGGATGGGGATTTATACATCGAGTCTCTTGACTCACCCTTTCTCGTTAACATTTTGATCAGAGATGGTTGAATCGAGGTGGCCATTGAATTTTATTTTATTGCTTTAAATTTTGATTTTTTTTTTATTTTGTAATAAGCCACTAAATTTTACTTTGGGTTATTTGCTTTGACAAATTATCATTGAAATTGCGTTAAACATTAAAGCCTGTTTGAAAACAAAAAGTACTTAGGAAATGAATGTTTTCACAAACTTCAAAGAATTTCGAGAATTTTCCAAAACTTCATCTTCGGATAATTAAGCGAACTTGTAAAATTTACAAAGTAACTAGAATCTCTTTAAAGAAAATTTTGAAATGATTTTAGCAATCTATTTAAATCAACTCGGCTTTCATAAAAGAAAAAGTTTTCCTTAAATGAGAGACGACAATTTCTTTTCAAAGTAATTTTTCTTCTCTATGACATACCATATTCGATCGTAGCGTTTTGACCAGGGTTTAGGTGTTACAGTTGTGGTATCAGAGCCAAGTTCAAAAGCTCGACTGTGGGCCTAAGGCCCAAAACATTTTCAATAAAGGGTTTACAAAATAATTTTGATGGAAAATGCATGTTTTGGGAAGCATGGCACCTGAGTCCCCGGCACCAATCTACAATGATAAGTTCTCTAAACTGCTGTTATTATGGTTTAATAATTGCGTTATGGATGTTAGTAGTGGAAATTCACTTTAGAGACTGAGCCCATATGATTGTATAAACTTACGAGAATAATTACTGTAATAAATGGTTCATAAGACTATTCTGTAATAATCAGTGTAAGAAAGCTAATTCATAAAATTCATTAATCAAATTAAATCAATAACGTTAGTCATGAGCTCTAAAGGACGAGGTCGTAATATGCGTGGATGGGGTAGAGGTAGGATGACCGTGTCTGAACCGGTAGGGTCCAGTCGTGGGTCAGAGATAAGCTACTGCCACCGCCAGTTGTGGGCGATGAGTTTCAAGATCAGACGGGTGGCGACGATGTAGTGTCGCAGGTGATGCTGCGAGTTCTGGAGAGAGTAGCTAGAGCAGGTGGGGGTACGGGGGTTCAAAAATCTGTGTTAGAATGACTTTGAGCCAATAGAGCAGAGGTGTTTCGGGATGTTTCTGGTATGGCTCCCAATACATTTGAGTACTCGCTTGAGGCAACTGAACGTATCATGGATGATTTGAACTTTTTAGCTGAGGAAAAGTTGAAGGGGATAGTGTCTCTTCTCCGGGATGAGTCTTATCAGTGATGGCTCACGGTCAGGAACAGTTCGGTGGCTGATGACATCACCTAGGATTTCTTTAAGGAGGCTTATCAAAGAAAGTACGTCGGGTCCAGTTATATTGATGCACAGCGTAGGGCATTCTTGAATCTGGTCCAGGGGAATAAGACAGTAGCTGAATATGAGGCGAAATTCCTTTGGCTGAGTCGTTATGCTCAGGGTATTGTGGCTACTAAACACAAGCGCTGTGTCAGATTTGAGGACGGGTTGAGAGATGAGCTGCAGATGTTGATTGCCCCGCAGAGGGAAAGAGAATTTGCTGTCTTGGTGGAGAAGGCAAAGATAGCTGAGGGGTGAAGCAGTCAGTGAGACAGAATCAGGATAGACGCTGGAGTAAGAGGAGTACTAGGTCGTCAGGGTTTGTTGGGAATCCACAGAAAAGGGCTAGATTTGGTGGGCTGAGCCAAGCTACAAGGCCTGCTGCTACTGTTCAATTGCCACCGCGGTGTGCTCAATGTGAAAAGTTTCATTTTGGAGAGTGCTGGACAAGGAACAAAGGGTGCTTCGAATGCGGGTCAATGGGGCACAGAGTAAGGGATTGTCCGTAAAGATCAACTAGGATCTAGTCTGAGGGTCAAGGGCGTACGCAATTCAGGAGGGATGGTCAACAACCACAGAGGGGTTGTGGTCCGACCGGGGGAGGTAATGGTTCTAGTCGAGGTCGTGGAGCACCAGGCAGGGGTGCTAGGAATACTGAGGCGAGATAGCCTGGGTTGGTGTGTGTCGCGAGGCGTCGAGAGGAGGGCGACGCACCGGACGTCATAACTGTACGTTTTTAATTTTTGGACTACCTTACACTGCTTTGATAGATGTTGGGTCGATGTACTCCTATGTTGCTAGTAGCATAGTGGGAACCATGGACTTAGTTTATGAGATTTCTTCTAGGGAGATGACAGTAATTAGCCTTCTAGGTTACTCTGTAGAAGTAAACAAACTGTATAAGGATGTACCCCAAGAACTTCAAGGGGTAGTGTTTTCGGCTGATCTGATGGAACTGCCATTAAGAGAGTTCGATTTGATCTTAGGGATGGACTGGCTAGTAAAGTATCAGGCAAGTCTAGATTGTGCCACGAAGCACATGGTGTTGAAGTCTGTTGAGGGTGAAAAGGTGGTGGTGATAGGTGATAGAAGGAATTACCTATCTAATGTAGTATCCACCTTGAAGGCCGAGAGAATGGTGAGAAAGGGATGTGAGGCATTCGTGGTTCATGTTTATGCATTGGAGGCTAAGGAATCCACTGTGGGAGACATTTGAGTGGTGAAGGAATTTACCAATGTATTCCCAGAGGAGCTTTCGGGTCTGCCTCCCGATCGCAAAGTTTAGTTTGGTATAGAACTACTAGCAGGAACAACACCAGTGTCCATTGCTCCATATAGGATGGTGCCGAAGGAGTTGGTAGAGTTGAAAGCACAGATTCAGGAGCTACTGGATCGAGGTTTTATCCGGCCGAGTGTTTCACCTTGGGGAGCGCCTGTGCTTTTTGTTAAGAAGAAGGATGGAACGATGCGAATGTGTATAGATTATCACTAGCTAAACAAGTTGACGATTAAGAACAAGTACCGTTGCCAAGGATAGACAACTTGTTTGACCAACTTCAGGGAGTGTCAGTTTTCTCTAAGATTGATTTGAGGTTGGGGTACCACCAGCTTAAGGTAAAGGAGGCTGGTATCCATAAGACAACGTTTCGTACTCGCTGTGGGCACTACGAGTTTCTAGTAATGCCATTTGGGCTGACTAATGCACGGCAAGCGTTCATGGACATGATGAATCGGGTTTTCTAGTCGTACTTGGATCGATTCATCGTAGTATTTATAAATGACATCTTGGTGTACTCAAAATCGGAGGAGGAACATGATGTGCATTTACGTGTGGTTTTACAGATTCTGAAAGAGAAACAATTGTTCGCAAAGTTTAGTAAGTGCAGTTCTGGTTGAAGGAGGTAACTTTCTTGGGTCATGTGGTGTCAGCTGAGGGGATCAGGGTAGACCCTCGTAAGATTGAGGCGGTATTGGACTGGAAACCACCTAAGTCTGTAATGGAGATTCAGAGTTTTCTAGGTTTAGTGGGATATTACAGAAGGTTCGTGGAAGGGTTCTCTTTGATTGCAGCGCCGTTAACTAAGTTGTTAAGGAAAGGAGTTCTGTTTGTGTGGTCGACAGCAAAGAAGAAAGTTTTGATAAGTTAAAAAGATTTTAACGAAGCTCGGTGTTGATTGACTGAAGCGTGGAAAGAGTTTACTGGTCTCTCGTGATGCGTCGATATTGGTTTTGGAGGAGTCTTGATGCAAGAGGGGAAAGTAGTGGCGTATGCTTCTCATCAGTTGAGACCTCACGAAGTGAATTACCCGACGCATGATTTGGAGTTGGCTGCAGTGGTTTTTGCTCTAAAAATTTAGAGGCATTACCTGTATAGAGAAAAGTCGATTGTCTACATGGACCACAAGAGTTTGAAGTACCTATTGACCCAGAAGGAATTGAATTTGAGGCAGTGAAGGTGGATCGAGTTGTTGAAAGACTACGACTATTCGATTGAGTACCATCTGGGGAAAGCCAATATGGTGGCATATGCATTAAGTCATAAGGTGGTGTCAGACTTGAGAGTAATGTTTTCCCACCTTAGTCTGTATGATGACGGAAGTTTGCTAGTGGAGCTGCAAGTGAAGCCGACATGGGTTAATCAGGTTAAGGAGAAACAGCTAGTAGATGAAGACTTAACTACTCGATTTTTGTAAGTGCAGAATGGTGGATTAGAGGGTTATAGCTTGAGCAGCGAGGGAGTGTTGTGTTTCTAAGGGAGAGTTTGTATGCCAAGAGATATGGAGCTCAGACAGAAGATTCTTTAAGAGGCACATAGCAGTCCATACGCTATGCATCCTGAATGTAGTAAGATGTACAGGGATTTGAGGGAGCAGTTTTGGTGGCCGGGTTTGAAGTATGAGATAACTGAATTTGTGAGTAAGTGTCGACTGTCAAGAGGTCAAAGTCGAACATCGGTACCTCTGAGTTTGATGCAGCCAATAAAGATTCCGCAGTGGAAGTGGGAAAGGATCACGATGGATTTCATCAGTGGGCTACCCCTTACACCTTCGAAGAAGGATTTGGTCTGGGTGATTGTTGATCATTTGACAAAGTCGACTCATTTTATACCATTTCAGGTTGACTACTCACTTCAAAAGTTGTCTAAGCTGTATATGGCAGAGATCGTGAGATTGCATGGGGTACCGGTGTCAATTATCTCCGATAGGGACCCTAGGTTCACATCAAGGTTTTAGAAAGCATTGCATCAAGCATTGGGTACCAAGTTGGATTTCAGCACAACATTTCATCCGCAGTTAGACGGGCAGTCAGAGATAATCCAAATCTTAGAAGATATGTTGAGGGGTTGTGTTTTGGATTTTAGAGGCAGTTGGTAAGAATTTCTATCGTTGGCAGAGTTCACGTATAATAATAGTTATCAGGCAAGTATCCAGATGGCACCGTATGAAGTGCTGTATGGGCAGAAGTGTTGTACCCCTACATGTTGGATAGAATTGGGTGAACGTTAGTTGTTGGGTCCAGAGTTGGTTGCCAAAATAGAAAATAAGGTTAAGCTGATTCGAGCTCGTCTAAAGGAAGCTTCGGACAGGCAGAAGTCTTATGCTGATCTCAAGCGGAGGGATATAGAGTTTGCAGTGGGTGAAAAAGTTTTCCTGAAGGTGTCACCTTGGAAGAAGGTGTTGAGATTTGGTCGGAAGGGCAAGCTGAGCCCTAGGTTCATCGGGTCATATAAGGTATTGAAGCGTGTGGGACCGGTAGCTTATCAGCTCGAGCTACCAGCAGAATTGAGTAAGATCCATGACGTGTTCCATGTTTCCATGCTTAGACACTATCGACCTGATCCATCACATGTTGTGCCTAAAGAGGATTTTGAAGTGAGCCTGAATTTATCTTTTGAGGAAGAACTAGGGCAGATTCTGGATCGGGATGCTAAGGTCTTGCGTAGGAAGTCAGTGCCTTTAGTGAAGGTATTATGGCGGAATCATAGAACTGAAGAGGCTACCCTCAACTCTTTTGACCAGGTAATTTCGAGGCCAAAATTATTTTTAAGGGGGTAGAACTGTAACATCCCTAAATCAGGGCCCTTGCATTTCATGTGGTTGCAAGTGTATTGTTTGGAAGGTATGTTAATTTGGACTATTTTTGGGTCTAGGCTTGAGGCAGGGATAGGCCAGGGTCATAGCAAAAAGTTGTGTTTTGGGCTTCTAGAGGAAGGGAGCTATTTGAGCTGGGTGTTAAAAGTAATTGATGAGAAGTTAAGACACAAGAAATGCCTTGGAAAAGTGGCAAGGAGGCACCACTTAAGGCTTGGAGAGGTGACACCTAGGTTCAAGCAGCAAAATTCCCTTTTCTGCTTGTTGTTTTTGACGCCAATGCTAGGGAGGTAGTGTGCTCAGGATGGACCCTGTTGGATATGTGTTGAAGGAGTCAACACATTTGAAATGGGTGGAGAAGAGAAATTTTAGGGGTTTGACTCATTCAAATCGGTTTGAATGAGTGGCCAGGAGAAAATTTAGAAGATGGACATGGGAGCTTAGTGTTGGCCAAATGCCAAACACTAGGGGGAAGAGAGAAATCGGTTTGGGTAGCTAGGAGTGTGCCGAATTTCATTTGTAGACTTAGGGGAGCATTTTCAGCTAGCTTGAAGGAACATTCATTTTCTTTATTTCTTTTTGGTCAAAACTGAGGTACCTATAGCATTTTGTTGTGTTTTCTTGCTCTCTCAGGAACCAAAACCGAAACCTTTCTCTAAGTCTCCTCTCATTTTTCTTTTTTCTTTTATTTTTTCTCTTCTCTGCTTCTTTGTGTTCGGCCAAATCCACCCTTGCTCACCACCCATCATTGTGATTCATTTTCTTGCCATAACCACTTAAAGTCGAAAACGCCATGCCTATTCCCTTTTCACTTTCATTTTCATCTTCCCTCTTGAAACCCTTGTAGCCAAATCTCTCCAAAGCCATATCCCTCTTCTTTGTTCTTCTTTTATTTGTGTAAGCAAGAGTCAAACCATTACCCTCCTTCCCTTTCAGTTCTTTCTCTTCTTTTGGACCATAGTTAGAACCTCTTGGATCCCAAGGGCATTCCATGTGTTTCTCTTTTCTGAAGAATCTACTTTAGTCGAATCTCAACCCATAGTCAGGTAAGATTCCATTTTTTTCTTTTATTTCTTCTCCTATGTCTTTGATGGTCGAATCTTCTCCCATCTCTACTCTCTTCCCTTTGTCGTTTTCTATAGGGAAAAGGCCAGGATTTGGAAACTGTGTGGGTAGTGCTTTAGCCGAATACTCTTGGTTCTCATATTTGTTCTTCAATTTTGTAGTAGCAGATCGTCATCATCCATCCACTCTCAATCAATTTCGTTAAAGTGTTGTGTTAAGGGTTCCTGGCGATTCCATCTTTCCTTATTATGTTAAAATGTCGAAGGCAGTAGCTAATCTTATAGGTTCTTGGTCGATTAAAGGGGGGACTCGTCTTCGTGTTACTTTGGCTTTTGCTTGGTGATTGTAAGGTGTTGAGGTAAAGGGCGAGCATCTTCTCACGTTATTTCTTTCGGGATTTCATGATCAAAGCCGAATGGCTATTTGCTAATAGTGATGTCTTTGGTCAAACATAGGAAGGGGGTGACGCATACGTTAGATTCTCAGGACTTGCTCAGTTCGTAGTTTAGATCTTGATCTTGAGATCTATCGATCTAGGTAAGGGGTATGTTTCTTCGGGTTAAGTCTCCATTCTTAGTTATTTGCTATGTTAATCTAACTTAGTGACCAAAGGTGTTATGGACCCTAATGCCAGCCAAGCGTTAGGTGGGGTTAGATCTGAGACCCTAGCCCCTAAGTTCAAGAAGAGGGTTGTATCTGCGGTTCATGATTGGCCACTTGGGTGTAGACCAGCATCAAAGCAGGAGAGTAGACAGATCGTGGTAGTGTCGATTGACGACAGTATTGACATAGAGAGTGTCGTATTACGAGTAACTAGGTGTGTAACTCTTACACACTTCATAGATTAATAAGATATTATGTTGTGATTTGTTAAAAGCCAGAATAATGGTAGAAAATGTTGAGCTACCCCTATGGGTAAAAACGAGGACTCCGGGTAAGTCCACTTTGTTTGGATGTGTTAAAGGCTTCTGCTGAAATTTTAAATGCACTCTTATAATAGTTAAGCTAGTTGAGTATGAGTATATTGCATTGATAGCATGTTCATGAGAATGGGTTGATGAGAGGCGAGGGAAGATATGATTTCAGACTGTCACCAGTGGTTTTGACCACACAGTGGGTGGGCCCCGCTCTTCGTTATATTGTGACTAAGTCTCAGTGGTTTTGACCACCAGTGGTGTTGACCACATATATTTATTATTTGTGACTCCGGTCACCAGTGGTGTTGACCACATATATCTATTTTGTGATTCGTCCCTGTGGTTTGATACCACCGTGGGTTGGCCCCAGATAATGATACGAGATTGTCAACAGTGGTGTTGACCACAAATATATTATTTGTGACCTCGGTCACCAGTGGTGTTGACCACATATATTATTTGTGACTTCGATCACCAATGGTTTTGACCACCGGTGGTGTTGACCACACGGGGTAGATACAGGAGTTTCGGATGGTTAGGTTTTGGGTTGCATGGCATACTTATTTATTTAAGTATCTATGTAAGGGCTACTATTATTGGGATGGGGATTTATACACTAAGTCTCGGTGGCTCACCCCTTTCCGTTAACATTTTCAGGTGATTCGTAGATCGTAGATGTGGAGCTAGGATGGACTCGAGGTGGCCATGCTCAGCAGTTCGTTTTTATTTTATTCGTTAATTTCGAACCTACTTTGCTTTAAATTTTAATTTTTTTTGGTTTTGTAATAAGGCCACTAAATTTTACTTTGAGTTATTTGCTTTGACAAATTATCATTGAAACTGCGTTAAACATTAAAGCCTGTTTGAAAACAAAAAGTACCTAGGAAATGAATGTTTTCACAAACTTCAAAGAATTTCGGGAATTTTCCAAAACTTCATCTTCGGATAAGTAAGCAAACTTGTAATATTTACGAAGTAACTAGAATATCTTTAAAGAAAATTTGAAACGGTTTTAGCAATCTATTTAAATCAAATTGGCATTCATAAAATGAAAAGTTTTCCTTAAATTAGAGACGACAATTTATTTTCAAAATTGTTTTTCTTCTCTGTGACATACCAGATTCAGTCATAGCGTTTTGACCGGGTTTGAGGTGTTACATTTTTGAACCCAAATCATGGTTGAGTTTTGAAATTGGGCTCTGATACCATAAAATGTAACACCCCAAACCTGGCCTAGAAGTTAGGCCCAAATCTGGTGTGTCACATTGAAGAAAACGTATAATGGATTTGTGATACGTACTAAAATAAGTTTTGTTAAAATCAAGAAAAACAAGTTTGATTTGAGACATTTGATAAAATACTACTAACCTCGAAGATTGATTGATAATTCGATAGATTTGAACTAATAACTTATAAAACGTGACTTTTGAAAACGACGTTGAAAATTCGAAGAAGATTTCCATGTTAAAAATATTTGTAAAAGTTTATTATTAAATGCATTTGTTAATCGATTTTGGAAAACATTTATTTAAGTTTTTAGAAAATTCCCATTTAAAATAATTTAAGTAAAATAATAAGTATATCAAACATAAAGCAAATAATAAAATACTCCAGAGGTCTTATTACAACATAAAACCCAAAATAGTAAAGTGAACGAAAATAGAAATCTAAAGTTCCAAAGTAAAACACCATTTCTGAAGTATGGTCTCCATTGAGTCATCCATGGCCCAAGTCCACATCACTGAGCATTACCTGAAAGGATTAAGAAAGAAAAAGAGGGTGAGTTACAAGAACACAGTGTGAAATCCCCTTACCGTTGTTCACTGGGCTTAAACCCATTTATCAAAAATTTGGGCCTGAGCCCATCTAACAATAACTTGGGCCAAAGCCCATTAAGCATAATCTTGGGCCAAAGCCCATTTACATGTAATAAATAAATGATATGAATGAAACCCATCCCATCCATCCAATCTCTCCACCCGTACCAACCAATCTCTCCTGTGGGGATCAAGTCAACCCACCCCGTCAGTCTCTCCACCCATACCAACCAATCTCTTCTGTGGGGATCAAGTCAACCCACCCCACCAGTCTCTCCAAAACGCAGGCAAATTGCCATTTACAATAATAATTAGTAGGCTAGTGGCCATTTATAATCGCAGGCATTTAGCCATTTATAATATGAAAATTTGTGGTGAAGCCACTAGAATAACATAATATACGTGGCATAGCCACCAGACGATTGTGATAGAGTCACCAAAATATGTGGCAGAGCCATCAAATAGCTTCCTCCAATCATCAATATCCCAAACCCATGCAGAATTATGTGAATGCAACATTCATAGCAACTTATGATATTTACAATATAACAACGATAATTAATAACATCAGAGATTTATTACAAATAATTTAGCCCATTAAAACTTTGCAAAATCGGCCCATTATGCCATATATCAAATTCGGCCCATTTAGCCATATATCAAATTGGCCCATTTAGCCATATATCAAATTGGCCCATTAAGCAATATATCAAAATCGGCCCATTAAGGCAATCTATCAAATCGGCCCTTTAAGGAAATCTAAATCCATAAATTTTCCTTGAAACTAAACTCATATATATTCTTACTAAAATTTTTCCAGAATTTTTTTGTCTCAACCATTTAGTTCAGTTTATTCCTTAAAGTTTCCCTTGTTTCACTGTCCAATGATTCTGACCACTCTTTCCTTAATTTCAAATATCTCACTGTACGGTTTTCATATACTGCTCCCACTTGTTTCTATTGAAAATAGACTCACTAAGAAATCCATACATATAAATTATAACCCATAATTCACTTTTTACAATTTTATATAATTTTTCCAAGACAGATCAGGGAACCACGAAGTCATTCAGAACCAGTCTCACTAAAATTAAGATATCTCAGAATATAAAATTCCTTTTCCTTCTCCATTTCTTCCTTATCAAAATAGACACAGTGATATTTTATTTGATTTCTCATTCACTTTCTAATTCCCTTTCTCCTATTTTTCATGATTTTTCAAAATCATGTCACTGCCACTAACCAAAATTGTTTTATTACAAAAACATGGTTACCACTATGAACTTACGTGCACCCGAGTGATCCCGGATGCTGATTTCTGGTTTTATTTGGTATTTTGACCAAATCACAGAGCATTTCATGAAAATTTTCAGAGAAGTGTGAGATCACACACCATTTCAAACATGTATTCGGAAAGTACGGGATTACACACCTTATTCGGAATCCGTAACACGATATTCTCCGCGGTACCTAAAGATACAATCCTTTAAGAATTCGTCCAAAACCCAATTTACAACTTCATCCAAGTATTGCGATTGATTTAACAATCTATATCACTTACTAGCAATCCAAGTCTCCTATTATGAGAGATAGGTGTTCGACTTTACCACTATTTCTGAAAAATCCACAAGTAGAGAGTATCGCGTGATTTCGTGCCTAACAACATAATCGATTAGCCAAACTTTCAATCCGATTAACACCATAACCGAATAGCAATATCGAATGGACTATGAAAAGACTCCTTACCTTAATCGATGATAATCTCGATTCCCACCAATTGGCTTATGGCTGCGAATAAATCGACAAGGATTTGGTATTAGGCCACCCACTAGAACTCTATGAAAAAGAGTTGATCAAATATGAGAGTGATGGAGAGAGTGATATTTCGATAAGAAACAAAGTGGAATAGCCGTATAGTGATGAACATACATATCCAGCTAGAAAGAGAAGAAATGAAAGGATTAGAAATGAAGCCCTTACCTGATTCAACCAAGGAGAGATGTCCAACACACAAAAATGGGGAAGATAGAAGATGATAGAAATTCGGCTATCAAAAGAAGATGAACAAAAGATGAATATTTGACTAAACAAAAGAGAAGAAAGATGCACAATTGTGCTAGGAGGTTTCGACAAAGAGAATAGCAAATTGGAAGAAGATGACACAAAAGTTAAAAATAGGATTTTTGGCCAAAACAATACCAAGACCTTACCAAATGCCAAAGTAAAAATTTCAGCTACCTATCTACCCCCAAAACCGTCCACATGCATTACAATATTGGTCAAACATTTGGCCAACCACACTTTCCATAACATTCTCCCCTTTTTGTGCCAACATGTCCCCCATACTTGCCTTTTTCTTTTGATTCCTTTCCCCAACCTCAACCTTTCCTTATTTCCTTAGCCACCTTACCAAAAATACAGAAGTCCACCTTGCCATATATGCCTCTTGGCCAACACTTAAGGAGAGCATGCAAAAATAATAGTCAAAATTTGCACACAATGGGATTTGAACCTCTTCTCTTAAAGTCCTTCACTTGATGCCATAACCTCTTTACTAATTGCTCATTTATGCTAACAATTTACTCATTTATTTCTATAAGCCTTGAAGCTACTTACCATCTCTCGTTAAAGTGCTAAAATACCAAATTTTCTTAAGGCCCAATTAAACCCGAGACTTCATAGAAACCCCGTAACCTTTCAAATTCACTTAACTAATAAGTCCAATTTGCAACAACGCCATTCTCATATTCTCAAAAATTTTGAACATTCTTACGCCCAAGGCCCATTGGGCCCAATCCTACTAGGCCCAATTTTGGGATGTTACATGATAATACTATTCGTGTTTTCGATGAACTATTTTGCACACCTGATGAGTGCCTGAAGTGCGCCATATCTTTGTTACAGGATTGTGCCTACTATTGGTGGAATACTCTTGTATCAGTTGTTCCTAATGAACGAGTTGCTTAGGACTTCTTTCAAACTGAGTTTCGAAAGATATACATCATCCAGCTATCCATAGATTTAAAACGCAAGGAATTTCTCAAGCTTAAATAGGGTCATGTATCCGTATCTGAGTACGAGCGCAAGTTTGTGAGACTTAGTCGCTATGCTCGTGAGTGCGTTTTTTGAGGCTTCTATGTACCGAGATTCGAAGAAGGGCTAATGAAGATATAAAATTACAGGTTGGCATACTTGAAACAAATGAGTTCGTGGTAGTTGTTGAGCGAGCTTATATAGCCAAAGAGCTGGGGAAAGAAAAATAGAAAGTCGAGTTTGAAGCTAGAGACTTCCGTAAGAGATCAGCGGGTAAATTTCCTCAAACATCATCCAATAAGTTAAAAATTGATAGTAGCCGATCTAAAGCTAACACAGGAATCTCTATACGAGAACGACCACTAGTGAGTTCACGAGCTATCTCGATTGCTAGTGTTGGCAATACTCGACCGAATAAACCCGAGTGTCAACAGTGTGACAGACGGCATTTTGGTGAATATTAGGGAAAATATAATAATCACACTTGCTACAAGTGTGGCTCACAGGATCATTTTATTCAGGATTGCCCGGAACAGCTAAAAAGGATATTGCTCAGAGTACGAGACCGAGCAGCACTGCAGCTAGAGGTAGACCATCTCGTAATGTGGGAGGTAAGAGCGGTACTCAGAGAGGGACTTTGGATGCGGCTATTCGATCAGAGGCATGTGTTCCGCTAGAGCCTATGCCATTCGTGCTGAGAGGAGGCTTCATCTCATGGTGTCATCACCGGTATATTCACTCTCTTTGATACTAGTGTAATTGCTCTGATTGATCCTTGTTTAACCCATTCTTATGTATGTGAAACATTAGTATCCAGCAAGACTCTACCTGTTGAGTCTACTGAGTTTGTGATTCGGGTTTCGAACCCCCTGGGCCGGTGTGTGTTAGTTGATAGAGTGTGTAAAATTGCCCTTTAATGATTCGAGACTCATGTTTTCTAGTTGATTTGATGTTACTACTATTTGATGAGCTTGATATTATTCTCGATATAGATTGGCTAACTGTGCACGATGCAGTAGTGAATTATAGACGAAAGACTATTGATCTGTGATGTCAGAATAATGAGATAATTCGAATTGAATCTGCGAATTTGAATGGGTTACCAGCGGTGATATCTTTGATGTTGGCTCAACAATATTTGAGAAAGGGTTGTGAAGCTTACTTTACTTACGTGATTGATAGTAAAGTGACCAAAAATAAGAAGAATCTGTGCCAGTTGTCTGTGAGTATCTAGATGTATTCCTAGAAGAATTATCGAGATTGCCACCTGTTCGGAAGGTAGTATTTGGTATAGAATTAGTGCCAGGGACGACTCCGATCTTGATAACTTCGTATAGAATGGCACTGAAAGAATTAAAAGAGTTGAAAGCTCAGTTGTAAGAATTGACAGATAGAGGTTTTGCCCGATCGAGTTTTTCTCCCTAGGGTGCACCAGTTCTTTTTGTGAAAAAGAAAGATGGAACTATGAGAATGTGCATAGATTACCGACAACTCAATAAAGTGACCATAAAGAATAAATATTTGTTGCCACGTATTGACGATTTATTTGATCAACTTAAGGGATCCTCGATATTTTCAAAGATTGATCTGAGATCATGTTATTATCAGTTGCGAGTTAGAGACACGGATGTACCAAAGACTGCTTTTTGAACGAGATACGGCCATTACGAGTTTTTAGTGATGCCATCCAGACTCACTAACGCCCCCTCTATTTTCATGGATTTGATAAATTGAGTATTCAAACCATATTTAGATCGGTTCGTCGTTGTATTCATAGATGATATTCTGATATATTCACGTGATGAAATAGAGCATGCCGAACGCTTGAGACTTGTGTTACAGACTATAAGTGATAAGCAGTTGTACGTGAAATTCAACAAATGTGAGTTTTGGTTGAATGAAGTTAGTTTCCTGGGGCATGTGATTTTAGCATCAAGCATTCGGATTGACCCGAGTAAAATATCGGCTATACTTGATTGGAAACCCCTGCGAAATGTTTCTGAAGTTTGGAGCTTTTTGGGACTTGATGGATACTATAGACGTTTCATGAAAGGGTTTTCTATGATTGTAGTTTCGATGACAAAGCTGTTACAGAAAGATATTAAGTTCGAATGCTCAGAGAGATGCCAGAAAAGTTTTGATCAGTTAAAAACCTTGTTAACGGAAGCTTCAGTGCTTGTTCAGCAAGAATCAGGCAAAGAGTTCGTTATCTTCAGTGATGCATCTTTAAATGGTTTGGGTTGTGTTTTGATGCAAGAGGATAAATCCGTAGCCTACGCCTTGAGACAGTTAAAGCCGCATGAAAAGAACTATCCAACTCATGATCTCGAGTTGGCTGCTGATAAACAATAAAAGTAACATATTTTAACCCTATATTTAGTTTGGTTTTGGATGATTTAGCCCTTGATTTATGTAAAAAGGTGCTTTTAATCCTTTCTTTTCATGTTTATACTCAGGAAAGCACTCGAGGATGAAAAGAACGAGAAATGGGTTTAAAATGGGCCAATTTGGGCCAAAGAGGAAATCGACACGGCCTGGACTTCAAGCCACATGGCCGTGCCTCGTCAAATTACTTCACACGGCCATGCCACGATTTACAGACCATGCCCCAATCGAGAGAATCGAGACACGGCCTAAAGATAATTTACACGGGCGTGTACCATGGCGTGCCCCTGCTACGAGAAAGAGCAATTTCACTCGAATTTGGATGCTTGGAGGCAAAGAAACACATTCCTAAGTCTACTTAAACATCCTAGGAGGAATTCTACTTGAATTAGGATACTTAGGAGCCAAGTAAAGCATCTCAAAGCCTATATAAACACCCAAGGTAGCAACTAAAAAGGAGTTTGGCAGAAGCTGAAACAGAGAGTTTTGCTGGGCAGAGTTTTCTGCCAGAACTTTTATTCAGGAAATTAATCGAAGATAGCCAGTTGATCCATCTCAAGAAGCCAGAACTCTATTCAAGACGGAGGATCTCTCCTTCAATTCCTTCAGGAAGTTTTTTTATCTTTTCTCTTGAGATATTTTCTTATTTAGTTATGAACTGAACCCTTCAGATGCCTGAAGGGGATGTGTAACACCCCAAACCCAGCCCAAGAGCCCTGACCGGATCTGGTATCTCATGGAGTAAAAACATTTTGGACCATATCGATTTTCTGGTGAAAATTTTGAAAATACCGTTAAGGTTATAAAACAGCGCTTGATAAAACTCAGTTGGGATTGATTTTTATAAACATGATTGTGTTGAAAAACCCTTTGAAAACATTTGATCATGTAAAATTTTAAGGTCATCAGAGTTATTGTTAACTTGGTAAATTTTTGTTACCCGATGGTAACATCTTTGAAAACTCGTAAAAGTTATTCAATTTGAAAACGTTGCTTTTAACCGATTTACTTAACATTATATAATTTCATTTGTATTATAGTATAAGTAAAGTAAAAACCATGTAAACATCCAAAATAATAAACTAGCGGCCTTATTACAACCCAAATTGAAAATTTAAACAAAATAAATAAACTTGAACTGAATCCAATAAAATCCCAAATCCATAGAACAAGCATGGCCGCCTCGAGTCCTCTCCGGCTCCATCTCCGCGATCTACTCATCTGCAAAATAATATGGGAAGGGGTGAGTCACCAAGACTCAGTGTATAAATCCCCCACCCGAAAATGTAACTCATACACAAATTATTAGTCAACGTGCAAACATGCAACCCAACTAACCATCCATACTCCTTTAACTACCCCGTGTGGTCAAAACCACTGGTGGTCAAAACCACAGGTGACTAGAGTCACAAATCAAGTGATGGGGCCAACCCATCGTGTGGTTAAAACCACTGATGACCATAGGTCACAATTTATCAATATGTGGTCAAAACCACTGGTGACCGTAGTCACAAATCATATGGTGGGGCCAACCCACCGTGTGGTCAAAACCACTGATGACAATCCCGTAATCAACATGTGGGGCCAACCAAGCGTGGTACCAAACCACCGGACGAGTCACAATAATCCATGTGTGGTCAAAACCACTTTGGTGACCGTAGTCACAAATAATATCCGTGTGGTCAAAACCATTGGTGGTCAAAACCACGAGACTAGTCACAAATAATAAGGAAAGTGGGGCCATCCCAATCGTGTGGTCAAAACCACGGTGACAGTCTAAATCATCCTTCCCCCTCCTCTCATCATACCCATTTTCATGCCATGTTCATCAGTCATAATAATTCGTGTATGCAGTATGACATGTATGCAAATTATATATCAAAGATAACGTATGAAACGAATTACCATCATAATCAGAATAACAAATACGACATAATCAAACTAATCAACCTCTAAGGGTATAATCGTAATTTTACCTACCAAAGGCATTTTTGTAATCCCACCCTACAGGTGTAGTTCGGTAATTCTACTCGTTACCAATCCATGTAAGCAACGCATCTCAACCATAATCAATCATACGTTTAACACATACAACGCTAGTACTACCACGAGAGTACAACGATTATTTTATCGTTTAGGGTTATTTCGGTAATTTTATAAATCGGGATATTTTGATAATTTAACAAATCAGGGGTATTTCAACAATTTTACAAATCAGGGGTATTTTGGTAATTTTTAAATCGAAGGTATTTTGGTAATTTTATAAACCAGGGCTATTTTGGTAATATCATAAACTAGGGGTATTTTGGTAATTTACCCACCAAGGGTATTTTCATAATTTACCCACCAAGGGTATTTTCATAATTTACCCACTAAGGGTATTTTCGTAATTTACCCACCAAGGGTATTTTCATAATTTACCCACCAAGGGTATTTTCATAATTTACCCACCAAGGGTATTTTGTAATTTACCCACCAAGGGTATTTTTGTAATTTACCCGCCAAGGGTATTTTCGTAATTTACCCACTAAGGGTATTTTAGTAATTTTGTACCTAGAATGGCCTTTTCGAAGGCCCAGTGTCGCCTTGAGCGGCTCAACTACCATTTTCGGTCTTTACCAGACTGTTGGGCCTAAAACCCGATTTTAGCCCATTCGGGCCCACACGCTCGTGTGGCCCACCTAACACAAATCTAGCCACGTATATAGGTCCCACCTAGTCTAGTTCACTATATACTATATCATCATACAATTTATTCCAATTGAGCCTACGGCCCATTGCGCCCACTTCAGCCCATCGCGGCCCAAGCAGCCCCAACCCACAAGAATACTACTGATGGCCTCAACTATCGCGTCGAAGCCCTACACGCGGCAAGACGCTCGTGTAACTACTATAGCCGTGACTGCACTTTGGCATTTGCCGCTCTACAACTAGAGTAGTGAGAGTTACACACCGATACGACTACGGTGCTAAGCCGCATTGCATGACCACTCCTCGTGCCCAACGCCCACCAAGGTATGTTAACTCTCCTCCTGGCATGCTCTTTATATAGCTAGCTCTTCACCTTCATTCCTTGTATCTTTTCGATGTGGGATCCCTTCGTCAGTAGAGTTTAAATTCAACTGAAACTCTTACCGTCCAATCCGCAAAATAAATACTCCCTTGCTCCTCATGAGATTCGAACTCAGGCTTCCTTATAACATAATCCACGCTGCTAGCCACTTTACCAACTAGATCCTTGTGTCTTAAACCATGCGCAACTAAATATAACCCTATGGCCAAGGTCTAAATTCATTTAATAAAAATAATCTAAAAGGAATGCAAACGCTACAACTAGAACCTTGGACCTCCTTCCTTCTTTGTGGCGTCATTCCCTTGTCCTTAAGTGGCGTCACTTTGCCACTACACCACACACTTTACTTGTGTAATTTTCCTCTACATTTTATTCTTAAGGCCTACCTGCCAACTTTCAGGGTTTTTTTTCATCTAAAACCAAAATTTCCCCAAAGCCAAAGTTCAATCCCGGGACTTCATAGAAGCCCTCTAACCTTCCAGAATCACTTACCTAATAAGTCTAACTTGCATTAATGCCGTTCTCAAAAATTTTAAATGCTACTACGCCTAAGGCCTATTGGGCTCAATCCTACTAGGCCCAATTTTAGGATGTTACAAGTCTACCCTCCTTAAAGAAATTTCGTCCTCAAAATTTCCAACTAACTAACAGTCACACGTCCTAACCTACCACACTACGCTCACGCTGCGCACTCTGATCTAATAACACTAATAAACCAAATCTCGAAACTTCTTTCTCACAACTAGATATCTAAACACAAAAGCAAATCGATATTTATACATACAATTTCTATATCCAAACCAACACACACAAAATCAATACCAAAAATACAGTCATAACATTATCTTAACAAACATAAAATAAGGAACTTACTTGTTTGGATGCGGAGACTCAAGGTGCCATACTTCCAGACAACATGTATTTTCAAACAAACTTTTGAAAACTTTTTTTGAACCCCATAAGCCACAGTCAAGTTTTTGAAACCTAGGCTCTGATACCAAAATTGTAACACCCCAAACCCGGCCCAAGAGCCCTGACCGGATCTGGTATGTCACGGAGTAAAAACGTTTTGGACCATATCGATTTTCTGGTGAAAATTTTGAAAATACCATTAAGGTTATAAAACAGTGCTTGATAAAACTCAGTTGGGATTGATTTTTATAAACATGGTTGTATTGAAAAACCCTTTGAAAACATTTGATCATGTAAAATTTTAAGGTCGTCAGAGTTATTGTTAACTTGGTAAATTTTTGTTACCCGATGGTAACATCTTTGAAAACTCGTAAAAGTTATTTAATTTGAAAATGTTGCTTTTAACCGATTTACTTAACATTATATAATTTCATTTGTATTATAGTATAAGTAAATTAAAAACCATGTAAACATCCAAAATAATAAACTAGCGGCCTTATTACAACCCAAATTGAAAATTTAAACAAAATAAATAAACTTGAACTGAATCCAATAAAATTCCAAATCCATAGAACAAGCATGGGCTCCTCGAGTCCTCTCCAGCTCCATCTCCGCGATCTACTCATCTGCAAAATAATATGGGAAAGGGTGAGTCACCAAGACTCAGTGTATAAATCCCTCACCCGGAAATGCAACTCATACACAAATTATTAGTCAACATGCAAACATGCAACCCAACTAACCATCCATACTCCTTTAACTACCCCGTGTGGTCAAAACCACTGGTGGTCAAAACCACTAGTGACTAGAGTCACAAATCAAGTGATGGGGCCAACCCATCATGTGGTCAAAACCACTGATGACCATAGGTCACAATTTATCAATATGTGGTCAAAACCACTGGTGACCGTAGTCACAAATCATATGGTGGGGCCAACCCATCGTGTGGTCAAAACCACTGATGATAATCCCGTAATCAACATGTGGGGCCAACCCACTGTGGTACCAAACCACTAGGACGAGTCACAATAATCCATGTGTGGTCAAAACCACTGGTGACCGTAGTCACAAATAATATCCGTGTGGTCAAAACCACTGGTGGTCAAAACCACTAAGACTAGTCACAAATAATAAGGAAAGCGGGGCCAACCCACTGTGTGGTCAAAACCACTGGTGACAGTCTAAATCATCCTTCCCTCTCCTCTCATCATACCCTTTTTCATGCCATGTTCATCAGTCATAATAATTCGTGTATGCAGTATGACATGTATGCAAATTATATATCAAAGATAACGTATGAAACGAATTACCATCATAATCAGAATAACAAATATGACATAATCAAACTAATCAACCTTTAAGGGTATAATCGTAATTTTACCTACCAAAGGCATTTTTGTAATTCCACCCTACAGGGGTAGTTCGGTAATTCTACTCGTTACCAATCCATGTAAGCAACGCATCTCAACATAATCAATCATATGATTAACACATACAACGCTAGTACTACCACGAGAGTACAATGATTATTTTATCGCTTAGGGGTATTTCGGTAATTTTACAAACTGGGGGTATTTTGATAATTTAACAAATTGGGGTATTTCAAAAATTTTACAAATCTGGGGTATTTTGGTAATTTTGTAAATCGAGGGTATTTGGTAATTTTGTAAACCAGGGCTATTTTGGTAATCTCATAAACTAGGGGTATTTTGGCAATTTACCCACTAAGGGTATTTTCGTAATTTACCCACCAAGGGTATTTTCATAATTTACCCACTAAGGGTATTTTCGTAATTTACCCACCAAGGGTATTTTCGTAATTTACCCACCAAGGGTATTTTCATAATTTACCCACCAAGGGTATTTTTGTAATTTACCCACCAAGGGTATTTTGTAATTTACCCGCCAAGGGTATTTTTGTAATTTACCCAATAAGGGTATTTCAGTAATTTTGTACCTAGAATGGCCTTTCTGAAGGCCCAGTGTCGCCTTGAGCAGCTCAACTACCATTTTCGATCTTTCTTAGGATTTGTTGGGCTGAAAACCCGATTTTAGCCTATTTCGCCCACACGCTCGTGTGGCCCACCTAACACAAATCTAGCCACGTATATAGGTCCCACCTAGTCTAGTTCACTATATACTATATCATCATACAATTTATTCCAATTGAGCCTACGGGCCCATTGGGCCCACTTGACCCATCGTGGCCCATTGGCATTCAACCCACAAGAATACTCGATGGCCTCAACTATCACGTGAAGCCCCACACGCGCGCCGACGCTCGTGTAACTACTACTATAGCCGTGAATGCACTTCAAGCATTGCCGCTCTACAACTAGAGTAGAGAGTGTTACACACCTGATAGGACTCTGGTGCTAAACCGCGCTGCGACCACTCCTGTGCCCAACGCCCACCAAGGTATGTTAACTCTCCTCCTGGCATGCTCTTTATATAGCTAGCTATTCACCTTCATTCCTTGTATCTTTCCGATGTGGGATCCCTTCACAAGAGAGTTTAAATTCAATCTGAAACTCTTACCATCCAATCCATAAAACAAATACTCCCTTGCTCCTCATGAGATTCGAACTCAGGCTTCCTTATAACATAATCCACGCTGCTAGCCACTTTACCAACTAGATCCTTGTGTCTTAAACCATGTGCAACTAAATATAACCCTATGGCCAAGGTCTAAATTCATTTAATAAAAATAATCTAAAAGGAATGCAAACCCTACAACTAGAACCTTGGACCTCCTTCCTTCTTTGTGGCGTCATTCCCTTGTCCTTAAGTGGCGTCACTTTGCCACTACACCACACACTTCACTTGTGTAATTTTCTCTACATTTTATTCTTAAGGCCTACCTGCCAACTTTCAGGGTTTTTTTTCACCTAAAACCAAAATTTCCCCAAAGCCAAAGTTCGATCCCGGGACTTCATAGAAGCCCTCTAACCTTCCAGAATCACTTACCTAATAAGTCTAACTTGCATTAATGCCGTTCTCAAAAATTTTAAATGCTACTACGCCTAAGGCCTATTGGGCTCAATCCTACTAGGCCCAATTTTAGGATGTTACAGGATGAAACCTATGATGGATTTTGTAATTTGATTTCTAAATTATATGATAAGTACTTAGTTTGTTCTTAATTATGTTGCTTAATTTAATCTGACGTGCTTAGGTGGAGGAGGAATAGACCCTACCTAAGAGTTGATCTAGCATAATTGAGCGGAGTTGATCGGACGCCTAGAGATAGGGTTACGAGATTTTACCGGATTAGGGTGAAACCTAATATGGGAATCCATTGATCGATTTTCTGCTTCCTTATAGGGGTTATTATAAGAGAATGAGAGTTCCATTAATTAACCTAAGGTTAGGTGTTATTCGCCTTGAGAGAGGGTTTAATATAGGTTAGGGAGTCTCACGGATCAAGCTAACTAAAGAAATCATATGGTTTAGGGATAAATAATAAGTGAAGTCATAGGTGGATTCTTCCTGAGGGTATCGTCTTCATCAACTGAGTTCTCCTAAAGTCTTTCACCAATTCATTCTTTTGTCTTTGCATCTAGTTTAGTTTTTCATTAGTGTAATAAACCAATCACTCCATATTTTAGGCTAAATAGTAGAAAGAAAATGAGTAGTAGTACTTTTAGGTTCCCTTGGGTTCGATAAGATATTCTTGCCTAAACTATATTATTATTCGATAGGAGCACTTGCCTCTATCGTTGTCATAGTTAGTCTACAGGTTCGATCATTCTTTTTATAAATATTAAAATATGACTATTTGACACGATCAAGTTTTTGGCGCTGTTGCCGGGGACCACTAAAATATGAAGAAAGCTCTATTTCTATTACTTTTGCCAATTTTTTTTATTACAATCTATTTTTATTATTTTTTATTTTTTTATTTTTTTACTTTGCTAATTTTTTCCTCTATTTTGCTTTTGGCAGAAAAATTTTAGTCTATGGAAAAGATGGCACTGAATAAATTATCAGTGGCAAGTCATGAGGACAATTCCTACTAAAACAGCCAGTGTCTTCAACCTCGACGTGGTCACTAGGTTATCTAATCAGTTAGATATGATGAATAAAAAGATTTATGATTGGTATAGCCCCTCGCAGATACGTCCAAAATACAATATGATTCGAATATAGGAGGCGTGGCGAATCCTGAGTACCCACCCTACAGATATGGCATCGAAAACGAGCAAGCTCACTATACAAGTAACTATTCTAGATATCAAAATAATTTTTATAGTGACACTTATAATGCAGGTTGGAAGTACCATCCCAATTTCTCGTGGGATGTTCAAAATAGCCAAAGATTGGAATTTTCACAGATTTTCAACAACCACCTCACCAACAAGAAGAGGAGCCGAATCTTGAAGAGGTGCTGAAAAAATTCAAGGCAAACACAGAAAACTGTTTCCAAAAAACTATGAAAACAAGTAAAAGCAACGGGAACCAATTCGGGGAACATGCTAAGTCAGTCAAGGCAGCCACTAATGCAGTCAAACAACTCGCAAAGTTGATGTCGGAACGACCGCAAGGACGTCTACCAAGTAACACCGAGGTTAACCCAAAGGAGCAAATCCAAGCCATCTCAGCTCAAGATAGTAAGGGGTTAGATGAACTAAACTCAATACAAGAAAACAAGGTAGACGAAGGTAAGATAGAGGTACCACAAGAAAAGCCGAAACCGGTAATAAAGGAGTATCAACCTTGCATACCTTATCCCAAAGAAATGAAAAGAGACAATTCAGAGGAATAGTTTGGTAAGTTTCTTAAACTCTTAAAGAAATTGCATATTAACTTCCCTCTTCTTGAAGCTCTTTTTCAGATGCCAGACTCGAGGAAATCTTTAAGACAGCTCTTGACAAACAAATGCATATTAGACGAGGAGCACCACGTGGAATTAAACACAGCATGCTCAGCAATGTTACAGAACAGACTACCACAGAAGCAAAAAGACACAGGGAGTTTTACAATTCCATGTTTAATTGGTACTTTATCTATTGATAATGCTTTAGCTGATTTAGGGCCAAGCATCAATATTATGCCTTATAAAATGTTTAAACAATTAGGTCTAAGGAAACCCAGACAAACTAGGATGAGCATTCAGTTAACTGATAAAACTATCAGAATTCCTAGGGGTATAATAGAAAATGTTCTAATCAAAATTGATAAATTCATATTCCTAGTATATTTTGTTATTTTAGACATGGATGAGGATAACACGATTCCTTTAATTTTAGGAAAACCCTTTCTAGCAACTGCCAAGACTAAAATTGATGTTGGTACAGGAGAACTTATTCTTTGTATAGGTGACAAATCAATCAGTCTACAAGCTTTTGACTCGGCCAGGGCATTAAGTGATGAACGTGAGAAAGTAAATTTAGTTGATAATCAAATTGTTCAACTTTCACCACAGGAAATGGCACAAGGCTACTAACTTGAGCCGAATCATGGGCCCCAAGCCGTACAAGCTCATAACAGGAAATAGCACAGGTTGAGGTGTACCATGATTTACCAAAATTGGCAATTACAGAGTATCAACCTCGTGTGCCATATCCCGATGCAATAAAGAAAGACCACATAGAGGAAGAACTCGGTGAACTCACACTTCATGTAGACAACGAAACAATTACTCTTCAAGCTTTTAACTCAGCTAGGACATCGAGTAATAAAGGTACGAACGTTAATTCTATTTATAATCATTTGGTTCAACCTTCTTTACAGGAAGCATCACGAAATCACTTAGCTGAGCTAGATTTTAGACCTCGTGCCAACAAAGAAGAAATACATAAGGAACAAAGCCTTAGGGTTGACAAATTAAAAGAGCAAGAAACACAAATTAAAGAGGAATAGGAACCTCACAAAGGGAAACCGAATGAGCACCCAGACGAGCTGATAGGAACAACGAATCACTTCAAATTAGGAGATCAGGTATTGTTGAATAAGGAAGACCCTCGGATCACCAATTCAGACCTCAAAACAAATGAAGAAATCACTTTTGAGGTACTTAATGTCTTTCTATATGGAACAGTCGAGGTCAGCAATCCTAAATTCGACACTTTTGAGGTAAACATTACACGACTTAAACTATATATCCATAACCAAAGTGATCGCATGAGAAAGGATTTTCACCTCCTCAAACCACCATGACCATACGAATGAGAGGGAAAGTCTAGCTAAGACTATAAAGGAGCGCTTCTCGGGAGGCAACTCGAGCACTAACCCCATTTTTACATTTTTTTATTTTTATTTTTTATTTTTTCCTTTTCTTTTTTTCTTTTTAGCACCTAACCATAAACTAACCAAAGAGAAATTTCTAGGCCACACGGCCCTACACATGGGCGTGCCTGTGGCCGTTTGGAAGCCAGGGGATGAACCATGGGCATGCCAGTAGCCATGCACGACATAGAAAAAATTTCTTTTCCTAACATGGGTGGCGATAATAGTCCACGCCCGTGCCGATGCCCCGTGCGAGGTTATTGACTTGTCAAGCACGGGTTAAACACGGCCGTGCCTCCCAACCGTGCCAACATTCTGACTTATCAAACACGGGAGGAGCACGCCCGTATTAAATGACCATGTGAAGAAAGACACGGGTGTGCCATGACAACCACGGCCATGCCCGAACACCCTGTGAATGCGTTCAAAATTCAAAATCCCAAAACATGAGCTACATCTCTATTTAAACCTCATTCCCCATTTTTCTAGTTGTCTTTCATTTTCCATTATTTATTTTTGTTTTTATTTTATTTCATCATTATTTTTTTACTTTATTTTATTTTATTTTTCTTCTTATTCTTTATGGCATTTAGATTTAGCTTAGGATACAATAAAACCAAGCCAGCTACTTTGAGGATTCAATTTCAAACGGTTCGAGATGCTTCCCCACGTTCACCTCCAATCTTATCCGATTTCTTTTCATAGACTTCATCCAAAAATTCAGGAAGTATTACTTCTCCCCTTCACTTTTCATTTTATTATTACATAATTGTTTATCTATCTTTGTACATTGAGGGCAATGTACATCTTAAGTGTGGGGGGGGTAAAAGTACCTAACTTTTTGCATAATTCTCAATTTAATGCCTAATTTTTCATTGTTCTCAAAAATCCTGAATTTTAAACTTGTTCGAAAGTATTTTTATCATATTACTAATTAGGATGAAATTTCTAATGATTTATGATTTTTATTGTTATGTTTTAGAGTAAGTCATACTTAATTGTTCATTGATGATTAAATCTGAAGGATACTAGAGAATTGAGCATGATAAGTCTACTTTCTAAAAATTAAAAATTGATAGGTCGTTGAACTAAATTTGAGTATTACTTTGAAGTTTGAAATTTACAGGGATTGATGTCAAAAACACCCATAATTTTTGTGAGATTTTGAGCCTTATAGAGCATATATTCTTTTTTGTGCTCACTTTATTGATTATGAGTGTGTCAAATTTGATCTGTTATTCTAGAACTTGCCTTGATTATACATGTCGAGACCACATTAATGATTTGATATACTGAGATGATAAAGGCACCTAGGTTTTAACCATTCACTCCACTAAAAAGTCTACCTACATAAATAACCCCTAGTGAACCCATTTGATCCTAACAACCCTTTTTATTAATTTACCCGTTTGATATTAACCCAAAACCCTTTGTATTTGTTATCAACATTCTTTTGACTACCCCTCTATCGAGAATTGATTTGATCAGTTGCCGAATTAGGTTATTTCAATTATCAAAGTTCCTTCTATTATGTTTTTTAGTTTGTTCTTAAAAAAAATCCAAGTTTATTCAATATTAGTAGTATACAAAAGAGCTTAGAGCATTTAAGCTCCAATTGTTGAAGAAAAAGCTCGTATTAAAGTATTATCAAATTTTAAGTGATGAAAATACTCTTTATTATAGAGTAATTATCAATAATAGGTATTATTAGTTTTCATTCGATGTAAATATTCATATTTAGTTCATTGTTTCTAGTTAGGTAATTTGTCAAGTCAGTCTCGATTCTAACCCTCTAATTTAGCCGTATCCACACCCTTAGCCTTAGTTGTAATGCCCCGAACCCGGCCCAAAACACCACAGCCGTATTTGGAATGTTACTGGGGTAAATGTTCAAAAAGAGTTCACTTTGGAGGTAACTATAGCTTAAGAGTTATAAAGTAAATCTCTTGTTTATGAAAAATTTATCTATTGAAAGAAATTCTGTGAAAAACGAGTAGTTTTTGAAAAATAAATACGAATTTTAAAACTTAAAATTTGGTGTTTAAGTTGCAAATGTTTCAAAGTCATTTCTAGATAATGATCCGATAATAGTTCTAACTTAAACCATAATAAAAATCCCAAACATTTATAGCGGCCTTATTACAACAAAATTTATCCCAAAAAGTACTTGAAATTTAAAATATAAATAGAAAGATAAACAGGTTCTGCATGGCCACCTCAAATCCACTCCAGCCCGGTCCAAAATCTCATGCACTACCTGCATCATTTGAGAACAGCAAAGTGAGTCATTTTGACTCAGTGTGTAATTAGTCCACATATTTCCACGAGTGGGCTTAGCCCAAAACTACATCAAACCACATACCACGGATAATAATGCAAAATGTTAGCCCAACCCAGCCTAATATCCAGCCGCTACACACCACCCGTATATCCATCCACCAGACACCAAGGGATTACTAAATCGACCCTCCATCCGCTACACACCACTTTGGCAGTACACTGCTCAAAGCCCACTTAGTGGTCAAGCCACTGATCCACGTGATTAATATCACAAATATCCACGATGAGACTCAAGGTCGTCATCAGTCCATGATGTAGCTCAAGGCTAACATCAATCCTTGTACATAAATGTACACACTTCCCCTTATTCAATATATATATATCGATCCCCATGAACATGCATCATATTCTAATGATATGGCAATATAATGTATGAGCATACTAGATAGGCACATATGACATGCTTACATGTGTCCATAATAATTAACCACAACCACAACACAGATAGTATACTAACCTGATTATCGGTTTACCCAAATTAGGTAATAGCATCACCACAGCCACTATTTTAGCTACCACTCAAATTACATGTCTTAATTAAAGTAAGTAAGTAAATCATGCGTTAATTACACATGTAACACCCCTAACCCATATCCGTCGCCGGATTAGGGTTACGAGGCATTTTCAAAGAAAATATAGTTTTCGTACATTCACATAATCATATAGAACCTATTTATATATATATATATATATATATATATATATATATATAACATTTTGTTAATTAAGTTTTAGTCTTAAATTATTAAGCACCCTAATATAACAATCATATCTCAAAGTTCCGTCAAATTCATTTCAAACCTATACCATATTTTCAAGTCAATATACATGTCTTAAAATCACACAAAATACCTTAAAATACATACATAAATCATGAGCTTATCATTATAATGACATTCGAATATTTAATAACTATTAATCGCTTATTCTCAAAAATATATAAATTACTTAATAGACCAACAATCATTTCACAAAGTTTAATATCCAATATCATATGTAGTGTTGGAAATAATCATTATGAACAATGAACTTGGCACAATTATTAAAGACTAAACATACCTCTTTTCTATTTACAAGACCATGCATGTGACCATTTTAATTTAAACCATTTGCAAACACAAAACAACTCATGTTGTACTCAATTGTAGCACCTATCTTACACATAATCACATTTTCTTTAATAAATTAGACGAAATAATAACATTTAATCATTCATATACATGCTTATGTGATACTTTAATCTAACAATTTAAAATCGTCTTAATATAATCCATAAAAAAAATATATACTTAAGTTATTTGAAAAGACAAATTGAACCAAGCATATAATATTCATTAGTCATGTACGAATACAATCCAAGTCCAAATATAATATCCATGCAAAAACATGCATATTTAATTTAATCAATATTACACAACTAAACACATCACACAAATATGCCATGACCAACCTATATATATGTATATACGATATGCACCTAGATTATAACCGAATATACCCAAATAACACAACTATGGTTCAATATAATCGAGTATACATTTAATTATTCATACCACATCACCCAACTCATATTTTCAGCTCTCAATCACATATTTCCTTACCATATTCGAATTAATCCTTGATTGAGTTTGCACAAACATTAACGATATAAACTGACTATTATTTCAAAAACTTGATAAACATACTTAACCAAAGAAATTTAGCCATATTCGCATGGCTATTATATACATGAACAAAAAGTTTTCAACAAACAAGGTCAAGTCTTTCCTATACATGCCTCTATCCAAAAACCAAAATGAAAGAGTACCAAAATTTGATCGATAGTGTGGTCGACTGTCTTGACGATCCCGTTGAGCAGGTAGCCTTTACCTAATCTATAAAACAGGGGAGAACATTACACACAAATAAGTTTACAAACTTAGTAAGTCCCAAGCTCATAATAATACTACATTCAATTACTTAACATTTAGATCATTCAATTCTATCATGTTATCATATTAAAATTTCTTTCACCTTTAGCACTACTATTTGAAAACCGAATCTCCATGATAGTACATTCAAGCTCAAACTCAGTCATATAATACTTGTGCACATAAATCGTAATCTCAAATATACATAACACTATACTCGTAATATTAGTTAAACTCTAGTAACATTAAACATATCAAACCTTGCTTACTTACCTGAGCCTTTAACTAGACACATTATCTACGATTTACCTTGAACTACAATTCGGTTTCTCCTTTGTAAAACACATCACCGGCATAAAGCCTGCTAGGCATTAAAGCCCGAAATAAATCACCGGCACAAGGCCTGCTAGGCACGAAGCCCGAATATGTCACCAGCACTAAGCCTATTAGGCACGAAGCCCGAATATGTCACCGACACTAAGCCTGCTAGGCACTAAGCCCGAATATGTCACCGGCACTAAGCCTGCTAGGCACTAAGCCCGAATATGTCACCGGCACTAAGCCTGCTAGGCACGAAGCCCGAATATGTATAGTTAATCTTTCATTTCACATTTCATTGTGCTAAATTCACCACCACTTTTAATTCACGTATTATATCGAATAACAAACTAAAACACTTATTCACATCACTTTGAATAAACTTCCAACCAATCCATACCAATACTTTCACATTCGGCTAACACAAGGTTTTATACAAAATTCTATTGAATACTATCATTTAACACATTCATAAATAATTTGATAATCTATACTTGCTTAAGGACTTACCTCGGTTGTCGATAGACCGTGCAAATCGGCTATTCGAGAACCTTCGTCTTTCCCCGATCTAAATCCGTTATTCTTTGCTCTTGATCTAAAACATATTCAAATTTAGCTCATTCAAACACAATTCATATCAATTTAGTCCCTAAACACATAAATGGGCAAATTACTATTTTACCCCTAATATTTCGTAGCTTTTCAATTAAGTCCCAAGCATACAATACACAGTATGCACTTAATTCAATTTTAATACTCCATGGTCGAATGCTATTTACCCTAATGCAAATCTATACAACTCAATTTTGTACAATTTAACCTTTCTTTAGTTAAAATGAATTAATCTCACCCATATATACATAATTTATATAATTACAAATTTACCCCCTTAGTTTCGATTTCCTTGTAATTTAGTCCCCAAATAAAACACAAGAGTTTCATGAAATTCGGTCTAATCCCCTTAAGAGCTGAATCTCTTTCCCTCATTCACAAGTTCATATAACTATTTATTTTTTTTATTTATGCAATTATGTTCTCATCTATTCATTTCAAGAAAAATTCAAACCTTAACACATACCTATTATCTAAAATTTCCTATTCAACATGTTGATGTCCTAAATATATTCAATGTTCTTACATCAAACATAACAAAACCATGATGCTCATCCATGGCCGAACCTAGGAGGAGTTTTAAACTTAAAATCTTTTTCATATATTTGATAGCATTCATGATGACTGACACAACCAAGCAAGAATTTATCAAAATTAAGCTAAATACCTCACCTTAATGGCACATGCAAAGGCCGGCCATGGAAGCTAAAATTTTCTCCTCTTCTTCTCTTTTGTTTCGTGAAAATGGTGAGGAAGATGAAAGAGAGAAGTAAAATGTATTTCTTATTTTCTTTATTTTACTTTATTCATTTTCATTACACAAAATAATCATTTAAAATTCCATTAACATATAATCACTTATATATATATATATTTACTCATCATTGCCGTCCACTACCCATATTTTTGGGTTATTTGACATGCAAACCCCCTTCTTTTTATACTACACTTAAATTAACCTTTCAATTTATTGAATATTACCTTTATACTTTACCTATTAGATCCTTTCTCTTAATTCAAACACACCAAACAATCAAATTCACACAATTCAACATACATCACATAAAATAAAATAAATATCACAAGATTTTTGACTCGAATTCGTGGTCCCGAAACCACCGTTCCGATTAGGGTCAAATTCAGTCTGTTACAACTCTCCCCCTTAAGGATTTTCGTCCCCGAAAATCTTACCGTTAAACAAGGTCGGATATTGTTGCTTCATTGAATCCTCAGGCTCCCACGTAGCCTCTTCAACTCCGTGACGATTCTACAGAACCTTCACTAACGGAATTCTTTTATTTCTCAACTCTTTTATTTCCCGAGCTAAGATACGGATCGGTTCTTCATCATATGTCAAATCAGATTGGATTTCAATCTCTACCGGTGTGATCACATGAGACCGATCTGATCTGTACTTACGAAGCATCGAAACGTGAAATACGTTATGTATCTTTTCTAACTCAGAGGGCAATCTCAATCTATAAGCAACAGGCCCAATACATTCAATGATTTCATACGGTCCGATAAATCTCGGACTCAACTTGCCTTTCCGACCAAATCGGAGTACTTTCTTCCACGGGGAAACTTTTAAGAATACACGATCTCCTACCTGAAATTCAATGTCTTTACGTTTCAAATCAGCATAGGACTTTTGTCGATCGATGCGACTTTCAAATTATCTTTGATTATGGCCACTTTACATTCGGTCTCTTTAATCAAATCAACCCGTGTATCTTATTCTCGTGAGCTCATCCAAAGACAATGGTGTTTGACACTTTCGCCGCACAAGGCTTCATACGGTGCCATCTTGATACTAGATTGAAAATTGTTATTATAAGCAAATTCAATCAAAGGTAGGTATCGTTCCCACGTACCTTTAAACTCGAGAACGCAACATCTCAACATGTCCTCAAGTATCTGAATAGTTCGCTCAAACTGACCGTCTGTCTGCGGATGAAAAGTTGTACTAAAATGTAGTTTAGTACCTAAGGCATCTTGCAACTTCTTCCAAAATCGCAATGTAAATCTCGGGTCTCTGTCTGAAACAATGGAACTCGGTACACCATGCAATCTCACAATTTACGATACATACAATTCAACAAGTTTATCGAGTGAGAAATCTGTACGAACCGGCACAAAATGAGCTAATTTAGTCAGTCTATCAACTATAACCCAGACGGCATCTTTCTTACTCGGTGTCATAGGAAGACCGATATAAAATCCATTGTAATTCTATCCCATTTCCATTCAGGTATCATGATTGGATGAAATAGTCCAGATGGCGCTTGATGCTCAGCTTTTACTTGCTGACAGATTAAGCATTTAGAAACAAATTCAGATATATCCCATTTCATGCCAGGCCACCAATAGAATTGTTTCAAATCGTTATACATCTTCGTGCTACCCGGATGTATCGATAGTCGACCACTATGAGCCTCATTCAAAATTATCGTATCAGATCAACCGAGTTCTTTGGAACACACATTTGATTTTAAAATTCAAACAATCATTTGCATCAATCTAAAAATCTGATTCTGTACCCTTTTCACACTGAATTCGACTAACAATCAAATCTTCATCAACTTTCTGTGCATCACAAATTTGCTGAGTAAACATCGGTCTTGCTCATAACTCGGCTATGATCGAACCATCACTAGACATAGCCATCTGTGCATTCATTGTACGAAGAGCAAATAATGATTTCCAACTTAATGCATCCGCAACAACGTTAGCTTTTCCCGGGTGATAGTCAATCACTAATTCATAGTCTTTCAACAATTCTAGCCACCTGCATTGTCTCAAATTCAGGTCTTTCTGAGTCATTAGATACTTCAAACTTTTGTGATCCGAGTAAACATGGCATTTCTCGCCAAACAAGTAATGACGCCAAATCTTGATCATGAACACAATGGTCATAAGCTCTAAATCATGCGTCAGGTAATTTCTTTCATGGGGCTTCAATTGTCTTGATGCGTAGGCTACTACCCTACCTTCCTGCATTAATACATAGCCCAAACCATTTAAGGAAGCATTAGAATACACAACAAATTCTTTACCCGATTTAGGATGAGCTAACACTGGAGCTTCGGTTAAAAGGGCTTTCAACTGCTCGAAACTTTTCTGGCACTTCTTTGACCACTCAAACTTGACATCTTTCTGTAGTAGCTTTGTCAAAGGTGTAGCTATCACTAAAAAACCTTTCACAAACCGTCTATAATATAAGCAAGTCCCGAAAACTTCAAATCTCAAAATGTTCTTGGTGGCTTCCAATCAAGTATAGCCAAAATTTTATTTGGATCGACTCGAATACCTAATCTTTGAAACAACATGTCCCAAGAAGTCGACTTCTTTCATCCGAACTCACACTTGTTAAACTTAGATACAATCGTTGATCTCTCAAAGTTTGTAGAACTAATCTCAAATGATTGGCATGCTCGGTTTCATTTTGGAGTAGATCAAGATATCATCAATAAAACTACTACAAACCGATCCAAAAAGCGTCAAGACTCGATTCATTAAATCCATAAAAATTGCAGGTGCATTAGTGAGTCCAAAAGGCATAACCAAAAACTCAAAATGTCCGTACCTCGTCCGTAATGCAGTCTTTGGCACATCTGTATCTCGACTCAGAATCGATAATAACTCGATCTCAAATCTATCTTGAAAATCTGAAGCCCTTTCAACCGATCAAACAAATCATCAATCCGAGGTAACGGGTACTTATTCTTTATAGTTACCTTATTCAGTTGCCGATAATCAATACACATTCGCATCGTTCCATCTTTCTTCTTCACAAAAAGAACTGGTGCACCCCAAGGGGAAAAACTTGGCCGTGCAAAACCCTATCTCATCAACTCTTGCAATCTGTGCGCTTTCAACTCTTTTAACTCAGAGGTGCCATCCGACACGGAGCTATCGAGATCGAGTCATTCGGTACTAATTCAATGCCGAACTCAATCTCTCGTACTGGTGGTAAACCCGGTAGTTCTTCAGGAAACACGTCTGGGTATTCACACACAACCGGTACAGATTCAATATGCTTTTCAGACACTTTATTATCCAGTACATAGGCCAAATAAACTTTGCACCCTTTTCTCACATACTTCTGGGCTAACATCGAAGATATTACTGTAGGAAATCCACTCAAATCACTGGATTCAATTCTGATGATCTCACCGTTCTGGCATCTCAAATCAATAAGCTTTCTTTTGCAATTCAACACTGCATCATGTGAAGTTAACCAGTCCATCCCCAAAATTAGGTCGAACTCATCGAAGGGAAACAACATTAAATCGGTGGGAAGCAAGAATCCCGAATCATCAATGGGCAACCTCTACACACTTTATTAACAAGTACGCATCTACCCAAAGGGTTGGATACACGAATCACAAACTTAGTAGACTCAACTGGCAGAGTCTCACTGATTACTAGAGTTTCACACACATATGAATGAGTCAAACCAGGATCAATCAATGCAATCACAGTAGTATCATAAAGGGCGAAAGTATCGGTAATGACATCGGGGGAGGAAGCATCCTCTCTGGCTCGTGTAGCATAAGCTCTAAATAGAGCTCCAGCCTCAGATCGAACTGCAGTGTTCTTCGTTCCTCTCTGACTACCACCTACATTGCCTGAATGTCTGGGTGGCCTGCCTCTTACTGACGCGTTGCTCGACTTAATGTTCTGAACTGTATTCTGCTCAACTAACATTGGACATTCTCTAATAAAATGATCTGACGATCCACATTTAAAGCAAGACCGATCATGGAATCTACAACTCCCATAATGCCATTTTCCATAATGCTTGCATTCAACTCGATTCTGTAGAACGTTACCAACACTGGCCATCGAGGTAGTTCGGGAGCCCACTGGAGGTCGTTCACGTCTAGGTACATCTAAAGTAGCTTTATGTCGGCTGAAATCATCTCGAAACTTTTTAGATGTGGTATGAAAATTCTTACCCGACGATCTCTTTCGTGTGTCTCTAGCTTCTGTCTCAGCCTTTCTTTTCTCTTTCCCGAGCTCTTCAGCTTTGCAAGCTCACTCAACTAATGTCACAAACTCTTGAATTTCAAGAATGCCAACAAGCAATTTTATATCTTTATTCAGACCGTCTTCAAACCTTTTGCACATAATAGCTTTAGTAGAAACACACTCTCTAGCATATCTGCTGAGCCTGACAAATTTCCGTTCATATTCTATCACGGTCATTCGCCCCTATTTCAGTTCAAAAAATTCTTTTCGTTTCTGGTCGATGAACCTCTGGCTAATATATTTCTTGCGGAATTCATTCTGGAAGAAATCCCACGTCACTTTTTCTTTCGGGACCACTGATACTAGTGTATTCCACCGGTGATATGCGGTGTCCCAAGTAAAGATATAGCACACTTCAAGCATTCCTCCGAGTATAAGATAGCTCATCAAGTACCGAATAGTATTATCAAGCCACATTTCGCTCGCTCGCATCATCATCATCATTGGCCCAATTCTTTCGCCCCAAACTTCGATTTTATCAATGGAAGCCTACTAGATCTCATCGATCTATCATCGAAGTCTTGAAGGAATCAAAGTTGGATTATTCGGGGTGGAGGTTGGGGTACAATTTGGGTTAGTCTGAATAAATTGGGTAAACCACTCATTCATCATCTAGTAGAAGGCTTGTTTAGCCTCCCCCATGGCTACCGAATCGGGTCGAGAGTCTCATCAAGACCGATCCGTGTTCACGGTCAGCGCTACACTCTCTACATCATCCGCCATCGCTCTCTCGGGATCGGTGTCCATTTACTATATAAAACACAATTCGAATGTCAAGTCACCACACTATCAATATATGAAAAAGGCATGTATAGCTAGACCTCACGCTCTACGGTAGTCCTAGAATCGACTAAACCGTAAGCTCGATACCAATAAATGTAACACCCTAACCCATATCCGTCGTGGGATTAGGGTTACGAGGCATTTTCAAAGAAAATATAGCTTTCAGACATTCACATAATCATATAGAACCTATTTACAAATATATATATATAACATTTTGTTAATTAAGTTTTAGTCTTAAATTATTAAGCACCCCAATATAACAATCATATCTCAAAGTTCCATCAAATTCATTTCAAACCTATACCATATTTTCAAGTCAATATACATGTCTTAAAATCACACAAAATACCTTAAAATACATACATAAATCATGAGCTTATCATTATAATGACATTCGAATATTTAATAACTATTAATCGCTTATTCTCAAAAATATATACATGAACTTAATAGACCAACAATCATTTCATAAAGTTTAATATCCAATATCATATGTAGTGTTGGAAATAATCATTATGAACAATGAACTTGGCACAATTATTAAAGACTAAACATACCTCTTTTCTATTTACAAGACCATGCGCATGTGACCATTTTAATTTAAACCATTTGCAAACACAAAACAACTCATGTTGTACTCAATTCGTGTAGCACCTATCTTACACATAATCACATTTTCTTTAATAAATCGACGAAATAATAACATTTAATCATTCATATACATGCTTAAGTGATACTTTAATCTAACAATTTAAAATCATCTTAATATAATCCATAAAACAAAATATATACTTAAGTTATTTGAAAAGACAAATTCGAACCAAGCATATAATATTCATTAGTCATGTACGAATACAATCCAAGTCCAAATATAATATCCATGCAAAAACATGCATATTTAATTTAATCAATATTACACAACTAAACACATCACACAAATATGCCATGACCAACCTATATATATGTATATACGATATGCACCTAGATTATAACGAATATACCCAAATAACACAACTATGGTTCAATATAATCGAGTATACATTTAATTATCCATACCACATCACCCAACTCATATTTTCAACTCTCAATCACATATTTCCTTACCATATTCGAATTAATCCTTGATTGAGTTTGCACAAACATTAACGATATAAACCGACTATTATTTCAAAAACTTGATAAACATACTTAACCAAAGAAATTTAGCCATATTCGCATGGCTATTATATACATGAACAAAAGTTTTCAACAAACAAGGTCAAGTCTTTCCTATACATGCCTCTATCCAAAACCAAAATGAAAGAGTACCAAAATTTGATCGATAGTGTGGTCAATCTGTCTTGACGATCCCGTTGAGGTAGCCTTTACCTAATCTATAAAATAGGGGAGAACATTACACACAAATAAGTTTACAAACTTAGTAAGTCCCAAGCTCATAATAATACTACATTCAATTACTTAACATTTAGATCATTCAATTCTATCATGTTATCATATTAAAATTTCTTTCACCTTTAGCACTACTATTTGAAAATCGAATCTCCATGATAGTACATTCAAGCTCAAACTCAGTCATATAATACTTGTGTAACATCCTAATAATTAGGGGTTATGCATCTTACTTAATTGAATGATGTTGTATGCTTAAATATGTTAAGTGTGTTTTGGAAGTTATTTTTGAGCTTCATTAATTAAGTGAATGCTTAGTGAAACTTTTAATTTCTAGTAATTAAGATGGAGCTAAGCATGTTAGGATTTAAGAACTAATGACAAGGAGTTTAAAGCATAAGTTGAGTAATTAGCAAAGTGGTAAGGACATATGGATGAGTGCTTGAGGGGAGAGGTTCGAATCCCCTAGCTAACAAATGGGAGGATTTTATTTTTGTTCCCTTCCCTATAGTGTCGGCCAAGATCCTTCTAGAATGGATGAGCATTCTTTTAATTTTGGCTATTTGACCATATGAAAAAGGCAAGCTAAAGACTTATGGCATGGAATCAAGATAGGATGATAAGATATGGAGGACATAAGGCTTGATATATGGGCAATGGTTTGAAACTTGTTCATGGTCATTTGACCATGAACCTAGACAACATAAGGGCTAAGAGGAGGTTTAATTGAGTTGGAAATTATGGAGTTGATAGGAAGAATTGTGGAGGAAAAAGGGATTGTGTAGGCTATTGTGTTGGCTGAATTTTGGTATGGGATTAGGGAGGTTTTAGTTGACAAAAGGTTGTCATTTGTGCATTTTTCCTTTGTCTAATATTTTTTTCCTCTTAGCCAAAATTGTCTATTGGCAATTGGTAAAAAAGTTTGCTTTGTTTGGCCTTCATTTTGACCAATTTCCTCCAAAACCATTGTTCATAGCCGAATGCCTATTTACTCAAAAGAGAAATTTTGTTTCTCTTCTTTTGTCCTTTTTGCAAATTACCATTCGGTTTGAAAAGCCTTTCTAATTCTTTTCTTCTAAGCAAACATCTTTCAAATTCTCTTGTAATGAAAGTTTCAAAGATCATAAATTTATTTTCTTCAATTCTCCTCATTGCGAAACTACAAAGTTCAAAGAACCATTTTTCTTCAATTTCTTCCTCTTGGCGAATGTGCATAGGTTCCTAAACACATTTCTTTTCTTTTGAGAATCAACATCATCATCATCATCTTCTTCTTCTTTTTAATCTCTCTTTCTCTTTCTCTTTTCTTCCTTTTCCTTTCCTTCTCATTTCATTTTCTTTCTTTCTTCTCTCATAGCGAAACTATCCTATAATCTTTTCACCATTTTTCTTTCTTTTCTTTTGGTTAAAAATCGAAACCATCATATTTGAAACCACCATCTTTTCTCTTCTCTTTTGTTAAAGCTGAATTATCAATTCTTTTCTTCTCTTTGTTCAAGGCCGAACCTTCAAGTGAATCAAGTAAGGATATTGTCAATCGTTTTCATGATCTCCTTTTTTTTTTATTATAGTCTCATAATCCTTTTATTTTTCTCTCCTAGGTCGAATCCTTGGAAAGGATTTTTAAGGATCCTTGTTGAAGGCAACTTTTAAGAAGTGATCTTTTGAAAATCTTCGAGGGTAAGGATTTTTAATTTCGATCGATCAATTCTTTTAGAATGGATCACTAATCAACGTTATTTTTAAGGGCAAAGTGAGACTAACAAGATAGGTAAGAAAAGAGTCGCATTTGAGTGTTTGGAAGAGAGGAGGTACTCTTTTACCATCAAACTACAAACGAAGGCAAGATCGGTGTAAGAGACTTTCCATCGGGTTGTGGACCCTCCGCTAACGAGGATCGGTTATTTGAAGTAGTGCGCATAATCGAACCACTTTACGTTGGTGGGATATCGTGGGTTTTGATCCATCTAGCGGAGAAAAACACAAATAACGGTTGTTTGAGAATTCGAGGGTAAGGATTTAGATCCTCATCAATAGTATAATTTTATTAGTAATAGTGTATACTAACCAAGTGTGATGATTAACTAGGTGTTGACGGCGAGAGAGTATCATTCTCACTTTGTCATAAGGTGTGTAATCCTACATTAAAACTCATTGATCTATTTTTATATGTGATTTTATGATAATGTGTTTAATAATGATTTTAGATACCATTCAAGTGGTATACGATATTCGTGTATGTTTACCCCAATATTTCGTTAATTTTGCTATATGCATAAAATGTGAAATAAGTATGATTATATTATGATTTTGGGGTAAATGGCATGAAAACTAAATGTTATGTATGTGCATGGGCATATGGGTATATTTGATAAAGGAGGAAGTATTCGGTGGTTTTACCACATTTACGGTGACTTCGGTCACATATGTGAGTCTGGTGACTTCGGTCACGTATATTTGAATCTGGTGACTTCGGTCACGTATATTTGAAATCCGGTGAGTTCGGTCACATATTTGATATCCGGTGACTTTGGTCACAATTTTGTCTGGTGGCCTTGCCACAAAATTATAAGGGCGATGTGCATGTTGACTGCAGCAACTGCCTTCGATGGTGTGTAGCGGATGGAGGGTCGATTTAGTAATCCCCACGGTGTGTTGGTTGGTACGAGTGGTGTGTAGTAGATGGATATTTAGGTGGGCCGGGCTTGCATTGCATTTCATGTACATAACCATGTAATATTGAATGATTATTATTTGATCTGCTATGAAAATGGGCTTTTGGGCTAAATATGAGCTAAACGGGCTTTTAAGCTAAATATGAGCTAAATGGGCTTTTGGGCCAAATATGACTTAAATGGGCCTATGAATAAATGTGTTATGAAAAATGGGTTTTTTGATGTATGTGTTACACATTGAGTTTATAACTCACCCATTTTTGTGGGATAAACTTTTCAGATGATTCGTAGTGCGATGGATCGGGTCAGCAAGGATTTCGAGGTGGCTAATGCTCGTATCAAGTATTTTAGAGATTTTTCAATTTAAACTTATTTAATTTGATTATTTAGACTTTATTATGGGTTTGCTATTTTTATGTAATAAAGCCACTATAAACTATTTTTAATTTTTGGGTGTTTGAATTTATTTTATTTTGCCATGAACAATTATTAAGTAAATAACTAAATGGTTTTCGATAAATAATTTAAAAATATTTTTGTCACTAATATATAAATGTTTTAAAGTAATTTTCTTAAATTTGGTTTCCTTTTATTTAATTAATTCCTTCTAAAAATAATGTTTTAAAAGACAAAATTTACTTTACAATTTGATTTCAACCTAAAATATTAAGTTAAATCATTTTCTACAAAATCATCAAATTTTTAAGAGTTTGCGAAAAGTTAGATTCGAGGAACATAACAAATCCGGTTGGACTTTTTGGGCCGGGTTTGGGGTGTTTCAACTTGGTATCAGAGCCCAGTTTTAAACTCTCGGCCTTGGGTTGTGAAGCCCACAACTTTTTCAAAATATGGCCCAAATGACTTTTTGAAAGTTTTCTTAAGTTAAAATGGTTTTATAAGAGCATGGCACTTGAGTTCTCAAATTTGGATCCATCGGTATGTATCTTTATTGATAAAGTGATATGAAAGTGTGATAAGCTTAAGGAAACTATAACTTTAGAGACATGGACCCTAGGTGTATGTGTGCTACTACGGAAAAACCACTGAATATCTACTTCATAAAACTTTCTTCTGATAAGAAGTGAAAAGACTCTAATACATAAGACTTTTTCAGAAAAATGCAGATAAGACACGTAGTAGACATGAGCTCTAGGGGACGTGGTCGTCGTGGACGTGGAAGAGGAAGAATGGCTGTGTCGAAACCAGTTAGATCTGGTTAAGGTTTCGAAAATGATGCTCCACCACCGGTTGTTGGGGTGGATTTTCAAGAGCAAAATGAAGGAGGTGACACGGTATCACAAGCCGTGCTGCGAGTTTTAGAACGAGTAGCAGAAGCTAGTTCTGGAAATGGGTCTCGAAAGTTAGTAGTTGAGAGACTAAGATCAAATGGAGCTGAGGTTTTCAGAGGAGTATCTGGAGTAGCTCCAAATGTAGCGGAATACTGGTTGGAAGCAGTCGAGAGGATTATGGACGATTTAGACTACACTGCTGAAGAGAAATTGAAAGGTGCTATTTCACTACTCCGTGATGAAGCCTACCAGTGGTGGCTCACTATTAAGGAAAGTACCCCTGTAGATCGACTGGATTGGGGGTATTTTAAAATTAAATTTGAAGGAAAATACGTCGGAGCTAGCTACATCGACTCTCAGAGGAAGACATTTTTGTATTTGGTGCAAGGAAACAAGTCGATAGCTGAATATGAAGCAGAATTCTTGCGACTTAGCCGTTATGCCAGAGGGATAGTGGCTACTGAATATGAGCGGTGTGTCAGATTTGAGGATGGACTTAGAGATGAACTATGAGTGATGATTGCTCCACACCATGATAGAGATTTTGCAATCTTAGTAGAAAGAGCAAGAATAGCTGAAGAGGTTAAGCAGACAGAAAGACAGAACCGGACAGAGGCCAGAATAAGAATAAGAGAAGCTTTGGGTCTTCAGGATCATCCGGAATTTTTAGAAGAAACCAAGAAATGAAGGACCGCGAGGTCAGCAGACTGCTACGGGTGGACAAAATCGTGCTTGTGCCCAATGTGGAAAAATACACTCGAGAGAATGTTGGAAAAAGACCGGGGGATGTTTCAAGTGTGGATCTAAAGACCATATGATCAAAGATTTCCCGAAGAATTCAGAGAAGAACCGCCCAATAAGTCAGGGTGTTAACCAGGCTGGCAGAGGTGAACAGCAGTCGATAAGGGGCCGTGGTCCAAATGGATGGAATAATGGCTCTGGTAGAGGTCGTGGAACTTCAGGCAGAGGTAGTGGTAGCTCTGAGGCGAGACAATGAGGGTGGTATATGTAGTTCGTCAGAGAGAAGACAAATGGCCTTTTGATGTTATTACGGCATGCGTTTCGATTTCGGGTTGCCCTTTATTGCTTTGATAGATATAGGGTCAACTCACTCTTATATCGCTAGTGAAGTATCTGGGACTTTGCATGTGACTTCGAGGCGGAAGATGTACTTAGTCCTTTAGGAAGATGTCTTTAGAAGTTCAAGGAACGTAGTTTTAGTCCTTTAGGATGCAAATGTGAGTTATAGACAAACTTTTAAGGAAGTGCCTTTAGAAGTTTAAGGAACACAATTTTCGACTTCGATTAGGTTTTGATTTAATGGAGTTGCCATTCCGATGTGTAGGAGAATTCAACTTGATCTTAGGCATGGACTCGCTTGTGAAGTATCGTGCAAATGTGGATTGTCCAAGTTTTAGCACATTTCACTAAATTAGTTTGTTAAAGCAAGACACAATGTGATACCAAATCACCGTGACCGTAGTCACAAATCGATGATGGGGCCAACCCATCGTGTGATACCAAATCATTGGCGTCAATCCGTATAATCAATCGTGGTGGCCAACCCATCGTGGTACTAAGCCACTGGGACGAGACGCTGAGGTGCCAAACCTCTGGTGACCCAAAGTCACAAAATACGTGGTACCAAACCACTGGAGGTGCCAAACCTCTGGTGTCCCAAAGACACAGTGTCCCAAAGACACGGATATCAAATTTCCCCCTTCTCTCATATCACCCAATCACATATCATACTAGATGCAAAATCGTGCAATCATGCTATCATGCTCACATGCTTAATATGGCATCTCAATGAACATGCACCCATAATCATAATATCACATAGCATCACATAGCTCATATCAAAACGGACTTACCCGAATCCGTATCCATACCTCAATGGGTACCAAATCAGGTCAATCACACTGCTTCATTTACAACAAAGTTATTACATTACTAAGTTAAGATAGTGTGTTGGTTTACACACCGAATAGCGAGAATGTACTCCTAAGAACCAGTCAAAATCTTTTGATCACCTCGACCTTAACCCTACAATCGGCCAATCAAGGGGATTAACACTATACCATTCGGCCAAAACTAGGTAAATAACCCAAGGGGTTGCGTTAAACCCTACCTTTGCGAATGGTTCAGTTTCCAACCAACCCGTACCAATAATGCTTCTTACCAACCGATCACACCCTAGAAAAGAATAATGGTTAATCTCTCCTCATGACTTAACTTAAAGAAAACTAAGCGAAATCGGATCCGAACACCCTTCTTACCACCACTTACCGATTGCTTAGCAGAGTAAAAGCCTCTCCTTCTTCGGATTTGAACCCGAGACCCTATACGAAAAGCGATTACCATAACAAGAAGTTAACACCTTTTTAATAGCTATCGAAATCGGCACTTAACCATATTAACAATCGGCAAAGTACCAAAGAAAGGAGAAAGGGCCATTCGGCCAACACTTACCCACTACCAACCAATTGGAACCAAGCACCCAACACCACCTAATATTCTAATACCAAGGAAGGTTCTACTAACACCCTTGATCCCGAAAAGAAGAGTTTAAAAAAGAAAAACAAGGAAGAAAGAGTGCACAAGAGGCGGGTGCTCTCGGTTTTGAATGAAAGAAGTGGAGAAAAGTATTTGGAGTATGAAGTTTGACACACCAACGAACAAAAGGAAGGGAAGTGGGAGAGAAAGAGCTTTGGCTACTAAAGACCAAAATCGGCAGGGTATGCTTGTGGTAGCTTTTGGTTTAGATGAAGAAGAAAATGGAGGATGTAGGCTTTTGGTGAAATGTGTTACGGTCAAAAGGAGAGAAGAAGGCTAGTTTTGGTTTACAAGCAACAAGAGAAGAAAGGGAATGAGAGAGGCATTAGAACTACAAAAACAAAAAGAAAAAGATGGAAGCAACAAGCAAATTCGACAACACCAATGCTTTGGGTTTTCGGCTCCAAGAAAAGAGAATACGAGCAGAAAAGGTGAGTCAAAGGAGCTAGTTTTACTCAAGTTGAAAAGAAACAAAATGCTGGTTTCGGTTTCAAAAAAAAATGCAACAACAACATGGGTGAAATTAGAAATTAGGCTATTTGCAAGTGAAGAGAGTTTTCTTTGCAAGCTTTTGACTAAACTAAAAATCGACTTAACCAATAAGAATTTGTGACCGAAAAACACACATGCCAAAGGCAATTTCGGCACCCTCCAAACACCAACCGGCCACACATCCCCTTCCCTCCAAACTCTCGCCAAATCCAGCCAAATCTCCCCCATTTACTCTCACACCACCAATTCAAATACCATGACCAAGTCTCCCTCCTACAATTGCTCTCCATCCACCATTTGAATGAGTTGACAAGGTCCAAGCTAGAGTTCAAATTGCCCACAACTCTTCCCCTCCATGCCATCAAAATGGATACAAAAGGGGTGGGATTCTTGCGACTTGAACTCAAGACCTCCCCCTTGCAATTGACGTCACACACACATGCTCCAAGTGGCGCATGCCTTGCCACTTTGCTAGCTCTTCATTTGTGTTACAACTTCATTTAAATTAATTATAAACCCCAAAGACCTTCACTCCTATCCCTTAAAGCCCAAAACAAAATTTTACCACCTACTCGGGCACACTCCTAGCCTACATCTAAGCCCCGAAACCACACCAACAACAACATTGCACACCACAGACATGCAAACAATGCCAAAAATAAAATAGCCCTTAACCCGGGATATTACAGTTCTACCCCTAAAAAATAATTTCGACCTCGAAATTACACCGTCAAGAGTTACGGTATTCTTTGTCTCATCATATCCTCGGGTTCCCACGTCGTTTCTTCCACGCCATGATTACGCTTAAAGTACCTTAACCAGAGGCACAGACTTCCTGCGCAGAACCTTCACATCCCGATCTAAAATCTGTACAGGCTCTTCCTCCATGGACATATCTGGATTTACCTCGATCTCTTCTACTGTTACCCATGTGATGGATCGGAACGATATCGCCGAAGCATCGAAACGTGGAACATGTCGTGAATCTGACTTAGCTCAACCGGCAACTCGAGTGATATGCATTGGTCCCACTCGCCTCAAAGACCTTATATGGCCCAATAAACCTCGGACTTAGGTGGCCTTTCCTCCCAAACCTTAATACTTTCTTCCACGGTGAGACCTTCAGGAAAACTCGATCTCCACAAAGAACTCAATATCTCTCCGCTTAAGATCGGCATAGGACTTACGCCGGTCCGAAGCTTCCTTCAATCGAGCTTTGAATCAACAACCTTGTCTTGATCCTCAAAGAACCAACTGGTCCCAATAAGCGGCGTTCACTTAACTCGTCCAACAAGTAGGTGAACGACACTTCCTACCGCACTAACGCCTCATAAGGTGCCATCTTGATACTCGCTTGGTAAGCGTTGTTGTAGGCGAATTCATTAATGGTAGATACTCCTCCCGGCTACCCGAAATCCAAAACACACCTCGTAGCATATCCTCCAAGATCTGTATAACCCTTCCGATCGCCCGTCGATCTGCGGATGAAATCTTTGTCTTTGAAATCTAGCAGGTGTACCCGTGAGCTGATGCAACGCCTTCGGAACCTTAGCGTGAATCTGGATCCCTATCCGAGATGATCGATCTACCGCACCCGATGCGCGCCTCACAATCTCGACACATACGACTTCGCCAACCTCGAAGTGAGTAATCCACCCTCACTAGAAATAAAGTGAGCTGATTTAGTCAACCGATCCACAATTACCCAAACCGAATCCTTCTTGCTCGGTGTAGCGGTAATCCACCGCGAAATCCATAGTTATTCTTTCCCACTTCCCTCTGTGGAATCTTCCGGTGAAGCAACCCAGAATGACAGCGATGCTCGACCTTGACTCGCCGACAAGTCGACACTTACCTACAAACTCGGTCACCTCCTTTTTCGGATCGGCCACCGTAGGCTGTTCTCTCCGAGGTCCCTAAACATTTTGCTACCTCCGGGATGCATAGCGTAGGGTCGCTATGTGCATCTGAAGAATCTTTACCTTAACTCGAATCTCTCGGCATCAGGCCTTCCCACGAAACACAAAGACCCCATCACTAGACAAGCCTTCAAACCATCATTACGCACTTGTGTCCTCTCGCGACTTTCGTAACCTCATCCAACAAGCTGTTTCTCTCGATCCGCTCAACCCAAGTAGGCTTAACTGCAGCTCTGCCCGAATACTCCGTCGTCATACAAACTCAAGTGGGCAAACAACGCTCTCAAATCATGAAACAACCTTACGGCTCAATACGTGCCACAACATTAGCCCGCCTTGATGATACTCAATTGAGCAATCGTAGTCTTCAAGTAGCTCAATCCATCGCTACTGCCTCGTGATCAAGTCTTTACGAGTGGGAAGGTACTTGAACTCTTATGGTCCATATAGACTATCGATCTTTCTCCGTTACAAGTAATGCCTCCATATCTTTAGGGCAAAACTACGACCGCAAGCTCCAAATCGTGCGAGGATAATTAACCTCATGTAGTCTCAATTTACGAGATGCGTAAGCCACAACCTTCCCTTCTTGCATCAACATACAACCCAATCCCGTATATGATGCATCACAGTACACTGTGAATTCCTTACCGACCTCAAGTTGAATCGTAACCGGTGCTTGATCGTAATCTTCTTCAACTTGTCGAAGCTCTCCTGCTGCTTCTCAGTCCAAACAAACGGAACCCCTTTTCTCAATAATTTAGTCATTGGTAGCTGCGATCAATGAGAAACACTCTACAAATCTTGGTAGTATCCCGCCAAGCCCGAAAACTACGAATCTCGCTCATCGACTTAGGCGGCTTCCACTCCAAAGCTCGCTTCTATCTTACGGGGTCCACTCTAATCCCCTCACCGACACTACATGACCCAAGAACGTCACCTCTCTAAGCCGAACTCAGATTCATTGAACTTCAGAAAGTTGTTTCTCCTCAAAATCTGCAATACCACCCGTAAATGAGCATCATGTTCCTCCTCCGTCCTTGAATATACCAAGATATCGTCGATAAAACCACCACTGAATCGGTCTAGATGCATCGTTGGAACACCCTATTCATCGATCCATGAAAGGCGCCAGGTCGTTAGTCAACCCGAACGGCATAACCAAGAACTCAAAGTGCCCATACCGAGTACGTAAATGCCGTCTTACGATATCGCCTCCTTTACCTTCAACTGGTGATACCGGACCTTAGGTCGATCTTCGAAAACCGCGCCCTTGACTAATCAAACAAGTCATCTATCCAGAGGCGGTGGATACTTATTTTTGATCGTCACTTATTCGGTTAGCGGTAGTCTATACACATCGCATAGTACCATCTTTTTCTTTACAAAGAGTACCGACGCTCCCCATGGCGAAATACTTGGCACGATAAAGCCTCGGTCCAACAATTCAGATTCGAGCCTTAAGCTCCACTAACTCCTTAGGTGCCATCTATGCGGACAATGGATATGGCGCATTCCGCAATGATCTATCCGAACTCTACCTCCGATCTGGTGGCAAACCCTAAGCTCCTCAGAAACACATCCACAAATTCCCTAATCGTCCAACCGTCTCCACAAGAGACTCCTTAGCCTCCAGGCATACACATGAACCACATAAGCTTCACAACCCTTTTCGACCATCTTCCGGCCAGGGCAGATACCACATTGGACGAGATAGTTCCTCCTATTACCAATCGAACTACCTCATCACCTCGGTGTTTTGGAACCATGCGCTTAGCCGCGCAATCCAACTTCGCTTGGTACTTAACCAGCCAATCCATCCCCAAAATCAGATCGAACTCCCCAAACGGCAGTTCCATCAGATCAGCCTCGAAAGATACCCCTCGAGTTCTAGAGGTATGCGTCTCTATACTGATTTATCTACCAAAGACTGAGTGACCTAGAGGGCTTATTACGGTCATACGCCTAGAAGATATTTGTAGTCTAAATCCATGGTCTTCACTATGCTACTTGCAACATACGAAAGTGTGTTGAACCCACATCAATTAAAGCAATAAATGGAGAACCAAAGATTAAAAACGTCACTTAATGACGTCCGGGTCGTGCGCCTCCTCTCTGGCCTGCGCCGCGATACACTAGCCCCTACGGTATCGGCCTCGAACTACACTGCACCTCTGCCGGTGCTCCACGGCCCGACCGTAACTATTACCCCCTCGCCATTACCTCGGCCCCTCTGCGGTGGTGGTCCGTTATTTCTGTACTAATTACGTACCGATTCTCGGACTAAATCCTAGCCAACTTGCAGACGGTCTACTTTACGGTGGTCCAAATGAGCCACACTCAAAACAACCTCTACCATCGGTCCAACATCCTCCCGGTGAGCCTTTCCACAGCAGTTACATCATGCGGCGGCCCCGCTTAGCAAAGAACAAACCTACCCGACCGATTCGCCCACTCGGTCTAGCCCTCTTCTCATTGACACTGATGACCCGGAAGATCCAAACTCCTTTGTGTCGGTTCATTCCATACCGCCGCCAGATTCCTTAATGCCCTCGGCCACCTTTGCCTTTTCAGCAGAATCGCAAATTCACGCCTCCTGGTGGCGCTAATTATCGACCTTAGTTCGTCTCGCAGCCATCCTCGAACGAACGCACCTCTCATGCTCAAGAGCCACCATACCCTCGCATACCGACTCAATTTCGAAACTCCACCTCGTATTCCGACACAAATTTGCTTCTCGAACTAACCTCGAAATGCTTTTCACGCTCATTTATGTAGTTAGCTCAGACGTATTTTTTCGATAAGCGCACGAAAATAGTCCCATGTCGATCTTTAGTCAGAAGGCCGTCTCGAATAAGTGAGCCACCACCGGTATGACTCATCTTGGAGAAGTGATACAATCCCTTTAACTTCTCTTGACCGTTAGGTCCGGATCATCCATGATCCGCTCATCACTTCGACCAATACTCAAGATCTTTAGAGCAACACCGAGACACCCGAAAGAATTCAAATTTCATTTGCTCAAGTCGCTCGAGCACGATTTCCTAGCTCTACGCCTCCACCTACTCCAGCTACCGTTCTAAAACCCACAGCATCGCCTGTGACACTGCGTCATCGTCGGTCTGCTCTTGGAACTCACCACCTCCAGCTGGTGGCGGGACCGGTACCTCATTCTCTGAACCCTGACCAGAACCTACGGGCTCAAAAACAGTCATCCTCCCACGACCACGTCCACGACCACGTCCACCTCGGGTACTCATGACTAAATCTTGTCTGATTAAAGAATTTTATGTATCAGTCATTATTCCACTGTGTTTAAAGCAAAGTCTTATGAATATTGCTTATTAAAGAAGTTTCGTTTTCGCGAGTCCACAATGTCCTATCAGTTTCAGTCTCTAAAGTAGTCTTACTAGCTAGCCAATCATATCAATCAATATCACAACAAATAGTACGGGGTACTTACCTGGGCGGATTGGTGCCGGTGACTCAGTGTCATGCCTTTCAAATCATACCTTTTTAAAACAGGACACTTGAAAACTATAGTTTTAAAACATTTTGGGCCTCGGGCCCACAGCCGAGCCTTTGAACTTGGCTCTGATACCACAAATGTAACACCCCAAACCCGGTCAATACACCACGACCGAATCTGGTATGCTACAGGGAAAAGGTTTTGGGTGGTTTAGGTTGAAGTCTAGCAGTTTGGTGAAAACGCTTAGCAAAATTTTGTATTTGAGGAAAACTCGATTAGGTTTTGATTAAAAATCGATGATGTATTTGAAAACCCGTAAAGTTTTGAAAATTAATCCGATGTGTAGGTAAAACTAGTTTATTTCGTTTTGAAGATTAAGTTATTTCTTATTGTTACTAAAACATTTTGACTTAGTAGAAAATCATATTTAAGTTAGAAAAACAATTTGAGTTCACCTTATCCCAAGTTATAGTATGATGCCGATGGTATAGTTTAAAACATCGTTTTGAAATTTTGAAAACGTTGTCTTTCCAAGTTTTAGCACATTTCACTAAATTAGTTTGTTAAAGCATATTGAAAATCTACTTAAACATAACATATTAAAACATAATTTAAGAGGCCATTTACAAACCCAAATATAACAAAATAGAAATAAATCATCTAGTGTACCAAATTTTATAAAAGGAGTCCGAGCAAATCTTTATTTCAGTATGGCATGAGCACCTCGAGTCCATCCCGGCCCATGTCCGCGTCTATGTGTCATCTGAAAAGTCAAAGGAGAGAGTGAGTCACAAGACTCGGTGCATAAATCCTCTCCCAGATAACATGCCAACACATATATCATAATGTAATAATGCAAATCATGCACCGCTCCTAACCAACCATATCGCTTTTCTACCGTGTGGTACCAAACCACCGGTGGTGCCAAACCACTGGATATCCATCTTGTGGTACCAAACCACTTGTGACCCAAAGTCACAAATAATCCAATGATGGGGCCAACCCATCGTGTGATACCAAATCACTAGCGACGATCCCGTATCTCATAAGTGGGCCAACCCATGGTGGTGCCAAACCACGAGGACAAGTCGCAATGAGGTGCTAAACCTTTGGTGTCCCAAAGACACAATGTGATACCAAATCACCGTGACCGTAGTCACAATCGATGATGGGGCCAACCCATCGTGTGATACCAAATCATGGCGTCAATCCCAGTATAATCAATCGTGGGGCCAACCCATCGTGGTACTAAGCCAACTGGGGCGACGCCGAGGTGCCAAACCTCTGGTGACCTAAAGTCACAAAATACGTGGTACCAAACCACCGGAGGTGCTAAACCTCGGTGTCCCAAAGACACAAGGTCCCAAAGACACGGATATCAAATTTTCCTCTCCTCTCATATCACCCAATCACATATCATACTAGATGCAAAATCGCAATCATGCTATCACGCTCACATGCTTAATATGGCATCTCAATGAACATGCACCCATAATCATAATATCACATAGCATCACATAGCTCATATCAAAACGGACTTACCTGAATCCGTATCCATACCTCAATGGGTACCAAATCAGTCAATCACACTGTTTCATTTACACAACAGGTTATTACATTACTAAGTTAAGATAGTGTGTTGGTTTACACACCTGGAATAGCGAGAATGTACTCCTAAGAACCGGTCAAAATCTTTTGATCACCTCGATAGCCTTAACCCTACAATCGGCCAATCAAGGGGATTAACACTATACCATTCGGCCAAAACTAGGTAAATAACCCAAGGGGTTGCGTTAAACCCTACCTTTGCGAATGGTTCGATTTTCAACCAACCCGTACCAATAATGCTTCTTACCAACCGATCACACCCTAGAAAAGAATAATGGTTAATCTCTCCTCATGACTTAACTTAAAGAAAACTAAACGAAATCGGATCCGAACACCCCTTCTTACCACTACTTACCGATTGCTTAACAGAGTAAGAAGCCTCTCCTTGCTTGATTTTGAACCCAGGGACCGTATACGAAAAGCGATTTCCATAACAAGAAGTTAACACCTTTTTAATAGCTATCGAAATCGGCACTTAACCATATTAACAATCGGCAAAGTACCAAAGAAAGGAGAAAGGGCCATTCGGCCAACACTTACCCACTACCAACCAATTGGAACCAAGCACCCAACACCACCTAATATTCGGCCAATACCAAGGAAGGTTCGGCTAACACCCTTGATCCCGAAAAGAAGAGTTTAAAAAAAGAAAAACAAGGAAGAAAGAGTGCACAAGAGGCAGGTGCTCTCAGTTTTGAATGAAAGAAGTGGAGAAAAGTATTTGGAGTATGAAGTTTCGGCTTACACCAACAAACAAAAGGAAGGAAAGTGGGAGAGGAAAGAGCTTTCGGCTACTAAAGACCAAAATCGGCAGGGGTATGCTTGTGGTAGCTTTCGGTTTAGATGAAGAAGAAAATGGAGGATGTAGGCTTTTGGTGAAATGTGTTACGGTCAAAAAGGGAGAGAAGAAGGCTAGTTTCGGTTTACAAGCAACAAGAGAAGAAATGGAATGAGAGAGGCATTCAAACTACTACAAAACAAAAAGAAAAAGATGGAAGCAACAAGCAAATTAAGAACACCAATGCTTTGGGTTTTCGGCCCAAGAAAAGAGAATACGAGGAAAAGGTGAGTCAAAGGAGCTAGTTTAGGCTCAAGTTGAAAAGAAACAAAATGCTGGTTTCGATTTCAAAAAAAAATGCAACAACAACATGGGTGAAATTCGGCTTAGGCTATTTGCAAGTGAAGAGAGTTTTCTTTGCAAGCTTTTGACTAAACTAAAAATCGGCTTAACCAATAAGAATTTGTGACCGAAAAACACACATGCCAAAGGCAATTTTGGCACCCTCCAAACACCAACCGGCCACACATCCCCTTCCCTCCAAACTCTCACCAAATCCGGCCAAATCTCCCCCATTTACTCTCACACCACCAATTCAAATACCATGACCAAGTCTCCCTCCTACAATTGCTCTCCATCCACCATTTGAATGAGTTGATAAGGTCCAAGCTAGAGTTCAAATTGCCCACAACTCTTCCCTCCATGCCAGTCAAAATAGATGCAAAAGGGTGGGATTCTCATGACTTGAACTCAAGACCTCCCCTTGCAATTGACGTCACACACACATGCTCCAAGTGGCGCATGCCTTGCCACTTTGCTAGCTCTTCATTTGTGTTACAACTTCACTTAAATTAATTATAAACCCCAAGACCTTCACTCCTATCCCTTAAAGCCCAAAACAAAATTTTACCACCTACTGTGTACACTCCTAGCCTACATCTAAGCCCCAAACCACACCAACAACAACATTGCACACCACAGACATGCAAACAATGCCAAAAATAAAATAGCCCTTAACCCGAGATATTACAAAGTGAATGTCCTTAAGAACTCTTGATGACAAAGAAGTTGTAGTCATGGGCGAGAGACGGAACTACTTATCTAATGTAGTATCCGCTCTTAAGGCAGAAAAGATGGTTAGAAAGGGATGTGTAGCCTTCCTGATGTTGGTGAGTGCCTTGGAGGCTAAAGAAGCAACTATTGAAGGAGTTAGGACTGTGAATGAATTTGTAGATGTTTTTTTCGGAAGAACTTTTAGGATTACCTCCGGATCGTGAAGTAGAATTCGGGATTGATTTATTGCCTGGAACGGCGCCAGTTTCTATTGCTCCATATAGAATGGCACCGAAGGAATTAGTTGAGCTTAAGGCTCAAATTCAGGAGTTACTTGATCGTGGATTTATCTGACCTAGTGTGTCTCCATGGGGAGCACCGGTTCTATTTGTGAAGAAGAAGGACAGATCGATGAGGATGTGTATAGATTACTGGCAGTTGAATAAGCTAACCATCAAGAACAAGTATCCTTTGCCAAGGATCGACGACTTGTTCGATCAGCTCAAAGGAGCTGTGGTATTCTCAAAGATTGATCTAAGTTTGGGGTATCATCAACTTAAGGTGAAAGAAGCGGATATCCATAAGACGGCTTTTCGAACAAGATATAGGCATTATGAATTTCTGGTAATGCCATTCGGATTGATGAACACCCCAGCTGCGTTCATGGATATGATGAACCAGATTTTCCAGCCCTACTTGGATCAATTCGTTGTGGTATTCATAGATGACATCCTGGTGTATTCTAAGTCTGAAGTAGAACATGATGAGCATCTTCGAATTGTGTTGCGAGTTTTAAGGGAGAAAAAGCTATATGCCAAATTCAGCAAGTGTGAATTTTGGCTGAAAGAGGTTGTGTTTTTAGGCCATGTGGTGTCTGTAGAAGGGATAAGGGTGGATCCTCGGAAGATTGAGGCCGTGCTAGATTGAAACCACCTAAGTCCGTGAATCAAGTTCGTAGTTTCTTAGGGTTAGCGAGGATACTACTGTAAGATTTGTTGAAGGATTTTCTTGATAGTCGCACCTTTAATGAAATTCTTTGAGAAAGGAAGTACCTTTCGTGTGGGCCGATAAGCAACAAGAGAGTTTTGAGAAGCTCAAGAAGGTTTTGACTGAAGCTCCGGTTTTGATTTAGCCTTAGGCAGAAAAGAATTTTGTCGTGTATTGTGATGATTCTCACACGGGATTAGGATGTGTTCTGATGCAAGACGGGAAGGTAGTTGCGTATGCGTCTCGACAGTTAAGACCTCACGAGGTTAATTACCCGACGCATGATTTGGAATTGGCAGCTGTAGTCTTTGCTCTTAAAGTTTGGAGGCATTATTTATATGGGGAAAAGTCAATGATATACACGGACCACAAAAGTCTGAAATATCTACTGACTCAGAAACAACTGAATTTGAGACAGTGAAGATGGATAGAGTTGTTGAAAGACTACGACTGTTCTATCGAGTACCACCCGAGCAAGGCGAATGTGGTGGCAGATGCTATAAGTCGAAAAGTGGTGTCAGATTTAAGGGCGATGTTTGCACATCTTAGTCTTTATGATGACGAGAGCTTGTTGGCAGAATTATAAGTTAAATCGACATGGTTGAGTCAAGTGAAAGAGAGACAGTTAGTAAACGAAGATCTGAGTGTAAAACTTCGGAAGGTACAGAATGGGGAATTAGAAGATTATAGTATTAACCGTGATGGGGTATTATGTTTTAAAGGTAAAGTCTGTATGCCGAGGGATCAGGAGTTGAGGCAAAAGATTCTTCAGGAATCGCATAGTAGCCCCTATGCTATGCATCCTGGAGGAAGTAAGTTATACCGAGATTTGCAAGATCAGTTTTGGTGGCCTGGACTTAAACGGGAAGTTACGGAGTTTGTAGGAAAGTGCTTAACGTGTCAACAAGTCAAGGCTAAACATCAAGTACCTTTGGGATTGCTTCAGCCGATAAAGATTCCACAGTGGAAGTGGGAGAGAATCACCATGGACTTTGTTAGTGGGCTTCCTCTTACGCCTACTAAGAAAGACTCTGTTTGGGTGATAGTGGACCGATTGACAAAATCTGCACATTTTATCCCAGTTCGGGTTGATTACTCTTTGCAGAAATTGGCGAAGTTATATGTGGATGAGATTGTGAGATTGTATGGAGTGCCATTGTCAATCATTTCAGATAGAGACCCGAGGTTTATGTCTCGATTTTGGAAAGCATTGCATCAGGCTTTGGGCACCAGATTGGACTTACAGTACGGCATTTCACCCTCAGTCGGACGGTTAGTCTGAAAGAGTAATGTAAATCTTAGAAGATATGTTAAGGGGTTGTGTGATAGATTTCAAGGGAAGTTGGGAGGAATTCTTACCGTTAGCAGAATCTGCGTACAACAACAGTTACCAAACCAGTATTCAGATGGCACCATATGAAGCATTATATGGATGGAAGTGTCGCACTCCTACGTGTTGGACAGAATTAGGGGAACGTCAGATTTTGGGTCCAGAAATAGTGGTTGAATCCGAAGAAAAGGTTAAGGTAATCCGGGCTCGGTTAAAGGAAGCATCTGACAGGCAAAAGTCTTACGCAGATCTAAAGCGGAAAGAAATATAGTTTGCTGTGGGGGACCAAGTTTTCCTAAAGGTTTCACCATGGAAAAAGGTAATGAGATTTGGTCGCAAAGGGAAGCTAAGTCCCAGGTTCATTGGACCTTATCGGGTTTTGAAGTGGGTCGGATCTGTGGCATACTAGTTAGAATTACCTTCGGAGTTGAAGCAAATGCACGATGTGTTCCATGTTTCAATGCTACGCCGTTACCGGTCGGATCCATCTCATGTAGTGCCAGTTGAGGAGGTGGAATTAAGATCAGATTTGTCATATGAAGAGGAACCAATTCAAATTCTGGCGCGAGATATAAATGTTTTATGGAGAAAGTCGGTTCCTCTCGTCAAAGTATTATGGCGTAATCATGGATCGTAAGAAGCTTCGTGGAACCGGAGGAAGCGATCTGACAGCAATACCTCACTTATTCGGCCTGTAATTTCGAGGACGAAATTATTTTAAGGGGTAGAAGCGTAACATCCTAATAATTAGGGGTTATGCATCTTACTTAATTGAATGATGTTGCATGCTTAAATATGTTAAGTGTGTTTTGGAAGTTATTTTTGAGCTTCATTAATTATGTGAATGCTTAGTGAAACTTTTAATTTCTAATAATTAAGATGGAGCTAAGCATGTTAGGCTTTAAGAATTAATGACAAGGAGTTTAAAGCATAAGTTGAGTAATTAGCAAAGTGGTAAGGACATATGGATGAGTGCTTGAGGGAGAGCTTGAATCCCTACCTAACAAATGAGAGGATTTTATTTTTGTTCCTTTCCCTATAGTGTCGGCCAAGATCCTTCTAGAATGGATGAGCATTCTTTTAATTTTGGCTATTTGACCATATGAAAAAGGCAAGCTAAAGACTTATGGCATGGAATCAAGATAGGATGATAAGATAGGGAGGACATAAGGCTTGATATATGGGCAATGTTTTGAAACTTGTTCATGGTCATTTGACCATGAACCTAGACAACATAAGGGGCTAAGCGAGAGGTTTAATTGAGTTGGAAATTATGGAGTTGATAGGGAAGAGTTGTGGAGGAAAAAGGGATTGTGTAGGCTATTGTGTTGGCGAATTTTGGTATGGGATTAGGGAGGTTTTAGTTGACCAAAAGGTTGTCATTTGTACATTTTTCCTTTGTCCAATATTTTTTCTCTTAAGAAATTGTCTATTGGCAATTGGTAAAAAGTTTGCTTTGTTTGTTTGGCCTTCATTTTGACCAATTTCCTCCAAAACCATTGTTCATAGTAGAATGCCTATTTACTCAAAAGAGAAATTTTGTTTCTCTTCTTTTGTCCTTTTGCAAATTACCATTCGGTTTGAGAAGCCTTTCTAATTCTTTTCTTCTAAGCAAACATCTTTCAAATTCTCTTGTAACCGAAAGTTTCAAAGATCATAAATTTATTTTCTTCAATTCTCCCTCATTTCCTAAACTACAAAGTTCAAAGAACCATTTTTTCTTCAATTTCTTCCTCTTGGCTGAATGTGCATAGGTTCCTAAACACATTTCTTTTCTTTTGAGAATCAACAACATCATCATCATCTTCTTCTTCTTTTAATCTCTCTTTCTCTTTCTCTTTTTGTTCCTTTTCTCTTTCCTTCTCATTTCATTTTCTTTCTTTCTTCTCTCATAGCCAAAACTATCCTATAATCTTTTCACCATTTTTCTTTCTTTTCTTTTGGTTAAAAATCGAAACCATCATATTTGAAACCACCATCTTTTCTCTTCTCTTTTGTTAAAGCTAAATTATCAATTCCTTTCTTCTCTTTGTTCAAGGTCGAACCTTCAAGTGAATCAAGTAAGGATATTGTCAATTGTTTTCATGATCTCCTTTTTTATTATAGTCTCATAATCCTTTTATTTTCTCTCTCTAGGTCAATCCTTGGAAAGGATTTTAAGGATCCTTGTTGAAGGCAACTTTTAAGAAGTGATCTTCGAAAATCTTCGAGGGTAAGGATTTTAATTTTGATCGTATCAATTCTTTTAGAATGGATCACTAATCAACGTTATTTTTAGGGGCTTAATTGAGACTAACAAGATAGGTAAGAAAAGAGCCGACGGAGTGTTTGGAAGAGAGAGGTACTCTTTTACCATCAAACTACAAACGAAGGGCGTGATCGGGTGTAAGAGACTTTCCACCGGGTTGTGGACCCTCCGCTAACGAGGATCGGTTATTTGAAGTAGTGCGTGTAACCGAACCACTTTACGTTGGTGGGATATCAGTGGGTTTTGATCCATCTAGCGGAGAAAAACCACAAATAACGATTGTTCGAGAATCGAGGGTAAGGATTTAGATCCTCATCAATAGTATAATTTTATTAGTAATAGTGTATACTAACCAAGTGTGATGATTAACTAGGTGTTGAGCGAGAGAGTATCATTCTCACTTGTCATAAGGTGTGTAACCCTACATTAAAAACTCATAGATCTATTTTTATATGTGATTTTATGATAATGTGTTTAATAATGATTTTTGGATACCATTCAGTGGTATATGATATTCAGGTATGTTTACCCCAATATTTCGTTAATTTTGCTATATGCATAAAATGTGAAATAAGTATGATTATATTATGATTTTGGGGTAAATGGCATGAAAACTAAATGTATGTGCATGGGCATATGGGTATATTTGATAAAGGAGGAAGTATTCTGGTGGTTTTACCACATTTCTGGTGACTTCGGTCACATATGTGAATCTGGTGACTTCGATCACGTATATTTGAATCTGGTGACTTTGGTCACGTATATTTGAAATCCGGTGACTTCGGTCACATATTTGATATCCGGTGATTTCGGTCACAATTTTGTCTAGTGGCCTTGCCACAAAATTATAAGGCGATGTGCATGTTGACCGCAACAAGCGCCTTCGATGGTGTGTAGCGGATGGAGGGTCGATTTAGTAATCCCACAAGTGTGTTGGTTGGTACGGTGGTGTGTAGCGGATGGATATTTAGGTGGGCCGAGCTTGCATTGCATTTCATGTACATAACCATGTAATGAATGGTTATTATTTGATCTGCTATGAAAATGGGCTTTTGGGCTTAATATGAGCTAAACGGGCTTTTAAGCTAGATATGAGCTAAATGGGCTTTTGGGCCAAATATGACTTAAATGGGCCTATGAATAAATGTGTTATGAAAAATGGGCTTTTTGATGTATTGTTACACATTGAGTTTATAACTCACCCATTTTTGTGGGATAAACTTTTCAGATGATTCGTTGTGCGATGGATCGGGTCAGCAAGGATTTCGAGGTGGCTAATGCTCGTATCAAGTATTTTGGAGATTTTCCAATTTAAACTTATTTAATTTGATTATTTAGACTTTATTATGGGTTTGCTATTTTTATGTAATAAGGCCACTATAAACTATTTTTAATTTTTGGGTGTTTGAATTTATTTTATTTTGCCATGAACAATTATTAAGTAAATAACTAAATGATTTTCGATAAATAATTTAAAAATATTTTTGTCACTAATATATAAATGTTTTAAAGTAATTTTCTTAAATTTGGTTTCCTTTTTATTTAATTAATTCCTTCTAAAAATAATGTTTTAAAAGACAAAATTTACTTTACAATTTGATTTCAACCTAAAATATTAAGTTAAATGCTTTTCTACAAAATCATCAAATTTTTAAGAGTTTGCGAAAAGTTAGATTCGAGGAACATAACAAATCCGGTTGGACTTTTTGGGCCGGGTTTGGGGTGTTTCAACTTGTGCACATAAATCGTAATCTCAAATATACATAACACTGTACTCGTAATATTAGTTAAACTCTAGTAACATTAAACATATCAAACCTTGCTTACTTACCTGAGCCTTTAACTAGACACATTATCTACGATTTACCTTGAACTACAATTCGGTTTCTCCTTTGTAAAACACATCACCGGCATAAAGCCTGCTAGGCATTAAAGCCCGAAATAAATCAAGCACATCGCTAGGCACAAGGCATTAAGCTAGGCACGAAGCCCGAATATGTCACGGCACTAAGCACGCTAGGCACTAAGCCCGAATATGTCACTAAGCACGCTAGCACTAAGCCCGAATATGTCACTAGGCACTAAGCACGCTGAAGCCCGAATATGTATAGTTAATCTTTCATTTCACATTTCATTGTGCTAAATTCACCACCACTTATAATTCACGTATTATATCGAATAACAAACTAAAACACTTATTCACATCACTTTGAATAAACTTCCAACCAATCCATACCAATATTTTCACATTCGCTAACACAAGGTTTTATACAAAATTCTATTGAATACTATCATTTAACACATTCATAAATAATTCGATAATCTATACTTGCTTAGGACTTACCTCGGTTGTCGATAGACCGCAAATCGGCTTATTCGAGAACCTTCGTCTTTCCCGATCTAAATCTGTTTTTCTTTGCTCTTGATCTAAAACATATTCAAATTTAGCTCATTCAAACACAATTCATATCAATTTAGTCCCTAAACACATAAATGGGCAAATTACTATTTTACCCCTAATATTTCACGACTTTTCAATTAAGTCCCAAGCATACAATACACAATATGCACTTAATTCAATTTTAATACTCCATGGTCAATGCTATTTACCCTAATGCTAATCTATACAACTCAATTTTGTACAATTTAACCTTTCTTTAGTTAAAATGAATTAATCTCACCCATATATACATAATTTATATAATTACAAATTTACCCCTTAGTTTTGATTTCCTTGTAATTTAGTCCCCAAATAAAACACAAGAGTTTCATGAAATTGGTCTAATCCCATAAGAGCCGAATCTCTTTCCCTCATTCACAAGTTCATATAACTATTTATTTTTTTATTTATGCAATTATGTTCTCATCTATTCATTTCAAGAAAAATTCAAACCTTAACACATACCTATTATCTAAAATTTCCTATTCAACATGTTGATGTCCTAAATATATTCAATGTTCTTACATCAAACATAACAAAACCATGATGCTCATCCATGGCCGAACCTAGGAGGAGTTTTAAACTCAAAATCTTTTTCATATATTTGATAGCATTCATGATGACTAACACAACCAAGCAAGAATTTATCAAAATTAAGCTAAATACCTCACCTTAATGGCACATGCAAAGGCCGGCCATGGAAGCTAAAATTTTCTCCTCTTCTTCTCTTTTGTTTCGTGAAAATGGTGAGGAAGATGAAAGAGAAGTAAAATGTATTTCTTATTTTCTTTATTTTACTTTATTCATTTTCATTACACAAAATAATCATTTAAAATTCCATTAACATATAATCACTTATTATATATATATATTTACTCATCATTGCCGTCCACTACCCATATTTTTGGGTTATTTGACATGCAAACCCCCTTCTTTTTATACTACACTTAAATTAACCTTTCAATTTATTGAATGTTACCTTTATACTTTACCTATTAGATCCTTTCTCTTAATTCAAACACACCAAACAATCAAATTCACACAATTCAACATACATCACATAAAATAAAATAAATATCACAAGATTTCTGACTTGGATTCGTGGTCCCGAAACCACCGTTCCGATTAGGGTCAAATTCGATCTGTTACAACACACCTGATAACTCGCAACACCATGCCCTCTACGTTGATGCTATCCCTAACCAACACTACCGCTGTCTACCTACTATCCTGTTCCGACGCTGGCCCATACCCCGGTGGCCAATCACGAACCGCAGAGACTATCCGCTTCTTGAACTTAGGGGTAGGGACTACGTGTCCAACCCGTTTCTCTCCTTGGTAAAATCAACCAAAACCTAAAGGTTATTCGCTTGCACTTAATGATTGCCGAAATCCCTTGAATAATTGAAATCCGAAGGATCCTTAATATCTCTTGCCCTTGCACTATACTAGAAACCGATTGGAAGAGTAGGGAAAGACTGGATGCTGGTGCTTCTATCAGCAAATGAAAACTGAAAAGTGTTACCACCAAAAGTGAAATATTTGGCTAGAAGAACAAGTAGCAGAAATAAAAGATATGGGAGAATGGTCACTAGATGGTACGGTTTTTAGAAGGAAAAGAAAATTGAAGAAGAATAATGATGGAGGTTTCGGCTCTGACAGAATGTAGAACTCTCAAGGTTGACACTTTCGACTTTTGAAGATGAGAAGAAGAAGAAGAATAAAAGTGACCTTAATGGTCTTCCAAGTTTTAGCTAAGGGTTAAAAAGAGAGAAAGGAAGAAAATGCCAAATGGTTTTCGCCACAAACACTAGAGGAGAGAAAAAGAAAATGCCATAAGATGAACCTATGCTCTAAGGAATTTCGGCACACATAATGCCTCCCAAAATCAAATGGTCACTCACCCTTTTGCCACTACAAGATTCTGCTACACACTCCCAAGCCTTCACTCCCTACGATTTCCTCCTCAAATCCCTCTACAGCACCCATTCAAATGAGTTTGACTCATTCAAACTCCATAAATGCCTCTCCACCACCTATTCGAATTCATTTGACTCATACCACCTCCACCTTACAAGTGCCCAAGCCGAATCCAACTCTCCACCCCCTTTGAAGCAAAAACAACCCCAAAATGCTAACTATGCTATTCGAACCTCTCCCCCTTGCAACTCCCTTTGACGCAAACTCCCCTGCACCCTAGGCATTACTTTGCCACTCCACCACTTCCTTTCTTGTGTCTAAACTTACCACTTTAAATCCCTTAAGGCCTAATTCCCTAGCTCTCCCCTAAAGGCTCTAAACCAGCAATTTCTTCTAAGGCTTCTACCTAACCCCAAGGTTTCGAAGCCCCAAACATACTCAAACAACATACAGAGCATACATACACACGGATAAGATTGAAATACGTGACCCCTAAATCCTGGATGTTACAGTTCTACCCCCTTAAAGAAATTTCATCCTCTAAATTACATGGTCAAAATAGGTGAGGGTATTGCTGTCTCATCGTCTCCTCCGGCTCCTACGACGCTTCTTCTGAACTATGATTCTGCCACAGTACCTTAACTAGAGGAACTGATTTCTTCCGCAGAACCTTCACATCTCGCTCCAAAATCTAAATTGGCTCCTCTTCATAAGACAACTCTGGCTTCAACTCAACTTCCTCCACTGGCACCACGTGAGACGGATCCGATCGGTATCATCGCAGCATCAAGATGTGGAATACATCATGCATCTGCTTTAGTTTCAAGGAAATTCTAGTTGATACGCCACTGGTCCAACTCGCTTCAAAACTCGATAAGGTCCTATAAACCTGGGACTCAGCTTACCCTTACGTCCAAATCTCATCACCATTTTCCACGGTAAAACCTTTAGAAACACCTGATCACCCACTGCAAACTTTATTCCTTTCTGCTTAAGATCTGCATACAATTTCTGTCTGTCAGATGCCTCCTTCAACCGATCTCGAATTACCTTAACTTTCTCCTCTAATTCTACCACTATCTCCGGACCCAAAACCTGACGCTCACCCAATTCTATCCAACAAGTAGAAGTCTGACACTTCCATCTATACAATGCTTTATATGGAGCCATCTGAATACTAACCTGATAATTGTTATTGTACGCGAACTCTGCTAAGGGCAAGAACACCTCCCAACTACCTCTGAAGTTGATAACACATCCCCTCAACATATCTTCTAATACCTGAATTACCCTTTCAGACTGGCCATCCGTCTGCGGATGAAATGCCGTGCTAAAGTCCAACCTGATGCCCAATGCTTGATGCAACGCCCTCTAAAACCGTGACATAAATCTAGGATCCCTATCTGATATGATTGATACTAGCACCCCGTGCAGCCTTATAATTTCTGCCACATACAACTTCGCTAACCTCTGCAGAGAGTAATCAACACGAACATGTATGAAATGAGCAGATTTTGTCAATCGATCCACAATCACCCATACCGAGTCTTTCTTAGTAGGCGTAAGAGGAAGCCCACCAACGAAGTCCATCGTGATTCTCTCCCACTTCCACTGTAGAATCTTTACTGGTTGCAGTAGTCCTGAAGGCACTTGATGTTCAGCTTTGACCTACTGACACGTCAAGCACTTCCCTACAAATTCTATAACTTTTCGCTTTAATCCAGGCCACCAAAATTGATCTCGTAGATCCCTATACAAGTTACTCCCTCCAGGATGCATAGCATAAGGGCTACTATGCATAGCATAAGGGCTACTATGCAACTCCCCATCCTTCAGCATACAAACCCTACCACGAAACACACAACACCATCACTTTATTTTAATCGTAGTTCTCTACTCCCCATTTCAGATTTTGCGTAAGCTTAGCACTCAAAACCTCATTTACCAACTGTTTCTCTTTTACCTGACTTAACCATGTCAGCTTCACCTGCAGCTCTGCTAACAAACTCCCATCGTCATAAAGGCTAAGATGCGCAAACATCGCTCTCAAATCCAATACTACCTTCCAACTTAGGGCATCTGCCACCACATTTTCCTTCCCCGGATGATATTCAATTGAGCAGTCGTAATCCTTCAACAACTCCACCCACCTTCGCTGCCTCAAGTTTAGCTCCTTCTGAGTCAGCAGATACCTCAGACTATTGTGGTCCTTATAGATCACCGACTTCTCTCCATACAGATAATGCCTCCACACCTTCAAAGCGAAAACCATCGCAGCCCCAAATTCAAGTCATTCGTCGGATAGTTGACTTCATGTGGTCTCAACTGTCGAGACGCATAGGCAACAACTTTCCTTCCTGCATCAGTACACAACCTAATCCCTGTATGAGAAGCATCACAATATACCACAAAATCTTTCCCCACCTCAGGCTAAATTAGAACCTAAGCTTCAGTCAAAACCCTTTTCAGCTTCTCAAAACTTTCTCGCTACTTGTCCGACCATACAAAAGGTACCTCCTTCCTCAACAACTTGGTCAAAGTTGCTGCTATCAAAGAAAGTCCTTCAACAAATCTTTTATAGTAACCCGCTAACCCCAAGAAACTGCGAATCTCCGCCACCGACTTAGGTGGTTTCCAATCCAATACTACCTCGATCTTTCGAGGATCCATTCTTATCCCTTCCGTAGATACCACATGACCCAGAAAAGAAACTTCCCTTAACCAAAACTTGCACTTGCTAAACTTGGCATACAACTTCTTTTCCCTTAATACTTGCAGAACCACCCGTAGATGCGCATCATTATCCTCTTCTGTCTTGGAATAAACTAGAATGTCATCTATGAACACCATGACGAATTGGTCCGAATAGGGTTGAAAAACCTGATTCATCATATCCATGAACCTAGCCGGTGCGTTCGTTAACCCGAACGGCATTATCAGGAATTCATAGTGCCCATATCGAGTCTAAAACATCGTCTTATGGATATCAGCTTCCTTCACCTTAAGCTGGTGATACCCTGACCTCAAATCAATCTTTGAAAAGACCGCAGCCCCTTTGAGCTGGTCAAACAAGTTGTCTATCCTGGCGTGAGTACTTGTTCTTGATCGTTAGCTTATTCAACTGGCAGTAATCTATGCACATATACATAGATCTGTCCTTCTTCTTTACGAATAACACTGGTGCTCCCTATGGAGACACACTGGGTCTAGTGAAACCGCGATCTAACAACTCTTGGATTTGGGCTTTAAGCTCAACCAACTCCTTTGGTGCCATCTTGTAAGGAGTAATAGACACCAGATCTTTGTGCAAGATGGGTTGATTCCAAACTCCACCTCTCGATCCGGAGGCAACCTTGAAAGTTCTTCCGAAAACACATCCACAAATTCCTTTACTATTCTAACTTCCCCCACAGTGGCTTCCTTCGCATCCAAAGCACTAACAAACATTAGGAACGCCCTGCACCCTTTCTTCACCATCTTCTTCGCCTTAAGAGCATATACCACTTTAGACAAATAGTCTCTTCTCACACCTAGCACCACAACCTCATCGTCCTCGGAAGTCTTCAACATCATGCGTTTAGCAGCACAGTCTAGATTCGCACGATACCTCACTAACCAGCCCATGCCTAGGATCAAGTCAAATTCTCTGAATGGCAGCTCCATCAAGTCACCGAAACACCGACCTCGAACCTCTATAGGTATATCTCTAAAGAGTTTATCATCACATCGATTGCCCTAAAGGACTAAGTACGACATCTTCCTAGAGGCAATTTCAGGTTTCACATTCAAGGTTCCAGACACCATACTAGCAATGTAAGAGGCGTCGACCCAACATCAATCAATGCAGTAAAGGGTAACCCAAATATGAGGAACATACCCGTGATAACGTCTGGTGCATCCCCTCCTCACGACGCCCCGTCACAGTAAACCAACCCAGTCGTCTTTGCATCCGAGCCCCAAAGACTCTACCGGTACTCCACGACCTCGGCCAGAACCATTCCCACCTCGGTTCTGTCCACGTCTTTTCTGTATCTGTTGACCACCTCTACCTGGCTGCACATACCCCTGACCTACTGACCGAGTCCTAGCCATGCCCTAAGGACATTTCTTAATCGGATGGTCTCTCGACCCACATTTATAACACTCTTTACTCCTTCCTCAGCATTCTCCTACATGAGACCTTCCACACTGAGCACATGGATGAAACTAATTCCCAGCAGCTAGCATAGAAACGCGAATAGGACCCTCAACCCTGGGCTTTTTCTGAAAACCCCCTGATGACGTTGTCGGTCTAAAACTTCTCTTATTTCTGCCCCTATCCTTATCCCTGTCCTGCCTCTCCGCTTGCTTAACCTCCTCGACTATCCTAGCCTTTTCCACCATAATAACAAAATCTTGCTCTCTCTGAGGAGCTATCAACACCCGCAGCTCATTTCGCAGCCCATCCTCGAATCTCACACAGCGCTCGTAGTCGGTTGTAACCATTCATCTGGCATACCGACTTAATTGCAAGAATTCTACCTCATATTCAGTTACTATCTTACCCCATTGTACTAGGTTTAGGAACGCCTTCCTCTGCGCGTCTATATAATTAGCCCCGACGTACTTCCCTTCCAACTTCACCTTAAAGAAACCCTAATCCACTCGATCTATCAAAGTACCCTCTTTGACGGTGAGCCACCACTGGTAGGCCTCATCTCGGAGTAAAGAAACAGCTCCCTTCAACTTCTCTTCAGCTGTGCAGTCCAAGTCATTCATGATTCTCTCGACTACTTCTAACCAATACTCCGCTATGTTCGGAGCTACCCCAGAGACACCTCTAAATACTTTAGCTTTGTTCGATCGAATTCGCTTAGACATAGACTTTCTAGCCCCAAAATCCATATTTTATCCCGTAACTCTCTCTAAAACCCGCAACATGGCCTGAGACACTGCGTCGTCTCCACCCGTCTGATCTTGAAACTCAGCTTCCTCATCCGGTGGCGTCGTTTCATTTCCTGATCCATGACAAGACCCCACTAGTTTTGATACATTCATCCTACCTCTACCATGCCCTCGTGTATTACATCGATGCCCCTAAAACTCATGCCTATCGTCGCGTCTTAATCTATTTTTAAGAAATTTTATGCATTAGATTTTTTTATTCTCTGGTTATCTACGAACAATTTAATGTAAAGAAGTTCGATAATGGTTCTTTCGATTTCAATGTTATCGTTACAAGTTTACTACCCTAACTCAAAGAATCACATTCCTTCATCATCAACATCCATAAACTCAAATTCACCACTAGGGCATTTTCGCCCGTTCACTACTTAGGGGTATTTTTATAATTTATTCTATAGGGGTATTTTTAAAATTTTCCAAAAATAGGGTGTCCTGGTGATTTTACAAAATGAAGATGTTTTGGGTGATTTTATAAATCAAGAGGAGTTCGATAATTTTACAAATCGGGGGTATTTTGGTAATTTTAAAAATTAAGGGTACTTCGTTAATTTTGTAAATAGGGCATATTTTGGTAATTTCGTAAATCGAGGGTGATTTGGAAATTTTATCAAAATAGGGTTTTGGTTCTTTTTGGGTTTTAATTATAAATTTTGGCCCGTTAACAAGTCCTCACGGTTAAGATGTAAATAATCACTACGCACCAGATAGGATTCCAGAGAAGAGGAGGTGAGTCGCTAGGACTGCTTAAATATCAAGCTCATTCTGAATCCATGCCTAGACATGCGCATGCTTGTTACCACACCTGAACTCTGTGATTTGCTCTCGGGTTTGTTAAATAGATTAAGTCTTATGAAGTTTAGTGTTGAGATAACCTAATCCTAGGGTTCAATAGTTTCTAACTTACTAATCTACGGTCCCATAAAACCTATTAATCCCATATACAAATCACACAATAGTTTTGAGCACTTACCTGGCGGACTTGGGTCGGAGATGCGGGTGCCATGCCAGAAATAAACCTAAATAGTTTATAAAAATTCATCTTTTGGAGAAACCCATCTTTGGAAAACATTTTGAGCCCAAACCCTCAAAGTTGATTTTTGAATCGGGCTCTGATACCAAAATTGTAAGGCCCCAAACCCGACTCAAAACACCACAGTTGAATTTGGAATGTTATTGGAGTAAATGTTCAAAAAGAGTTCACTTTGGAGGTAACTATAGCTTAAGAGTTCTAAAGTAAATCTCTTGTTTGTGAAAAATTTATCTATTGAAAGAAATTCTGTGAAAAACGAGTAGTTTCTGAAAAATAAATACGAATTTTAAAACTTAAAATTTGGTGTTTAAGCGTAAATGTTTCAAAGTCATTTCGGATAATGATCCGATAATAATTCTAACTCAAACCATAATAAAAATCCCAAACAATTATAGCGGCCTTATTACAACAAAATCTATCCCAAAAAGTACATGAAATTTAAAATATAAATAGAAATATAAACACCTTCTGTATGGCCACCTCGAATCCACTCCAGCCCAGTCCAAAATCTCATGTACTACCTGCATCGTTTGAGAACAACAAAGTGAGTCATTTTGACTCAATGTGTAATTAGTCCACATATTTCCTCGAGTGGGCTTAGCCCAAAACTACATCAAACCAATACCACAGATAATAATGCAAAATGTTAGCCCAACCCACCTAATATCTAGCCGCTACACACCACCCGTATATCCATCCACCACACACCAGGGGATTACTAAATTGACCCTCCATCTGCTACACACCACTTTGGCAGTACACTACTCAAAGCCCACTTAGTGGTCTAGCCACTAATCCACGTGATTAATATCACAAATATCCACGATGAGACTCAAGGTCATCATCAGCCCATGATGTAGCTCAAGGCTAACATCAATTCACGTACATAAATGTACACACTTCCCCTTGTTCAATATATATATATCGATCCCCACGCACATGCATCATATTATAATGATATGGCAATATAATGTATAAGCATACTAGATAGGCACATATGACATGCTTACATGTAAGCACAATAATTAACCACAACCACAACACAGATAGTATACTAACCTGATTACCGATTTACCTGAATTAGGTAATAGCATTACCACAGCCACTATTTCAGCTACCACTCATATTACATGTCTTAATTAAAGTAAGTAAGTAAATCGTGCGTTAATTACACACCTGATAAGTCGCAACACCACGCCCTCTACATCGATGCTATCCCTAATTGACACTACCGCTATCTTTCTACTATCCTGTTTCGACGTCGGCCCACACCCAGGTGGCCAATCACGAACCGTAGAGACTGTCCGCTTCTTGAACTTAGGGGTAGGGACTACGTGTCCAACCCCTTTCTCTCCTTGGAAAAATCAACCAAAACCCAGAGGTTATTCACTTGCACTTAGTGATTACCGAAATCCCTTGAATAATTGAAATCTGAAGGATCCTTAATATCCCTCGCCCTTGCACTATACTAGAAATCGATCGGAAGAGTAGGCGAAGACTAGATGATGGCGCTTCTACCAGCAAATGACAATCGAAAAGTGTTACCACCAAAAGTGAAATATTCGGCCAGAAGAATAAGAAGTAGAAATAAAAGATATGAGAGAATGGTCACTAGATGGTACAGTTTTTAGATGGAAAATAAAATTGAAGAAGAACAATGATGGAGGTTTCGGCTCTGAGAGAATGTAGAACTCTCAAGGTTGACACTTTCGACTTTTAAAGATGAGAAGAAGAAGAAGAATAAAAGTGACCTTAATGGTCTTCCAAGTTTCAGCTAAGGGTCAAAAAGAGAGAAAGAAAGAAAATGCCAAATGGTTTTCGGCACAAACACTAGAGGAGAGAAAAAGAAAATGCCACAAGATGAACCTATGCTTTAAGGAATTTTGACACACATAATGCCTCCCAAAACCAAATGCTCCCTCACCCCTTTTGCCACTACAAGATTTGACTGCACACTCCCAAGCCTTCATTCCCATGATTTCCTCCTCAAATCCCTCTACAACACCTATTCAAATGAGTTTGACTCATTCAAACTCCACAAATGCCTCCCCACCACCTATTCGAATTCATTTGACTCATTCCACCTCCACCTTACAAGTGCCCAAGCCGAATCTAACTCTTTACCCCCTTTGACGCAAAAACAACCCTAAAATTCAAACCATGCTAATCGAACCTCTCCCCCCTTGCAACTCCCTTTGATGCAAACTCCCCTGCACCCTAGGCATTACCTTGCCACTCCACCACTTCCTTTCTTACGTCTAAACTTACCACTTTAAATCCCTTAAGGCCTAATTCCCCTAGCTCTCCCCTAATGGCTCTAAACCAGCAATTTCTTCTAAGGCTTCTACCTAGCCCCAAGGTTTCCCGAAGCCCCCAAACATACTCGAACAACATATAGAGCATACTAATAGATGGATATGATTAAAATGCATGACCCTTAAATCTCGGATGTTACATTAGCCCCGTTACAACCCTGATTAAAGACCTTTTGATTTGTGTATCATCTCATATACAGTGGTGGAGATTTGATTTTTAGGCAAGCCTATGGGATTAATTTTTTAGGTTTGACTTAGAGTGCTTATTCTTGAACCTTAAACACTTCGAGTGATTTGAGTGAATCTTTTGTGAGGATGTCAATCCTTGTCAATTTTGAATTAAAGGAAATTACTTAGATAAGGGGAGACACCTATGTTTTCCTACTACAAAGGTATGACTTATCATGATTGGATCTTTAGGGTTCTTTGAGTTAAATTATCCATGTATAAATTATCTATGAATTATGATGAGACATTGTCGATAGGAATTATGAATTATGGAAAGTTCGTTTTAATTGTAAGTTGAGAATTTTGCTTGAGGACAAGCAAAAGCTTAAGTGTGGGGGTATTTGATAAACCATAAAAGTAACATATTTAACCCCATATTTAGTATGCTTTTGGATGATTTAGCCCTTGATTTATGTAAAAAGGTACTTTTAATCCTTTCTTTTCATGTTTATACTCAGGAAAGCACCCGAGGACAAAAAGAATGAGAAACAGGCTTAAAACGGGCCAATTTGGGCCAAATAGGAAATCGACACGGCCTGGACTTCAAGCCACACGGCCGTGCCTCGTCAAATTACTTCACACAACCATGCCACGATTTACACGTCCGTACCTCAATCGATAGAATCGATAGACGACTGAAGATGATTTACACGAGCTGCACCATGGTCGTGCCCCTACCATTGGAAATAGCAATTTCACTTAGATTTGGATGCTTGGAGGCAAAGAAACACATTCCTATGTCTACTTAAACATCCTAGGAGGAATTCTACTGGAATTAGGATACTTAAGAGCCAAGCAAAGCATATCAAAGCCTAAATAAACACCCAAGGTAGCAACTAAAAAGAGAGTTCGGTAGAAGTCAAAACAGGGAGTTTTGGTGGGCAGAGTTTTCTGCCAAAACTTTTATTCAGGGAATTACTCGAAGATAGCCAGTTGATCCATCTCAAGAAGCCAAAACTCTATTCAAGACGGAGGATTTCTCCTTCGATTTCTTTATGGAGTTTTAAGGATTTCTTATGTTTTGTTTTATCTTTTCTCTTGAGATGTTTTCTTATTTAGTTATGAACTAAACCCTTCAGATACCTGAAGGGGATGAAACCTATGATGGATTTTGTAATTTGATTTCTAAATTATATGATAAATACTTAGTTTGTTCTTAATTATGTTGCTTAATTTAATCGATGTACTTAGGTGGAGGAGGAATAGACCTACCAAGAGTAGATCTAGCATAATTGAGCGGAGTTGATCGGCACCTAGAGATAGGGTAACTAGATTTTGCAGATTAGGGTGAAACCTAATATGGGAATCCATTGATCGATTTACTGCTTCCTTAGGGGGTTATTATAAGAGAATGAGAGTTCCACTAATTAACCTATGGTTAGACGTTATTCGCCTCGAGAAAGGGTTTAATATAAGTTAGGGAGTCTCACGGATCAAGCTATGTAAAGAAATCATACGGTTTAGGGTTAAATAATAAATGAAGTCATAGGTGGATTCTTCCTGAGGGTATCGTGTTCATCAACTGAGTTCTCCTAAAGTCTTTCTCCAATTCATTTTTTTTTTTTGCATCTAGTTTAGTTTTTCATTAGTTTAATAAACCAATCACTCCATATTTTAGTCTAAATAGTAGAAAGAAAGTGAGTAGTAGTACTTTTAGGTTCCCTTGGGTTCGATAAGATATTCTTGCCTAAACTATACTACTGTGCAATAGGTGCACTTGCCTCTATCATTGTCATAGTTAGCCTACAGGTTCGATCATTCTTTTTATAAATATTAAAATGCGACTATTTGACACAATCAGCTGCCATAGTTTTTGCTTTGAAAATATGGCGTCACTATCTATTCGGTGAGAAATGCCAGGTCTATTCCGATCATAAGAGTTTAAAATACTTAATGACTTAAAAGGATCTGAATTTGAGACAGCGACGATGGTTGGAATTGTGAAAAGACTACAAGCTCGTGATTGATTATCACCTGGGAAAGGCCAATGTGGTTGCTGATGCATTAAGCCGAAAAACACAAATTACTCTGCGTGCAATGATTACAGATATAGCTATGAATAATGATGGTGTGATTATTGCAAATTTGAAAGTGAGATCGTTATTCGTTCAACAAATTTGAGAAGCTTAAATGATTAATAATGATTTGATGGAAAAAAGAAATCATTATTATTCGAGTACTGATTTAGAGTTTCAGATTGACATGAGGGGTGTCATGGTTCAGAAACCGAATATGTGTGCCTAAGAATCCTGAGTTGATTCAAATGATCTGTGATGAAGCTCATAATAGTAGGTTGTCAATTCACCCGGGTAGTACGAAGATGTATAACGACACAAACAAAGACATTCTTGGTGGCATGGTATGAAGCGAGATATTTCAGACTATGTGTCGAAGTGTTTAATATGTCGACAAGTGAAAGTCGAGCATCAGGTACCATCGAGATTACTTCAACCAATCATGATACCTGAGTGGAAATGGTATCGAGTCACAATGGATTTCGTATCTGGGTTGTCGATGACACCGAGCAAGAAAAACTCAATCTGGGTTACTGTTGATAGATTAACGAAATCAGCCCATTTTATTCAAGTATGTACGAATTTCTCGCTTGATAAGTTAGCTGAGTTGTACATATCTCAAATTGTACGATTGCACGGAGTACCTATTTTTATTATTCCTACCGGATATCTGAGGTTTACATCGCGATTTTGGAAGAAACTGCAAGATGCTTTAGGTACCAAATTGCACTTCAGTACTGCTTTTCACCTTCAGTCGGATGGTCAATCCGAGCATGTTATTCAAGTCCTCGAGAATATGTTGAGATGTTGTGTTCTTGAGTTTGAGAGTACGTGGGAACGATACTTGCCTTTGATTGAATTTGTGTACAATAACAATTTTCAATCGAGTATCAAAATGGCACCTTATGAAGCTTTGTACGGTTGTAAATGTCGTACACCTCTATATTGGACCGAGCTAAGTGAAAGCAAGATACATGGGGTTGATTTAATTAGAGAGACTGATCAAAAAGTAAAAGTAAACCGAGAAAGCTTGAAAGCCACTTCAGATCGTCAGAAGTCATATGCTGACTTGAAACGCAAAGATATAGAATTTCAAGTAGGTGACCGAGTATTTTTGAAAGTCTTACCATGGAAAAAGATACTTAGATTTGGTCGTAAAGGAAAGCTGAGTTCGAGATTTATTGAGTCGTACGAAGTTATTGAGCGTATTGGGCCGGTTGCGTACAGACTTATATTGCCATCTAAGCTAGACAAGATTCACAATGTTTTTCATGTATCAATGCTTCGACGATATAGATATGATCTTTCTCATGTGATCGTGTTAAATAGTCAAGTTTTAATATTTATAAAAGAATGATCGAACCTGTAGACTAACTATGATAACGATAGAGGCAAGTGCACCTATCGAGCAGTAGTATAGTTTAGGCAAGAATTTCTTATCGAACCTAAGGGAACCTAAAAGTACTACTACTCACTTTTTTTCTATTATTTAGCCTGAAATATGGAGTGATTGGTTTATTAAACTAATGAAATTCTTAAACTAAATGCAAAGACAAAAGAATGAATGGGAGAAAGACTTTAGGAAAACTTAGTTGATGAAGGCGATACCCTCAGAACGAATCCACCTATGACTTCACTTATTATCTATTCCCCAAAACATATGATTTCTTTACTTAGCTTGATCCGTGAGACTCCCTAACCTATATTAAACCCTCTCTCGAGGTGAATAATGTCTAACCTTAGATTAATTAGTGGAACTCTCGTTCTCTTATAATAACCCCCTAAGGAAGTAGTAAAACGATCAATGGATTCTTATATTAGGTTTTACCCTAATTCGGCAAAATCTCGTAACCCTATCTCTAGGTGCCCGATCAACTCAGCTCAATTATGCTAGATCTACTCTTAGGTAGGGTCTATTCCTCCTCCACCTAAGCACATCAGATTAAATTAAGCAACATAATTAAGAATAAACTAAGTATTTATCATATAATTTTGAAATTAAATAACAAAATCCATCACATGTTTCATCCCTTTTAGGTATCTGAAGGGTTTAGTCCATAACTAAATAAGAAAACATCTCAAGAGAAAAGATAAAACAAAACATAAGAAATCCCTAAAACCCCCTGAAGGAATTGAAGGAGAGATCCTCCGTCTTGAGTAGAACTTTGGCTTCTTGAGATGGATCAACTGGCTATCTTCAAGTGATTCCCTAAAAGATAAAAGCTTCAGCAAAAGCCTTTGCAAAAAGCTCCCTTTTAATGTCTGCCTTGGGTTGTTTATATAGGCTTTTATATGCTATACTTGGCTCTTAAGCACCTCTTTCAAATAGAATTACTATTAGGATGTTTAAGTAGACTTAGGAGTATGTTTCTTTGGCTTCAAGCATCCAAATTTGAGTGAAATTGATCTTTCCCGTGGCAGGGGCATGGCCATGGCACACACCCGTGTAAATCATGGTTGGGCCGTGCCTTGATTCTGTCATTTTGGTCACGGTCGTGTAAGTCAGGATTCAAGCCGTGCTTCAGGTCTTTCGATTGGGACACGACAATGTAGATCACCAGGCACGTCCGTATGGGAAATAGATGATGCACGATCGTGTGGCACGGAGTTGAGGTCGTGCTCTAGGTATCAGTGAGGCATGGTCGTGTGGGCTTTGGGCCAGGCCGTGTTGATTTCCCACTAAGGCCCAATTACTCCATTTTAAGCCCATTTTGTGTTCTTTTTATCCTCGGGTGCTTTCCTGAGTATAAACATGAAAAGAAAGGATTAAAAGCACCTTTTTACAGAAATCAAGGGCTAAATCATCCAAAAGCATATTGAATATGGGGTTAAAATATGTTACTTTTACGGTTTATCAAATACCCCAACACTTAAGCTTTTGCTTGTCGTCAAGCAAAATTCTCAACTTACAATTAAAATGAACTTTCCATAATTCATAATTCATATCGACAATGTCTCATCATAATTCATAGATAATTTATACATGGATAATTCAACTCAAAGAACCCTAAAGATTCAATCACGATAAGTCATACCTTTATAGTACGAAAACATAGGTGTCCTCCATTATCTAAGTAATTACCTTTAATTCAAAACTGACAAGATCTGTCATCCTCACTATAGATTCACTCAAATCACTTGAAGTGTTTAAGGTTTAAGAATAAGCACTCATAAGTCGAACCTGAAAAGTTAATTCCATAGGCTTGCTTGAAAATCAAATCTCCACCATTGTATATGAGATGATACACAAATCAAAAGGTCTTAAATCAGGGTTGTAATAGGGCTAGGGTTAAAAGGTGTGGATAAAGGCTGAATTAGAGGTTATAATCGAGATTGAATTGACTAATTACCTAATCTAAAAATAATGAACTAAATATGAATATTTTCATCGAATGAAAACTAATAATACCTACTATTGATAATTACTCTATAATAAGAGTATTTTCATCACTTAAAATTTGATAATACTTTAATACGAGCTTTTTCTTCAATAATTGGAGTTTAAATGCTCTAAACTCTTTTATAAACTACTAATATTGAATAAATTTGGATTTTTTTAAGAACAAACTAAGAAAAACTTAATAGAAGAAACTTTGATAATTGAAATAACATAATTCGACAACTGATCAAATCAATTCTCGATAGAGGGGTAGTCAAAGGAATGTTGATAACAAATACAAAGGGATTTTGGGTTAATATTAGTGGGTGAGTCAATAAAAAGGTTGTTAAGATTCAACGGGGTTCACTAGGGGTTAATTTGTATGGGTAGGCTTTTTAGTGGATTGAACGGTTTAAAACCTAGGTGCCTTTATCATCTCAGTATATCAAATCATTAATGTGGTCTCGACATGCACAAATGAGGCAAGTTCTAGAATAACAGTTCAAAGTTGACACACTCATAATCAATAAAGTGAGCATGAAAAAGAATATATGCTCTATAAGGCTCAAGATCTTCACAAAAATTATGGGTGTTTTGACATCAAACCTTATAAATTTTGAAATTCAAGGTGATACTCAAATTTGGTTCAACAACCTATCAATTTTAATATTTTAGAAAGTAGACTTATCATGCTTGATTCTCTAGTATTCTTCAAATTTAATCATTAATGCATAATTAACTATGACTTACTCTAAAACATATCAAAAAAATCATAAATCATTAGAAATTTCACCCTAATTAATAATATGAGAAAATACTTAAGATCAAGACTAAATTCGTGGTTTTGAGAATTATGCAAAAGTTAGGCACTATTACCCCCACTTAAGATGTACATTGCCCTCAATGTACAAAGATAGATAATGATAATTAGATGCCAAATCAAACAGACAAGTGGGAAAAGTAATTCTCCCTGAAATCTAGATGATCCCGAATTGTTATCCTTGGTGATGATGACTCATTGGATGCTTCTTAATTGTGTATTTGTGGAAGTGAAGTGTGTAATTTATTCTGCAACGTCACTAGGTTAATACTCTTATAAAAGAGATGCGGGTATGGAATCATGAATAGCCAATATTAACCATTTGTAATAATAAAAGTGTGAATAACATAGGATAAATTAAGAATGAAAATCATAGAGAATAAGATAAAAAAATTGTCTTAAGAGGATTCAGAGGTCCTCATCATTGGTCGATGCCGATGGTGGTGCTTGGGATGAGATATGAAGGTGTTGGTATATTTGCTGAAGAGTCTCATCCATTCTATCTAGACGCCAAGCGTTCTCAGTGAAATATAACTCAAACTGATTGAGTCTTGCAGAGATGTCTGCTAATAATGGTGTCGCTCTGTAATGATGCTGTGGCTCAAATTTGGTGCCTCCTCTGATGGTGGTGGGATATTTTCAGTAATATCCTTAGGCTTCCCTCGTTTGTGGGTGTTGCTAGTTAATATTGAGGGGGGTCAATCCCTCAATGGTGTTTAATCATTCGCATATATAGCATCATCTGGATGCCTTGAGGTGCCATATTCCCCATTAGTGTTAGGGAGGTGATTTGATCGTCGAAGTTTAGGAGGTCAAAGTGCCTAGCCAACCTTGTAATGTATGGTCCCATCGACAAAATCCCCTTCTTATATTGCTCTGTCTGATGTTGAATCCCGCAGGTGATGAAATATGCTAAGTCGAAAACATGTCCTTCAGACATGCATGATAGGAAGTAAATGTCCTGGCTTGTTTACGACGCCTGTGCTTTCTTTTTCCCTTGTAATGGTGTGCGCGAGGATGGCATGAAGATACCTTAGGGCTGGGGGAAGTGCCGATGCCTTAGAGCGGTGGGGTTGTAGGTGCTTGTCGTGGTGCTTAGGTTGCCAAAGATTCGCTGGAGTCTTGAGTGTGGCTCACGATTTAATCTAGCAAGCGGGTTTTCTTTTATGAATTTTGGTGTGTACAGGCCGAGTGCCGTTTCAAATTGTGGTATACTTAATCAATGCACTGAGCCCCCTAGCCAGAATTGGATAGCACCTGGGTCGTCGAACTGAGTTGCCACCGCTTACAAAGTGAAGGTGGTGCAGAATTCTAATGTAAGCTCCAAATAAGTGGATTCGTTGATGTTGAAGAAGTTCTCCCATGGCTTGGTTGAGAGGAGTGCTTAAATATCAGTCATGAGCCCAACTTGGCAAATTGCTTCCCAGTCGATGCATCTACTAGTGCCTATTGGTATACCCCGGATTGATTGGTACCTTTCGTCTTGAGTTGCTTGAGGAAAATGAAGGAATGGGTGTCGAAGTTCGGTGGAGGCACTAGCAGAAGAGGAACCTGGCACCTTTCTCTTCTTACTCGGTTTTGAGCATTTTACTCTAGATGTTGACGTATTTCCTACAAATTAGAATTGAATCTAAAGTAATTTATCTAATTCAACCAATATCTTGAAAATATGGGAATCATTATTCACAATCAAATTTTTTGACAATAGCATAGCAAGCAATTCTAAAAGAAATAATAACTAATATCTAATATGTATTAATAATCAAAGAATAAGAATCATGTTTGTTTAAAAACTAAATAAATAAATAAAGCAAACAAGAATTCTAAAGAAAGTGAACTAAAATTATGGTTAAAATAAAATAATCAATAAATAGACTAAATGAAACAAATTGAATCTTAATTTTAAGTCTAAAATTAAACAAAAACTTAAATAAAGAGGAAGTATGAAAAAAAAGTGAAGAAAAAGGAACAGCACGGTGGTGCTTGACGAGCACAAGTGGAGCGCATGGAGGTGGTGCTGGTTTTTTCAGTGTAGGCATAGCCTGGTAAGGATGTGTGCTGCGGGCGTATGGTTGGTTTTGGCTGGTATTTTGAGAAGAACGATCGAAAGGAGGTGGGTTGGAGGGAGAGGGATGATTTAGTGGCCGGATTGAAGAAGGGGGAGTTGGAATCTGTGTTTATGGTTTGGATTTGGGAAAGAGGACGATTAGATTAATATATATAGGGTCTGAGGCATGGTCTTTCTCCACGCTAGTGTCATTTTTAAATTTGCCCGTGCTTTTCGAGATTTTGGGTTTTAGGCGCGTTTAGATGGATTTGCCACGGCCGTGTTGACGTTGCCACGCCCGTGTATTGATTCACATGGTTGGGTCGAACGGGCGTGTGTATCCCGTGCTTGATAAGTCAGTATGTCCGCACGGTCATGGGCACGATCGTGCTCTAACCGTGCTCAATAAGTCAGTAGCTTCACACGGTCGGGGGACACGGCCGTGTGAAGCCCATGTTGAATAAGTCAGTAGCTTCATACGGTTGAGGGACACGACCCTGTAAAGCCCGTGTCGTTAAATTTTTTTCTTTCTTCGCTCGCTTATGCATGCAGCAGCCACACCCGTGGTCGTTTCCTTTATTTTGTACACTATTGCTGGCACTTTGTGTTCATGGCCGTGTTTACAATCTTGTATTTCTGTTCAAAGATTTTTTCAGAGAGATAAAGTTAATGTTAGGGAGTTAGCACTCAGGTTGCCTCCCGAGAAGCGCTTGTTTATAGTCTTAGGCTAGACTTTCCTTGTTTTTGATTCTAAATGAAGGTTCGTGGAGCAGAATCTCCTCTCTTATATTTCCAAAATCTGCACCATTATAAATTTTAAGTCTGTGACCATTTACCTTGAATGTGCCCTTTGTGGGATGAGTTACCTCAATGGTGCCGTAGGGAAAAATTGTTTTAATTATGAATGGGCCTGACCATCTTGACTTTAGTTTTCCCGGGAATAGTTTAAGCCTTGAATTATATAGTAGGACCAGGTCTCCTTCCTCAAACTGTTTTGATTGCTTGAGACGAGCATCGTGGCATCGCTTTATTGCTTCCTTGTACAATTTTGAGTTCTCATAGGCTTCAATTCTCCATTCATCTAGCTCGTTCATCTGCATCATTCTTCTCTTTCCTGCAATTTTGAGGTCAGCATTTAAAAATTTTGTTGCCCAAAAAGCTTTGTGTTCTAGCTCGAATGGTAGATGACAGCTTTTCCCATATACAAGTTTGTATGGGATATCCCTAGAGGTGTTTTGAATACTGTTCTGTAGGCCCATAAAGCATCATCTACTTTAAATGCCTAATCCTTTCTATTTGATTCAACTGTTTTTTCTAGAATGCGCTTAAGCTCTCAGTTTTCTACCTCAACTTGCCCGTTAGTTTGAGGATGATATGGGGTGGTCGTTCATGGCATACCCATATTTCTTTATAACTTTTCAAATTGTGTATTACTAAGTGAGTACCCTATCACTAATGATGGCTTTGATTGTCCTGAATCGGAAAATAGTTTCTTGAGAAATTTAACTACTACCCCGCATCATTGGTAGGTAAGGCTTCGCTTCTACCCATTTTGACATGCAATCGATCGCCACTAGGATATATTTATTTCCAATTGAACTAGGGAATGGTCCCATAAAATCAATACCCCATACATCAAATATCTCACACGACAACATATATGTTCGAGACATTTCATCATGTTTAGAAATATTACCTATTCTTTGGCATTTGTCACATGAGGTAACATACATTGGCATCTTTAAATAGAGTGGGCCAAGAAACCACGATTCGAGTATTTTGTGTAATGTTCTCAAATTTGGGGCTTATTTAATAGTGGTCTCTGGACCACTAATTTGAGGTTGAGGAGAATTATTTTAGTGCTATTTTATGTGTTGTGGTGTCAGATATGATTATATAGAAATTTTGGTGCCTTAATTTTACTAATAGCATGACCAATTGAGAAAAAGACTAAATCGCATGAGATGCAAAAGTTCTATTTTAAGGTAGGGTACCAAATAGCCATAGATTGTTAAATTGAGGTATTTTAAAGGGCAATTCATCCCTTTTAATTGCTTGGCCAGTCATGGGCTATGTGGGAGACAAAGATGGACAATATTAAGTCAAAGTTAGTAGGAGTTGGTGGCTAATTTAACTAGTTTAATATTAGAATAAAGAAAGAGAAAAATATCATCTTTTTCTTCATCTTTTTCCACCGATTTTTGCAAGCAAATAAAGGGTTGAAAGCTCAAAAATTTTTAGTAAGCTCTCCTCCAATTTTAGTAAGTGATTTTGATGATTTTCTTAGTAATAGTTGTACTTTTGAAACCCCTAAAGCTTAAGCTTTCAAATGAGGGGACTATTGTGCAATATTGTGTAAAGCTTAGAGTTTTACCATGAGAGAAATCACTATTATTTGCTACATTTTTATGGGAGAAAATGAAAGTTAGGGAGATGAGAAACAACTTTTGTGAAAGATGTTTGCATGAAAACACCTAAGTAGGACTTAAATGCAAAGAGTGAGATTGTGTCATAAATGTATGAAATAGTTGGAATTTTGAGTAGTTTTAAGAGAAATAAATGTTTATCTAGGCTTGTTTAATGAGAAAATGCATTGAAAAATAAATTACGAGCCTAGGGGCAAAATCGTAATTTTACCAATATACAAGGGCAAAATGGTCATTTTTTCCCAAGTGTAGAAATTGATGTGTTATGATCATAGGAAATCTAAATGAATGAATTTCATGATTATAGATTCAGAAAAATGAAGCCTCGATTGAAACTGAGGTAATAACAAGGTCGAGGACTAAATTGCACATCTCCCTACATTTTGTATATTGAGGTAAGTTTGTATGATTTCTAAGCTTTATGATTACTATCATTGAATTGCTTAGTATAATATACAATACGATTTGGTAATGCCTATCTTTTTTGTGAACAAAGAGATTAACCATGAGCAAGCCCCGATTGAATATGAATTTCCTAAGATACCCGATATACCACACAAGATATCATGTAAGTCCAAGGCAAGCTTGGCATTGACCAATATATCATGTAAGTCCAAGGCAAGCTTGGCATTGATCAAGATATCATGTAAGTCCAAGGCAAGCTTGGCATTGATCAAGAAATCATGTAAGTCCAAAGCAAGCTTGGCATTGATCAAGATATCATATAAGTCCAAGGCAAGCTTGGCATTAAGTAAGTTATCAAGGGCAAGACTTCATGTAAGTCCACGTCAAGACATTGCCTTGAAACCAAGATGAGAAATTCCATGTAAGACCATGCCTAAGATACGGCTTGGGTGGCATGCTAAGTGAGAAGAGATCTAGTATCCTCGGGTATTCGTAGAAGTTCATCGGGTAACACGTAAGGTTAATAATGAGGTAACAAGAGAGCTAAAAAAGTAAAGCTAGCATCAAAATGAATTAAATATAGCTCATGTTATGAATGAAGAATTAGATATCATAATGATTATTGTTGAAGTACGCTGATCAATGTTATCAAGTGACACATATATCATGTTTACTTTACAAAAATGAGCATAGTAAGCATCATGAGTCATGTAAGAGCCAAGCATGGGTAAGTAAGCTTTAGAGCTAAAATTACGATACTATTGTTATGCTAAATGGTTTTTATTAAGCAAGCTTATTGACATGTGTTTTACATGCAAACTTACTAAGCTAAATGCTTACGTATTTGATTGTTTCTTTCTATATAGTCCCGCCAAGCTAATTTGTGGATCATCGGAGTCGGAGCTCGTAGCACACTATCAACTTTTATTTTGGTATAACCAAGTTACTTTGCTAAGTATGGCATGTATAGGAAACATTCATTTTGTGGACATGTTTTTAGAAGGGCCTTTGTAAAGGCTATCAAGTTTATCATTCTTTTGCATATGGCTAATTGATTGGCCAAATTTGACTAAGTATGTATGTTTATTGAGATCAATGAAGCATGTAGTATTATTCATAAAATTGGTTTGTTATTGCATCGTTGAATTGTGTATGGATATGATCTTCATTTCAGAGTAGCTAATGGCTTGGTAAATAGCCTATAGGTGCCCACATGGTTGGACACAAGGGCATGTGTCAAGGTCGTGTTAACCCTGCACCTTAGTATTATTAATCAGAATGGGCCACGGGTAAATTCCACGACCGTGTGTATAGGCTGTGTTATACACACGGCTTGGACATGGGTGTGTGCCCAGACTATGCTGATTTAGCCAGTATATTAAGGATTAGCACACGGTCTAAGCCCACGGGCGTGTCATGGCCGTGCGAAATTAGTCAGTAGCCTTCCACGGTTGGTAGACACAGGCGTGTCTAAGCCGTATGGAAATAGTCAGTATCCCTACACGATTTGAGGGCATGGGCATGCTTAAGGGTACACAGCGTGTGAACCCTACTTTAAATATGAGTTATTTGATTTTAATCCTGAAATTTTTTTGACATGAGTTAAAGGCCTCGTAGGCCCTTGTTATATGTGTTGACCAAGAAAGTGAAGTTTTTAAGGTGGAACAAAATTTTATAGCCCGAAAGTACATGGTTTAGTGAGTTCAAGCATAGTAATGCCTCGTATCTAGACCTAGTATCGGTCTTGGGTGTGGGTGTTACATTTAGTGGTATCAGAGCTACAGTTTAGTCGGTTTAGGACTAACGTAGCATGAGCATGAGTCTAGCTATACATGCCATATGTAAGAATGTTTCTATATTGATAGTGTGATGACTCCTAATGATTTTAAATTATGCTTATACATATAGAAATGGATACCAAAAGGAATGTGACGGATGACGTAGAAAGTAATGCGTCGGCTCCCGTTGAAGGGACAGTGCCGAACGAAAATGAAAATAGACCCACTACGGTGAGTCAAAGGGGAGGAGAAGAGGTTAGAGATGCCTTCCTCCACATGATGAACACATGGTATACAAAGTTCATTCGGGGAACCCGAATGCACAATCCCCTCCACCCCCACCTGTTCCACAAGCTACTCTAGTGGCCCCTCAAGTAGTAGAGGTGGTAAGAGGAGGTAAACCCCCAATTGATAGGATCAGGAAGCATGGGGTAGAAGAATTTGGCCAGAAAAGAGAATGATCCAGAAAGAGCTGAATTCTGGTTAGAAAATACCATCAGGGTATTTAATGGGTTGCCATGTACCTCTGAAGAATGCATGAAATGTGTAATCTGTCTCTTAAGAGATTCTTCTTACCAATGGTGGAACACTCTTGTGTCGATTGTACTGAGGGAAAGGGTTACATGGGAATTCTTCCAAGAAGAGTTTAAGAAAAAGTATATCAGCCAGAGGTTTATAGACCAGAAGAGAAAAGAATTCCTAAAGCTGAAGGAAGGCAAGATGTCGATAACAGATTATGAGCGTGAGTTTGTACGACTCAGCAAGTACGCTCGCGAATGTATATCCACAGAGGCTATTATGAGTAAAAGGTTTGAAGACAGGTTGGATGAAAACATCAAACTAGTTGTTGCTATCTTAGAATTAAAAGAATTTATCGTGTTAGTGGAAAGAGCTTGTAAAGTCAAAGAGCTAATAAAAGAGAAGAAGAAGTCTAAAATGGAGTCTCATGACTCTAGAAAGAGACCATGGAATAAGTCATTCCAATCTTCACCCAAGAAGTCAAAAGACTTCCATACCCGATCGGCTACTTCCACCGGGTTTTTCAGGAAGGACAAAAGTAAACTGTATTTTAGGGAACAAAGCACAAACGACTTCCATTGCAAGTGTCGAAAATTTTAGATCCGACAAATTTGAATGCCCACAGTGTGGTAGACGCCATCTGGGAGAATACCGGGCACATGAAAATACATGTTTTAGATGTGGTTCGCAAGACCACTATATAAAAGATTATCCCTAGATGACGAAAGAAGGAAGAGCTTAGGACCCAAAATCTGGGAGTATGGTCAGAGATAGACCGTAGAGAAACCCAGGAAGTGGGGCAAGTGGAAAAGGTAACTAGAGAGACCAGGCCGTGAGATCCGAGGGTAGAGCGCCTGCAAGGACTTATGCCATTCGTGCTCACGAAGAGGCATCTCCTCCTGATGTTATTAGGGTACCTTTTCTCTTTATAATACTAAAGTTATTGCTTTAATAGATCCTGGATCCACGCACTCTTACATTTGCATGAAATTAGCATCCAGTTTGAGCGTGCATATAGATACCACCGAATTTGTAATTAAGGTGTCTAATCCATTAGGCAAGAGTGTATTAGTTAATAAAGTTTGTAAAAACTGTCCATGGATGATTAGAGGTCATTGCTTTAAAGCAAATCTTATGTTATTACCATTTGATGAATTCGACCTCATTCTTGGAATGGACTGGTTGACTACTCATAATGTAATTGTTAATTGTGGAAAGAAATGCATTGAGATAAGATGTGAGAATGGGGATACTCTTCATGTTGAATCAGATGAACAAGATAAATCGCCAGTGATAATTTCCCATATGATGGCACGGAGATGTTTAAGAAAAGGGTATGAATCATATTTGGCCTTCGTGTTGAATGATAAGGAGACAGAGCTAAAAATTGAGTCAGTACCGATAGTATGTGAATATGTGGATGTATTCCCCGAAGAATTACCCGGACTACCACCAGTTAGAGAGATTGAGTTTAGCATTGAACTAGCTCCCAGTACTATACCGATATCCATTACTCCTTACAGAATGGCTCCAATAGAACTGAAAGAGTTTAAGTTATAGTGTAAGAGTTGATAGATAAGGGCTTTGCAAGATCAAGTTTTTCACCATGGGTGCCTCGATTTTATTTGTGAAAGAGAAAGATGGTACCATGAGATTGTGCATAGATTACCGCGACAATAAAGTAACAAAGAAAGAATAAGTACCCATTACCTAGGATCGATCATCTGTTCGATCAATTGAAAGGAGCGACTGTGTTCTCCAAAATAGAATTGAGATCAGGGTACTACCGGTTGAGAGTGAAAGACTCAGATGTATCCAAGGTGGCCTTTCGAACGAGGTATGGGCATTATGAATTTTTAGTCATGCCCTTTGGGATGACCAATGCTCCTGCGGTATTCATGGATTTAATGAACATAAATTATCAAGCTTTTTATTCATTAACTCCATCTGTGTTGACAACATTGTCACTTCTCTGTCTTAAAAACTCTGGCTATTTTTGTCGGTTTAGCCCTTGTAATTTGCCATTGATAGGTGTTTAACGACATCTCCTCAATAAAATCGTAAGTCGCTTCAGGAGTTTTGTTGTTCAAAGTTCCACCAACTGATGACTCAATCATTTGCCTAGTTGGAGATTTCACACCATTGTAGAAAGTTTGGACTTGAAGCCACAAAGGTAATCCGTGGTGTGGGCATCTCCTTAGGAGATTCTTATATCTTTCCCATGCATCATATAATGTTTTTGCGTCATTCTGCACAAAAGAAGATATATCATTCCTAAATTTAGCCGTTTTGGGAAGTGGAAAATATTTTAAAAGAAACTTTTCGGTCATTTGATCCCATGTGGTGATTGACCCTCATGGTAACGAGTTCAACCACTGTTTTGCTTTGTTCCTTAATGAAAAAGGAAATAACCAAAGTCGTATGGCATCATCAGAAATGCCATTTATTTTGAAGGTATCACAAAATTCTAAAAAATTGAGTGTTTGGATCCTCATCCTGCAAACCATCAAATTGAACGAATTGTTGAATCATTTGTATTGTGTTAGGCTTTAATTCAAAATTATTAGCAGCTACAGCGGGCCTAACAATACTAGATTCTACTCTTCTCAAATTAGGTTTAGCATAATCATACATAGTACGCAGAGCATTCTATTCTTGCACATTTGGTGGATTGTTCTCGTCCATCCCTTCAGTAGGATTGGATCTTTGCTATTCTTCTCTTTGATAGTCTAGGGCTCGTCTTATTTCTCCACGATTTCTGCGAGCGGTAGCCTCAATGTCACTTTCGTATTCTAATGGTCCTCTTGGATTTCTTCTAGTAAAAAACTAGAGGTACCTGATATGCAAAGAAAGAAAGAAATTTAAAAAAACAAAAATAAAAATATATGTATAAAAGAGAAATTTAAAAATAAAAAATAATGGCTAAAGTAATAGAAATAGAGCTTTCTTAATATTTTAGAGTTCCCCAGCAACGACGCCAAAAACTTGATCGTGTCAAACATTCAAGTTTTAATAATTATAAAGAATGAGTGAACCTGTAGACAGACTGCGACAACAATAGAGGCAAGTGCACCTATCGAACAGTAGTATAGCTCAGGCAATAATATCTTATCGAACCCAAGGGAACCTAAGAGTACTACTACTCACTTTCTTTCTATTATTTAGCCTAAAATATGGAGTGATTGGATTATTAAACTAACGAAATACTTAAACTAAATGCAAAGACAAAAGAATGAATTGGAGAAAGACTTTAAGAAAACTCAAATGATAAAGACGATACCCTCAGGAAGAATCCATCTATGACTTCACTTATTATTTATCCCTAAACCATATGATTTCTTTACTTAGCTTGATCTGTGAGACTCCCTAACCTATATTGAACCCTCTCTCGAGGTGAATAACATCTAACCTTAGGTTAATTAGTGGAACCTCATTCTCTCGATAATAACCCCTAAGGAAGCAAAGAATCGATCAATGGATTCCCATATTAGGTTTCACCCTAATCCGCAAAATCTGGTAACCCTATCTCTAGGCACCGATCAACTCCGCCAATTATGCTAGATCTACTCTTAAGGGGTCTATTCTCCTCCACCTAAGCACAAAAAAATTGATGTTTTCATAAGGAAGCCATCGAAGGCTTTCCACAAATTGAGATTTGGCCGTAGAAGGATCGAATTGTATCCGAGGAACAGGAGAATACAAAAAAGTAATAAAAGAAGTACATTCGAGGCAAACCTTCTTCATGTAAAACCGCTTGATTTAGAGAGAATCGACGGTTTTATGAAACCATGTGTATATGGCTCGAATATCGTGGCTACGAACCACGCATTGTCGGGGGTTCAATCCTTCGTATCTGAGAGGTTTAGTGCATAACTGAATACGAAAACATCTCAAGAGAAAAGAATAAACAAAACATAAGAACTCCCTAAAACCCCCTGAAAGAATTGAAGGAGAGATCCTCCGTTTTGAATGGAGTTCCGACTTCTTGAGATGGATCAACTGGCTATCATCAAGTGGCTCCCTAAAAGATAAATGCTTCGGCCTAAAAGCCTTTGCCCCCAAAAAGCTCCTATTTTATGTCTGCCTTGGGTTGTTTATATAGGCTTTGGAATGCTCTACTTGGCTCCTAAGTATCTCCTTCAAGTAGAATTACTATTAGGGTGTTTGAGTAGAATTAGTAGTGTGTTTCTTTGGCTTCAAGCATCCAATTCCAAGTGAAATTGCTCTCTCCCATGGCAAGGGCACGGTCATGGCACATGCCCGTGTAAATCGTGGTTGGGCCGTGTCTTGATTCTCTCATTTTGGGTACAACCGTGTAAGTCACCTGGCACATTTGTGTGAGAAATGGATGATACACGGTCGTGTGTGATGGAGTTGAGGCTGTGCTCTAGGTAATCGGTGAGGCACGGTCGTGTGTGCTTTGGGCCAGGCCGTGTTGATTTCTCGCTAAGGCCCAATTACTCTGTTTTAAGCCTGTTTTGTGTTTTTTTATCCTCGGGTGCTTTCCTGAGTATAAACATGAAAAGAAAGGATTAAAAGCACTTTTTTACATAAAATCAAGGGCTAAATCATCCAAAAGCCTATTAAATATGGGGTTAAAATATGTTACTTTTACGGTTTATCATGGCCCATCCAACAAACCTCAAAAAATTTTATTCTATCAGTCTATGCACAATTCTTTATAAAATCATATAAAAAAAACTATAGCAAATCATCTCCAAAAGTTTTACATATATGTATTGATGAAGCCCAAAGTGCAATTGTTCTGGGAAGACTCATTACTAACAATATCTTGGCTACATATGAATTGATGCACACTCTCAAACAATGAAGGATGGAACAACACAGAGGCTTGGCACTAAAACTAGACTTGAGTAAAGCATATGATAGAGTTGAATGGACATTTTTAGAAAAAGCTATGCTAAAAATGGGCTTTGCAGAGTCTCTTGTGGATTTAATCTTAAGATGCATTAACTTAATAAGTTATTTGGTATGTATAAATGGAGAGATGGGGATCAGTTTAAACCAACTAGGGGTTTGTGACAAGGTGACCCCTTAAGCCCATATTTGTTTTTAATTTGTAGTGAAGGACTTTCATCTCTAATAAGATTAGCTTTGCAAGAAGGTAGAATCAAAGGAGCAAAAGTATGTTGTACAGGACTGATTGTTACTCATCTTTTATTTGTAGACAATTTTATCCTATTCAGAGACGCTATAGGAGAGGAGCTCAGAATTTAAAGACGATTCTAAAAGAATATAAAATATGCTCGGGACAGTGTATAAATTTTGAGAAATCAATTGCTTATTTTAGCTCTAATGTTTTAGAGCAAAGAAGGGAACATATTGCAGATATATTAGAGGTAAGAACTTCAAGAAGCCTAAAAAAGTATTTAGGCTTACCTAATATAGTGGGAAGGGATAGAAAAAGATCTTTCAAATTTTGAAAGTCCGAGTACTAAGTAAAATCAATAGGTGGAGCACGAGACATCTCTCGCATGCTTGTAAGGAAGTATTTATTAAATCAGTTTTGCAAGCAATCACTACTTTTCTATGGCGTGTTGTAACATCCTGAACTAATGGGCTTTTGCATTTGATGTGTGTTACGTTCAATGAGATAATTAAAGTGTTTAAGGGGTTCAGATTGGGCTCAAGTTTGGGCTGAGGCCTTAATTAAGTTTTCTGTTTGGGCACTTTAGTGGAAAGCTAGATAGGTTCGGGCTTAAAAGATATTATCTGTGAATTAAAACACAAGTGGGCTTGAGGCCCAGTGGTCAAAATGGCGCCACTTAGAGAGCAAAGAGGTGGCGACATTAGCAGGTGAAGAGGCCCATGTTTTGGCCGCTTGGAGCCCATGTATTTGGGCCATATTCGATACTTAAGGGAGGAGCAGAGTGGGACAGTAGAAAGGCTTAAAGATAGGAGATTATTTATTGTGATAATAAGGTGGATAATGTGTTGATAAAGGAAGGAAGGGGTGGTGTCATCCAGACACTGTGGATGAGTAAATAGATTAAGATAAAGGAGGAAAGATAGGAGTTATCTACTGAGTGCAATGTTGGCCAAAATTCCATCTCCTAGAGGGAGAGAGAAATAGGTTTCTTCATGGCAAAAGGGTGCCGAAATTTCCCCTACTATGCGATTAAATGTTAGTTATCAGGAAGGGCACTTTTGGGTTTTGATAAGCAAGTGCCGAAATTCTCTATAAATAGGGGTGGTATCTCTTCAATTCCAGCATTTGAACCCTATTCTTTTTCTCATTCTCTGTTCCAAAATTCTCAGACTTTCTCTACAATTTTTGTTCTCTCTCCTTTTCCAAAAGCCGAAACCTCTCCATTCTTTCTCTCATCTTCACTTTCTTCAAAAGCCAAAACCTCTCACTTCACTTTCTTTTTCTATTCCTTTCTCTTGTGCCAATTTCTCCATACAGTTGAAATCTCCTGAAAGTTGCCAAATTCCCTATAAAGGTAGGTGCCGATTTTCTTCTATTCTTTTTCCCTTCTCTTTCAGTTTTTAAGACTATAGCCGAATGGCTAGTTGATTGATAGGTCATCTTTAGTTTAACTTTTTCTCTAATCACATGTTCTTTTGGGCGGCACTTCGGGAAATCATAGTAGATCAAATCATCCATATCTCAATTCAAGGTAAGGGGTTTCCTTTAGATTCCTATTAGATTCGCTATCATATTTGAGATATTAACTCATATATGGTTTAATAACCATTTTTCACTATAGTAATTCTGACAAGGACTTTTTGGATGGAATCAAATATGGATCAGGTGAAGGAGAGGATTGAATCCGTAAACCCAATCCCTATGTTTAAGAAATGAACAGTGTCTGCTGTTCGAGATTGGCCACCGGGTTGTGGACCGACTTCTGAACAGCATCTTAGGCTGATAGCAATCATATCGGCTTCTGACAGTGTCCACATAGAGGGTGTCGTCTTAACCGTAATAAGGTGTGTAGATTCTTGACATATAAGCTTTGTTGCATTATATGTATGTTATGGGCTAAAAGCTGGAAATAGAGGCTGTATGAACAGTTGTGTTACCCAGAAGGGGTAGGCAAGGGATGCCAGGTACGTAATTATAGAAACTTTTCTATGTGTATCGAAGAATGTGAAAGTATGAGATCTATTAGATGGCTTGATGTTTTGATTCTTGTATGTGTGTATGCATGGGATGAGATTGATTGATCGATTTATGGAAGGGGAGCAGGCCGCGGGGCGATCGGTGGCTTTGCCAAAAAGGTTCGCATTAGCGATCGCTCTTTATGACAAGCAGCATAGCTGTCGAAATACTTAATGTATTTTCTGAGGTTTGCATTAGCGATCGATCTTTAAGAAAGTGACCCAAATTTGTCGACATGGTGCAAATGGATGGAGGGTTGATTGTAGAAATCCTACGGTGTGATGGTTGGTACGGGGGTGTGTAGAGGATGGACTCTTAGGTTTTGGGATGGGCCATGTTGCATGACATATTTTGTTACCAATGTATATGGGCCAAGGCCCATAATGTGTTTGTGGGCCCTAGGCTTTTATGTGGTTTTGAGATTTGCACACTGAGTCTTTATGACTCACCCTTTTATGTTTTTCCCACTCTCTGATGAGCGAAGAAACCGTGGACATGGGAGCGAGGCGGACTCGAGGGCCATCGAGACTGTTATTTACATAGGCTATTTTCAGCATTCTTTTAAGTTTTAATGTTTTAGGAATATTGTTGTAATAAGGCCCCATAACTTAGGTTGTTGGTTTATTTATATTTATTTAATTGGTCAAAATTCTTTTATTTAATTTCAAGTTTCCAAGGCTTTACTGAAAAAATGAGATGAAAATAGGCTTTTCTAATTCATTCAACATAAATGTTTTAACTTTCATCAAAATATCACAATTAACGATTAAATAATCTGAGTTTTTTTCAAAACCCCTCGATGCAAAGTTTTTAAGGTTCAACCTATAGCATACCAGGTCTGGTAATGACGTATGGGCTGGGTTTGGGGTGTTACACGTGTTTTCTATTACTAAAATCTTATTATGTTTAATTGAAAATTTAATGGTGCAATTTTGGTGGCAAAAGAAACATATTAAGAGGGGAATTCATTGGTGCAAACGAAGGAAACTAGGTGAATTAAAAGAAGATAGAGGTATGGGTTTTTGATGTTTATCGAAATTCAATATAGCACTTTCAGCAAAACAATGATGGAATTTAATGAGTTATCCAGATTCTTTGTTAGCAAAATCCCTAAAAGCTAAGTATTACCCATAATCAAATATTATGATGGCACAATTGGGAAACTTACCATCTTATACCTAGAGGAGTATTTGGTCAGCCAAGGGACTTCATGAAAAAAGGATATGTTGGCGTGTTGGTTTGGGGGATCAAATATCAATTTGGACTGATGCATGGATACCATGTGTTATGGATCACAAGGTGCAAACATTAGAGATAAACCAGAATATCAAACCAGTTTCTGACTTAATAGATCAATTGTCAAATCACTGGAATGAGGAATTAGTGTAACAACCCAATTTCAGTGAAATCGAAACAGTGGTTTCGGACCACAAATTTGTGCCATATAGAAAATTTATTTTAATATTATTGCATGGTTTGCATTATGATAGGAAAAACGTATGAAAATTTCGATAAGAAAATTTTACCGATTACATGTTTAATTGTGGAAAGGATCAAATTGCATAAAATGAAAAAGTTGAATTATAGTAGCTATAAGTATCTGTAATATCCCGGGTTAGGGGCTATTTTATTTTGGCATTGTTTGCATGTTATGGCTTGCTATGTTGTTGTTTGTGTAGTTTCGGGGCTTAGTTGTAGGCTAGGAGTGAGCCTGAGTAGGTGGTAAAATTTTAGTTTTGGGCTTAGGGTGATAAGGAGCTGAAGGAGTTGGGGGTTATATATTTTATTTGTTGAATTGTGGCATAACAAAGGGGTTGGTGGAGTGGCAAGACATGCGCCACATGGAGAGTGTGGTTGGCGCCAATCTGCAGGAGGAAGAGGTCCCGAGTTCAAGCCGTGAAAATCCCACACTTTTGCATCCATTTTGACTTGCATGAAGGGAAGAGTTGTAGGAAGTTTGAATCGCCTTGACTAAGTCTTCTCATTTGAATGGTGGGTGGAGAGCAAATGGTGGAGGAAGACTTGGTCAAGGGATTTGAATTTGTGGTTTGGAGTGAATGGTGGGGAGTTGGCCGATTTTTAGGAGATTTTTGGGGGAGTTGGCCGGTTGGTAAGCTTGGGGAGGAGAGTGCCGATTTTCTCTTAGGCAACTTGTGCATTTTCGGCTTTAGCTAGTATCAAACAATGATATCTTTTGGTCATTTTTTTTGGTAAGCTGAATGTCAAGAAAACTCTCCCATTTCATTTTGCATTCTTGAAACCAAAACCAAGATTTTGTTTCTCTTCAACTTGAGAAACTAGCTCCTTTGACTCTCCTCTTCGCTTCATATTTTCTTTTCTTGGAACCAAAACCCAAAACATTGGTGTTGCTGATTTTGCCTTGTTTCTTCTCTTCTTTTTCTCATTTGAAATGTTCAACCTAGCATCCCACTATCATATCTTTCTCTTTTGAAACCTTGATAGCCGAAAGTCTCCCCAAAACTTTCTTCTCCATTTCCTATTCTTTTCTAAGAAAGAACCAAGGTGTTTTCTACTATCTTTCTTCCATTCTGATTCATTGGCCGAATATCCACCCCTTTCCTCTCATTTACTCTCTTTTCTTTCACACAAAACCGAAAGTAACCCCCCTCCACTCATCTTTCTTTATTTTCTTTCTTTTCCAAAACCTGTTAGCCGAATCTTTCTTCTCTCCTAGTGGTGTTTGGTGGCGTTAATATTGGGTGTTGTTAGGTCTTGGTTTCCAACCGGTTGGTAGTGGTAAGAGCTTGGCGAATGGCCATTTTTCCTTTTTCGTTCTTATATTTTGTGGTTTAAATGAAGGCCGGTTTGTTATTGGTTGAAGGATATTGATCTAATTTGTAGACCAATCTCTTTATAGGACATTCGGATTTTGGGAACAAGTGGGAGGAGCCTTGTTATCTGATAAGCAAACGGTAAGTGGTGGTAAGAGTAGTTTTCTTTTAGATTATTCATTTAGTCTTTGTTATGTAAGGTCATAAGAGATTAACCATTTTTCTTTAGGGTGTGCCGATTGTTCAAAAAGAACCATTGTCGATTCGGGTTTGGTAGGAAACCAAATCAAGTTAAGGTAAGGGTTAATCGATATACCCTTCTGGTTTAATTGGTTATAACCGAATGGTTTAGGTATTAATCTCTTGTTGGCCGATTGTAGACTCGTGGTTGTCGAGGTGATCAAGGGACGAGACCGATTCTTAGGATTAACATCTTCGCTATTCGTGTGTAAACCAACACACTATCTTAACTAAGTAATGTGATAACTGCTTGTGTAAATGAAACAAAGGTGGTTGACTATTTTGATACCCATTGAGGTATGGATACGGATTCGGTAAGTCCGCTTGTTATGAAATATGTGATGACATACGATATCATGATTATGGGTGTATATTCGTTGAGATGCCATACTAAGCATGTGAGCATGATAGCATGATTGCAACGACTTTGCATTTAGTATGATATAATTTTGGGTGATATGAGAGGAGGGGAGTATGATATCCATGTCTTTGGGACACTGTGTCTTTGGGACACCGGAGGTTTGGCACCTCCGGTGGTTTGGTACCACGATTTTGTGACTTTGGGTCACCGAGGTTTGGCACCTCGGCCTCGTCCCCGATGGCTTAGTACCACAATTGGGTTGGCCCCACAGTTGATTATACTGGATTGACGCCATGATTTGGTATCACACGATGGGTTGGCCCCATCATCGGATTTGTGACTATGGTCACAAAGTGATTTGGTATCACATTGTGTCTTTGGGACACCGAGGTTTGGCACCTCATTACGACTCGTCCCCGTGGTTTGACACCACCGTGGGTTGGCCCCACTTATGAGATACGGATTGTCGCTAGTGATTTGGTATCACACGATGGGTTGGCCCCATCATTGGATTATTTGTGACTTGGTCACCAAGTGGTCCGGTACCACAAGATGGATATCGTGACTTTGGGTCACCGGTGGTTTGGCACCACCAAGGGTTTGGTACCACACGGTAGAAAAGGTGTATGGTTGGCTAGGATCGTGCATTACTTGCATTATTCTGTTATGATATGTGTGTTGGCATGTTATACCGGGAGAGGGAATTATACACTGAGTCTTGCGACTCACTCTCTCCTTTGACTTTTTCAGGTGACACTTAGATGCGGACATGGAGCCGGGATGGACTCGAGGTGCTCATGCCATGCTAATAAAGGATTTGCTCAGACTTTATAAAATTTGGTACATTAGTTATTTATTTCTATATGGTTTTATTTTGGGTTGTAAAAGGCCTTTTAAAAATTATGGTTTGCTTGTTTATGCTTAAAGTAAATGTTTATTATGCCTTAACGAATTAATTGGGTTAAAATGTGCTAAAACTTGGGAAAGACAACGATTTCAAAGTACAAAAGCGATATTTTAAACTATACCATCGGGTATCACACTAAGATTTGGAATAAAGAAGAACTCAAATGTTTTCTAACTTAAACACGATTTTCCACTAAGACAGAATATTTTTGTAACAATGGTAAACAATTCAAACTTCTTAACGAGATAAACCTGTTTTGTCTACCCATCAGAGTAAGTTTTTTTAAATTTTTGAGTTTTCAAATACATCATCAAATTTCAATCAAACCTACTCAAGTTTTTCTTCAAATGCACAACCTAGCGAAGTGTTTTTCTCCAACTTTTAAATAGAAGCCTAAACCTCTCTAAACCCTTTTCCCCTGTGACATTCCAGATTCGGTCGTGGTGTGTAGACCGGGTTTGGGGTGTTACATTTGTGGTATCAGAGCTAAGTTCAAAGGCTCGGCTGTGGGCCTGAGGCCCAAAATGTTTTAAAACTATAGTTTTTGAGTATTCTATTTTAAAAAGTATGATTTGAAAGGCATGGCACCGAGTCTCCTGCACCAATTCGCCTGTAAGTACCTGCACTATTGGTTGTGATAATGATGTTGATGTGATGGAATGGCTAGGGATAGTAAGACTACCTTAGAGACTGAAACTGATAGGACTCTGTGGACTCGCGAAAATGAAACTTCTTTAATAAGCAATATTCATAAGACTTTGCTTTTAAACAAAGGAATAATTATCGATGCATAAAATTCTTTAAATCGACGAGATTTAGTCATGAGTACCGAGGTGGACGTGGTCGCGACGAGGTCGCGATAGGATGATGATTTCGAGCCCGTAGGTTCGGGTCGTGGTTCGAGAGAATGAGATACTCGATTCCGCCACCAGCCTAGAGGTGGTGAGTTCCAAGAGCGCATCGGGAGGACGCAGTGTCACAAAGCGATCTTGTGGGTTTTAGAAAGGGTAGTGGAGTAGGTGGAGGTGTAGGAGCTTGGAAATCGTGCTCGAACGACTTCGCAAATGGGGAAATGAATTCTTTCGGGGTGTCTTGGGTGTTGCTCCTAGCACTTCAATATTTGCCGGAAGCGACGTAATCGGATCATGGACGATCTGGACCTAATCGCTAAAGAGAAATTAAAGGGATCGATCACTTCTCGAGATGAGTCATACTAATGGTGGCTCATCGTCCGGACAGTACCGCAAATTAAGATCCGACTTGGGACTATTTCGGGTCGCTTATCAAAAAAGTACGTGGGGCTAATTACATTAATGAGCAATGAAAGCATTTTGAGGTTAGCTCGGGAGCAAACTGTCGTAATCGAATCGAGGCGTAATTTCTCGTGCTAAGTCAGATGCGGGGGTATGGTGGCTACTGAACATGAGAGGTGTGTTCGTTTCGAGGATGGCCTGCGAGACGAATTAAGGTTGATAATTGCGCCCCAGCAGGAGCGTGAATTTGCGATTCTGGTTGAAAAGGCAAAGGTGGTTGAGGGTATTAAGGAGTCTGTGAGGCAGGGTATGGATAGGAACCGACACAAGAGGATTTTTGGATCTTTTGGGTCGTCAGGTAATCAGCAGAAAAGGGCTAGACCAAGTGGGCCGAATCAGTCGGGTAGGTTTGTTGCTGCTAGGCAGGGACCGCCGCAGTGTAACCATTGTGGGAAGGCTCATTGGGGAGGATGTTGGACTGATGGTAGAGGTGTTTTGAGTGTGGCTCATTGGACCACGTGTGAGGGATCCGTCTGCCAAGTTAGCTAGGATTCAGCCAGAGAATCGTACGACTCAAGATACAAAATAATGCACCACCACCGCAGAGGGGCCGAGGTAATGGCAGAGGAGGTAATAGTTCGTCAGCCGTGGAGCACCGGCAGAGGTGAGGTAGTTCGAGGCCGACGGTACGGGTTGGTGTATGTCATGAGGCGCCGAGAGGAGGCGACGACCGACGCCATTACAGACGCTTTTTGATCTTTGGTTCTCCATTTATCGCTTTAATTGATGTGGGTTCAACACATTCATATGTTGCAAGTAGCATAGTGAAGACCATGGATCTAGACTCGAGATATCTTCTAGGAAGATGACCGTAATAAGCCCTCTAGGTCACTCAGAGTGGTAGATAAATCGACAGAGACGCACCTCTAGAACTCCAAGGGGTAGTATTTGAGGCGATCCGATGGAACCGCCGCTTGGGGAGTTCGATCCGATTCGGGATGGGTGGTGGTTAAGTACCGTGAAGTTGGATTGCGGCTAAGCGCATGGTTCGGAAATAGCTAAGGGTGATGAGGTAGTTCGATCGGTAATAGGAGGAATTATCTCGTCTAATGTGGTATCCGCCCAAAGCCGAGAAGATGGTCGAAGGGTCGTGAAGCATATGTGGTTCATGTGTATGCCTTGGAGGCTAAGGAGTCTGCTTGTGGAGACGGTTCGCATGCTTAGGGAATTTGTGGATGTGTTTCTGAGGAGCTTAGGGTTTGCCACCAGACGGAGGTAGAGTTCGATAGATCATTACCCGTAATCGCACCCGTATCTATTGCTCCGCATGTGATGGCACCTAAAGAGCTAGTGGAGCTTAAGGCTCAGATCTAGGAGTTATTGGACCGAGGCTTTATCGTGCCAAGTATTTCACCATGGGGAGCGCCTTAGGTACTTTTGTAAAGAAGAAAGCGGTAAGATTATGCGGATTTGTATAGACTACCGCTAACCGAATAAGTCGACGATCAAAACAAGTATCCCTACCTCTGATAGATGACTTGTTTGATCACCAAGGGGCGCCGATTTTCTCAAGATCGACTTAAGGTCCGGTATCACCGCTAAGGGTAAAGGAGGCGGATATCAGAAGACGGCATTTCATACTCGGTATGGGCACTTTGAGTTCTTAGTTATGTCGCTTGATTGACTAACGCTACGGCAGCAAATTTTCATGGATCCGATGAATAGGGTGTTCCAACAAAGATTCAGATCGGTTCAGAGTGGTTTTATCGATGACATCTTGGTATATTCTAGGACCGAGGAGGAACATGATGCCCATTTTGCGGTGGTATTGCGATTCTAAGGGAGAAACGACTTTATGCTAAGTTCAAGAATGCGAAGTTCGCTTAGGAGGTGACGTTCTTGGGTCATGTAGTATCTCTGAGGGATTAGAGTGGACCTCGAAGATAGAGGCCATTTTGGATTGGAAGCCGCCTAAGTCGATGAAAGAGATTCGGAGTTTTCGGGCTTGGTGATACTACCAAGATTTGTAGAGGGTTTCTTTGATTGCAAAGACCGATGACTAAATTATTGAGAAAAGGGTTCCATTTACTTGGACTGAGAAGAAGCAAGAGAGCTTCGATAAGTTGAAGAAGATTTTGACTGAAGCTCCGGTTCTGATTCAACCTGAGGCTGGTAAGGAATTCACAGTGTACTACGATGCATCACATACAGGATTGGGTTGTGTGCTGATGCAGGAAGGGAAGGTTGTGGCTTACGCATCTCAGCAGTTGAGGCCACATGAGGTAAATTATCCAACGCATGATCTGGAGTTAGCGGCTGTAGTTTTTGCCTTAAAGATATGGAGGTATTACTTGTACGGAGAAAGATCGATAGTCTACACAGCACTATAAGAGTCTCAAGTACCTTCGACTCGTAAAGACTTGAATCGAGACAATGCAGATGGATTGAGTTGCTGAAAGACTACGATTGCTCAATTGAGTATCATCCGGGCAAGGCTAATGTTGTGCCGACGCGTTGAGCCGTAAGGTTGTTTGGATTTGAGAGCGTTGTTTGCCCACTTGAGTTTGTATGACGACGGAGTATTCTCGCAGAGCGAGTTAAGTTGCCTACTTGGGTTGAGCAGATCGAGAAAAACAGTTGATGGATGAAGTTTTGAGTGCGCAGAGGATACAAGTACAGAATGATGGTCTGGAGGGTTATAGCTTGTCTAGTGATGGGGTTCTGTGTTTTCAGGGGAAGGCTTGTATGCCGAGAGATTCTCGAGTTAAGGCAAAAGATTCTTCAGATGCACATATAAATTTCTACGCTTATGCATCCCGGAGGTAGCAAAATGTATAGGGATCTCGAGAACAGCCTGTGGCGGGTCCAAAAAGGAGGTGACCGAGTTTGTAGGGAAGTGTCTGACATGCCAGCAGGTCAAGGCTGAGCATCAGCTACCCTCTGGGTTGCTTCAGCCAGTGAAGATCCCACAATGGAAGTGGGAAAGGATAACTATGGATTTCGCTGGATTACCGCTACACCGAGCAAGAAGGATTCAGCTTTGGGTAATCGTGGATCGATCGACTAAATCACTCACTTTATTCGGTGAGGGTGGATTACTCACTTGAGAGGTTGGCTAAGTCGTATGTGTCGTAGATAGTGAGACTACACGGGTGCCAAGATCGATCATCTCTGATAGGGATCCGAGGTTCACGCCAAGGTTCTAGAAAGCGCTGCATCGTGCTCGGTACACTGTTAGATTTCAAGACTAAGATTTCATCCACGTATGACGGGCAATGGAAAGGGTTATACTGATCTTGGAGGATATGTTGCGAGGTGTGTTTTGGATTTCAGGGTAGTTGGGAGGAATATCATCGTTATTAATGAGTTCGCCACAACAACAGCTACTAAGCGAGCATCAAGATGGCACCATACGAAGCCAGTACGGAGGAAGTGTCGCCACCTACTTGTTGGACAGAGTTAAGTGAACGCCATTGTTGGGACCAGAGTTGGTTGTCGAGACCAAGACAAGGTTAAGTTGATTCAGACTCGATTGAAAGAAGCTTCGGACCGACAGAAGTCCTATGCCGATCTTAAGCGGAGAGATATTGAATTTGTCGGGAGATCGAAGTTTTCTCAAGGTCTCATCGTGGAAGAAAGTATTAAGGTTCGGAGGAAAGGTAAGCTAAGTCCGAGATTTATTGGGTAGTATAAAGCATCGAGACGAAAGTGGGACCAGCTTGCATATCAACTCGAGTTGCCAGCAGAGCTAAGTCAGATTCATGACATGTTCCACGTTTCGATGCTTCGCGTTCTCGCCAGATCCATCGCACGTGGTGACAGTGGAAGAAATCGAGGTAAACCCAGATATGACCATGGAGGAAGAGCCTGTACAGATTTTAGATCGGGATGTGAAAGTTCTGCGTAAGAAGTCTGTGCCTTTGATTAAGGTTCTTTGGCGGAATCATGGCGTGGAAGAAGCGACGTGGGAACCCGAGGATACGATGAGACAGCAATACCCGCAACTCTTTCGACTGTAATTTCGAGGTCAAATTATTTTAAGGGGTAGAACCGTAATATCCGGGTTAGGGGCTATTTTATTTTGGCATTGTTTGCATGTTATGGCTTGCTATGTTGTTGTTTGTGTAGTTTCGGGCTTAGTTGTAGGCTAGGAGTGAGCCCTAGTAGGTGGTAAAATTTTAGTTTTGGGCTTGGGGTGATAAGGAGCTGAAGGAGTTGGGGTTATATATTTTATTTGTTGAATTGTGGCATAACAAAGGGGTTGGTGGAGTGGCAAGACATGTGCCACATGGAGAGTGTGGTTGGCGCCAACTCGCAGGAGGAAGAGGTCCCGAGTTCAAGCTGCGAAAATCCCACACTTTTGTATCCATTTTGACGGCATGAAGGGAAGAGTTGTAGGAAGTTTGAATCGCCTTGACTAAGTCTTCTCATTTGAATGGTGGGTGGAGAGCAAATGGTGGAGGAAGACTTGGTCAAGGGATTTGAATTTGTGGTTTGGAGTGAATTGGGGGAGTTGGCCGATTTTTAGGAGATTTTGGGGAGTTGGCGGTTGGTAAGCTTTGGGAGGAGAGTGCCGATTTTCTCTTAGGGCAACTTGTGCATTTTAAGCTTTTAGCTAGTATCAAACAATGATATCTTTTGGTCATTTTTTTGGTAAGTCAATGTCAAGAAAACTCTCCCATTTCATTTTGCATTCTTGAAACCGAAACCAGATTTTGTTTCTCTTCAACTTGAGCCAAACTAGCTCCTTTGACTCTCCTCTTCGCTTCATATTTTCTTTTCTTGGAACCGAAAACACAAAACATTGGTGTTGCCGATTTTGCCTTGTTTCTTCTCTTTTTTTCTCATTTGAACAATGTCGAACCTAGCATCCCACTATCATATCTTTTCTCTTTTGAAACCTTGATAGCGAAAGTCTCCCAAAACTTTCTTCTCCATTTCCTATTCTTTTCTAAGAAAGAACCAAGGTGTTTCTCTACTATCTTTCTTTCCATTCCGATTCATTGGCCGTAATGTCCGCCTTTCCTCTCATTTACTCTCTTTTCTTTCACACAAAACCAAAGCAACCCCTCCACTCATCTTTCTTTACTTTCTTTCTTTTCCAAAACCCGTTAGTTAATCTTTCTTCTCTCCTAGTGGTGTTTGGTGGTCAATATTGGGTGTTGTTAGGTGTTGGTTTCCAACCGTTGGTAGTGGTAAGAGCTTGGCCGAATGGCCATTTTTCCTTTTTCGTTCTTATATTTTGTGGTTTAAATGAAGGCCGGTTTGTTATTGGTTGAAGGATATTGATCTAATGTGTAGACCAATCTCTTTATAGGACATTCGGATTTTGGGAACAAGTGGGAGGAGCCTTGTTATCTGATAAGCAAACGGTAAGTGGTGGTAAGAGTAGTTTTCTTTTAGATTATTCATTTAGTCTTTGTTATGTAAGGCTGTTAAGAGATTAACCATTTTTCTTTAGGGTGTGCCGATTGTTCAAAAAAGAACCACTGTCAGTTCGGGTTTGGTAGGAAACCAAATCAAGTTAAGATAAGGGTTAATCGATATACCCTTCTGGTTTAATTGGTTATAGCCGAATGGTTTAGGTATTAATCTCTTGTTGGCCGATTGTAGACTCAGGGTTGTCGAGGTGATCAAGGGGCGTAGACCGATTCTTAGGATTAACATCCTCGCTATTCAGGTGTGTAAACCAACACACTATCTTAACTAAGTAATGTGATAACCTGTTTGTGTAAATGAAATAGTGTGGTTGACTATTTTGATACCCATTGAGGTATGGATACTGATTCTGTAAGTCCGCTTGCTATGAAATATGTGATGACATACGATATCATGATTATGGGTGTATATTCGTTGAGATGCCATACTAAGCATGTGAGCATGATAGCATGATTGCACGACTTTGCATTTAGTATGATATGCTTTTGGGTGATATGAGAGGAGGGGAGTATGATATCCGTGTCTTTGGGACACAGTGTCTTTGGGACACCGAGGTTTGGCACCTCCAGTGGTTTGGTACCATGTATTTTGTGACTTTGGGTCACCAGAGGTTTGGCACCTCATTGCCTCGTCCCAAGTGGCTTAGTACCACGGTGGGTTGGCCCCACGCTTGATTATACGGATTGACGCCGTGATTTGGTATCACACGATGGGTTGGCCCCATCATCGGATTTGTGACTACGGCCACCAAAGTGATTTGGTATCACATTGTGTCTTTGGGACACCGGAGGTTTGGCACCTCGTTATGACTCGTCCCCGTGGTTTGACACCACCGTGGGTTGGCCCCACTTATGAGATACTGGATTGTCGCTAGTGATTTGGTATCACACGATGGGTTGGCCCCATCGGTGGATTATTTGTGACTCGGGTCACCAGTGGTCCGTACCACAAGATGGATATCGTGACTTTGGGTCACAAGTGGTTTGGCACCACCGGTGGTTTGGTACCACACGGGTAGAAAAGGTGATATGGTTGGCTAGGATCGGTGCATTACTTACATTATTCTCGTTATGATATGTGTGTTGGCATGTTATACCGAGAGGGAATTATACACCGAGTCTTGCGACTCACTCTCTCCTTTGACTTTTTCAGGTGACACTTAGATGCGGACATGGAGCCGGGATGGACTCGAGGTGCTCATGCCATGCTAATAAAGGATTTGCTTAGACATTATAAAATTTGGTACATTAGTTATTTATTTCTATATGGTTTTATTTTGGGTTGTAAAAGGCCTTTTAAAAATTATGGTTTGCTTGTTTATGCTTAAAGTAAATGTTTATTATGCCTTAACGAATTAATTGGGTTAAAATGTGCTAAAATTTGGGAAAGACAACGATTTCAAAGTACAAAAGCGATAATTTTAAACTATACCATCGGGTATCACACTAAGATTTGGAATAAAGAAGAACTCAAATGTTTTCTAACTTAAACACGATTTTCCACTAAGACAGAATGTTTTTGTAACAATGGTAAACACTCAAACTTCTTAACGAGATAAACCTGTTTTGTCTACCCATCAGAGTAAGTTTTTTTTAAATTTCCGGGTTTTCAAATACATCATCAAATTTCAATCAAACCTACTCAAGTTTTTCTTCAAATGCATAACCTAGCGAAGTGTTTTTCTCCAACTTTTAAATAGAAGCCTAAACCTCTCTAAACCCTTTTCCCCTGTGACATTCCAGATTCGGTCGTGGTGTGTAGACCGAGTTTGGGGTGTTATAGTATCAAATAGCTATGGAATTGAAAATTTGAGGTCTTTATATGGTAATTAGACCATTAAAGAAAAGTTAGTAGATATTTTGGTGAATCATCCATGGAAAATTAGAAAAGAAAAGACTAAATTGGAAAGTGGAAAATTAAAAGATGACAAATTCAATAAAAGTTTAATATAATTATTTTATGTCATCTTAATCCCAAAATACATTGAAACCCTATGAAAGAGAAAGCAAGCTTTCTTGGCTTAATTGGGTAAGTAATCTTGTCGGTTTTTAGTAATTTTATATTTTGAGATCGTAATAACTTAATCTATCCATTGTAGGGATCAATTTGAAAAGATATTATAGAAATTTTTCTATGGATGAATATGCTGAAAATTTAAAATTTATGTTAGAAAATGAAAGGTTGTTGATAGATAAATAACTTTTGTAAAGTGAATTTTGATGAAATTATGATTTAGGGACTAAACTATAAAGATGTAAAAGTTATTGAAAAATTCTAAATTTTTTGAAATACAAGTGCTGTAAATGTTATATGAAAATTTTGGTTAGGCTTGGAATAAGGATTAAATTGCATGAATTTCATTTTCTGAGTCTAGGGACAAAATTATCATTTATGAAAAGTATAGGGGCAAAATGGTAATTTTCCCTAGGATGTAAATTGAATTCAATTGAATATGAAATGTAATAAATTGATGATTAAATTCATTTATATAGATCTGGATAACTCAAATCTGAAGCTAGATCGAGAAAAAGAAAAGGTGCCGGATTAGTAGACTTTTAAATACGAACAAGTGTCGAGGTAAGTTCGTGTAACTTAATTATGTATATTTTATGTTGAATTGAATGTTGCTTATGAGAATTGTACAAATGATTAATCTATGAAAATAATCACATGCCCGAAATTTCTCGATAAATAATAAGTTCTATTTGAATAGTGAAATGCGATGAATACAATATTTTCCTGCACTGATAATAGTCATGCATATGTTACGGACATTATAGCTCGAACGAGCATCCTGTTAAAAGCCTTCTCGAGCATCCTGTTGTATAGTTCCTGCAATCATCCTAATCTGTAGTGATTCTGCATGTGTTGCACACTACCGCAGCTCTTTGTGAGCGTCTTGTTACATGATTCGATCGGTCGTGATCCAACATATAATGCGGACACAAATGCAAATCTACATGAGTGTCCTGATATAGGCTCTTATGAGCTTCCTGACATGGCTCGCTTGAACTCCCTATTAAATGGCTATCCGATGCTCCATGATAATAACTCTTAAGAGTTATCTGTTCAGCTCTATGAGCTCCCTGATTAAAACTCTTATGAGTTTCATGTTTAGCCCAAATAAGCGTCCTGTTACATGGCTCATCTGAGCATCTTGATATATGTGGCTCAAGAATGTGCTTCCTGATTATGTGCCCTATCGGGTACCCCTAAACATGAATTAACGAATCACTGATTTGTATACCTCGCGTATACTACTTGAGTATTCATCAAAATTTCAATAATTCAACAGATAGAACTCCTGGCATGAGAAAATAAGAGATTAGAAGTATTATGTCTCGAATGCTTCTGAAATACTTGAAAGTTTGTAGCATGATAAGCTCATCCATGTTTATTTGATGTACATGTGAAATATGTGACTAACTTGCTTAATTGAGTATATGTAATTAGGCAAACTTGTCAATTTGTTGGGAAGCATGCTATTCTTATGCTTATTTAAATGAATATGATTGGTAATTTTAATTCCTATTATACGAACTTACAAAGCATTAAATGCTTACTAGGTTTTCTTTTCTTTGTTTTATATTGCTCAGAAGCTCGTAATGGTTGGAGATCGGTCAGAACATCATCACACTATCCATCAACTCATTTTGGTATAAATAGTAAACTTATTTTGGTATAATGGTATGTATAGGCTAACTTTGCCAATGTTGGCATGTAAATGGATGTTTGTAATCTAGCCATTAAAATGGTTAGTGATGGTATGTTTTGGTATATATATATCATAAGGTTATATCACAAGTAATATATAAAAGCTTAAATGGTTGAGTAAGTTAAAGGATATATAAAATTTTTGATAATAAAGTAAGTTTGGAAATACATGAACATATGTGATAATATATCTCTCACAATTCTTGCAAGTGGCTTGGATAATATGTATTGAATTGGTTGTTATATATGTATAAATGTTGTTGTAGGTTAATGGTAAATTTGGCTGAGAAATAAAGCTAGGAAATTGCTTTATTTTATCCATACGGGCATGTGTCTAGATCGTGTGTGACACGCGGCCTGGCGCATGGGCATCTGGTTTGGCCGTGTGTCCCCTGCATCTTAAAATTTAGAAACAGAATGCTCAGAATTTGGTACAAGGGTGTGAGTCTCAACCGTGTGTGACACATGGTCTAGAACACAAGCGTGTGTCTTGGCCGTGTGAATCCTACACTTAAATTTCGAGAATTAAATTGTCCACATGGCTTAGGACAAGATCATGTGGCTGGCCGTGTGACCCAAGTCAGAGAGTTATACGGGTAAGGACACGGGCTAGAACACGGCCGTGTGCCTCACATCAAATGCCCACGCGGCCTCGGACACGGGCGTGTCATTGGCTGCATGAACCACACGGCCTACTCACGTGGGCGTGTGACCGCTGTGTTAAATAAAATTTTGAAATTATGTGAAAATTTTTTCTGAGATTTCGATTTAGTCCCGACTTGTTTCTAATGCTTAAATTGGACCTCGAGGGTTCATTTAAGGGACGATATGATTATTTTCGAATATGATTAGTAAATGACATGAATTATTTGTTATTTTTCTATAAATTTTGATAATGTTCTGTAACCCTATTTCGACGACAGATACGGGTTAAGGTGTTACATTTATTGGTATTAGAGCTACAGTTTAACCGAGTTTGAGACTAATCATAGCAGGTACGAGTTTAGCTATATATGTAACACCCCAAACCCAGCCCATGTGTTACGACCAAATTTGATATGTCACATGAAGAAAATGTTTAAAGAACTTGAGTTTGTACTAAAGTTGGTGTTATTTAGTTATAGTTTAAGAAAAACAATTTTGAATATAGATATTCGATAAAATACGACTAATTTCAAGAGGTTGATTGGTAAATTGAAAATCAAACTAGTGAACCTTAAAACCGTGACTTTTGAAAATGTCGTTGATAATTTGGAAGAGAATCCGAGTTAAAATTATTTATAAAATTTTGTTATAAAATCCATTTGTTAATCAATTTGGAAAATCGTTACTTATGATTTTAGAAAATCCCAATTTAAAACAGTTTAAGAAAACAATAAATACTTCTAAAACATAAAGCAAATTAAAGTTTAACCCAGAGGCCTTATTACAACTTAAACCCAAAATAGTAAAATAAACGGAATAGAGCAGAAAAGTAATTTACTAAAGTTTGAAACATTTATTTCCGAAGTATGGCCTCCACCGAGTCATCCATGGGCCCAAGTCCACATCATGGTACATTACCTACAAGGATTAAGAAAGAAGGGGGTGAGTTACAAGAAATTAGTGTATAATCCCCTTACTGTTGTCCACTAGGTCTGAACCCATTTAGCAATAACTTGGGCCAGAGCCCATGTAGCATAATCTTGGGCCTAAGCCCACTTACATGTAATAAATAAATGATATGAATGCAACCCATCCCATCCAGCCAATCTCTCCACCCGCATTCAACCAATCTCTCTTGTGGGATCAAGTCAACCCACCTTGCCGCCTCTCCACTGCATTCAAGCAATCTCTCCCTGGGATCAAGTCAACCCACCCCGCCAGTCTCTCCAATTTGCAGTCAAGCTGCCATTTATAATATTTGTGGTTGAGCCACTAGAATCATATACGATAATGTAATCGGCATACAACCTTAATCACGATGGCACAAAGCCATGTTTAAATTGGCACATAACCATTATCAGAATTTGTGGCAATGCCACCGGTCTACTCTTCTCTTCATTCAACTTTTCCATCCCATGCAATATGTAAATATGCAACATACATAGTAACTCATGATATTAACAGATACAAACAACAATCATTAATTCAGAGATTCATTACAATAATTCGGCCCATTATAACACTTTGCAAGTCGACCCATTAGGGCAATCTATCAAATCGACCCATTAAGGCAACATATCAATTTGACCCATTAAGTAATATATCAATTCGACCCATTAAGCAATCTACCAAATCACCATTAAGCAATCTATCAAATCGGCCCATTAGGGGCATTTTTGTAATTTGGCCAATAGAGGCATTTCGATAAATTTCACAACCCAAAGGTATTTCTGTAATTTTACCCATTGAGGGTATTTTTGTAATTTTGCAACCCCAAACTTAACTACTAATTTGGGACATAAAAATTTAAACTGTCCATTTGCGTCATATTGACTAAATTGACTATAACTTGAGTTAGGATACTAGAAATTTAGATCCGTAAATTTTCCTTAAATCTAGACTCATATATCTTCTTACCATAATTTTTCCAAAATTTTTGGCTTAGCCATTTAGTACAGTTTATTCATTAAAGATTCCCTTGTTTCACTGACCAATGGTTCTGACCTTGCCTACCTTAAATCCAAATATCTCATTGTACAGTTTTCATATGTTGCTCCCACTTGTTTCTATTGAAAATAGACTCACCAAAGAATCTGTACATATAAATTATAACTCATAATTCACTTTGTACAATTTTGAATGATTTTTCCAAAATAGAACAGGGAACCATGAAGTCAATCAAAACCAGTCTCACCAAAATTTAACAAAATATAGTAATCCTTTGCTTGCTCTGTTTATTTTATAAGAAAATAGACTCAATTAGCTTTCAATCCATATCTCCTTCACTTTCTAATTCCCTTTCTCCTATTTTTCATGACTTTTCTAAATCAAGTCACTGTTGCTAACCAAAAACTGTTTTATTGCAAAATATGGTTACCACTACGAACATACGCACGCCCGAGTAATCAGATATGCCGATTTTTGTTTTTTTGATCTTTCGACCAAATCACAAAACATTTCATGCAAATATTCAGAGAGATGTGAGATTACACACCATTTCAAACATGTATTTGGAAGGGTGCGGGATTACACACCTTATTCGGAATCCGTAACACGATACTCTCTGCGGCACCTAAAGGTACAATTGGTCAACAATTAGTCCAAAGCCCAATTTTCAACTTCAACCAAGTATTGCAATTGATTAACTATCTATATCACTTACCAACAATTCGAGTCTCTTATTACTAGGGATATGTGTTCGATTAGCCTTCTATTAAAGTACTTCAAGTCTGATTCAATTAAGAAAAGATTGTCCAACATGAAAGGAAAAGAAATGGTGAAGAAATAGGGTGGTAATAGGTTCGGCTATAGAGAGAATCGAACAAGAAAGTTTAATAATAGGATAATGTCAATTTTTAAAAAAAGAGAAAAGGTTGATGAAATGATCGAAAGAAAAGAATGGATGGAGGAAAAGTGCCTTGGTAGTTTTGGCCAAAGCAAGGGAAAATGGTGTACAATATTGGCTTTAGAGTTTCGGTAAGAGAGGGAAGAAATTGGAAAAAGAGAAAACTCAAAATGCTCTCAAGAAGAAAACTACATGTCCTAAAACTTACAAAACTCTATTGGCTCCCCTTTTCCCCCTACCAAACCTTGTATCATCTTTACCAAAAAGATGAGTGTTGACCCAAAATATCTTTCCAAAATATCACCCACATAACATGCCAACATGTTCCCTTCTCTTGCCTTTTTCTTTCATTTCTTTCCTTTTTTTTTCCTTTGCTTTCCTCCTTACCATATCCTTAGTCTTCTTTCCCAAATTAAAAAGTCTTCCTTACCATATTTAAAGCTTGGTCGACACTTACCTTATAGCACCAAAAAAATATAATCCAAAATAAGTGCACTAGGTGGGACTCGAACCCAAGCTCTCCCTTCTGCCATACACGCCACTTGCCACTAAGCAACAAGCTCCTCTTGTGCTAGCAAGTTGCCTAATTATTCCCTTATGCTAGACGCCACTTGATAAACCGTAAAAGTAACATATTTTAATCCCACATTTAGTATGCTTTTGGATGAATTTATCCTTAATTTATGTAAAAAGGTGCTCTTAATCCTTTCTTTTCGTGTCTTATATTCAGGAAAGCTACAATAACTTTGAATTAAAACCTAACACATTACAAATGATTCAATAGTTTGTTCAATTTGATGGATTGCAAGACAAAGATCCAAATAACCATATAGCTAATTTCTTAGAGTTCTGTGATACTTTCAAAATAAATGGCGTTTCTGATGATTCCATACATCTTCGGTTATTTCCTTTTTCATTAAGAAATAAAGCAAAGCAGTGGTTGAACTCGTTACCACGAGGGTCAATCACCACATGGGACCAAATGACCGATAAATTTCTTTTAAAGTATTCCCCACCAGCCAAAACGGCCGAATTTAGGAATGACATATCTTCTTTTGTGGAGAATGACGGAGAAACATTATATGATGCATGGGAAAGATACAAGGATCTCCTAAGAAGATGCCCACACCACGGATTACCTTTGTGGCTTCAAGTCCAAACTTTTTACAATGGTGTGAATTCTTCAACAAGGCAAATGATTTATTCATCAGTCGGTGGAACTCTAAACAACAAAACTCCTGAAGTGGCCTACGATTTTATTGAAGAGATGTCATTGAACACTTATCAATGGCAAATCACAAGGGAAAGGCCGACAAAATCAGCTAGAGTTTTCAACATAGACGTAGTGACAATGTTGTCAACACATGTAGAGTTAATAAATAAAAAACTTGATAATTTATGTTCTTCGCAGGTACATCCTAGTAATGCAATACGAAGCAAGCGGGAATGTGGCGAATGCTGAGTACCTACCCTACCAACCAAAGCGTAAAATGAGCGCATAAACTATATAGGTAACAATTTCAGATCCAATAATAATCCTTATAGTAATACTTATAACCCAGGTTGGAGGAACCACCCAAATTTTTCGTGGGGAGGATAAGGAAATCAAGGAATTCAAAGGTAGCAACCTCCTCCAAATTATCAAAATCAGCCCTGCCCATAGGAAAAAATCAAGCCTTGAAGAGATGCTGAAAAAATTTATGGAAGCCACAGAATCTCGCCTTCAAAAGATTGATACAAACCTTGATGAACAACAGAAGTAGATAAAAGGACTTGAGAATCAAGTTGGAGAATTTACTAGGTCAGTGGGACACCTCACAAAGCTAATTTCTGAATGCCAACAAGGACGTCTACCAAGCAACACAGAAATAAACCCAAAAGAACAAATCCAAGCCGTTACAACTCAAGAGGGTACAAAAGTAGATAGACCCACATCAGCGCAAGAAAAGAAGGATAAGATCGAGGTAAAACCGGTAATCAAAGAATACCAACCTAGCATACCTTATCCCGAAGCATTGAAAAAAGAAGATTTAGAGGAACAATTTGGTAAGTTTCTAAAACTCTTAAAAAAATTACATATTAGCTTACCTCTCCTTGAAGCTCTTTTTCAGATGCCCAATGCAAGGAAATTCTTAAGCAAGTTCTTGATGAACAAACGTAAAATAGATGAAGAGCACCATGTGGAATTAAACGCAACATGCTCAGAATGCTACGTAGCGTGCTACCATAAAAACTAAAAGATCCAAGGAGTTTTACGATTCCATGCTTAATTGGTAGTTTGTTTATTGATAATGCGTTAGCTGATTTAGGGGCAAGTATAAATGTTATGCCTTATGCACAGTTTAAACGACTAGGTCTAGGGAAGCCCAAACAAACTAGGATGAGTATTCAACTAGCTAATAAAACTGTTAGAATCCCTAGGGGCATTATTGAAGATGTTTTAGTCAAAATCGATAAATTTGTTTTCCCAGTAGACTTTGTTGTTTTAGACATGGTTGAGGATAATTCAATCCCCTTGATTTTAAGAAGGCCTTTTCTTACAACTGCCAAGACCAAAATCGATGTTGCCACAGGAGAACTCATACTTCGCGTGAGAGATGAATCAATAAATCTTCAAGCTCTCAACTCAGCCAGAGCCATGAATAATGAAGGTACGGAAATTACTCTAGTCGATAGTCAAATTATTCAACCTTCATTGCAGGAAACACCACACGACATCAATTCTGAGTCAAACTATATCATCTTAGTCGATACAGAAGAAAAACGTATACTTAAGGTCGACAAATTAGAAGAGCAGAAGACACAAGCAAAAGACGGATCCACACAAAGTAAAACCTAAGGAACCACCAGAAAAGCTCATAGGAACATCCAATCACTTTAAAATATTAGACCAGGTGCTGTTAGACAAAACTGGTCTTCACATCACTTTAACATACTCGAGGGTAAAGGTAGAAATCCTCTCCAAGGTACACGAAATCTTCCCTCACAACACAGTCGAGGTAAGTAACCCAAAAGTTGACAAATTTGAGGTAAATACTTCTCAATTCCAATCTTGTCATGAAAATAAAATCACAAGTATGAGGGAAGATATTCAAACCTTTAAACCTCTCTAAAAATTTTCAAACATGATGACAGTCTAGCTTAAGACTATAAATGAGCGCTTCTCGGGAGGCAACCCGAACATTAACACTATTTATTTTCAGATTTGATTTCATTTTTTTTCTTTCCATCTTTCTTTCCTAAGTATTTAGTTGAAACTAACACAAAATGTAGATTTCTGCACCACACGGCCTTACACACGGCCGTGTTCTCAGCCGTGTGGACCACCAAAACCACCACACCGACACGAGCAAGGCCGCAAGCACCCAACCACTCGTGACATCACAGCCCAACAACCCTAAAGCACTGCATCGAAAAAAAAGACAAGCATGCCTATAAATCGTGTGAAGCTACTGACTTTCTCGAAACAGGTGTGGCTGACTAAGAAATGGGCGTGTAAGAAGTAACACGCCATTAGCCACGACCGTGCTAGGTAGCCGTATGAAGGGACACACCCTCGATACACGGGCGTGGGAACATACCGGATTTGAAATCCTATTTAAATCCCCACAACCCATCTTCTTTGTCCCATCTCTTTTCTTATTTCTTCTTTCTCTTTTATTTCAAAATTTTCTTCCTATTCATAGAAAAGATCCAAGACACTTGAGCAGCACAAAGATCATGCCGAAGAAATGTAAGCATCACCTCCTTAGAGGAGACCTCAACATGAGTTCATGCTGGCAGCTTCACTTAATTGACACGTCAAGGGTCTTGGAAACCTTTTCGGTTCTATTTTTCTTTTCTCGTCCCCTTTATTCTCCTTATCTTTACTTATTTCCTGCCTAAATTAATTTATTTCATATTAGTTTCTTGGTTTTAGGTTCTAAAGGCTGCTAGGGAATCACACACCACAACCTTAGAGGACACACCCACTTCGCTAACCATCCAACAATAAGGACTCCTTAGTCCATTAGTCTCAATTTTCTTCTTAGTCTTTTTCATTTTATCTCCTTAATCTTTAATTATATTATTAGTATAGCATTATTATTTCCCTAGATCTTTTGGCTATATCTTCATAGGCTACCCAATTTCTTCATCTAGCAATTTGCTTCCCGGTAGCCACCCCACCAGGCCCATAGAAAACGCCATCACTGCCACCAGAGACGCCAAGGATCATCCAAATTTCAGGGAGTATTGCTTTCCCCACTTATCTTTTGATTTGGCACATAAATTTCATTATCTATCATTGTACATTGAGGGCAATGGACATCTTAAGTGTAAGGGTAATAGTGCCTAACTTTTTGCATAATTCTCAAAACCCTGAAATTAGTCTTGATCTTAAGAATTATTCTCATATTATTAATTAGGATGAAATTTCTAATGACTTATGATTCTTATTGAGATGTTTTAGAGTAAGTCATAGTTAATTATGCATTGATGATTAAATTTGAAGAATACTAGAGAATAAAGCATGATAAGTCTATTTTTCAAAATAAAATTGATAGGTTGTCGAACTAAATCGAGTATTACTTTGAAATTTGAAATCTATAGGATTGATGTCAAAAACACCCATAATTTTTGGTGAGATTTTGAGCCTTATAGAGCATATATTCTTTTTCTTGCTCACATTATTGATTATGAGTGTGTCAACTTTGAACTGTTATTCTAGAACTTACCTCGTTTATACATGTCGAGACCACATTAATGATTTGATATACTGAGATGATAAAGGCACCTAGGTTTCAACCCGTTCAAAGCACTAAAAAAGCCTACCTACACAAATTAACCCCTAATGTTCCCAGTTGAATCCTAATAACCTTTTTATTGACTCACCCACTAATATTAAACCAAAATCCCTTTGTATTTGTTATCAACATTCCTTTGACTACCCCTCTATCAAGAATTGACTTGATCAATTGCCAAACTAGGATATTTCAATTATCAAAGTTCCTTTTATTTTACTTAGTTTGTTCTTAAAAAAAAAAAGAAGAAGCTTAGAGCATTTAAAACTCCAATTGGTAAAGAAAAAAGCTCGTATTAAAGTAGTATCAAAATACTCCTTATTATGGAGTAATTATCAAAAGAGATATTATTTGTTTTCATTCGAAGTAAATATTCATATTAGTTCAGTGCTTCTAGTTAGGTAATTTGTCAAGTCAATATCGATTCTAAACCTCTAATTCAGCCTATATCCACACCTTTAACCCTAACCCCATTACAACCTTGATTAAAGACCTTTTGATCTATGTATCAACTCATATCTGATGGTGGAGATTTGATTTCGTGCAAGTCTATGGGATTAACTTTTCAGTTTGACTTAGAGTGTTTATTCTTGAACCTTGAACACTTTTGAGTGACTTGAGTGAATCTATTGTGAGGACATCAATCCTTATCAGCTTTGAATTAAAGGTAATTACTTAGGTAAGGGGAAACACCTATGTTTTCGTACTACAAAGGTATGACTTATCGTAATTAAATCTTTAGGACTCTTTGAGTTGAATTATCCATGTATAAATTATCTATGAATTATGATGAGACAATATCAATAGGAATTATGAATTATGGAAAGTTCATTTTAATTGTAAGTAGAGAATTTTACTTGAGGACAACCAAAAGCTTAAGTGTGGGGGTATTTGATAAACCGTAAAAGTAACATATTTTAATACCACATTTAGTATGCTTTTGGATGAATTTATCCTTAATTTATGTAAAAAGGTGCTCTTAATCCTTTCTTTTCGTGTCTTATACTTAGGAAAGCACCCAAGGATAAAAAGAACACAAAACGGGCTTAAAACGAACCAAAGTGGGCCGACCCAATAAGTCAGCATGGCCTGGACATTATGCCACACGGTCGTGCCTCGATAGTCATCTAGACCACGACCTTTCCTCGATTCACACGACTATTTTCCCATCGATAAAGTCCATACACGGGCGTGCACAGTGATCTACACGATCGTTCTCTAGACCCAGATATTGCACGGGCATGTTATAATTGTGCCTAAATCGACAGGATGGAGAAACGGGCTGGACCACGATTTACACAGGCGTGTCAAGGCACGGCCCCTGTCGCGGAAAAGAACAATTTGACTCAGAATTGGATGCTTGGAGCCCAAGAAATGCAATCCTAAGTCCACTCAAACACTTAGGACAAATTTCACTTGAATTACGAGTACTTAGGAGCCAAGTAAAGCATCCCAAACGTATATAAAAACAAATCCAAGGCATCAATTAGGGGGCGTGAGGTTTTAGCAGAGTTTTCTGCCAGAGCTTTACTCGTTTAGGGAATTACTCGAAGATAGCCAGTTGATCCATCTCGGAGAGCCAAAATCCTACTCAAGACGGAGGATCTCTCCTTCAATTCCTTCAGGGGGTTTTAGGGATTTCTTATATTTTGTTTTATCTTTTCTCTCAAGATGTTTTCCTATTTTATTATGAACTAAACCCCTTAGATGCCTGAAGGGGATGAAACCTATGATGGATTTTGTTATTTAATTCTTTCAGTTTATATGATAAATACTTAGTTTGTTCTAAATTATGTTGCTTAATTTAATCTGATGTGCTTAGGTAGAGGAGGAATAGACCCTGCCTAAGAGAAGATCTAGCATAATTAAGCGGAGTTAATCGGGCACCTAGAGATAGGGTTATGAGATTTTTTTGGATTAGGGTGAAACCTAATATGGGGTCCATTGATCAATTTACTGATTCCTTAGGGGGTTATTATAAGAGAATGAGAGTTCCACTAATTAACCTAAGGTTAGGCATTATTCACTTTGAGAGAAGGTTTAATATATGTTAGGGAGTCTCATAGATCAAGCTAAGTAAAAGAAATCATATGAATTGAAAGTTAGATAATAAGTGATGTCATAGGTGGATTCTTCCCGACGGTATCGCCTTTATCAATTGAGTTTTCTTCAAAGCCTTTTCCCAAAGTTTTGTTCTTTTTTCTTTGCATTTAAGTTTAAGTATTTCATTTGTTTTAGATTTAATAAACCAATCACTCCATATTTTAGGCTAAATAATTGAAAGAAAGTGAGTAATAGTACTTTTAGGTTCCTTGGGTTCGATAAAGATATTCTCGCCTGAGCTATACTACTGTTCGATAGGTGCGCTTGCCTCTATCGTTGTTGCATCCATCTACAAGTCTGATCACTCTTTTATAAATATTAAAACTAGACTATTTTGCAGCGATCACCACTTGTCTTCTCCCTTTAAATGCCCCAACACCAAAAGTTTCCTATGGCTTAACTTGAACCCGAAACTTGCTAGAAACCCCATAAATTTCCAAAATCACCTTCCCCATAAGTCCAACTTGAAATAATGCCTCTCTCTTGTTCTCAAAAATTTAAACGCTCCCAAGCCCAAGGCTCAATGGGCCCAATTCTATTAGGCCCAATTTTGGATTGTTACAATCTATGCCATTACATTATTTGTGATAGTGTGATATCTCCTGAACATTTTAAATATGTTTTTCATATAGTAATGTCATCCAACCAAGCTAGAACTGAATTCGAGAAAGCTGAGAACAATGCTGAAGCTTCAGTTTAAAGAGCTACATCTAGTAGTAGTAGAAGGCCTGTATCAGAGGGTCGAGGTGAGGAGGCAAAAGAAGCCTTTTTTCAAATGATGAATGAGTGGTTCACTGAATACTTGAGAACAAATCCTATTGTATAACAACCTCCTCCACCAGCTCCACAACTAGTTCCTGAGATGCCACAGGGTGCTAAACCTATTAGAATCGGTAAGTCTCTTGTAGATAAAATCTATAAATATGGGGCAAAAGAATTTAGGGCTACTGCCGATAATCCGGAGAGAGATGAGTTTTGGTTGGAAAATGCCATCAGGGTTTTAGATGAATTATCATGTACACCAGCCAAATGCTTGAAATGCGCAGTATCTTTACTGAAAGACACAACCTATCAATGGTGGAATACTATAACTTCTGTTGTATCGAGGGAAAATGTTACATGGGAATTCTTCTAGACAAAATATAGAAAGAAATACATTAGTTAGAGATTTTTGGATCAGAAAAAGAAAGAATTTTTAGAGCTTAAATAGGGAAACATGACTGTTTCTGAATATGAGTGGGAATTTGTTTGGTTAAGTAAGTATGCCAGAGAATGGGTTCTGACTAAGGTTGATATGTGTAAACATTTTGAAGAAGGACTAAATGAAGACATCAAGCTATTTATTGAAATTCTTGAATTAAGGGAATTTGTAGTACTGGCTGATCGAGCACACAATGCTGAGGAATTAAGCAAAGAGAAGAGACAAGCAGAGATAGAAGCCCGAATTTTTAGAAAGAGATTTTTGGGGAAGTCACAAGCATCTGCTTCAAAGAAATCAAATAAATACCATGATCGTTCTATCACATTTACAAGGTATTCTGGAAAAGAACGAGGCTCTCAATGTTCTAATTCGAGATCTCCGTCTCCATTTGTAACGAGTGTTGGAAGTGTTGGTAACCCTAAACCTAGATGCAAACATCACAATTAATATCATTTTGGGGAGTGCTGTATGAGAAGCGGAGCCTGCTACAAATGTGGTTCCCTTGACCAATATCTTAAAGATTATCCAGAAAAGATTGAAAAAGATATTGATCAGACTTCGAAGCCGAGTAACCCCGCCTTGACAAGTAGACCACCTCGACACCCTGGCAATGTTAGTGGTAGCCAAAATGCTATGAAAGATTCAACTATAAATCTAAAACAAGAGCATCGGCAAGGACATATGCTATACGTGCAAGAGAGGATGCCTCTGCACTAGATGTCATTACTGGTACATTTTCTCTTCTTGATATTGATATTCCTACTTTGATTGATCTTGGTTCAACACATTTGATCGTATCAAAACAGTCGAGTTTTAATATTTATAAAAGAGTGATCGAACCTGTAGACTGACTCCGACAACAATAGAGGCAAGTGCACCTATCGAACAGTAGTATAGCTCAGGCAAGAATATCTTATCGAACCCAAGGGAACCTCAAAGTACTACTACTCACTTTCTTCCTATTATTTAGCCTAAAATATAGAGTGATTGGATTATTAAACTAACTAAATACTTAAACTAAATGCAAAGAAAAAAGAATGAATTGGAGAATGACTTTAAGAAAACTTAGTTTATAAAGACGATACCCTCAGGAAGAATCCACCTATGACTTCACTTATTATTTATTCCCCAAACCATATGATTTCTTTACTTAGCTTGATCCGTGAGACTCCCAAACTTATATGAAACCCTCTCTCTAGGCGAATAACGCCTAACCTTAGGTTAATTAGTGGAACTCTCGTTCTCTTATAATAACCCCCATGGAAGCAATAAATTGATCAATGGATTCCCATATTAGGTTTCACCCTAATCGGCAAAATCTCGTAACCCTATCTCTAGGCGCGATCAACTCCGCTCAATTACGCTAGATCTACTCTTAGGCGAGGTCTATTCCTCCTCCACCTAAGCACATTAGATTAAATTAAGAAATATAATTAAGAACAAACCAAATACTTATCATATAAATTTAGAAATCAAATAACAAAATCCATCATAGGTTTCATCCCCTTCAGGTATCTGAGGGGTTTAGTGCATAACTAAATGCGAAAACATCTCAAGAGTAATGAATAAACAACACATAAGAACTCCCTAAAACCCCCTGAAGGAATTGAAGGAGAGATCCTCCATCTTGAATGGAGTTTTGACTTCTTGAGATGGATCAACTGGCTATCTTCAAGTGACTCCCTAAAATATGAATGCTTCGGCCTAAAAGCCTCTGCCAAAAAGCTGTTTGTTTTGGCTTGTGCCGAACTCCCCCTTTTTTAGTTGCTACCTTGGGTGTTTATATAGGCTTTTGAGATGCTTCACTTCACTCCTAAGTACCTCTTTCAAGTAGAATTGCTATTAGGGTGTTTAAATAGACTTAGGAGTATGCTTCTTTGGCTTCAAGCATCCAATTTCGAGTGAAATTGCTCATTCCTACGGTAGGGGCACGCCCATGGCACACGCCTGTGTCAATCGGGGTTGGGTCATGCCTTGATTCTGTAGTTTTGGGCATGGCCGTGAAAATTATGGCATGGTCGTGTGAAGTAAATGGTAAGGCACGGCCATGTGGCTTGAAATCTAGGCCGTGTCGATTTCTTGGGTTGGCCTAATTTGGTCCGTTTTAAGCTCATTTTACGTTCTTTTTATCCTTAGGTGCTTTCTTAAGTATAAGACATGAAAAGAAAGGATTACAAGAACCTTTTATATAAATCAAGGGCTAAATCATCAAAAAGCATACTAAATGTGGGATCAAAATATGTTACTTTTACGGTTTATCAAATACCCCCACACTTAAGCTTTTTCTTGTCCTCAAGCAAAATTCTCAACTTACAAATAAAATGAACTTTCCATAATTCATAATTCCTATCGACAATGTCTCATCATAATTCATAGATAATTTATACATGGATAATTCAACTCAAAGAGTCCTAAAGATTCAATTACGATAAGTCATACCTTTGTAGTACGAAAACATAGGTGTCTCCCCTTATCTAAGTAATCACCTTTAATTCAAAACTGACAAGGATTGACATCCTTACAAAAGATTCACTCAAATCAGCCAAAGTGTTTAAGGTTCAAGAATAAGCACTCATAAGTCGAACTCGAAAAGTTAATCCCATAGGCTTGCTCGAAAATCAAATCTCCACCATCAGATATGAGATGATACACAAATCAAAAGGTCTTTAATCAGGGTTGTAATGGGGCTTGGGTTAAAAGGTGTGGATAAAGGCTGAATTAGAAGGTCAGAATCGAGACTGACTTGATAGTTTACCTAACTGGAAACAATGAACTAAATATGAATATTTACATCCAATAAAAACTAATAACACTTACTTTTGATAATTACTCTATAATAAAGAGTATTTTCATCACTTGAAATTTGATAATACTTTAATACGAGCTTTTTCTTCAACAATTGGAGTTTTAAATGCTCTAAGATTATTTTTTTTAAGAACAAACTAAGATATTACATCATAAATGATAAATGTAACTACTGAACTAATATAATTTGGTAACTTAATCAAATCAAACCTCGATTAAAGGGTAGTCAAAAGAAAGGGTGATAACAAATACAAAGGGGTTTTGGGTTAATATTAGTGGGTGAGTCAATAAAATGGTTGTTAGGATTCAACGGGGTTCACTAGGGCTTAATTTGTGAAGGTAGTCTTTTTATGGAGTAAGTGGGTTAAATCCTAGGTGCCTTTATCATCTCTGTATATCAAATCAAAAGTGTGGTCTCGACATGAATAAACGAGGCAAGTTCTAGAAAAACAATTCAAAGTTGACACACTGATAATCAATAAAGTGAGCACGAAAAAGAATATATGCTCTATAAGGCTCAAAGTCTCACAAAAATTATGGGTGTTTTTGACATCAATCCCTGTAAATTTCAAACTTCAAAGTAATACTCAAATTCAGTTCAACAACCTATTAATTTTTAATTTTTAGAAACTTGACTTATCATGCTCGATTCTCTAGTATCCTTTAGATTTAATCATCAATGCACAATTAACTATGAATTACTCTAAAACATATCAATAAAAATCATACATCATTAGAAATTTCATCCTAATTAGTAATATGAGAAAAATACTTTCGAACGAGACTAAATTCAGGATTTTGAGAATAATGTAAAAAGTCAGGTACTTTTACCCCCTACACTTAAGATGTACATTGTCCTCAATGTACAAAGATAGATAAACAATTATGTAATAATAAAATCAAAAGAGAAGGGGAGAAGTAACACTTCCTAAATTTTTGAATGAAGTCTATTAAAAGAAACCGAATAAGATTGGAGGTAAACGTGGGGAAGCGTTTCGAACCGTTTGAAATTGAATCCTCAAAGTAGCCGGCTTGGTTTTTTTGTATCCTAAGCTAAATTTAAATATCATAAAGAATAAGAAGAAGAAAATAAAATGAAATAAAGTAAAAAATAATGATGAAATAAAATAAAAACAAAAATAAATAATGGAAAATGAAAGACAACTAGAAAAATGGGGAATTAGGTTTAAATAGAGATGTAGCCCGTGTTTCAGGATTTTGAATTTTGAACACATTCAGGGTGTTCGGGCATGGCCGTGGGTGTCGTGACACGCCATTATCTTTCTTCACACGGTCATTCAATATGGGCGTGCTCCTCCCATGTTTGATAAATCAGAATGTTGGCACGGTTGAAAGGCACGACCGTGTTTAGCCTGTGCTTGACAAGTCAGTAACCTCGTACGAGGCGTCGGCACAGGTGTGGACTAGTATCGCAGCCCGTGTTGGAGAAAGAAGTTTATTCCCTATTTGTTCACAGCTAATGGCACGATAATGGTTCATCCCCTAGCTTCCACACGGCTACGAGCACGCCTGTATATAGGGCCGTGTAGCCTAGAAATCTGTTCTTTGGTTAGTTTATGGTTAGGTGCTAAAGAGAAAAAGAAAAGAAAAAATAATAAATAATAAAAAATTTAAAATGGGGTTAGTGCTCGGGTTGCCTCCCCAGAAGCGCTTGTTTATAGTCTTAGCTAGACTTTACCTCTCATTTGTATGGTCATGGTGGTTTGAGGAGGTGAAAATCCTTTATCATGCGATCACTTGATTATGGATATATAGTTTGAGTCGAGAAATGTTTACATCAAAAGTGTCAAATTTAGGATTGCCGACCTCGACTGTGCCATATAGGAAGACATTTAGTACCTCAAAAGTGATTTCTTCGTTTGTCTTGAGGTTTGAATTGGTGATTCAAGGGTCTTCCTTATTCAACCTGATCTCTTAATTTGAAGTGATTTGTTGTTCCTATCAGCTCGTCTAGGGTTTCCTTCGGTTTCACTTCGTGTGGTTCTGGTTCCTCATGTAATTCTTTTTTATTAGCACGAGGTCTATGATCCAGCTTAGGTTTGTAGCTTTGTGGTGTTTCCTGCAATGAAGGTTGAACAAGTTGGTTATAAACTGAATTTACTTTCTCACCTTTATCACTTGATGTTCTGGCCAAGTCAAGAGCTTGAAGAGTGGCTATCTGCCGCCTACACTAAGTATGAGTTCTCTGCATAGATATCAATTTTAGCTCCGCAGTTGCTAAAAAGGGTCTTCCTAAAATTAAGAGGATCGTGTTGTACTCATCCATGTCTAAAACGACAAAGTCTACTAGGAATACGAATTTATAAATTTTGATTAGAACATTTTCTATTATACCCCTAGGAATTCTTATAGTTTTATCAATTAATTGAATGCTCATCCTAGTTTGTCTGGGTTTCCCTAGACCTAGTTGTTTAAACATTTTGTAAGGCATAACATTGATGCTTGCCCCTAAATCCACTAATGCATTATCAATAGATAAACTACCAATTAAACATGGAATTGTAAAACTCCCTGGGTCTTTTAATTTCTGTGGCAGTTTATTTTGTAGAATTGCTGAGCACATTGCGTTTAGCTCCACGTGGTGTTCTTCGTCTAATTTGCATTTGTTGGTCAAGAGCTGTCTTAAAAATTTTCTTGAGTCTAGTATCTAAAAAGAGCTTAAAAGAGAGGAAAGTTAATATGTAATTTCTTCAAGAGTTTAAAAACTTACCGAACTGTTCTTCTGAATCGTCTCTTTTCATTACTTCGGCATAAGGTATGCGAGATTGGTATTCCTTGATTACCGGTTTTGGTTTTTCTTATGTTACCTCTACCTTACCCTCGTTTACCTTGTTTTCTTGTATTGATTTTGGTTCATCTAACCCCTTACTATCTTGAGCTGAGATGGCTTGAATTTGCTCCTTTAGGTTAACCTCGGTGTTACTTGGTAGACATCCTAGCGGTCGTATTAGCTTTGCTAGATTTCCCACTAACCTAGTAGAACTTGATTCTCGATCCCTTTGATCAATTTTTTTTGTTCATCAAGTGCTACTTCAGTCTTTCGGAGATGAGAATCTGTGGCTGCCATGAAATTCATCAGCATCTCTTCAAGATTCGGCTCCTCTTCTTGTTGGTAAGGTGGTTGTTGAAAATCTGGAGGAAGTTCCGATCTTTGGCTATTTTGATAATCCCACGAGAAATTGGGATGGTACTTCCAACCATAAAAATTATTTTGATATCTGGAATAGTTACCTGTATAGTGAGCTTGCTCGTTTTCCATGCCATATCCGTAGGGTGGGTACTTAGGATTCACCACGCCTCCTAGATTCAAATCATATTATATTTCTGGATGTACATACGAGGGACTATACCAATCAACAATTTTTTTATTCATCATCTCTAACTTATTAGATAACCTGGTGACCACGTCGAGGTTGAAGACACTGGCTGTTTTAATAGGAATTGTCCTCATGACTTGCAACTGATAATTATTCAGTGCCATCTTTTCCATAGACTAAAATTTTCTGCCAAAAGAAAAATAGAGGAAAAAATTAGCAAAGTAATAATAATAATAATAATAATAAATTTTAAAAATAAAAAAATGGCTAAAGTAATAAAAATTAAGCTTTCTTAATATTTTAGAGTTCCCGGCAACGGTGCCAAAAACTTGATCGTGTCAAAACAGTCGAGTTTTAATATTTATAAAAGAGTGATCGAACCTGTAGACTAACTGCAACAACAATAGAGGCAAGTGCACCCATCGAATAGTCGTATAGCTCAGGCAAGAATATCTTATCGAACCCAAGGGAACCCAAAAGTACTACTACTCACTTTCTTCCTATTATTTAGCCTAAAATATAGAGTGATTAGATTATCAAACAAATGAAATACTTAAACTAAATGCAAAGACAAAAGAATGAATTGGAGAAAGACTTTAAGAAAACTCAGTTGATAAAGACGATACCCTCAGGAAGAATCCACCTATGACTTCACTTATTATTTATTCCCCAAACCATATGATTTCTTTACTTAGCTTGATCCGTGAGACTCCCTAACCTATATTAAACCCACTCTCAAGGCGAATAATGTCTAACCTTAGGTTAATTAGTGGAACTATCATTCTCTTATAATAACCCCTAAGGAAGCAGTAAATCGATCAATGGATTCCCATATTAGGTTTCACCCTAATCCGATAAAATCTCGTAACCCTATCTCTAGGCGCCCGATCAACTCCGCTCAATTATGCTAGATCTACTCTTAGGCGGGGTCTATTCCTCCTCCACCTAAGCACATTAGATTAAATTAAGCAACATAATTAAGAACAAACCAAGTACTTATCATATAAATTTAGAAATCAAATAACAATATCCATCATAGGTTTCATCCCCTTCAGGTATCTAAGGGGTTTAGTGCATAACTAAATATGAAAACATCTCTAGAGTAAAGAATAAACAATATATACGAACACCCTAAAACCCCCTAAAGGAATTGAAGGAGAGATCCTCCGTCTTGAATGGAGTTTCGACTTCTTGAGATGGATCAACTGGCTATCTTCAAGTGACTCCCTAAAAGATGAATGCTTCGGCCTAAAAGCCTCTGCCAAAAAGCTGTTTGTTTTGGCTTCTGCCGAACTCTTCCTTTTTTAGTTGTTACCTTGGGTGTTTATATAGGCTTTTGAGATGCTTTACTTGGCTCCTAAGTACCTCTTTCATGTAGAATTACTATTAGAGTGTTTAAGTAGACTTAAGAGTATGTTTCTTTGGCTTCAAGCATCCAATTCTGAGTGAATTTTCTCATTCCCGCGGCAGGAGCACGCCCATGGTACGTGCCCGTGTCAATCGGGGTTAAGCCGTACCTTGATTCTGTCATTTTGGGCATGGTCATGTAAATCGTGGCATGGCCGTGTGAAGTAAATGGCATGGCACCATCATGTGGCTTGAAATCCAGGCCGTGTCAATTTCTTAGGTTGGCCCAATTTGGTCCATTTTAAGCCCGTTTTACGTTTTTTTTTCCTTAAGTGCTTTCCTGAGTATAAGACATGAAAAGAAAGGATTACAAGCACCTTTTATATAAATCAAAGGCTAAATCATCAAAAAGCATACTAAATGTGGGATTAAAATATGTTACTTTTACGGTTTATTAACATTCATACATATTCAAGAATTTAGTGTCTGTTAAAAATTTACCTATTGAATTCACTGAATTTGTGGTTAAAGTTTCAAACCCCCTAGGCCAGTATGTTATGGTGGATAAAATTTGTAAAAACTGCCCGTTGATGGTAAAGGGTTATTGCTTTTCGGCTGATCTAATATTGTTGCCCTTTGATGAATTTGATGTGATTTTGGGAATGGATTGGCTAACCCAGCATGATTCAGTGGTGAACTGTAAACAGAAATACTTTGTGTTAAAGTGTTAGAATGGTGAGTTACTTCACGTTGAATTTGATAAACTGGATGGATTATCTACTGTGATTTTAGTAATATTAGCATAAAAAATATGTCAGAAAGGGGTATGATGCTTATCTTGCATATGTGTTGGATACTAAAGAATTTGAGTCAAAGATTTAGTCAATGCTAGTTGTTTATGAATTTCATGATGTACTTGTGGAGGATTTACTTGGTTTACCACCGGTTAAAGAAGTGGAGTTCTCTATAGATCTTGTTCTAGGGACAACACCAATATCTATAGCACCTTACAAAATGGCTCTTGCCTAATTGAGAGAGTTGAAAGCACAGTTGCAAGAATTGATTGACAGAGGCTTTGCTCGACCTAGTTTTTCACCTTGGGGTGCACCGGTTCTATTTGTAAAGAAGAAAGATGGTTTATTGAGATTGTGTATAGATTACAGACAGTTCAACAAAGTCATAATAAAGAATAAGTATCTACTGCCTCATTTGGATGACTTGTTTGATCAACTGAAAGGTGCCACTGTATTTTCAAAGATTGATATTCGTTCTGGTTACTATCAGTTACAGGTAAAAGATTCAGATGTGCCAAAGACAACTTTTAGGACCAGGTACGAGCACTATGAGTTTCTTGTAATGCCGTTTGGGTTGACGAATGCACTTGCAATATTCATGGATTTAATGAACATAATTTTCAGACCATATTTAGACAGGTTTGCGGTGGTATTTATTGATGACATTTTGGTATATTCCTGAGATGAAAATGAACATGCCGATCATTTGAGAATTGTCCTGCAAACACTGCATGAAAAACAATTGTATGCCAAGTTTAGTAAATGTAAATTTTGGTTACAAAAAGTTGGTTTTCTTGGACATATAGTATCTATTGAAGGTATCAAGGTGGATCCAAATAAAATTTTAGCTATTGTTAACTGGAAGCCATTGAAAAATGTGTCTGAAGTCAAAAGTTTTCAAGGGTTAGCTGATTATTATTAGAGATTTGTACAAGGGTTCTCGATGATAGCTTCTCTAATTACTTGGTTGTTGCAGAAAGATGTAAAATTTGAGTAGATTGATAAATGCCAGCATAGTTTTGACAGATTAAAATCCTTATTGACAAAAGCACCTGTGTTTGTTCAACCTGAATCGGGTAAGCAATTTGTAATTTACAGTGATGCGTCATTGAATGGTTTGGGTTGTGTATTGATGAAAGAAGGTAAAGCAATAGACTATGCTTCTAGACAGTTAAAACCACATGAAAGAAATTACCCGATACATGGTCTTAAATTGGCAGCCATGTGTTTGCATTGAAAATCTAGTGGCATTACCTGTTTGGTGAAAAGTGTCTATAATATCCCGGGATAGGGGCTATTTTGTTATGGCATTGTTTGCATGTTATTGGCCTGCTATGTTGTTGTTCTTGATGTTTTGGGGCTTAGTTGTAAGCTAGGTGTAAGCCTGAGAGGTAGGAAAAATTTTAGTTTTTAGGCTTAGGTGAGAGGAGTCAAGAAGTCAAGTTAATAAGTATTCTTTGGTGAATTTTATCACAAGAAAGGGTGGTGGAGTGGCAAGCTAGGCGCCACTTGGAGCTTGAGTTGGCGCCACTTGCAGGGGAGGAGGTCCCGAGTTCAAGTTGCGAGGTCCCACATTTTGCTTCCATTTTGACGGCATGGAGGAGGAGAAGTTGTTGGCAGTTCAAACTCGCCATGGACCAAGTCAACCCACTTGAATGGTGGGTGGAGAGTGATTTGTGTAGGTGGACTAGTTCAAACTTGTTTGAATTGGTGGTTGGGAGTGCTTGGGGGTGATGGCCGATTAGTGGAGAGTGTTTGGGGGAGGGAGTGGACGGTTTTGGGTTGGTGAGTGGAGAGGAGTGCCGAAATACACTTTGCATTTTGTGCATTTTCGGTCATTTGGTGTCAAAACCAAATTGATTTCTTTTGTCTAGCTAGTCAATTTCAAAGGAGATTCTTTCATTTTCTACTCCTTGAAACCGAAAGTCCAAGCAACCTTTGCTGAATTTGTTTTGTTTTCTCTCAATTTTCTTGGTAGCCGAATGTTCTTTGCTCCTCTTTTCCTCTTCATTTGTGTAAACCAAACTAGCTTCTCTCTTCCTCTCATACTCTCTTTTCTTCTTGAAATCTCTTTAGTAAACTCCATTCTCCAAAATACCTTCCTCTATTTCTTTCTTTTCAAAACCGAAAGCATCTTTCTTCTTCTTTTTCCTATTTTTGTTGTAGCCGAATAGCAACCCCTTTTTCTTTACAACTTTCTCTTGTGTTTTCTTTCTTTGTGTAAGGCCGGATCTTGGTGGTTGTTATTAGCAATCATAGCCGAAACTTTCCTCTCCTAGTAGTTATCTTGTGGCCGATTTTTGTATATGGTGATAATCTCGTTTGGTTGTTCAATCGTTAGAGAAGGTAAGTACATGGCCGAATGGTTATTTCCTTTCTTCTTGTTCTTTGTCGACTTTGGTTTGGTTAAAGCCGATTTTGGCTCTTGATGTAAGGAGTTAACCCCTTGTGATTAAACCGATTTCATTATAGGACATCCGGATTTTGGAAACAATCGAGAGGAGCCTTCTTTCTCTGTTAAGCAATTGGTAAGTGGTGGTAAGAGTTGGTTCTTTTAGTCTATTCGTTTAGTTTTCATTAAGCCAAGTCACTAAAGGATTAACCATTTTCTTGTTAGGGTGTGCCGTTTGCTTAAAGAGGAACCATTGTTTGGTTCGAGATTTGGTAGGAAACCAAATCAAGTGTAAGGTAATGGTTAGCGTTAACCTCTTGATTTATTTGGTTTTGGCGAATGGTATAAGTGACTAATCTATGTTTGGTCGATTTTAGGAGCAAGGTAATCGAGGATTTAGATCGGTCCGCTTGGATTAAAGCTTGTGTTTGAACAGGTGTGTAAACTAACACACTTTTTACTTAGTAATATGTTTAATAAACCTGATTGTCTATTAAGATCAAAACAGTATGATGATTGATATGGTACCCAATGGGGTATGTGCGCGGATTCAGGTAAGTCCGTTTCTTTGCGAGCTTTGTTAGTGATATATGAGATCATGATCTGCGATGCATGTGTTATGGGATGCACTATGAAACTTGTTTAGCATGATTTGCATGACTTGCACGATTTGCATCAGTATGATATGTTATAGGTGATATGAGTGAAGGGGGAATATGATATCTGTGTCTTTAAGACACCAGAGGTTTGGCACCTCTAGTGGTTTGGTACCACAGATTGATTATTGTGACTTTGGGTCACGGAGGTTTGGCACCTCCAAGATCTCGTCCCAGTGGCTTAGCACCACAGTGGGTTGGCCCCACGGTTGATTTTACGGGATTGACGCTAGTGATTTGGTATCACACGATGGGTTGGCCCCATCATTTGATTCGTGACTGCGGTCACCAGTGATTTGGTATCACACTTGTGTCTTTGGGACACCAGAGGTTTGGCACCTCATAGCGACTTATCCCTGTGGTTTAACACCACCGTGGGTTGGCCCCACTTTTGAGATACGAGATTGTCGCCAGTGATTTGGTATCACACGTGGGTTGGCCCCACAGATGGATTATTCGTGACTTTGGGTCACCAGTGGTTTGGCACCATATTGATGGATATCGTGACTTTGGGGGTGGTTTGGCACCAAGTGGTTTGGTACCACACGGGTAGAAAAGGTGTTACGGATGGTTAGGATCGGGTGCATTAATTGTATTGCTTTGTTATGATGTGTGTTAGTATGTTGCATATACCGGGAGGGGGATTTATGCACTGAGTCTTGCGACTCACCTTCTCCCTTATCTTTTCAGGTGGCACTTAGTTTGCGGACTTGGAGCCGGGGTGGACTCGAGGTGCCTATGCCATGAATAAAATTTGGGGTTGCACTGATTTTAAAAACTTGGTACTTTTTTTTACGTTTACTTTCATTTGGTTTTGTTGGGATTGTAAAAGGCCTTTTAAACTTATGTTTGCTATGTTTATGCTTAGATTTGTTTTTAAATATGCCTTAACAAATTATTGGGTTAAAATTTGCTAAAACTTGGAAAGATAAAGTTTTTCAAACTACAAAGCAATATGTTTTAAACGTTACCATCGGGTATCACACTGTAATTCAAAATAAATGAAACTCAATTGTCTTTCAAACTTGAATTCAATTTCTTATTAAGTCAAAAAAATGTTTTTAAGCAACAACAAAGATTACTTGTATTTCTAAATGAGATAAACTTGTTTTACTTACACATCTGATTAAGTTTTCAAAATTACCGGGTTTTCAAATGCACCATCGGTTTTTAAACAGTCATGCCCAAGATTTTCTACAAGTACAAAATATAGCAAAGTGTTTTTATCAAACTTTTAAATGGAAACCTATCCTCTCAAATACGATTTTCCCCGTAACATGCCAGATTCAGTCTGGTGTATATACCGGGTTTGGGGTGTTACAGTGTCATATATTTACTGACCATAAAAGTTTAAAATATTTGATGTCACAGAAAAACTTAAACTTGAGACAGCACAGGTGGCTTGAATTATTGAAAGATTATGATCTAGTTATTAACTATCATCCGGGAAAAGCCAATGTGGTTGCAGATGCTCAGAGCAAAAACTCTCTATTTTCTTTACGAGCAATGAATACCTAGTTGTTACGTCCTCGATTTTTGAAGAAATTGCAAGAAGCTTTAGGTACATGGTTACATTTCAGCACTACATTCCACCCTCAGACTGATGGACAATCAGAATTTGTTATATAGATTTTAGAAGATATGCTTGGTGTTGTATTCTGGAATTTGAAGGTAACTAGGAAAAATATATGTCTTTAGTTGAATTTGCTTACAATAACAGTTACCAGTCCAGTATTCAAATGGCACCATATGAGGCTCTGTATGGTCGTAAATGTAGAACTCCATTGTATTAGACAAAGATCAGTGAGAAAAAGATACACGGTGTTGACTTAGTCCGTGAGAATGAAGAAAATGTGAAAGTAATTCAAGATAGTTTGAAAGCAGCCTTTGATCGTCAAAAGTCTTATGTCGATCTTAAACAAAAAGAGATAAAATTTCAGGTCAATGATAAGGTATTCTTGAAAGTATTACCTTGGAAGAAAGGTTTTGGTTTGGTCGAAAAGGAAAATTAAGCACGATTCATCAGACCATATGAGATTACTGAAAGAATAAGACATGTTGCATATAGGTTGGCATTACCAGTAGAACTTGACAGAATTCATAATGTTTTTCACGTGTTTCTGTTGCGACAGTATTGGTTGGATCCTTACAGTGAAGAACCGATCAAAATCCTGGCACACGAAACAAAAGAGCTAAGAAATAAAAAGGTAGCATTAGTTAAGGTTCTCTAGCAATGACATGGTATAGAAGAAGCTACTTGGGAACCATAGGATACCATGAGAAAGAAATATCCAAATCTCTTTACTGGGAAGATTTTCGAGGACGAAAATTCTTTAAGGGGGGAAGTTGTAACAGCCCAATTTCAGTGAAATTGGAATAGTGGTTTTGTGTAACAACCTGGTTTAGGGGCTAGTAGGAACGGTGGTCTTGGGACCACTAATCTGGGCTCGGAGAAAATTATTTTAATTTTATTTCATGGGTTATATCATGATTATAAGGGTGCATGAAAATTTTGGTACTTTAATTTTAGTGGTTTTATGCTTAATCGCGAAAAATGACTAAATTGCATAAAGTGCGAAAGTTCTATTTTATTTGCTAGAGGTGCCAAATAGCCATAGAATATTAATTGGAGGTCCTTAAGTGCAAATAGGCCATGGGGGGAGTGATGGACGGCTATAGGGGACAAAGAATAGACTGTCATTTGGTGATAAAAATTTATTTTTATCATAAAATAAAGAAAAGAAAATATCACCTTTTCTCTCCATCCCCTGTACCAAAAATGAGCAGCCAAAATGGGGGTTGAGAACTCAAAATTTCAGCCAATCTTTCCTCCTTGTAAGTAAGTGATTTTGGTGAGCTTTCTTAAAAAATTTTATACTTTTGGAATCCCTAAAGCTTTTTTTTTTTTGATAAAAAATAACCCAACGGTCAAATCAATTTATTGCATCCTTCAAAATAAAATCATGAACTTCCAATGGATAGTCCACGTTGAAATCCACATTACAAGGATTATCCTTAGCCAATTTGCATAAATTGTCGGCTACTTTATTACAAGATCTGGGAACCCATTTAAAAATGAAAAAAAAGGAAAGGTTCGGCTTGCTTAAACAATTGTCGCATGCAGTGGCCCATAGCAGTCAAGTAAACATTTCTTTTGTTGAATTGGTTGACAATACTGGCACAATTCGTCTCAAAAACCACTTTGTTCCAGTCTTTCATACACGCGTATCTGATGCTCTCTTCCATGGTTTTCATCTCTGCCCATTCGGCACTCATGACCTTATTTAACGTACCCATTCGTCCACCAAGAACGAATATGTCGTTGTCTTGGCAACCAATCCAAAACACACTTGGTTACCCTGAACCGCAGCATCAAAATTGACTTTAATCACTCCCGTCTCAGGTTTCTTTCACCCACTATCCTCGCTCAATTTTGGCAACATCGGCATCTCCACCAGGTTGAAGATCCAGAAGTCGTGGCTCAGACAAGAGGCTCTTTCCCAAATGACTCTAGCATCTTCATCAACCCCTTAAAATACACAATTGTTCCTGCTATTCAATATGTTCCAGAGGACCGTAATGAAGTCAACAGCAGCCATTTTGTCCAACACATGCATCGCCTCTTCAATCTAGTCGATACAATGGGTGAACTTCTCGTCGAGTAGTCTGTATTAAGCCCTCCATGTTCTAGCGCTGCCCTTGCCTTAGGACAATCTTTCATTGCATGGATGAGAGTCTCCCTTTCATTCCCACATCTCAAACACATGTTGTTGAAAGCACTTCGAATGATAGCAATTTTGTCGTAAGTAGGTAGAATATTATGGCCCAATCTCCAGCAAAAAAATTGGATTTTGGGAAGAGTTTTTAGCTTCCAAATAATCTTCCAAAAGATACGGTGTGGAATGAAACCAACTTGGTTGAGAATCAACCAGTAATACACTGTCTTAATGGAGAAAAACCCATAGGGGTTATGGAACCAAGTACGATGGTCTGCATGGCTATTATGAAGGATGTGCATTTTCAGATTTGGTCCTTCATGCTTTCACCATATAACTCCAAGACCCTATCTTCTTTCCATCCTTCCCTGTTCTTTTCAATCAGCTCAGAAACATTATTGTCCATCACCAACCTTCTATCAAACCAGATTGATGAACCCATCAGACCCTCGAAGCCCTAGTTGTCCTTCCAAATATCGATGCTCCTACCATTACCCACACTCCAACCAAAACCCTCACTCAATGTACATGCGGCCTTGATAATTCTCTGCCAAGTAAATGATGGTTTATCAATATTCTTGGGATGGAAGATGTCCTCGCTCGGGAAATATTTCACTCTCAGAACCTTAATGCAGAGGGTGTCTTTATAATTGATAAGGCGCCAAACTTGCCGACCCAAAAGAGCCACATTAAAAAGACGAAGATCCCTAAAGCCGAGACCCCCATGCCTTTGGGATAGCACATATGATCTCAACCCAGCATACTCCACCCTCTGTTATTCTTGCCACCACCCCACCAAACACGTCTTATCATAGATTGGATTTCCTCAAGCACACCATTCGGGGCTAGAAAAACAAAAAAGGTGTAGGTAGGTATCGAATGGATGACCGACTTGATGAAAATCTCCTTGTCCGCGCTGGACAATAAACATTTGACTAGCTGTTAATTCTACTAACCATGCGGTTTAAAATACTTTTAAAAGAGTCTGACTTCTTCTTGCTAACTGGTATCGGGAGCCCCAAGTAACTATCCAAGTTGTCCACCACCTTCATATTCAGTAGCTCATTTACAGCAGCTCTTGAGGAGCGGGAGTATTTAGGCTGAAGCAAACCATTGCCTTATCCACGTTTATACTTTGACCCGACATTCTTTTGAAGTTGTCTAGAATCTTCATGCATGCTTCCACCTCACTTCGATGGTTCCTAACAAACAAAAGAGCATCATCAGTGAAGAAGAGATGGTTACATCCTTGCTCGCATGAATGCCTTTAATCTTATGATTATCTTGGGCATCGATGAGCATACGGGAGAGGGCATCCATGCAAAAAAGAAATAGATAGGGGGATAAGGGGTCCCCTTGGCGAAGGCCCCTCTTCAGAATGATAACATCGGTGAGGCTCGAGTTGCATTTGACATTGTATTTAACCATTCGGACACATGGAATCCCTAAAGCTTAAGCTAACTAATGAGGGGACTATTTTGCAAACTGGTTAACGGCCTAGGGTTTTGCCATGATAGAAATTAAGTTTTTAGCTGCATTTTTATGGAAGGAAATGAGTCTTAGTTGTAAGATGAAAAACTTTTGTGAAAGGTGTTACCATGAAAACACCTAAAAGGACCTTTTTGTAAAAGTTGTGAAATAGATTGTAAAATTGTGTACTAGTTGAAATCTTGAGTTGCTATAGAAGGAAATATGAATCGACTAGGCTTGATTAACAATGAAATTGGATGAAAATCGATATACGAGCCTAGGGGCAAAATCATAATTTTTCCAAAGTGCATTAGCTGATTTAGGGGAAAGCATAAATGTCATGCCTTATACATTATTTAAAAGACTAGGTCTAGGGAAGCCCAAACAAAATAGGATGAGTATACAATTAGCTGATAAAACTGTTAGAATTCCTAGGGGCATTATCGAAGATGTTCTTGTCAAAATCGATAAATTTGTTTTCCTAGTAGATTTTGTTGTCATAGATATGGATGAGGATAATACAATCCTCTTAATTTTAGGAAGGGTAGAAACTGCCAAGACTAAAATTGATGTTGCCACAGGAGAACTCATACTTTGTATAGGTGACGAATCAATCAGTCTTCATGCTCTTGACTCGGCCAGGACAACAATCGATGAAGGTAAGAAAGACAATTCAGTTGATAATCAATTTGTACAACCTTCATCGCATGAAATACCAAATGAAGACAAACCTGAGCCAAATCATAGAACCTAAATCAACAAAGAGAAGGATCAAAATTTAAGGTCGACAGACTAGAAGAGTAGAAGACACACGTCAAAGAAGAACCACACGAAGTAAAACCAAAGGAACCACCAGAGGAGCTCGTAGGAACATCGAATCACTTCAAAATAGGAGATCAGGTATAGTTAGATAAAGCAAATCTGCGTATCATCACACCAAACCTGAGTTCAAACAAAGACATTCCTCTTTAGGTACACAATATCATTCCACACAGAACAGTCAAGGTAAGCAACCCAACATTCGACACTTATAAGGTAAACACTTCTCGACTCGAACTTTATCAAGAAAATAGAACTATAAGCATGAGGGAAGATGTTCAAACCTTCAAACCTTCCTGATTTTTTTTCAATGTCGAGGAAAGTCTAGCTTAAGACTATAAATAAGCGCTTCTCAGAAGGCAACCCGTGCACTAATAGAATTTATTTTTACATTTTGCTCTCAATTTCTTTTCCTTCCTAAAAATCTAGTTTTCAACTAACACAAAAGTGCAGATCTCAAAGCCACACAGCCTTACACACGATCGCCTCTCCGTAGCCGTATGGACCATAAGAATCTCATACAGACATAGTAGGGGCAGTACAAATCAAATCACACCTAATTCTTGACGTCATGGATCCAACCACTCCCCCACGGCACTGACAAAGTGGCACGGCCATGCCCCACAACCTTGTAAAGCTACTGACTTCTCAAACACAAGCGTGGTTACCTTAAAATGGGCATGGTGAAACAACACACATAGACACACGACCGTGTGAGGCGGTAGTGTGATTCGACACGCCCTTGGTCCATGGGTATGGGAACGTGCCAGATTTAAGATCCAATTTAAACCCTACAACCCTTCTCCTTCTCCTCTCATTCTTTCTTCCTTCTTTTTCTTTCTTTCCTTAGAAAATGTGTCCGGACTCTTGAGCTACACTAGAATCATGCCAAAGAAGCATAAGAAGGCAAGCATTGTCTCCTCAAAGGAGACCCCAACACATAAGTTCATGTTGGCCGCTTCATTCCAACACCAAACCAAGGGTCTTTTAGACCATTTAAATTTTTCTTTACGTTTATTTTCCCCTTTATCCTACTTATTTATACTTCTCTTCTGCTTAATATATTTTAATTTCTTTTAGTTTCTTAGTGTCAAGCTCTAAAGGCTGCTTGGGAATCACGCACCACAGCCTTAGAGGTCACACCCACCTCGCGAACCATCCAACAATAAGGACTCCTTAGTCCATTAGTCTTTTCTTTTAATTTCATTTTTCTTCTTAGTCTCTCTCTCTTTATTTTCTTTGTCTTTAATTATAGTATTAGTATATTATTAATGTTTCTTTAGATTTCTTGGCTATATCTTTGCAGGCTACCCAATTTCTTTATCTAGCACAAAGCTTATCGGTAGCCACCCCACCATGCCCATAGAAAATGCCACCACCGCCTCCTCTAACCACCTTCTACCACGACCTCTGTCAACTCCTGAAATCATCCAAAATTTAGGAAGTGTCACTTCTCCCCTTCTCTTCTGATTACATTATTATTTATCTATCTTTGTACATTGAGGGCAATGTATATCTTAAGTGTGGGGGGTAAAAGTACCTAACTTTTTGCATTATTCCAAAATCCTGGATTTTAGTCTTGTTCCTAAGTAATTTTCTCATATTATCAATTAGGGTGAAATTTCTAATGGTTTATGATTTTTATTGATAAGTTTTTGAGTAAGTCATTGATAATTGTGCATTGATGATTTATACTTGAAGAATACTAGAGAATCAAGCATGATAAGTCTATTTTTCAAGAATAAAAATTTTTCTAGGTTATTGAACTAAATTTGAATATTACCTTGAAGTTTGAAATTTACAAGATTGATGTCAAATACCATAATTTTTGTGAGATTTGAGCCTTATAGAGCATATATTCTTTTTCATGCTTACTTTATTGATTATGACTGTGCCAACACTGAATTGTTATTCTAAAACTTGCCTAGATTATACATATCGAGACCACATTAATGATTTGATATACTGAGATGATAAAGGCACCTAGGTTTTAACCCATTCACTCCACTAAAAAGCCTACCTTCACAAATTAACCCTTAGTGAACCCATTTGATCCTAACAACCCTTTTTATTGATTTACCCGCTAATATTAACCAAAAACCCTTTGTATTTGTTATCACCATTCTTTTGACTACACTTCTATCGAGAATTGATTTGATCAGTTACCGAATTAGTTTATTTCAGTTGATAAATTTTTCTTTATTATGTTTCTATTTGATATAAAAAAATCAAAATCAAAGTACATTCAGCATTAGTATTATAAAAAGTGAGCTTGTACATTTAAATTTCAATTATCAAAGAAAAAGCTCGTAGTATTAGTTTCAAAGTTTCATGTGATGTAATTATTCAGATTATTAGTTGAATTATTTTTCAAAAAGTTAGGTAAATTGTTAGGTCAATCTCGATTCTAAACCTTCTAATTCAGCATTTATCCACACCATCAACCTAAGCCCCGTTACAACCCAGTCAAATACCTTTTGATTTGTGTATCATCTTATATTATAGTGGCGGAGATTTGATTTTCAGGCAAGCCTATGGGATTAACTTTTCAGGTTCGACTTATGAGTGCTTTTTCTTGAACCTTAAACACTTCCATTGCTTTGAGTGATAGTAGAGAGGATGTCAATCCTTGTCGGTTTTGAATTAAAGGTAATTATTTAGATAATGGGAGACGCCTATGTTTTTATGCTACAAATTTATGACTTAGAATTGTTTGAGCCTTTAAGAGTCTTTGAGTTACATTATCCATGTATAAATTATCTGTGAATTATGATGAGGCATTGTTGATAGGAATTGTGAATTATAGAAATTTCGTTTTAATTATAAGTTGAGAATTTTTCTTGAGGACAAGCAAAAGCTTAAGTGTGGGGGTATTTGATAAACCGTAAAAGTAATATATTTTAGGCCCACATTTAGTATGCTTTTGGATGATTTAGATCTTGATTTATGTAAAAAGGTGCTCTTAATCCTTTCTTTTCATGTTTTTACTCAAGAAAGCACCCGAGGACGAAAAGAACAAGAAACGGTCTTAAAATGGGCTAATTTGGGCCAAAAGGAAATCAACACGACCTGAACTTCAAGCTACACGACCATGCCTTGATAATTAACTAAGACATGGCCATGCCATGATTTACACGGCTGTGTCCTAATCGACAGAATCGAGACACGGCCTGAAAATGATTTACACGGGTGTGTACCATGGCCGTGCCCCTGCCACGGGAGAGAGCAATTTCACTCAGATTTGTATACTTTGAGGCAAAGAAACACATTACAAAACCTATTCAAACACCGAGTAAGAAGTATACTTGAATTGGGACACTTAAAGACCAAGTAAAGCATTCCAAAAGTCTATATAAACACCCTAAGTGTAACCTGAAAAAAGAGGCGGTTAGCTAGGCTAAGGAGCCAAGCCAAAAGGTCAGATTTGTGGGAATTACTCGAAGATAGCCAGTTGATCCATCTCAAGGAGCTAGAATTCTACTCAAGGCGGCAGATTTCACCTTAAATTCCTTTAGGGGGTTTTAGGGATTTCTTATTTTTTTTATTTTATCTTTTCTCTTGAGATGTTTTCTTTATTCATTATGAACTAAACCCTTTAGATACCTGAAGGGGACAAAACCTAGATGAATCTTGTTATTGTTTTCTGAATTATCTAATAAATACTTAGTTTGTTCTTAATTATGCGTTCTTAATCCAAATCTGATGTGCTTAGGTGGAGGAGGAATAGACCCTGCTTAAGAGTAGATCTAGCATAATTAAGCGGAGTTTATCATATGCCTAGAGATAGGGTGACGAGATTTTGTCAGATTAGGATGAAACCTAATATGGGGGTCCATAGATCGATTTACTGCTATTCTAGGGGTTATTTGAAACACCCCAAGCCCGGCCCACAAGCCTCAACCGGATCTGGCATGCTTCTAGGAAAAAAACCATTCAAAACTTATTTAAACTTTGCCAAAATTTTGCGTGTTTTTGAAAAACAGTTGATTTGTGTTGGGTTCAAATTTAAAACGGTGTTGATTAGGTGTCAAAACATTTAACATTTATTTTTTAATAAAAGTTACTTAAACTTTAAATTGATAAAAATCATATCATACTTAAATAATTAAAATGCATGCATAAACAGTTTAATACCTATGGCCTTATTACATCAAAGAAAACCCGAAATAAATCTAAAATACTTCAAAATAGATAGAAAGTCTTAAAATAAAATAAATTCTGAGTTGAGCATGGCCACCATTAAGCTCCTGCCGACCCGGTCCATTACTGAGTGTCACTTGAAAAATATCCCACAACGGGGTGAGTCAAACAGACTCAGTGTATAACCACCAACACAAAGTCCCAACAATTTAGGCATATCAGTTCATACATATATATACATAGCAATTATAGATAATGATGCAATCCCGAACCCAAACCTAGATAACCATTCGCTATACATCACCCGTACCAACCATCACATCGTGGGGACTACTAAGTCGACCCTCCATCCGCTACACATCATTGAAGGCAGTCGCTGCAGACGACTTGCACATCGCCCTTATAAATTCGTGGCATAGCCACCAGATAATTGTGACAAAGTCACCATATATAATAATTTGTGACATAAGTCACCAGATTTCGTGGTAAAAACCACCAGATCACTTCCCCTTAAAAATAACACCCATATGCCCCATGTCATACAAATCATACAAATATCATGCTTTATGCCTTATTTCATATTCTTCTCAATATTCACTTATATGCCATATTCCACATGTTCATAACATTTAGTGACGTAATATTAAAGATTACGTACCTGAATGTTCTGTACCATTGTATGGTACCTTTAGCCACGTTCACATACTTTCATTAACACATATATTATAACATTACCATAATTCTATTAGGATTTATTGTGGGGCTACACCCCTGATTTACTTAACGAGTTCACTGAAATCCCGATAATTCTTGTACACCACTGTCAATTGCCCCTAAATAACCATAGTTAGATTCACTAACATCAATAGACAGAATGGCCTAAAGCCGAATATCATAACCCACTTACCTTGCTTATCTAAATCCTGGAAACTACCACTTGTCTATGGTGTTGACGAAATCCCTGCTTAACAACTATTATAATTGGCTTAATACATGGATCTAGGAAAATGGCCCTTGGCCAAATACTACATTGCTTACCTCGATGAATTGAATCCCGAAAGAATCCTTAGTGTTTCCTTCCTTCGCTACACACAAAAGAAGCACTTATTATGGCCTTAAAGAACATTCGGCCAACCTTAGACCAAGGTTTAAACACTTGATTTCGGCACACCCATGAAGAAAGAAACCCATAACCGATTGCTAGGAGAGAAATACTTACCATTGTGCTGCTTACCAATAATGACCAACTTCCTAAAAGATCTCCTGCATTAGGCTGTACCTCCCCCTACAATTGGCCTTAACACATTTTAAAGAATCAAAGGGCCATTCGGCCATGACATAAATCCCAAACGAAGAGGAGTTGCCGCAACCTTACCTTAATAATAAGTCCCTCGGCTTTAACAAAGAATCGGCCCACACTAAGATTGAGATTTGGCTTCAAGGTAGAGATGGTGTTTCGGAACTTTAATGGTGAAGAGACAAAGAGTAGAGAATGAGGCTATAAGGTTTGGCTATGGCCCTCAAATAAAGATGAAATATTCGGCTATCAAAAGAACAAGTATGGAGTCAAAGTTGTAAGAAAGAAAAGAAGAATGGAAGAGACTTAGGAGAATTCGACAATGGCCTAAAATGCACAAAGTACTCAAATGATCACTTCAATATTCGATTTTTGCTTCCAAGAAAATAGAGAAAAAAAGAAAGGAATTTCCTTAACTAACAATTTCGGCAAGCCGCTCTAAAGATGAAAGAAAATAATTTTGGCACTTATCCCCTCTACATGACCAAATTTTGCCAACCAAAGAGTCCCTTGGCCAACCACTTTTCATCCCCCTCTCCAATCCCAAAAATTTCTCCTATTTTCCCTCTCTTCCTCTCATTCAAAAAGTTTGAATGAGTCCAACCTTCATCCATTCATCCCAGCCGAATTTTTAAAAGAAAAACAAGGCTTATACTCATCTTTTTTTGAAATCCAATTGCCGCCCAACTCCTCTCCTCCTTGACGTAAAAATAAAAGCTCCCGTGTGCTCCCTTTGCAACTCGAACCTCCTCCCTCCTGAAGCTCCTTTTGACACAAACTCCACAGCACCCTAGGTGGTGTCCCTTGCCACTTTACCAAGGCTTTACTTGTGTCTAAATTCCCTCACAATTTCTCTTAAGACCTAACAAGCTTAGCTTCCTCTTTAAACTTAAAATCAAATAATTTCTAAGGCATTCTCCTACATTCTACTATTTCTGAAATTCATAAAACACATTCATAATATACACAGGCATACAAGCACATGCAATTAAGCAAAAATGCACAAGCCCTAATTCCAAAATATTACAGTTCTACCCCCTTAAAATAATTTCGACCTCAAAATTACCTGGCTAGAATAGGTGGGGGTATTGCTGTCGCATTGCATCTTCTGGCTCCCAAAAGCTTCCTCCGATCCATGGTTATGCCACAACACTTTGACCAGAGGGACTGATTTCCTCTGAAGCACCTTCACATCTCGTTTCAGAATCTGAATCGGCTCTTCCTCATAGGACAGATCTGGTCTCAGCTCCACCTCTTCAACCGAAACTACATGAGATGGATCCGACCGATAACGACGTAGCATCGAAACATGGAATACATTGTGCCTCTGCTGCAATTCTGAAGGCTACTCCAACTGGTATGCCACCGGTCCAATTCACTTCAATACCCGATAAGGTCCTATAAATCTAGGACTTAACTTCCCTTTGCGACCAAATCTCATTACCTTCTTCCAAGGCGAAACTTTGAGAAACACTTGATCTCCCACGGCAAACTCTATTTCCTTCTGTTTGAGATCTACATATGACTTTTGCCTACCAGACGCCTCCTTCAAATGTGCTCAATTATCTTAACCTTCTCCTCAGATTTTGCCACAATTTTTGGACCCAATACCTGATGTTCCCCTAATTCTATCCAACATGTAGGAGTGCGACACTTTCACCCATACAGTGCCTCATACGGTGCCATTTGAATACTAGCTTGATAGCTGTTGTTATACGTAAATTTCGCTAAAGGCAAATATTCTTCCCAACTTCCTCTGAAGTCTATCACACAGCCCCTCAACATATCCTCTAACACTTGGATCACTCATTCAGACTGACTATTCGACTGCGAATGGAATGCCGTACTGAAGTCCAATCTGGTGCCCAAAGCTTGATGTAGAGCTTTCCAAAACTGACACTCCGTGTAACCTTACAATTTCCGCAACATACAACCTTGCCAATTTTTGTAGGGAATAGTTAACCCGCACGGGAATGAAATTTGTGGACTTTGTCAATCGATCCACTATCACCCATATCGAATCCTTCTTAGTAGGCTTAAGGGGAAGCCCACTAATGAAGTCCATGGTAATTCTCTCCCACTTCCACTGCGGAATCTGTATTGGCTGAAGCAACCCTGACGGAACTTGGTGTTCAGCTTTAACTTGCTAACACGTTAAGCATTTGCCTATAAATTCGGTAACTTCTCGCTTAAGACCAGGCCACCAAAACTGTTCCCTTAGATCTATATACATTTTACTGCCTCCAGGATGCATAGCATAAGGTCTACTATGCGATTCCTAAAGAATTCTCTGCCTTAACTCCTCGTTCTTCGGCATATAGACCTTACCCTTGAAACACAATACTCCATTGCCATTAACACCATAGTCCTTCAACTCCCCCCTCTGCACTTTCTATAGCTTAGTACTGAAATCATCATCTACCAACTGACTCTCTTTCACCTCATTCAGCCATGTCGGCTTCACTTGCAATTCTGCCAATAAACTTCCATCATCATAGAGGCTTAAATGTCCAAACATTGCCCTCAGATCTGACACTACCTTGCGACTTAGGGCATCTGCCACCACATTCACCTTGCTTGGGTGATACTCTATAGAACAATCATAATCCTTTAATAATTTCACCCACCTTTCGCTGTCTTAGGTTCAGCTCTTTCTGAGTCAGCAGATACTTAAGGCTCTTGTGGTCCGTGTAAATCACTGACTTTTCTCCATACAAATAGTGCCTCCACACCTTAAGAGCAAAGACCACTGCTGCCAATTCCAAGTCATGCGTCGGGTAGTTAACCTCATACGGCATTAATTGTCGAGATGCATAAGCAACTACCTTTCCGTCTTGCATAAGGAGACCTCCCAATCCTGTATGGGAAGCATCACAATACACCACAAAATCCTTCCCTGCCTCAGGTTAAATCAAAACTGGAGCTTCAGTCAAGACTTTCTTAAGCTTCTCAAAGCTCTCCTGTTGCTTATCAGTCCATACAAATGGTACCTCCTTCCTCAACAACTTTGTCAAAGGTGCTGCAATCGACGAGAACCCTTCTACGAACCTTCTGTAATAGCCTGCCAATCCCAAGAAACTACGAACTTTTGCCACAGACTTAGGGGGTTTCCAATCCAATACTGCCTCAATCTTCCGAGGATCCACCCTTATTCCTTCAGCAGATACCACATGTCCTAAAAACTTAACCTCTTTCAGCCAAAATTCACACTTGCTGAACTTGGCATATAACTTTTTCTCCCTTAACACTTGCAACACGACTCGGAGGTGCTCATCATGTTTCCTCCTCAGACTTCGAATACACCAAAATATCATCTATGAACACGATAATGAACCAATCCAAATAGGGTTGGAAAACTCAGTTTATCATGTCCATGAACGTGGCTGGGGCATTTGTCAATTCGAACGGCATTACCAAGAACTCATAATGCCCATACCTTGTCCGAAATGCTGTCTTATGGATATCAGCCTCCTTCACCTTAAGCTGATGATATCTTGACCTTAGATCTATCTTTGAAACTACCGCAGCCCCCTTAAGCTGATCAAACAAGTCGTCTATTCTTGGCAAAGGGTACTTGTTCTTGATGGTCAGCTTATTCAACTGACGATAATCTATGCACATGCGCATAGTTTCATCCTTCTTCTTCACAAACAAGATCGGTGCTCCCCATGGAGACACACTGGGTCGAATAAACCCACGGTCTATCAACTCTTAGATCTGAGCCTTGAGCTCAACCAACTCCTTTGGTACCATTCTGTACGGGGCAATGGACACAGGAGCTGTACCCGACAACAAGTCAATTTTGAACTCCACTTCTCTATTCGGGGGTATTCCAGGTAACTCTTTCGGAAAAACATCCACAAATTCCCTTACTGTTCTAACTCCACTAACTCCCCCTTCTTTTGCATCCAACGTACTAACGAAGATAAAAAATGCCTTGCACCCTTTCCAAACCATCTTGTTGGCCTTTAAAGCAGAAACTACGTTAGACAAGTAGTTTCTTCTTTCTCCTATCATAATTACCGCCTTATCCTTTGGCGTCCTTAACTCCATTCGCTTAGCTGCACAATCCAATACAGCCCGATGTTCTACTAGCCAGTCCATGCCAAGGATGAGATCAAATTCTCTGAAGGGTAGTTCCATTAAGTCGACAGGAAATAACACTCCCTGAAGCTCTAGGGGTACACTCCGAAATATCTTATTCACCATTACAGTTTGACCTAATGGGCTTACTACAGTCATCTCCCTATTAGATAATTCAGAGGCTATGCCTAGTGTTTCAACTACTCTACATGCAATATAAGAGTGGGTAGAGCCAACATCAATTAGAGCAAAATAAGGCTTGTCAGCTATAAGGAACGTACCGGTTATGACGTCCGGTGCATCTCCATCCTCTCTCGGTGAACTGCATACACTAGACCCGGCTGTCTGGCCTCCGTGTTACCAACACCTCTGCCCGGTGTTCCTCATCCTCTACCAACACCATTACCTCTGTCAGCCGGACCACGACCCCTTGGTGGCTGCTGTCCTCCTCTTTCAGGCTGATTAGGACCCTGACTTACTGGTCGGCCCCCTTATATTCTCATAGGACAGTCCTTAATCATGTGGTCCTTGGACCCACACTTAAAACATCATCCCGTCTTTTTCCAACACTCTCCTAGATGCATCTTCCCACATTGGTTACAAGTACGATACTGTCCTCCCGTAGCAACTTGCTGACCTCGCGGCCCATCAACTCTAGGCCTCTTTTGCTCATTCCTTGCAGACCCTAATGATCCAAAGCCTCTCTTTTGCCTATTTCGGTCTGTACTCTGTCTCACCGAGTCCTTAATCCCTTCAGTTACCTTAGTCTTCTCCACCAACACGTCAAACTCTCGCTCCTACTGTGGAGCTATCAACAACCTCAAATCATCCCTCAGTTCGTCCTCAAACCGGACACACCGCTTATGCTCCGTTGACACAATACCTCGAGCATAACGGCTCAAATTTTATAAATTTCGGCTCAGATTCGCTACGGACTTATTCCCTTGAACTAGCCTCAAAAATGCCTTCCTCTGCGCATCCACATAACTAGTTCCAATGTACTTCTTCTGATATGTCGCCTTAAAGTATTCCCAAGTAAGATCATCTGCGGCAGTACCATCCCGAACTGTGAGCCACCATTGGTATGACTCATCACGGAGTAGCGACACTACCCCTTTTAGTTTCTCCTCGGCAGTCAGGTCCAAGTTGTCCATAATTCGCTCCGTCGCCTCTAACCAATACTCAGCCGTACTGGGTGCCACACCAAATACTCCAAAGAAAAACTCAGCTCCATTAGCTCGAAGTCGCTCAGGTACCGACTTTTGAGCTCCCATGCCTCCACCTACTCTAGCCACCCTTTCCAAAACTCCCAACATCGCCTGTGATACTGCATCATCCCCGTCTGATCCTGATATTCCACATCAGTGGCTGGTGGTGGTGGCATTTCATTTTTGGACCCTTGTCGGACCTAACGGGCTCTGACACGGTCCTTCGACCTCTACCACGGCCACGCACGTTACGACCCCGTCCCCTAGAATTCATGCTTCTAAATCGCGTTTATCTAGTTAAAGAATTTTATGAATTAGTTTTGTTCCACTGATTTATCACGAACAGTCTTATGTTAAATAGTTCTAAAGAGTAGTTCTTTCGATTTCATACACATACAGTCTCAATTCAATCATTCAATCATCACATTCATGAACTTGCGTTCATTACATAAAAGTATTGTAGTTGTCATTGTTTGTTGTTTTCCACTACCTAGGGGTATTTTCGTAATTTTCATCCTATAGGGGTATTTTGGTAATTTTCCAAATTAGGGTATTTGAAAATTTCGCAAAGTAGAAATTTTGGCATCTTTACAAAGTTGAAATACTTGGTAAGAAAATTTCAAGGGTAAAATGTTAATTTTTTAAACTGAGGGTATTTTTGTAATTTTTCAAACCAAGGGCATTTCAATAATTTTCACAAAATGTGGTTCCAGGTGATTTTAAGTAAATAAAGGTATTTTGAAATTTTTTTTAATTCTAGGGTATTTTGGTAACTTTCCATTCTGAGGGTACTTTGGTCATTTGTACCGATTAGGGGTAATTTGGTCAATTTGCAAATCAGGGGTATTTTGATCATTTTTTAAAAATAACAAGGGTACTTTGGAATTTTTTTTATAATTATGGTTCAACTTTAGAATTTCACAAAACAGGGTGACGGTCCCTTTCAGGTTTTAATTATTGGGTTTAGCCTGTGGCTGAGTCCTCTTGGTTAGGTGAACCGTCACTACGCACTAGGTAGGATTTGAGTGGAGAGGAGGTGAGTCACTAGGATTGGTTAAATACCAAGCTCCCACTGAATCCAATCCTAGACATGCGCACAACGGTTGCCACACCTTTAACTCAGTGACTCGGACACAGGTTTGTTTGGTTTGACTTTAAGTTTTATGTAACTTGGAGTTGAAGTAGACTAATCCTACGGTTTATTATTTCCTAATCTACTAATCTACGTCCCTATGATTTCCCACATACAAATCACAAAAGAGCTAGGGGTACTTACCTGGTGGACTTCGGGCCGGAGACTTAGGTGCCATGCCAGAAAACTTGTTCATTTCTTAGTAAAATCCAATTTCAAAATAAAGAAAACATTTTGGGCCCAAAAAGCCCTCAAGGCCGAGTTTTGAACCGGGCTTTGATACCAAACTGAAACACCCCAAACCCAGCCCACAAGCCCTGACCGGATCTGACATGCTTCTAGGAAAAAAAACCATTCGAAACTTATTTGAACTTTGCCAAAATTTTGCGTGTTTTTGAAAAATAGTTGATTTGTGTTGGGTTCAAATTTAAAACGGTGTTGATTAGGTGTCAAAACATTTAACATTTATTTTTTAATAAAAGTTACTTAAACTTTAAATTGATAAAAATCATATCATACTTAAATAATTAAAATGCATGCATAAACAGTTTAGTACCTATGGCCTTATTACTTCAAATAAAACCCGAAATAAATCCAAAATACTTCAAAATAAATAGAAAGTCTTAAAATAAAATAAATTCTGAGTTGAGCATGGCCACCATTAAGCTCCTGCCGACCCAGTCCATTACTGAGTGTCACCTGAACAATATCCCACAACGGGGTGAGTCAAACAGACTCAGTGTATAACCACCAACACAAAGTCCCAACAATTTAGGCATATCAGTTCATACATATATATACATAGCAATTATAGATAATGATGGAATCCCGAACCCAGACCTAGATAACCATCCGCTACACATCACCCTACCAACCATCACACCGTGGGGACTACTAAGTCGACCCTCCATTCGCTACACATCATTGAAGGCAGTCGCTGCAGACGACTTGCACATCGCCCTTATAAATTCATGGCATAGCCACTAGATAATTGTAACAAAGTCACCATATATAATAATTTGTGACATAAGTCACCACATTCAGATTATGTGACATAAGTCACCAGATTTCGTGGTAAAAACCACCAGATCACTTCCTCTTAAAAATAACACCCATATGCCCCATGTCATACAAATCATACAAATATCTTGCTTTATGCCTTATTTCATATTCTTATCAATATTCACTTATATGCCATATTCCACATGTTCATAACATTTACTGACGTAATATTAAAGATTACGTACCTGAATGTTCTGTACCATTATATGGTACCTTTAGCCACGTTCACATACTTTCATTAACACATATATTATAACATTACCATAATTCTATTAGGATTTAGTGTGGGGCTACACACCTGATTTACTTAACGAGTTCACTGAAATCCTGATAATTCTTGTACACCACTGTCAACTGCTCCTAAATAACCATAGTTAGATTCGGCTAACATCAATAGACAGAATGGCCTAAAGCCGAATATCATAACCCACTTACCTTGCTTATCTAAATCTTGGAAACTACCATTTGTCTATGGTGTTGATGAAATCTCTGCTTAACAACTATTAGAATCAGCTTAATACATGGAATCTAGGAAAATAGCCCTTGATCGAATACTACATTGCTTACCTCGATGAATTGAATCCCAAAAGAATCTTTAGTGTTTCCTTCCTTCATACACACAAAAGAACACTTATTATGGCCTTAAAGAACATTCGACCAACCTTAGACCAAGGTTTAAACACTTGATTTCGGCACACCCATGAAGAAAGGAACCCATAACCGATTGCTAGGAGAGAAATACTTACCACTGTGCTACTTACCAATACTGACCAACTTCCTGAAAGATCTCCTGCGTTAGGCTGTACCTCCCCCTACAATCGGCCTTAACACATTTTAAAGAATCAAAGGGCCATTCGACCATGACATAAATCCAAAACGAAGAGGAGTTGCCGCAACCTTGCCTTAATAATAAGTCCCTCCGGCTTTAACAAAGAATCGACCCACACTAAGATTGAGATTCGGCTTCAAGGTAGAGATGGTTTTTGGCACTTTAATGGTGAAGAGACAAAGAGTAGAGAATGAGGCTATAAGGTTTTGCTATGGCCCTCAAATAAAGGTGAAATATTCGGCTATCAAAAGAACAAGTATGGAGTCAAAGTTGTAAGAAAGAAAAGAAGAATGGAAGAGACTTAGGAGAATTCAGCAATGGCCTAAAATGCACAAAGTGCTCAAATGATCACTTCAATATTCGATTTCTGCTTCCAAGAAAAGAGAGAAAAAGAGAGGAATTTTCTTGACTAACAATTTCGGCAAGCCGCTCTAAAGATGAAAGAAAATAATTTTGGCACTTATCCCCTCTACATGACCAAATTTTGCCAACCAAAGAGTCCCTTGGCCGGCCACTTTTCATCCCCCTGTCCAATCCCAAAATTTTCTCCTATTTTCCCTCTCTGCCTCTCATTTAAAAAGTTTGAATGAGTCCAACCTTCATCCATTCATCCTAGCCAAATTTTTAAAAGAAAAACCAGGCTTACCCTCATCTTTTTTTTTGAAGTCCAATTGTCGCCCAACTCCTCTCCTCCTTGATGCAAAAATAAAAGCTCCCGTGTGCTCCCTTTACAACTCGAACCTCCTCCCTCCGAAGCTCCCTTTGACGCAAACTCCACAGCACCCTAGGTGGCGTCCCTTGCCACTTTACCAAGGCTTTACTTGTGTCTAAATTCCCTCACAATTTTTCTTAAGACCTAACAAGCTTAGCTCCCTCTTTAAACTTAAAATCAAATAATTTCTAAGGCATTGTCCTACATTCTACTGTTCTCAAAATTCATAAAACACATTCACAATATACACAGGCATACAAGCACATTCAATTAAGAAAAATGCACAAGCCCTAATTCTCGGATATTACATTATTATTCGAGAAATAGATTTTTGTTAAGTAACCTAGGGTTAGATATTATTCACCTCAAGAGAGGGTTTAATATAGGTTAGGGAGTCTTACAAATCAAACTAAGTGAATAAACATATGGTTTGGTGTTAAATAATAAGTGAAGTCTAGGTGGATTCTTCTTGAGGGTATCGTCGTGATGAACTGAGGTTCTCTTCAAGTTATTTCCCAATTCATTCTTTTTGTCTTTGCGTCTTTAGTTTAGCAGTCGTTAATTTAGATTAAAGCAACTTCACTTATTTTAGGCTAAATAATAAAAAGAAAGTGAGTATTAGTACTTTTAGTTCCTTTGGGTTCGACAATCCGGTCTTGCCTAAGCTATACTACTATTCGATAGGTACACTTGCCTTTAATCGTTGTCAGAGTTAGTTTCCAGGTTTGTTCTCATTCATTATAAATTTAAAACTCAACAAAACAACGATCAACCACTGGAGATGTTTTCACACTATAAGCAGGTGCTTTGTTATGAGATTCAAGCCTTCTTGAAATATGGCATGTATAGGGATTTTATCTCGGTTTAATTAAGTCATTGTTAAGGTAGCCAAATGTGTTGGCCAAAAAGAATGTATGGTTCAATTGTGTATAGCCATGGATGACGGCTTATGTCGATTGTAATTTTGCTAGTAATAGATCTCCCTCGTATATGGAAAGATGATTCAAATTTCATGATTCAAATGTGATAATTCAGGAGTCATAATTGATGATTTGAGAATGTTGTGTGGTGATGTATGAATGTGTGCAAATAAGGGTAGCTAAATGGCTTGGAAATTAGCCTCTAATTATCCACACGGGTAGACACATGGACGTGTGTCTAGGCCGTGTCTGACACATGGTCAATTGCATGGGTGTGTGATCAGGTTGTGTGTCCCCTTGCATGTTAGAATTGCAAGTCAGTAAGCTCAGTAGTAAACACACGGGTAGAGACACGACCGTGTGTCTCAGCTATGTGGGAGGCACGGCCACGGACATAGACGTATGCCTAGGCTGTGTGAAGTCTGCACCTTGAAATTTGAATTAAAATCACCACACGATTGAAGCACACGGGTGTGTGATAGGCCGTGTGGAATAAGTCAGTGTCGACCACGGGGACAGCACACGGGCGTGTGGCTGACCATGTGGTGCAAGTCAGTGTCGACCACGAGTGCAAAGCACGAGTATGTGAAATACCACACGGGCGTGTGGCCCTATTTCATGTCAAAATTTTTTAAGTGCTTGGAGTTTTCTGGTAGGGTTTCGACATATTTTGAGTTTATATTTTGGGTCTTATTGACCAATAATGGGGACTAATGATTGTAAATGAAAAAGTGTTAAATTGGAATGAAATTTGATAACCCAAAGTTGTATGTACAAGTGAGATAAGTCCAGTAATGCCTCATACCCGGTTCCAGCGTAAAATAAGGGTAAAAGGTGTTATAGGTTGATTGAGTTCATACGGATGAATCCAACTGCTCAACAACCTCCACCCCTCCTACTCCCCAACCGATTCCTATTATTCCTCAAGGTATAGAACCAATCCGAGTTAGTAAGCCGCTTGTTGACAAGATACGTAAGTACGGGGATAAATAATTTTGAGCTACTGTTGAAGATGATCCCGAAAGAGCAAAATTATGGTTAGAAAATAAGATCAAGGTTTTCAATGAACTCTCTTGTTCACCGACCGAATGTGTTAAGTGTACGGTATCTTTATTAAAAGATTCAGCTTACTAGTGGTGGAACACGTTGATTTCTATTGTGCAGAGAGAGCAGATCACTTGGGAATTTTTCCAAGTTGAGTTCCAAAAGAAATATATTAGTCAAAGGTTTATTGATCAGAAATGAAAAGAATTTCTTGAACTCAAACATGATGGTATGTCTGTATCAGAGTATGAGCGGGAATTTATCAAAATGAGTAAATATGCTCGTGAATGTATCCCAACCGAGACTACTATGTGTAAAATATTTGAAGAAGGGTTAAATAAGGATGTTAAGCTTCTAGTTGGAATTCTTGAGTTGAAAGAATTCGTTGTATTGGTTGATCAAGAACATAAAGTTGAGGAGGTGAGTAAAGAGAAAATACGTGCTGATTTTGAAGCTAGAGACTCGAGAAAGAGATCGACTGGGAAGTCATATTAGTCAACATCAAAGAGACCTAAAGAACATCATAACAGTTCTACAGCTTCTACGGGATATTCTATTAGAGTCAGAGGCACCCGACGCTATAGTCCAAAATCGCAAGCTACATCTATAGCAAGTGAGGGTAATGTCAGAGATGTTTGGCCCGAGTGCAAGCACTACAAGAAACCACATTATGGTGAGTGTCAATTAAAGAACGAAGCGTGTTTCAAGTGTGGTTCCTTAGACCACTATCTTAGATATTGTCCAGAGAAATATGAGAATTAAAAAGCTTAGAACACGAAGCCGAGCAATACTGCTGCAAGAGGTAGACCACCTCGTAATCCCAAAAATGTGAGTGGTAGCCATGGTGCTACTAAAGATTCTGCTGTGAGATCCGAGGCATGAGCACTAGCTATAGCTTATGTTATTTGCACACAAGTGGATGCTTTTGAGCCAGATGTTATTCTGGTACTTTCTCTATTTTTTATACTGATGTTACTGTTTTGATTGATCCAGGATCCACTCATTCATATGTGTGCACGAATTTAGTGTTTAGTGAGAATTTATCTATTAAGTCCACTGGATTTGTGGTTAAAGTATCGAACCCCTTAGGTCGGTATCTACTAGTTGATAAAGTTTGCAAGAATTGTCCTTTGATGACTCGGGGTTACATTTTTCCAACTGATTTAATGTTGTTACCATTTGATGAATTTGATGTGATTTTGGGCATGGATTGGCTAACACTGCATGACATTGTTGTAAATTGTAGACGAAAGCTTATTGTACTGAAATGTCAGAATGGTGAGACGCTTCGTATTAAATTAGATAGTCTAACTAGGTTGCCTATTGTTATACCAGCTATGTCAGCGCAGAAATATGTGAGAAAAAGTTGTAATGCTTACCTTTCATATGTGTTGGATAGAAAAGTGAATCGAATCTTGAATCAGTGCCAGTGGTTTACGAGTATCCTGATGTGTTTCCAGAGGAATTACTTAGATTACAACCGATCAGAGAGGTTGAATTTGCTATTGAACTTGTACCGGGAACATTACTGATATCGATAACACCTTACAGAATGGCTTCTACTGAGTTGAAATAGTTGAAAGTACAAGTACAAGAGTTGACAAATAGGGGTTTTGCTCGATCTAGTTTTTCACCTTGGGATGCACCGGTTCTGTTCATTGAGAAAAATGATGGATCGATGAGATTGTGTATAGACTACCGTCAACTCAACAAGGTTATAATCAAGAATAAATATCCACTGCCTCGAATTGATGATCTGTTCGATCAGTTGAAAGGTGCCACAGTATTTTTGAAGATTTATCTTTGTTCTGGCTATTATCAACTATGAGTTAAAGATTCGGATGTGCCGAAAACTGCATTCAGAACCAGGTACAGACACTATGAATTTCTTGTGATGCCGTTTGGTTTAACTAATGCACCTACATTATTTATGGATTTGATGAACAGAATCTTTAGACTGTATTTAGATAGATTTTTTTTTTGTTTTTATTGATGATATTCTAATTTATTCACGAGATGAGGCTTAGCATGCTGAGCACTTGAGAATTGTGTTGTAAACCCTGCGAGATAAACAACTGTTTTCCAACTTTAGTAAATGTGAGTTTTGGCTCTGAGAAGTTAGTTTTCTGGGAATATAGTATCAGCTGAAGGCATCAGAGTTGATCCGAGTAAAATTTTCACGGTTGTTGATTGGAAACCACCGAGAAACATATCTGAAGTTTGAAGTTTTATAGGATTAGCTGGTTATTACTGAAGATTCATCAAAGGGTTCTCGATGGTAGCTACACAAATGAAACGACTTTTACAGAAAGATGTGAAATTTGAATGGTTTGAGAAATGTCAGCAAAGTTTCAATCAGTTAAAAGCATTGATGACCGAGGTACCAATTTTAGTTCAGCCTGAATCGGGTAAAAAATTTGTCATTTTCAGTGATGCATCTTTAAATGGTTTAGGTTGTGTTTTGATAAAGGCAAAGTAATAGCTTATGCTTCCAAATAGTTAAAGCCGCATGAAAAGAACTATCTGACACATGACCTAGAATTGGTAGTTCTGTGTTTGCGTTGAAAATTTGGCAACACCATTTTTTCAGTGAAAAATGTCATATATTTACCGATCATAAAAGTTTGAAGTATCTAATTTCACAGAAAGATTTGAATCTGAGACTGTAGATGGCTCGAACTGTTAAAATATTATGAGTTGATCATTGATTATCATCCGAGAAAAGCAAATGTAGTTGTTGATAAACTGAGTAGAAAATCTTTATTTTCTCTACGATGGTACCAATGTAACCTTTCACATGTTATCTCCATGACGAATGTCGAGATTCAGCCTGATATGTCGTACAATGAGGAATCGATTAGAATTCTAGCACGGGAGGTGAAAGAATTAAGAAACAAGAACATAGCTTTAGTAAAAGTTCTCTGGAAACAACACGAATTAGAAGAAGCCACTTGGGAACCTAAGAAAGCTATGAGAAAGCAATATCCGGATCTCTTTTCTGGTAAGATTTTTGGGGACGAAAATCCCTTTAGGGGGAAAGTTGTAATAGCCCGTTTTTAGTGAAATTGGAACAGTGGTTTTGGACCACAAATCTGAAGTAAAAAAATTTATTTTATTATTATTTTATTTCCTACAGCATGATAGTAGTGCTGAATAAAAATTTTGTTAAGAAATTTTACCCTTTACTTGCTCAATTTGATAAAAAGCACTAAATCACGTAAAGTGCAAATGTTGAGTTCTAATGGCTAAAGGTATTAAATAGCTATTAAACTTTAAATTAAAAGTCTTTATATGGTAATTAGACAATTAGAGTGGATAGTGGATTTTTATGGCTTGGTATTATTGAATTATTAAATGTTTTTAAAGGGTATTATAGTAAATAATTGTTAAAATAAATAAAATAAAAAGAATGTCTTCATCTTTAATCACCATCTTCCACCAAATTTTCAAGAGAAAAAGAAGATATTGTTGAGCTAGGGTTTGACCACTTTGATTTCATGATTAGGTATGCATTTTTGTCCCGTTTTTGATAAAATCTATGTTTTTGGGATCATTATAGCTTTTTTTTTTTTGAAAGAAAAAGGATCACAAAGGATCCAACTAAATTTATTGCATCCACCATAATAGCCCCATGAATATCCATCTAATAATTCATGTCAAAACACCAATTACAATCATTTTGAATAACAAAGTGACAGATAAAATGGGCCACTAAGTTACAACTCCTATGAGTCCAATTGACTTTGACTAACTCATACTTATCAAATTGAATACATAATGCTTTGATGTGGCTGCCCAAAATGGTGACATCATCCTTCCTATTATTAATTTTATTAACCAAATTAGCACAATCAGATTCCAAAATAATATGCTGCTTCTTCAACCTTTTGGAAATCTTCAAACTTTCTTCAAACGCCTTCATTTTTGCCCATTTAGCACTTATCGAATAGTCTTTAGTCCCCCCACATCCACTGACCACAAAACCATACTCATCTCTTGCAATAACACCATAACCATCCTACCATTCGAAACTGTCGCATCAAAGTTAATTTTAATAACACCAGTCAGCGGCTTTGTCAACGCCTTGCAAGGAGTGATCGCTAGAATAATGAGAGAATTAACAAGATTATGCACTCTAAAGTCTTCGCTAAGGGTCATAGCACGTTCCTACACCTCTCGAGCATTATCTTTCTTGCCTATAAAAATCTTGTTGTTCCTATTATTCCAATAGTTCCAAAGGAGAGTAAGGAAATTAGTCGCAACCTTCGCATCCATGATTCGAAAAGCGCCTTCCAACCAATCGATACATCTTATGTAGTTGGTGGTCGTTGTTTTGTCGAGTTTTAAATTTTATAAAGAGAATGATCGAGCTTGGAAACTAACTCTGATAATGACTTTAAGGCAAGTGTACCTATCAAACAGTAGTATAGCTTAGACAAGACCGGATTGTCGAACCCAAAGGAACTAAAAGTACTAATACTAACTTTATTTTTATTATTTAGCCTAAAATAAGTGAAGTTGTTTTAATCTAAATTAATGAATTACTAAACTAAAGACACAAAGGCAGAAAAAATGAATTGGAAAATAGCTTGAAGGGAAACTCAATTGATCACGATGGTTACCTCAAGAAGAATCCACCTAGACTTCACTTTTTATTTGACACTGAACCATACTATTTATTCACTTAGTTTGATCCGTAAGACTCCCTAACGTATATTAAACCCTCTCTCGAGGCGAATAATGTCTAACCCTATGTTAATTAACGAAACTCTCTTTCTCGAATAATAACCCCCTAGAATAGCAATAAATCGATCTATGGACTCCCATATTAGGTTTCACCCTAGTCCAGCAAAATCTCGTCACCCTATCTCTAGGCTTGCGATCAACTCCGCTTAATTATGCTAGATCTACTCTTAACCAGGGTCTATTCCTCCTCCACCTAAGCACATCAGATTTGGATTAAGCATACATAATTAAGAACAAACTAAGTATTTATCATATAATTTAGAAAACAATAACAAGATTCATCTAAGTTTCATCCCCTTTAGGTATCTGAAGGGTTTAGTTCATAACAAATAAAGGAAACATCTCAAGAGAAAATATAACACAAAACATAAGAAATCTCCAAAACCCCCTGAAGGAATTGAAAGAGAAATCCGCTGTCTTGAGTAGAATTTTGGCTCCTTAAGATGGATCAATCGGCTATCTTCGAGTAATTCCCACAAATCTGGCCTTCTGGCTCGACTCCTTGGCCTAGCTAACCGCCCTCTTTTAGGTTACACTATAGACTTATAGAATGCTTTACTTGGCCTTACGTGTCCTTATTCAAGTATGCTTCCTACTCGGTGTTTGAATAGGCTTTGGAATATGTTTCTTTGCCTCAAAGTATCCAAATCCGAGTGAAATTCTTCTTTTCCATGATAGGGGCACGGCCATGGTACACGCCCGTGTAAATCATTTTCAGGTTGTGTCTCGATTCTATCGATTGGGGCACGACCATGTAAATCATGGCATAGCCGTATCTTAGTTAATTGTCGAGGCACGATCGTGTGGCTTGAATTCCAGGCCGTGTCGATTTTCTCTTTGGCCCAAATTGGCTTGTTTTAAGCCTGTTTCCTGTTCTTTTCGTCCTCAGGTGTTTTCCTGAGTAAGAACATGAAAAGAAAAGATTAAGAGCACCTTTTTACATAAATCAAGGGCTAAATCATCCAAAAGTATACTAAATATGGGGTTAAAATATGTTACTTTTACGGTTTCTCAAATACCCCCACACTTAAGATTTTGCTTGTTCTCAAGCAAAATTCTCAACTTACAATTAAAATGAACTTTCCATAATTCACAATTCCTATCAACAATGCCTCATCATAATTCATAGATAATTTATACATGGATAATTTAACTCAAAGACTCCTAAAGACCCAAACAATTCTAAGTCATAAATTTGTAGCATAAAAACATAGGCGTCTCCCCTTATCTAAACAATTACCCTTAATTCAAAACGACAAGGATTGACATCCTCGCTAAAGATTCACTCAAAGCACTCAAAGCGTTTAAGTTTCAAGAAAAAGCACTCATAAGTCAAATCTGAAAAGTTAATCCCATAGGCTTGCTTGAAAATCAAATCTCTACTACTGTAATATGAGATGATACACAAATCAAAAGGTCTTTGACAATGTTGAAATGGAGCTTAGGTTAAAGGTGTGGATAAAGGCTGAATTAGAAGGTTTATAATTGAGATTGAATTGACAAGTTACCTAACTTTTAGAAAAATAATTGAACTAATATTCTAAATAATTACATCACATGAAACTTTGAAACCAATACTACGAGCTTTTTCTTTGATAATTGAAATTTAAATGTACAAGCTCACTTTTTATACTACTAATGCTGAATAAACTTCAATTTCTATTTTTTTAAGAACAAACCAAGTAGAAACATAATACAGAAAGAACTTTATCAACTGAAATAAACTAATTCGGCAACTGATCAAATCAATTCTCAATAAAAGGGTAGTTAAAAGAATGGCAATAACAAATAAAAAGGGTTTTGTGTTAATATTAGCAGGTAAATCAATAAAAAAGGGTTGTTAGCATTAAAAGGGGTTCACTAGGGGTTAATTTGTGAAGGTAGGCTTTTTAGTGAAGTGAATGGGTTAAAACCTAGGTGCCTTTATCATCTCAGTATATCAAATCATTAATGTGGTTTCGATATGTATAATCTAGGCAAGTTCTAGAATAACAATTCAGTGTTGACACACTCATAATCAATAAAGTGAGCATGAAAAAGAATATATGCTCTATAAGGCTCAAATCTCACAATAATTATGGGTATTTGACATCAATCTTGTAAATTCCAAACTTAAAGGTAATATTCAAATTCAGTTCAACAACCTAGAAAATCTTTTATTCTTGAAAAATAGACTTATCATGCTTGATTCTCTAGTATTCTTTAAGTATAAATCATCAATGCACAATTATCAATGACTTACTCAAAAACATATCAATAAAAATCATAAATCATCAGAAATTTTACCCTAATTAATAATATGAGAAAATTACTTAGGAACAAGACTAAAATTCAGGATTTTGGAATAATTGCAAAAAGTTAGGTACTTTTACCCCCCACATAAGATTACATTGTCCTCAATGTAAAAAGATAGATAACTAATAATGTATTCAAAAGAGAAGGGGAGAAGTGACACTTCCTAAATTTTGGATGACTCCAGGAGTTGGCTGATGTCGTGGTTACGGATGACTTATATAGTAGTGAAGTGCTCCTAGTGATGTGCTTGATACTGCTAATTTATCAATGAGAAATCTTGGAGGCGTAATTAAATAAATGTTAGGAATACTCGAAGGTTAGATGTGGATGATAATTATGATAAAAGTTGTCAATGTATGAGGAAAATGTTCAAACGTAAGACAAATAAAAAAAATAACAAGAAAAATAAAGTAAAAATTTAAAATAAGGAAAAGAAAATCTAGATAAAAGGACTCAAAGTCCTCATCATTGGTTGGATCCCGTGGTGGTGCTGGTGATGAGATATGGAGGTGCTGGCAAATCAATTGGAGGGTGGCCTATATCCCATCAATGCTTCGAGTGTTGTCAATGAAATATTGCTTGAATTGGTCGAGGCGTTCGGAGATGTCTGCCAATGAGGTTGTTGCATGGGATGGTTGCTGGCTCAAAATTGGGGCCTCTTGTGATGGTGGTGGGACATCATCAGTAATGCCTCGGGCTCCCCCTCATCTATGGGTGTCGCTAATCGGTATTGAGGGGGGTCAGTCCCTCGACGATGTTTAATCATCCTCATGTGTAGCAGCGTCTAAATGCCTTGAGGTGCCATCTGTCCAATCATAGTGAGGGAGGATCTCTAGTCGTCGGTGTTAAAGAGGCCGAAGTGTCGAGCCAATCGTGTTATATATGGGCCCATCGATAGAATCCCCTTTCTGTGTGCCTCTGTTTGATGCTGCATTGCTCCGGTGATAAAGTATGCAAGGTCGAACACGTGTCCTTCCAACATGTAGAATAAGTAGGATACATCGTGTCGATTTACCATGCTGGTGCTCTCGCAACGACCTGTAATGGTGTGAGCAAGAATGGCGTGAATGTACCTCAAGTATGGGTTGAGAGCTGTCGCCTTGGAGCGGCTTGGGTCGTAGACGCCAATGGTGGGATGTAGGCTGTGCCAGCAGTGGAAGGGAGTGCAGTGGAGCTATCGGTCTAAGTCGTGGAGTGGGTTTTCTTCTATAAATTTTGGCGTATAGAGTCCTAGTGCCGAGCCGAATTACGGTACGATCAATCGACGTACTGTGCCCCCTAAACGGAATTAGACTATACCCGGGTTATCGAAATGTGCCATCACTATCTGCAGGGTGAAAGTGGTGCAGAACTCTAGTGTGAGCTCCAAGTATGTGGGTTCGATGATTGAGGAAAATTGTTCCCACGGGTCAGTCGAGATGAGGGCTCGAACATCAGCTGTGAGCTTGACTTTTTCCATTGCGTCCCAATTGATGCACCTACTAGTGCCGAGGGGTCTATCCCGGATTGTCCTGTAACGCTCTTCTTGAGCTTCTTGAGAAAATCGGAGGAATTGGTGTCGTAGCTCGAAAGAAGCACTTCCTGAGGATGATCTGGGGCCCTTTCTTTTCTTGCTTGGGGCGGCTGTGGATCGTTTGGGTCGTGATGATGACATGGTACCTGAAAAGTAAAAGGTTTGTACCAAAATGTAATCCCAGTTCAAGATATTCGAATAAGCACCTAATTCAAGATAGGGATTTGTAATAGCATATATGAGAAATAACTAATAGCACTATCGCAAATATATATGATATTCATGAATGAAATATTGAAATAAAACATGAGAAAAATCACATTTAAACTAAACAAAAATATAAAAAATAACAATCAAATAACTAATAGCATTATTACAATGATGTAATAATCATGAGAAAACATTAAAAATAATATAAAATTTAGCAAAAGAAAGTGAAATAATGGACAGAATTAGATGTGATGGTGGTGGTTTTTGGTCAGACACGGGCTGAGCACCGCGTTGGTGTGAAGTTGCAGCGCGAACACAGTGGTGGCAGAGGCATGGAGTTTGGCGGCACGGCGGTGGTGCAGGCGTGGTGTGGGTTGTTTAAGATTTTCTTGAAGAAAAGTGAAGGTTTGAGAGGTGTTTAGGGGATTGAGGAGGGGGTGTCTGGAATGGGGGAGAGGAAGGCTAAAAAAAATTTTAGGGTTGATTTGGGGGAGATGATCAGTTTAAGTTTCTTAAATAGGGGCGAGAGCACGAGAAAGGGGCCACGCTCGTGCTCAATTTTTATGTGCTCGTGCTTTTCGTGATTTTAAATTTTGGCCGCGTTTAGAAATTAGGCCACGGTCGTGGGTATTTATGGCACGCCCATGTTTTATTCACACGGTCGTATAGAATGGGCATGTTTGGCCCGTGTTCGATATGTCAGTATGTCGACATGGTGAGGTAGCACGGGCGTGTGTAGCCCATGTGTGGCAAGTCAGTATCTTCACATGGTCGTCAGGCATGGGAGTGTCTTGCCCGTGCTCGATAAGTCAATATCTTGACAAGGGTAGAGGGAACGGCCGTGTCTCGCCCATGTTTGATAAGTCAGTAACCTCGCACGGGTAGTTAGCACGGGCGTGGTCTCTTATCGCAGACCGTGTTTGGGAAAACAAATTCTTCTTCGTCATGCACGGTTATTGGCCAACTTGTGGTTTGTCTCCTGGCTTCCACACGGCCACGGGCACACCCGTGTGCAAGGCCGTGTGGTCTAAAACCTGCACCTTATTAGATTAGTTAGAAGTTGAATAGTTAAAAGTATGATATTTGGGAGGTTAATGCTCGGGTTGCCTCCCGAGAAGTGCTTGTTTATAGTCTTAAGCTAAGTTTCCCTGTTTTCGGTTCTAAAAGAAGGTTTATGGAGCAAAAGCTCCTCTCTCATATCTCCAAAATCTGCACCATTATAAATTTTGATTCGGTGACCATTTACCTTGAATGTTCCTTTAGTGGGGTGAGTTACCTCGATTGTGCCATATGGAAAAGTTGTTTTGATCATGAATGGGCTTGACCATCTTGATTTTAGCTTCCCAGTAAATAATTTAAGCCTTAAGTTGTACAGTAGGACCAAGTCCCCTACTTTGAATTATTTTGACTTCTTTAGGCGAGAATCGTGGTGTTCTTATAGGCCTCGGCTCTCCATTCGTCTAGCTCGTTCATCTACATCATTCTTTTCTTTCCTGTAGTTCTAAGATCAAAATTTAAAAACTTTATGGCCTAAAAAGCTTTGTGTTCTAACTCGAATGGTAGATGATAGCTTTTCCCATATACAAGTTTGTACGGGGATGTCCCTAGAGGGGTTTTAAATGTTGTTCTATAGGCCCATAAGGAATCATCTACTTTTAATGCCCAATCTTTTCTATTCGATTCAACCGTTTTTTCTAGGATGCGCTTAAGTTCTCGGTTTGCTACTTCAACTTGCCCACTGGTTTGAGGGTGATATGGTGTAGCTGTCCTGTGGTATACTCCATATTTCTTTAAAAATTTTCAAATTGAGTATTATAGAAATGAGTATCCCTATTACTAATGATAGCTCTAAGTGTCCCAAATCGAGAAAATAGTTTCCTGAGAAATTTAACTACTACCCTAGCATGGTTTGTAGGTAAGGCTTTCGCTTCTACCCATTTTGACATGTAATCAACTGCCACTAGGATGTATTTATTTCCAAATGAACTAGGGAATGGTCCCATAAAATCAATACCCCATACATCAAATAATTCACATGATAACATATATGTTTGAGGCATTTCATCACGTTTAGAAATATTACCTGTTCTTTGGCATTTATCACACGAGGTAACATACCAGTTGGCATCTTTAAATAGAGTGGGCCAATAAAAACCTAATTCGAGTATTTTGTGTGCTGTCTTAATGCCACTGTAGTGTCCTCCTGAGGGTCTTGAATGGCAATGTTCCAGGATTTTGCTTGCTTCTGCTTTTGTAACGCATCTTCGAATTACCTGATCTGCACATATGCGAAAAAGAAAAGGATCTTCCCAAAAATAGTTTTTCACATCAGTAAAGAATTGTTTCTTTTGGTGATGTGTTAGTCTTTTTGGGAAGATGTTAGCTGCTAAATAATTCGCAATATTTGCAAACCATGGTACCTCAGAATATGTTATAGAAAATAGTTGTTCTTCGAAAAATGAATAGTTTATCTTATTTTTATCGAGCTCTTTTATATGTGGATTCTCAAGTCTGGAGAGATGATCTGCTGCAAGATTCTCAGCTCCCTTCTTATCTTGTATTTCCAAGTCAAATTCCTATAAGAGTAAAATCCATCGTATGAGTCGAGGTTTTGCATCAGGTTTGTTTAAGAGATAGCGAAGAGCTGAATGATCAGTGTAAACGACAACTTTAGACAATATTAAATACTACCTAAATTTTTCAAAAGCAAAAACTACAGCTAGCAATTCTTTCCCTGTGGTGGTGTAGTTTTCTTATGTAGGTGTTAATGTTCTGCTAGCGTAGTAAATTGGCTGAAAATGCTTGTCTCTTCGTTGTCCCAAAACCGCACCTACTGCAAAATCACTTGCATCGCACATTAGTTCAAAGGGTAAGTTCCAATCAGGTGCAATTATAATCGGTGCATTTATTAATTTATCCTTAAGAACATTAAATGCATCTAAACATTCCTGATTGAAATTGAAGGGAACATCTTTTTCTAGTAATTTTGTCAAAGGCTTAGCTATTTTAGAAAAGTCTTTAATAAATCTTCTATAAAACCCTGCATGTCCTAAAAAGCTTCTAATAGCCTTAACTGAACAAGGGGGAGGTAATTTTTCTATGGTTTCAACCTTTGCTTTATCTATCTCAATCCCTTTACTAGAAATCTTATGTCCTAATACAATCCCTTCTCTAACCATAAAGTGACATTTTTCCCAATTCAAGACAAGGTTTGTTTCCTCACATCTCATTAGAACTCGTTTTAAATTTTTAAGGAAAATATGGAAAGAATTACCTAATACCGAGAAATCATCCATAAATACCTCCATGATGTCTTCCACGAGTTCGTCAAAGATTGCCAACATGCAGCGCTGAAAAGTAGCAAGAGCATTACATAATCCAAAAGGCATTCTACGATAAGTGAATGTACTGTATGGCCATGTAAATGTTGTCTTCTCTTGATCTTCAGGAGCTATGGGGATTTGGAAGTAGCCAGAGAGTCCATCCAAGAAGTAGTAGTACATATGCCCGGATAGTCTTTCTAACATTTGATCTATGAAGGGCAGAGGGCAGTGATCTTTTTTGGTGGCATCATTGAGCTTTCTATAGTCTATACAGACTCTCCATCCTGTAACTTATCTTGTGGGGATTAATTCATTCTTTTCATTGGGCACCACCGTCATACCTTCTTTTTTTGGAACTACTTGCACAGGTGATAAACCGTAAAAGTAACATATTTTAATCCCACATTTAGTATGCTTTTGGATGAATTTATCCTTCATTTTTGTAAAAAGGTGCTCCTAATCCTTTCTTTTCATGTCTTATATTCAGGAAAGCACCAAAGGATAAAAAGGATGCAAAACAGGTTTAAAACGGACCAAAATAGGCCAACCCAAGAAGTCGACACGACCTGGACTTCATGCCACACGGCCATGCCCTAATATTTATATTTGCACACGGTTACACCCTGATTTACACGATCGTGCCTCGTCAACAAAAAACCCAACACGGCCTGACCCCGATGTACACGGCCGTGCCTCAATTGGCAGACCCGAAGCACGGCCTCTACCCAGATATTGCATGGGCGTGTCATAGCCGTGCCTAAATCAACAGAATGGAGACAATGGCTGGACCATGATTTACACGGGCGTGCCTTAGCCGTGCCTAAATCAAGAGTCAAAATTCTATTCAAGATGGAAGATCTCTCCTTCAATTCCTTCAGGGGATTTTATGGATTTCTTATGTTTGTTTTATCTTTTCCCTTGAGATGCTTTCTTATTTTATTATGAACTAGATCCTTCAGATACCTGAAGGGGATGAAACCTATGATGGATTTTGTTATTTGATTTATTGGTTTATATGATAAATACTTAGTTTCTTCTTAATTATGTGGCTTAATTTAATCTAATGTGCTTAGGTGGAGGAGGAATAGACCCTGCCTAAGAGTAGATCTAGCATAATTAAGCGGAGTTGATCGGGTGCCTAGAGATAAGGTAACGAGATTTTCCCGGATTAGGGTGAAACCTAATATGGAGGTCCATTGATCGATTTATTGCACCTGATTGGAACTTACCCTTCGAATTAATGTGTGATGCAAGTGACTTTGCAGTATGTGCAGTTTTGGGACAACGAAGAGACAAGAATTGTCAGCCAATCTACTACGCTAGCAGAACATTAACACCCACGCAAGAAAATTACACCACGATTGAGAAAGAATTGCTAGCTGTAGTTTTTGCTTTTGACAAATTTAGACAATATCTAATATTATCTAAAGTTGTTGTTTACACTGATCATTCAGCTCTTCATTATCTTTTAAACAAACCTGATGCAAAACCTGACTAATACGATGGATTTTACTCTTACAGTAATTTGACTTGGAAAAACATGATAAGAGGGGAGCTGAGAATCTCACAGCAGATCATCTTTCAAGACTCAAAAATCCACACACCAAAGAGCTTGATGAACATGAAATAAATGATTCATTTCCCAAAGAATAGCTCTTTTCTATAACACATTCTAAGGTACCTTGGTTTGAAAATATTGCAAACTATCTAGCAGCTAACATCCTACCAAGAAAATTGACACATCACCAAAAGAAGCGATTCTTTGCTGATGTGAAAAATTATCTTTGGGAGGATCCCTTTCTTTTCCGCATATGTACAGATCGGGTAATTTGAAGATGCATTACAAGGGCAGAGGCAAGTAAAATCCTAGAACATTGTCATCCAGGACCATCAGGAGGACAATACAATGGTATTAAGATAGCACACAAAATACTCGAATCAAGTTTTTACTGGCCCACTCTATTTAAATATGCTAATAGGTATGTTACCTCGTGTGACAAATACCAAAGAACAGGTAACATCTCTAAACGTGATGAAATGCCTCAAACATATATGCTATCATGTGAAATATTTGACGTATGGGGTATTGATTTTTTGGGACCATTCTCGAGTTCATTTGGAAATAAATACATCCTAGTAGCAGTTGATTACATGTCAAAATGGGTAGAAGCGAAAGCCTTACCTACCAATGATGCTAGGGTTGTAGTTAAATTTCTCAAGAGACTATTGTCCCGATTCGGTACACCTAGAACCATCATCAGTGATAAGGGTACTCATTTCTGTAATACACAATTTGAAAAAGTCTTAAAGAAATTTGGAGTATGCCATGGCGACCACCCTTATCATCCCCAAACTAGTGGGCAAGTTGAGGTAGCAAACCGAGAGCTTAAGTGCATTCTAGAAAAATAGTTGAATCAAATAGAAAAGATTGGGCGTTAAAGTAGATGATGCTTTATGGGCTTATAGAACAGCATTCAAAACACCTCTAGGGACATCCCCATACAAGCTAGTATATGGAAAAAGTTGTCATCTACTATTCGAGTTAGAACACAAAGCTTTCTGGGCAATAAAATTTTAACATCGACCTTGACCTTACAGGAAAGAGAAGAATGATGTAGATAAACGAGTTAGATGAATGGAGAACGGAAGCCTATAAGAACTCAAGGTTGTACAAAGAAGCAACAAAGCGACGTCATGATGCCCGCCTCAAGCAATCAAGACATTTCAAGTAGGAGACCTAGTCCTATTATACAATTCAATGCTTAAATTATTCCCTGGGAAGTTAAATTTAGATGGTGATCAAAACAATATTTCCATATGGCACCATTGAGGTAACTCATCCCACTAAAGGTACATTCAAGGTAAATGGTCACCAACTTAAGATTTATAATGGTGCAGATCTTGGAGATACAAGAGAGGAGTTTATGCTCTATGAGCCTTCCTTTAGAACTAAAAACATGGAGAGTCTAGCTTAAGACTATAAATGAGCGCTTCTCGGGAGGCAACCCGAGCACTAAACACATTAACTTTATTTTGCAAAATCTAACAAAAATGCAGGATCATTAACATAGCCTTTAACACGGGCGTGCCCATAACCGTGCATAAATAGGGAAAACCTCTCTTTTCCAACACGGGCTGCGATAAAATCACACGGGCGTGCCTCATAACCGTGTGAGGCTACTGACATATCGAACACGGCTAGAACACAGGCGTGCACCGTGACCGTGTGAACATACAAGCTTTTTAGGAACGGGCATGCAAACCAACAAAATAGGCATGGAAGGACAACACACCCTCAGTACACGGGCGTGGGAATGTGCCAGATTTGAAATCCTATTTAAATCCCCACAGCCCGTCCTCTTTATCCCATCTTCTTTCTTATTCCTTCTTTCTCTTTTCTTTCAAATTTTTCTCCCTATTCATAGAAAAGATCCAAGACACTTGAGTAACACAAAGATCATGCCAAAGAAACGTAAGCATTATCTCCTTAGAGGAGACTTTAACATGAGTTCATGCTGGTAGCTTCACTTAATTGACACACCAAGGGTCTCGGAAACCTTTTTGGTTCTATTTTTCTTTTCTCGTCTCCTTTATTTTCCTTATCTATACTTCTTTTCTGCTTAATTTAATTTATTTCATATTAGTTTCTTGGTTTTAGGTTCTAAAGGCTACTAGGGAATCACACACCACAGCCATCAAGGTCACACCCACTTCGCAAACCATCCAACAATAAGGACTTCTTAGTCCATTAGTCTTTTCTTTCAATTTTAGTTTTCTTCTTAGTCTCCTTCTGTTTATTTCCTTAATCTTTAAATTTATTATTATTATATTATCATTATTTCTCTAGACCTCTTGGCTATATCTTCATAGGCTACCCAATTTCTTCATCTAGCAAATTGCTTCTCGGTAGCCACTCCACCGGGCCCACAGAAAACACCATCACCGCCACCAAAGATGCCCGAGATCATTTAGATTTCAGTTTCCCACTTATCTTCTTGATTTGGCACATAAATTTCATTATCTATCTTTGTACATTGAGGACAATGTACATCTTAAGTGTGGGGGTAATAGTGTCTAACTTTTTGCATAATTCTCAAAACCCTAAAATTAGTCTTGATCTTAAGTATTATTCTCATACTATTAATTAGGATGAAATTTCAAATGATTTATGATTTTTATTGATATGTTTTAGAACAAATCATAGTTAATTGTGCATTGATGATTAAATTTGAAGAATACTTAAGAATCGAGCATGATAAGTCTATTTTTAAAAAAATTGATAGGTTGTTGAACCTAATTCAAGTATCACCTTGAAGTTCAAAATTTATAAAGATTGATGTCAAAACACCCATAATTTTTTGTGAGATTTTGAGCCTTATAGAGCATATATTATTTTTCATGCTCACTTTTATTGATATTGAGTGTGTCAACTTTGAACTGTTATTCTAGAACTTGCCTCGTTTATGCATGTCGAGACCACAATAATGATTTGATCTACTGAGATGATAAAGGCACCTAGGTTTTAACCCGTTCACTCCACTAAAAAGCCTACCTACACAAATTAACCCCTAGTGAACCCCGTTGAATCCTAACAACCTTTTTATTGACTCACCCACTGATATTAACCCAAAATCCCTTTGTATTTGTTATCAACATTCTTTTGACTACCCGTCTATCGAGAATTGACTTGATCAATTGCCAAATTAGGTTATTTCAATTATCAAACTTCCTTCTATTAAGTTTTACTTAGTTTGTTCTTAAAAAAATCCAAGTTTATTCAATAAAATACCTTAGAGAAATTAAACTCCAATTGTTGAAGAAAAAGCTCGTATTAAAGTATTATCAAATTTTAAAGTGAAGAAAATACTCTTTATTATAGAGTAATTATCAATAGTGGTATTATTACTTTTCATTCGATGTAAATATTCATATTTAGTTCTTTTTTTTTTTTTGATTAGGTAATTAGTCAATTCAATCTTGATTTTAACTCTCTAATTCAGCCTTTATCCACACCTTTTAACCCAAGCCCTATTACAACCCTAATAAAGACCTTTTGATCTGTTTATCATCTCATATACAGTGGTGGAGATTTGATTTTTAGGCAAGCCTATGGGATTAGCTTTTCAGGTTTGATTTTTGAGCGCTTTTTCTTGATCCTTAAACACTTTGAGTGCTTTGAGTGAATCTTTTGTGAGGATGTTAATCCATGTCGATTTTAAATCAAAGGTAATTATTTAAATAAGGGGAGACACCTATGTTTTCATGCTACAAAATCATGACTTATCTCGTTTGAATCTTTAGGGCACTTTGAGCTAAATGATCCATGTATAAATTATCTATGAATTATGATGAGGCATTGTCAATGGGAATTATGAATTTTGGAAAGTTCGTTTTAATTGTAAATTGAGAATTTTGCTTGAGGACAAGCAAAAGCTCAAGTGTGGGGATATTTGATAAACCGTAAAAGTAACATATTTTAATCCCACATTTAGTATGCTTTTGGATGAATTTATCCTTAATTTATGTAAAAAGGTGCTCTTAATTCTTTCTTTTCATGTCTTATACTCAGGAAAGCACCCAAAGATAAAAATTACGCAAAACGGGTTTAAAACGGACCAAAATAGGCCAACCCAAGAAGTCGGCACGGCCTGGACTTCATGCCACAGTCGTGCCCCAATATTTAGATTTGCACATGGTTACACCCTGATTTACACGACCGTGCCTCGTCGACAAAAAGCCCGACACGACCTGACCCAGATGTACACGACTATGCCCCAATTGGCAGACCCGAAGCAAGGCATCTACCCAGATATTACAGGGCGTGTCATAGCCATGCCTAAATCAACAAAATGGAGTCAGGGGCTGGACCACGATTTACACGGGCGTGCCTTAGCCGTGCCCCTGTCATAGGAAAGAATAATTTCACTCGGAATTGGATGCTTGGAGCCCAAGAAACGTAATTTTAGGTCCACTCAAACACTTAGGATGAATTTCACTTGAATTACGAGTACTTAGGAGCCAAGTAAAGCATCCCAGACGTCTATATAAATAGTCCAAGACAGTAATTCAAGATCATCAGGGTTTTAGCAGAGTTTTTTGCCAGAGCTTTACTCGTTTAGGGAATTACTCGAAGATAGCCAGTTGATCCATCTCGAAGGGTCATAATTTTTCTCAAGACGGAGGATCTCTCCTTTAATTCCTTTAGGGGGTTTTAGGGATTTCTTATGTTTTGTTTTATCTTTTCTCTTGAGATGTTTTCTTATTTTATTATGAACTAGATCCTTCAAATACCTGAAGGGGATGAAACCTATGATGGATTTTGTTATTTGATTTATTGGTTTATATGATAAATACTTAGTTTGTTCTTAATTATGTGGCTTAATTTAATCTGATGTGCTTAGGTGGAGGAGGAATAGACCCGCCTAAGAGTAGATCTAGCATAATTAAGTGGAGTTGATCGGTTCCTAGAGATAGGTTACGAGATTTTGTCGGATTAGGTGAAACCTAATATAGGAGTCCATTGATCGATTTACTACTTCCTTAGGGGGTTATTATAAGAGAACGAGAGTTCCACTAATTAACCTAAGGTTAGATGTTATTCGCTTCGAGAAAAGGTTTAATATAGGTTAGGGAGTCTCACGGATCAAGCTAAGTAAAAGAAATCGTATGAATTGAAAGTTAGATAATAAGTGAAGTCATAGGTGGATTCTTCCTGAGGGTATCGTCTTTATCAACTGAGTTTTCCAAAGTCTTTTCCCAGTTTATCCTTTTGTCTTTGCATTTAGTTTAAGTATTTCATTATTCTTAGATAAGTTAATTAATCACTCTATATTTAAGGCTAAATAGTAGGAAGAAATGAGTAGTAGTACTTTTAGGTTCCTTGGGTTCGATAAGATATTCTTGCCTGAACTATACTACTGCTCGATAGGTGCGCTTGCCTCTATCATTGTCGCAGTCAGTCTACAGGTTTGATCACTCTTTTATAAATATTAAAACTAGGCTATTTTGCAGCGATCAACAGGACTTACCCAAGTGCTGTCAGAAATAGGATAAATTATTCCTGCATCTAGAAGTTTAATTACCTCGGCTTTAACCACTTCTTTCATGTTGGGGTTTAGCCATCTTTGGGGTTGCACAGACGTCTTGTATTCTTTTTCAATTAAGATTTTATAGGTGCAGAATGAGGGGCTTATACCCTTGATGTCAGAGATTTTCCAAGCTATGGCTTTTTTATGTTCTCTTAGTACCTTTATCAACTCCTCTTTTTCCTTGGGTTCTAGTTCGAAAGAGGTAATTACCGATAGCATAGAATTGTCCCCGAGGAATGCATATTCTAAGTGTTTTGGAAACTGTTTCAATTCTAGACTGAGTGGCTCATCAATGGAGGGTTTCTGTTTTATTTTGTCATTGTTTTCAATGCTTTCTTTTTTCATTTGCCTGAATGACGATGTATTCAAATTCATCTTATCGCCTTTCCTTTTCCTGAGTCGGGCACAGTTCCATCATGTCGTCTTGTATGATTTACTGTAATGAATTTTGAATGATATGATCAGTAGTATCAACAAAATAACAGGAATCATCTTGCTCTTTAGAATATAACATGGCATCATAAATTTGAAAAATAATTTCTACATCGCCTATCCTTGATGCAATTTTACCATCACCTACATCAATAACGACCCTAGCAGTGGCTAATAAAAGAACAACCTAGAATTAAAGGAACATTAATGTCTTGTTCTATGTCTAACACAATAAAATCAACAGGGAAAATAAATTTAACAATTTTTACCAAGACATCTTTGATAACTCCTCTAGGATATTTAATGGATCTATCGGCTAACTGAATACTCATCCTAGTGGGTTTTGGTTCCCCAAGATCTAATTGTTTAAACATTTTGTAAGGCATTAGATTAATGCTGGCAACTAGATCAGCTAATGCTTTCTTAATATTTAGGTTACTAACTAAACAAGGAATAGTAAAACTTCTTGGGTCTTTTAATTTGGTTGGTAACTTGTTTTGGAGAATGGCTGAGCATTCTTCATTAAGTTCCACCGTCGATACTTCTTCAAGCTTCCTTTTATTCGTCAGGAGTTCCTTTAAGAATTTTACATACTTCGGCATCTGTGAAATAGCTTCAACAAAAGGTAAGTTAATATGTATTTGTTTAAAAAGCTCAAGGAACTTACCATATTGGGCATCTAGTCATTCCTTGTTTAACCTTGTTGGATATGGGATTGGTGGTTTACTTTCTTTGAGTACTAGATTTACATCCTTAACTTCCTCATCTCTTGCTTTGCTATCTTCGTGTGGAATTTGTTTCTTTGATTCGACTAATTCCTTTCCACTTATTAGTGTAATTGCTTTTACCTGTTCTACTTTTTTAGAAAAATCTCTGCCCGTTTTTCACAGATCATCTTAGTGAGTAGTCCAATTGACTTAGTGAACTCCTCGAATGATTCAGTAAGTTTTTCAACTGACACTTGTTGATCTTTAAGTGTTCTCTTAGTATCTTGGAAATGATTTTCTGTGTCTTCCATGAATTTTGTCAGCATCTCTTCGAGGTTTGGCTTCTTCTCTTGATGATATGGCTGATTTTGGAAGTTTTGAGGAGGTTGTTATCTTTGATTTCCTTGGTTTCCTTGGCCTCCCCATGAAAAATTTGGGTGCTTCCTCCAACCTGGATTGTAGTTATTACTATAAGGATTATTATTGCATCTGAAATTATTACCTATATAGTTCATCTATTCGCTTTCTACATCCGGTTGGTAGGGTGGGTACTCAGGATTTGCCACAGTTCCACTTGCGTTGCACTGCATGACTGGATGTACCTCCGAAGAACACAAACTATCAAGCTTTTTATTCATCATCTTTACCTGTGTTGATAGCATGGTTACTGCGTCGAGGTTGTAAACTCTGGCTGATTTTGTTGGTTTTGCCCATGTAACTTGCCACTGATAGTTATCCAATGACATCTCTTCAATGAACTCATAGGCTGCTGAATCGATTAGTTGTCTCGTTGAGGGGTTTACACCATTATAAAAAGTTTGGACTTATTGCCACAAGGGTAGACCATGGTGTGGACACCTTCTCAAGAGATCCTTGTATCTCTCCCATGCGTCGTATAATGTCTCTGAATCCATCTGCACAAAAGAAGAGATATCATTCCATAATTTGGCCGGTGGGAAATATTTTAATAAAAAAATTTTGGTCATTTGGTCCCATGTAGTGATTAACCCTCGTGGTAATGAGTATAACCACTGTTTGGCTTTATTCCTTAATGAAAAGGGAAATAATTGAAGACAAATGGCATCATCAGAAATGCCATTTATTTTGAAAGTATCACAGAACTCTAAAAAATTAGCTATATGAGTTTTTGGGTCTTCGTACTGCAAACCATCAAATTGAACAAATAGTTGAATCATTTGTATTGTGTTAGGCTTTAATTCAAAATTATTAGCAGCTATAGCAGGCCTAGCAATACTAGATTCAGCTCCTATTAGATGAGGTTTAGCATAATCATACATAATACGTGAAGTATTGTTTTCTTCCACATCTCGTGGTGGATTATTCTCATCCATCCCTTCAGTAGGATTGGATCTGCATTCTCGCTCTTCTTTTGTGTAATTTAGGGCTCACCTAATTTCTCTGTGATTCCTACTAAGGAAAGAAAGAAAGAAAATTTTAGAAAAATAAAAATCAATTGCGAAAATAAAAATAAAAATAATGGCTAAAGTAATAAAAATAGAGCTTTCTTAATATTTTAGTTCCCCAGCAATGGCACCAAAAACTTGATCGTTGTTTTGTCGAGTTTTAAAATTTATAAAGAAAATGATCGAGCCTGGAAACTAACTCTGACAATGACTTTAAGGCATCTGTACCTATTGAACAGTAGTATAGCTTAGGCAAGACCGGATTGTCCAACCCAAAGGAACTAAAAGTACTAATACTAACTTTCTTTTTATTATTTAGCCTAAAATAAGTGAAGTTATTTTAATCTAAATTAGTGACATACTAAACTAAAGACACCACGACGATATCCTCAGGAAGAATCCACCTAGACTTCACTTGTTATTTGGCACTGAACCATACGATTTATTAACTTAGTTTGATCTGTAAGACTCCTTAACGTATATTAAACCCTCTCTCGAGGTGAATAACGTCTAACCCTAGGTTAATTAATGAAAATCTCTTTCTTGAATAATAACCCCCTAGAATAGTAGTAAATCGATCTATGGACTCTCATATTAGGTTTCACCCTATTTCGACAAAATCTCGTCACCCTATCTCTAGGTGTGCGATCAACTCCACTTAATTATGCTAGATCTACTCTTAAGCAGGGTCTATTCCTCCTCCACCTAAGCACATCAGATTTGGATTAAGCATGCATAATTAAGAACAAACTATGTATTTATCATATAATTCAGAAAACAATAACAAGATTCATCTAGGTTTCATGCCCTTCAGGTATCTGAAGGGTTTAGTTCATAACAAATAAAGGAAACATCTCAAGAGAAAAGATAACACAAAACATAAGAAATCCCTAAAACCCCCTGAAGGAATTGAAGGAGAAATCCACCGTCTTGAGTAGAATTCAGCTCCTTGAGATGGATCAATCGGCTATTTTCGAGTAATTCCCACAAATCTGGCCTTCTATCTCGGCTCCTTGGTGTAGCTAACCACCCTCTTTCAGGTTACACTTAGAGTATTTATATAGACTTTTGGAATGCTTTACTTGGCCTCTAAGTGTCCTTATTCAAGTATGCTTCCTACTCGGTGTTTCAATAGGCTTTGGAATGTGTTTCTTTGCCTCAAAGTATCAAAATCGAGTGAAATTCTTCTTTTCCACGACAGAGGCACGGCCATGGTACACGCCCATGTAAATCATTTTCAGGTCGTGTTTTGATTCTGTTGATTGGGGCACGGCCGTGTAAATCGTGGCATGGCCATGTCTTAGTTAATTGTCGAGGCACGGTCATGTGGCTTGAAGTCCAGGCCATGTTGATCCCTCTTTTGCCCAAATTGGCCCGTTTTAAGCCCGTTTCTTGTTATTTTCATCCTCGGGTGTTTTCCTGAGTAAAAACATGAAAAGAAAGGATTAAAAGCACCTTTTTACATAAATCAAGGGCTAAATCATCCAAAAGCATACTAAATATGGGGTTAAAATATGTTACTTTTACGGTTTATCAGTTTCCATTAAGTAATTGGTTGTCCAGCCCTCCATAAATCAAAATATCCCTTGTCGAAGGATAGTCCTTCAGCGAATGGATAAGGGTCTCCTCATCGGTATCACATCGAGGGCATTTCCCCATAAACTCTTGACGAATGCAAGCAATTTTATCATAAGAGGGAGAATTCTATGACCAACTCTCCATCCAAACACTGGTCGTTATTTTGTCGAGTCTTAAAATTTATATAAATAATGATCGAACCTGGAAACTAACTAAGACAACAATGGAGGCAAGCGCACCTATCAAACAGTAGTATAGTTTAGGCAAGACCAGAATGTTGAATCCCAAAGGAACCAAAAGTACTAATACTAACTCTCTTTTTATTATCTAGCCTAAGAATTAAGGAAATTTGTTGTTTAATCTAAATTAACTAACTAATAAACTAAAGACTCTAAAACAAAGAAGAATGAAATTTGGAAAATAACCAATTGATTGAGACGACACCCAAGAAAGATTCCACCTAGACTTCACTTGTTATCTAACTTTGAACCAGACGATTTATTCACTTGACTCGATCCATAAGATTCCCTAACATATATTAATCTCTCTCTCGAGACAACTAACGTCTAACCATAGGTTGATTAATTGAAATCTCTTTCTAAATAAAACCTATCTCTAGGCGCTCGATCAACTCCGCTTAATTATGCTATATCTACTCTTAGGTAGGGACTTTTGCTCCTCCACCTAAGCACATCATACTTGAATTAATATCCCAAAAATATCAACACAAGAATAAAGAACACATAATTAAGAACAAGTCAAATATTTATCTTATAGTTTAGCAAACGATAACAAGATTCATCTTAGGTTTCATCCCCCTCAGGTATCTAAGGGTTTAGTTCATAATTGTAAAAGAAAACATCTCAAAAGAAAAGATAAAACAAAACATAAGAAATCCCTAAAACCCCTTGAAAGAATTGAATGAGAGATCCTCCGTCGTGAGTATAATCCCTGCTTCTTGAGATGAATGAATTGGCTATCTTCGAGTAAATCTCCACAAATCTGCCTTCCTTGGCCTAGCTGGATGCCTCCAGACTAAAGCCTTGGGTTCTCCTGACAAAATCCCTAGCAGAAGGCTTCTGCCTAACTCCCTGCTTAAGTTGCCCCTAGGGTATTTATATAAGCTTTGAGATGCCTTACTTGGACCCTAAGTATCCTAATTCAAGTAGAATTCCTCCTAGGGTGTTTGATTAGGCTTTGGAATGTGTTTCTTTGCCTCCAAGTATCCAAACCCGAGTAAAACTCTTCTTAGTCACAACAGGGACATGCCCATGGCACACGCCCATGTGAATCATGGCCAGGCCGTGTTCGAGTCTGTTGATGAGGAACAGCCGTGCGGTCTTGGGCCCAGGCCATATCGATTTCGTTATATGGCCCATTTACTCCGTTTTGGGTCCATTTTTCATTCTTTTCATCATTCGGTGCTCTCCTGGGTATAAAACATGAAAACAATGGATTAAGAGTACCAAATTACATAATTCAAGGCTTAAATCATCCAAAAGCATGCTAAATGTGGGCCTAAAATATGTTACTTTTATGGTTTATCAAATACCCCCACACTTAAGCTTTTGCTTGTCCTCAAGCAAAATTCTCAACTTACAATTAAAATGAACTTCCCACAATTCATAATCCTCATCAACAATGTCTCATCATAATTTATAGAAAATTCATACATGGATAATTTAACTCAAAGACTCCTAAAGATTCAAATAATTCTAAGTCATATATTTGTAGCACGAAAACATAGGTGTCTCCCCTTATTTAAATAATTACCTTTGATTCAAAACTGAGAAGGATTGACATCCTTTCTAATGATTCACTCAAAGCACTCGAAGTGTTTAAGGTTCAAGAATAAACACTCATAAGTCAAACCTGAAAAGTTAATCCCATAGGCTTGCCTGAAAATCAAATCTCCACCACTGTAATATGAGATGATACACAAATCAAAAGGTCTTTAACAGGGTTGTAACAGAGCTTGGCGATCGTTTGAATTTTTGAGTTTTAAAATTTATAAAGAGAATGATCGAACTTGGAAACTAACTCTGACAATGACTTAAGGCAAGTGCACCTATCGAACAGTAGTATAGTTTAGGCAAGACCGGATTGTCGAACCCAAGGGAATTAAAAGTACTAATACTCACTTTCTTTCTATAATTTAACCTAAATATGAAGTGATTGATTAAACTAAAAACTAACTAATTACTAAACAAAGACAAAAAGACAAAAAGAACAAATTGAAGAAATATCTTCTAGAAAAGCTCAGTTGATTACGATGATACCCTAGAAGGAATCCACCTAGACTTCACTTGTTATCTAACACTGAACCCGACGATTTATTCACTTAGCCTGATCCGTAAGACTCCCTAATTTATATTAAACCCTCTCTCGAGGTGAATAACATCTAACCCTAGGTTGACCAATTGAAATCTCTTTCTAATTAAAACCCCTAGAATTGCATTAACACGATCTATAGACTCCTATATTAGGTTTCACCCTAATCCGACAAAATCTCGTCACACTATCTCTAGGTGCGCGATCAACTCCGCTTAATTATGCTAGATCTACTCTTAAGTAGAGAATTTTGCTCCACCACCTAAGCACATTCAACTTGAATCAATATCCCGAAAATATTAACACAAGAATTAAGCATACATAATTAAGAACAAACTAAGTATTTATCATATAGTTCAGAAAATAATAACAAGATTCATCTAGGTTTCATCCCCTTTAAGTATGTGAGGGGTTTAGTTCATAACAATAAAATAAAGCATCTCAAGAGAAAAGATAAAACAAAACATGAGAAATCCCTAAAACCCCCTGATGGAATTGAAAGAGAGATCCCCTATCTTGAGTAGAATTTCACTTCTTGAGATGGATCAACTGGCTATCTTCAAGTGACTCCCACGAATCTAGCCTTCTGGCTCAACTTCTTGGCCTAACTGACCGCCTCCTTTTAGGTTACACTTAGGGTCTTTATATAGGCTCTTGGAATGCGTTTCTTTCTCCCTAAGTATCCTTTTCCGAGTGCAATTCCTCTATTCCACGACAGGGCCATGGCCATGGCACACGCCCGTGTAAATCAACTTTAGGCCGTGTTTCGGTTCTGTTGATTAAGGCACGACCGTGTAAATCATGGTTAGGCCATGTTCTAGTTCATTAACGAGGCACGGCTGTGTGGCTTGAAGTCTAGGCCGTGTCGATTTCCACTTTGGCCCAGATTGGCACGTTTTAAGCCTATTTCTCGTTCTTTTCATCCCTAGGTGCTTTCCTGAGTATAAGACATGAAAGAAAGGATTAAGAGCACCTTTTTACATAAATCAAGGAATAAATCATCCAAAATTATGCTAAATGTGGGATTAAAATATGTTACTTTTACGGTTTATCAAATATCCGCACACTTAAGCTTTTGCTTGTCCTCAAGCAAAATTCTCAACTTAAAATTAAAACGAACTCTCCACAATTCATAATTCTCATTAACAATGCCTCATCATAATTCATAGATAATTCATACATTGATAATTTAACTCAAAGACTCCTGAAGATTCAAACAATTCTAAGTCATATATTTTGTAGCATGAAAATATAAGTGTCTCCCCTTATCTAAATGATTACCTTTGATTCAAAACCTACAAGGATTGACATCCACACTAAAGATTCACTCAAAGCACTCGAAGTGTTTAAGGTTCAAGAAAAAAGCACTCATAAGTCGAACCTGAAAGGTTAATCCCATAGGCTTGCCTGGAAATCAAATTTCCACCACTGTAATATGAGATGATACACAAATCAAAAGGTATTAACAGGGTTGTAACGGGGCTTGGGTTAAAGGTGTGGATAAAGGCTAAATTAGAAGGGTTAGAATCGAGATTGAATTGACAAATCACCTAACTAAAAATAATGAACTAGAAAATAAATGATTACATCAATTGAAACTTTGAAACTAATAACACGAGCTTTTTCTTCGATAATTGAAATTTAAATGTACAAGCTCACTTTTTATATTACTAATACTGAATATACTTTGATTTTTTTCGTTTTTCCTTTTTTTAAGAACAAACTTAAATGAATACATAATAAAGAGAGAAATTTATCAACTGAAATAAACTAATTAGGCAACTGGTCAAATCAATTCTCGATAGAAGGGTAGTCAAAAAGAATGGTGATAACAAATACAAAGGGTTTTTGGTTAATATTAGTGGGTGAATCAATAAAAGGGTTGTTAGGATCAACGGGATTCACTAGGGGTTAATTATGTAGGTAGGATTTTTAGTGGAGTGAGTGGGTTAAAACCTAGGTGCCTTTATCATCTCAGTATATCAAATCAATAATGTACACTTGACATGTATAATCGAGGCAATTTCTAGAATAACAATCAGTGTTGACACACTCATAATCAATAAAGTGAGCATGGAAAAGAATATATGCTCTATAAGGCTCAAATCTCACAAAAATTATGGGATTTGACATCAATTCCTGTAAATTTAGAACTTCCAAGTAATATTCAAATTCAATTCAACAACCTAAAAAATATTTCTAATTCTTAAAAATAGACTTATCATGCTTGATTCTCTAGTATTCTTCAAATTTAATTATCAATGCACAATTATCAATGACTTAATCCAAAACATAATAATAAAATCATAAATCATTAGAAATTTTACCCTAATTAGTAATATGAGAAAAATACTTAAAAACTAGATAAAATTCAGGGTTTTGAGAATAATGAAACACCCCAAACCCGGCCCAAAAAGCCTGATCGGATTTGTATGTTCCTCGAATCTAACTTTAGCAAATTCTCGTCTTATTTAAGAAAAACTTGATGATTTTGTAGAAAATAGATTAAATTAATATTTTGGTTGAAATCAAATTGTAAAGTAAATTTATGTCTTTTAAAACATTATTTTTAAAAAGGAATTAATAAATTAAAAAAACCAAATTTAAGGATATTACTTTAAAACATATATATATTAGTGACAAAACATTTTTAAATTATTTATCGAAAAACCATTTAATTATTTAATAGATATTTGTCCATGGCAAAATAAAAGTCCAAACACAATAATTAAAAGCAGGTTTATAGTGGCCTTATTACAAAAATAGCAAACCCATAATAAAGTCTAAGTAGTGAAATTTAATAAGTTTAAATTGGAAAATCTTCAAAATACTTGATATGAGCATTGGCCACCACGAGTACTTGTCAATTCGATCCATCGCACTACTTAATCATCTCAAAAGTTATCCCACAAAATGGGTGAGTCATAAACTCAATGTGTAACACATACATTAAAAAGCCCATTTTATCATATGCCTTAAAGCCCAAAATTACACATATGGCCATAGGCCCATTTAACTCATATTTAGCCCAAAGGCCCATTTAGCTCATATTTAGCCAAAAGCCCATTTTAATAGCAGATTAAATAATAATCAATTAAAATCACATGGATATGTACAAATAATGAAATGCAAACCCGCCCACCTAAATATCCATCCGCTACACACCAATTGCACCAACCAACACACCGTGGGATTACTAAATCGACCCTCCATCCGCTACACACCATCGAAGGCGCTGTCTTTGCGGTCAACATGCACATCGCCCTTATAATTTTGTGGCAAGGCCACTCAGACAAAATTGTGACCAAGTCACCAAATTTCAAATATGTGACCAAGTCACCAGATTCACATATGTGACCAAAGTCACGGATTTCAAATATGTGACCAAAGTCACCAGATTCACATATGTGACCAAGTCACCGGATTTCAAATATGTGACCATAGTCACCTAATGTGGTAAAACCACCAGAATACTTCCCCTTCATCAAATATACCCATATGCCCATGCACATACATATCATTTAGTTTTCATGCTATTTACCCCAAAATCATAATATAATCATATTTATTTCACATTTTATGCATATAGCAAAATTAACGAAATATTGGGGTAAACATACCGGAATATCATATACCACCGAATGGTATCCAAAATCATTATTGTACACATTGTCATAAAATCACATGTAAAAATAGATCTATGAGTTTTATTGTAAGGTTACACACCTTATGACAGTGAGAATGATACTCTCTCTTTCACAACACCTAGTTAATCATCACACTTGGTTAGTATACACTACTACTAATAAAATTATACTATTGATGAGGATCTAAATCCTTACCTCTGATTCTCGAACAATTGTTATTAGTGGTTTTTCTTCGCTAGATGGATCAAAACCACCGATATCCCACCAACGTAAAGTGGTTCGGTTGTACGTACTACTTCAAATAATCGCTCTTCATTAGCAGAGGGTCCACAACCCAGTGGAAAGTCTCTTCACGATATCTGATCCTTCGCTTGAAGTTCGATGGTAAAATAGTGCCTCCTCTCTTCCAAACACTCCGATCGCTCTTTTCTTACCTATCTTGTTAGTCTCAAATCGCCCTAAAATAAAGTTAATTAGTGATCCATTCTAAAAGAATTTATACGATCGAAATTAATAATCCTTACCTTGGATGATTTCGAAAGATCACTTCTCAAAAGTTGGCTTCAACAAAGATCCTTAAAAATCCTTTCCAAGGATTCGACCTAGGAGAGAAAATAAAAGAATCATGATTTTAGATTGGCCAAAGTAAAAAGAAATAATGAAAACGATTGACGAAAAGTCTTACTTACCCACTTGAAGATTCGGCCTAAAACAAAAAGAAAAGAATAAAAATGGATTTGGTGGTTTCGGTTTGTACAAAAGAAAAGGAGAAAAAGATGGTGATTTTGGCTTTAACAAAAGAGAAGAGAAAAGATGGTGGTTTCAAATATGATGGTTTCGGTTTTTAACCAAAAGAAAAGAAAGAAAAATGGTGAAAAGATTATAGGATAGTTTCGACTATGAGATGGAAAGAGAAGAGAGAAATAGAATGAAAAGAAAAAGAAAATGAGAGAGAATGCTTTTGGTGAAAGATGAATTAAGACTAGAGAGGAAGAAAAGGATAAGTGTCCTCAAAAGTGACAATATTTTGGTATCAACAGAAGATAAAAATTTGAGAGGAAAAGAAGAAATAAAAGTACCTATTTGGTCAAAAATGCAAAGGCCAAAACAAAGCAAACTTTTACCAAATGCCAATAGACAAATTCGCTAAGAGAAAATATTGGACAAAGGAAAATGCACAAATGACAACCTTTTGGTCAACTAAAACCTCCCTAATCCCATACCAAAATTCAGCCAACACAATAGCCTACACAATCCCTTTTTCCTCCTTAATTCTTCCCCATCAACCCTAAGATTGCTATCACCATTAACCACCCTCTTTAGCCCCTAAATCGACTAGGTTCATGGTCAAATGACCATGAACAAGTTTCCAAAACATTGCCCATATATCGCCTTTTGTCCCCCTATCTTATCATCCTATCTTGATTCTATGCCATAAGTCTTTAGCTTGCCTTTTCATATGGTCAAATAGCCAAAATTAAAAGAATGCTCATCCATTCTAGAAGGGTCTTGGCCGACACTATAGGAAGGAAACAAAATAAAATCCTCCCATTTGCTAGCTAGGGATTCGAACCTCTCCCTCAAGCACTAATCCATGCATCCTAACCACCTTGCCAATTACTCATCTTATGCTTAAAACTCCTTGTCATTATTTCTTAAAGCCTAACATGCTTAGCTCCATCTTAATTATTAAAATTAAAAGTTTCACTAAGCATTCACTCAATTAATGAAGTTCAAAATAACTTCCAAAACATACTCAATCATAATTAAGCATGCAACATTATTTAATTAAGTAAGATGCATAACCCCTAATTATCGAGGATGTTACGTTCTACCTCTAAAAATAATTTCGTCCTCGAAATTACCTCGGCCGAATAAGTGAGGTATTATCGTTGCATCGCTTCCTCCGCTCCCACGAAGCTTCTTCGATCCATGATTACGCCATAATACTTTGACAAGAGGAACCGACTTTCTCCGTAAAACTTTTACATCTCGCTCGAATTTGAATTGGCTCCTCTTCATATGACAAATCTGGTCTTAATTCCACCTCCTCAATCGGCACTACATGAGATGGATCCGACCGTAACGGGCGTAACATTGAAACATGGAACACATCGCATTTGCTTCAACTCCGAAGGTAATTCTAACTAATATGCCATAGATCCGACCCGCTTCAAAACCCGGTAAGGTCCAATGAACCTGGGACTTAACTTCCCTTTGCGACCAAATCTCATTACCTTTTTCCAAGGTGAAACTTTTAGGAAAAGTTGGTCCCCCACAGCAAACTCTATTTCTTTCCGCTTTAGATCTGCGTACGACTTTTGTCTGTCAGATGCTTCTTTTAACCGAGCCCGGATTACCTTAACCTTTTATTCGGATTCAGCCACTATTTCTGGACCCAAAATCTGACGTTCCCCTAATTCTGTCCAACATGTAGGAGTGCGACACTTTCGTCCATATAGTGCTTCATATGGTGCCATCTGAATACTGGTTTGGTAACTGTTGTTGTACGCAAATTTCGCTAATCTGAAGAATTCCTCCCAACTCCCTTGAAATCTATCACACAACCCTTAACATATCTTCTAAGATTTGGATTACTCGTTCAGATTATCGTCGATTTGTGGGTGAAATGTCCGATCAAGTCCAATCTGTGCCCAAAGCCCGATGCAATGCTTTCCAAAATCGAGACGTAAACCTCGGATCTCTATCTGAAATAATCAACACCGGTACTCCATACAATCTCACAATCTCAGTCACATATAACTTCGCCAATTTCCACAAAGAGTAATCAACCCAAACTGGGATAAAATGTGCAGATTTCGTCAATCGGTCCACTATCACCCAAATCGAGTCTTTCTTCGTAGGTGTAAGAGGAAGCCCACTAACAAAGTCCATGATGATCCTCTCCCACTTCCACTGTGGAATCTTTATCGACTGAAGCAATCTCGAAGGTACTTGATGTTCACCTTGACTTGTCGACATGTTAAGCACTTTCCTACATACTCGTAACTTCTCGCTTAAGACGGGCCACCAAAATTGATCTCGCAAATCTTGGTATAACTTACTTCCTCCGGGATGCATAGCATGAGGGCTACTATGCGACTCTCAAGAATCTTTTGCCTCAATTCCCGATCCCCAGATACGGACTTTACCTTTGAAACACAATAACCCATCACGGTTAATACCAAAATTTTCCAATTCTCCACTCAGACTCGCCAAGTTTTGCACTCGATCATCGCTCATCAACTCGCTCTTTCACTTGACTCAACCATGTCGGTTTAACTTGCAATTTCGCCAACAAGCTCCCGTCATCGTAAAGACTAAGATGTGCAAACATCGCCTTAAATCTGATACCACTTTCGACTTAGAGCGCTCGCCACCACATTCGCTTTACCCGGGTGGTACTCGATAGAACAGTTGTAGTCTTTCAACAACTCTATCCACCTTCGCTGCCTCAAATTCAGTTCTTTCTGAGTAAATAGATATTTCAGACTTTTATGGTTCGTGTATATCACTGACTTTTCCCCATATAAATAATGTCTCCAAACTTTAAGAGCAAAGACTACAGTTGCCAATTCCAAATCATGCGTCGGGTAATTAACCTCGTGAGGTCTTAACTGTCGAGACACATACGCAACTACCTTCCCGTCTTGCATCAGAACACACCCTAATCCCGTGTGAGAAGCATCACAATACACGACAAAATCCTTTCCTGCCTCAGGCTTAATCAAAACCGGAGCTTTAGTCAAAACCTTCTTGAGCTTCTCAAAACTCTCTTATTGCTTATCAGCCCACACGAAAGGTACTTCCTTCCTCAGCAATTTCGTTAAAGGTGCAAATATCAAGAAAATCCTTCAACAAATCTTTCAGAATAGCCTGCTAACCCCAAGCTCATGGACCTCGCCATGAACTTAGGTGGTTTCCAATCTAGCATGACCTCAATCTTCCGAGGATCCACCCTTATCCTTCCGTCGACACCACATAGCCTAAAAACGCAACCTCTTTCAGCCAAAATTCACACTTGCTAAATTTGGCATAAAGTTTCTTCTCCCTTAAAACTCGCAACACAATCCGGAGATGCTCATCATGTTCCATTTCGGACTTAGAATACACCAGGATGTCATCTGTGAATACCACGACGAACTGATCCAAGTAGGGTTGGAAAATTCGATTCATCATATCCATGAACGCAGCTGGGGCGTTCGTCAATCCGAATGGCATTACCAAAAATTCATAATGCCTATATCTAGTTCGAAAAGTCGTCTTATGGATATCCGCTTCTTTCACCTTAAGCTGATGATACCCCAATATTAGATCAATCTTTGAGAATACCGCAGCTCCTTTGAGCTGATCGAACAAGTCATCAATCCTTGGCAAAGAATACTTGTTCTTGATGGTCAGCTTATTCAACTACTGGTAATCTATACACATCCTCATCGATCCGTCCTTCTTCTTTACAAATAGAACCGGTGCTCCCCATGGAGACACACTAGGTCGATAAATCCACGATCAAGCAACTCCTGAATCGAGCCTTAAGCTCAACTAATTCCTTTTGCCATTCTATATGGAGCAATAGAAATTGGCACTGCTCTGCAATAAATCAATCCCGAATTCTACCTCACGACCAAGGCAAACACGGAAGTTCTTCAAAAACATCTACAAATTCATTCACAGTCCTAACTCCTTCAATAGTTGCCTCCTTAGCCTCCAAGGCACTCACCAACATCAGGAAGGCTACACATCCCTTTCTAACCATCTTTTCCGCCTTAAGAGCGGATACTACATTAGATAAGTAGTTTCGTCTCTCGCCCATCACTACAACTTCTTTGTCATCAAGAGTTCTTAAGGACATTCGTTTAGCAAAGATAATCCACATTTGCACAAGATTACAAGCCACCCATGCCTAAGATCAGTCAAACTCCCCAAATGGCAACTCCATTAAATCGGTAAATCTGCGCCCTTGAACTTCTAAAGGTACTTCCTTAAAGAGTTTATCTATTACTACCGCTCATCCTAAAGGACTAAATACCATCTTCCTAGGTACAAGGTCGTAAGTCACATGCAAAGTTCCGGATACTTCACTAGCGATGTAAGAGTGAGTTGACCCTATATCTATCAAAGCAATAAAAGGCAACCCAAATCAAAACGCGTACGTGATTACATCAAAAGGCCACTATCTCTCTCATGACGAAGCTGCATATACGGACACTGGCCGTCTCGCCTCGAGCTACCACCGCCTCTGCTCAAGTTCCACGACCTCTACGAGCCATTACCCTTCCATTTGGACCACGGCCCCTCACTATTGTTGTTCACCTCCGCCACTGATTAACACAATCGACTGACTGGCGGTTCTTGTCTAAATTCTTGGGCAATCCTTGATCATATGGTCTTTCGACCAAGACTTGAAACATCCCGGTCTTTTTCCAACATTCTCCGAGTGCATTTTTCCACATTGGGCACAAGCACGATGTTGTCCACCAGAGTGATCTCACGACCTCGCATGGTCCTTCATTTCTTGGTTTCTTCTAAAATTCCTGATGACCTCAAGACCCAAAGCTTCTTATTCTTATTCGCCTCTGTTCGGTGCTCTTTTTGTCCGCTTAACCTCTTCACTATTCTTGCTCTTTCCACTAAGATTGCAAAATCTCTTTCCGGTCTTGAGCAATCATCACTCGCAGATTCATCTCTAAGTCTATCCTCAAATCTGATACACCGCTCATATTCAGTAGCCACTATCCCTCTAGCATAACGGTTAAGTCGCAAGAATTCTGCTTCATATTCACTATCGACTTCATCGCCTTGCACTAGATTCAAATGCCTTCCTCTGGGAGTCGATATAGCTAGCTCCAACGTATTTTCCTTGAATTTAATTTTAAAATACCCCAATCCAGTCGATCCACAGGGGTACTCTCCTTAATAGTGAGCCACCACCTGGTAGGCCTCATCACGAAGAAGTGAAATAGCACCTTTCAATTTCTCTTCAGCAGTGTAATCCAAATCGTCCATAATCCTCTCGACTGCTTCCAACCAGTATTCCGCTACATTTGGAGCTACTCCAAATACTCCTCTAAAACCTCAACTCCATTCGATCTTAGTCTCACCATCGACTTTCAAACCCATTTCAGAACTATTACGCTACTCGCTCTAAAACTCAGAGTACGACTTGTGACAACTGCGTCACCTCCTTCATTTTGCTCTTGAAAACCCACTCCAACAGCTGGTGGCGGAGCTTCATTTTCGGAACCTTGACCAGATCTAACTGGTTCCGACACAGCCATTCTTCCTCTTCCACGTCCACGACGACCACGTCCCCTAGAACTCATGTCTACTACGTGTCTTATCTGTTTTTACAAAGAAGTCTTATGTATTAGAGTCTTTTCACTTCTTATTAAAAGAAAGTTTTATGAAATAGATATTCAGTAGTTTTTCCGTAGTAGTGTACAAACTCCTAGGGTCCATGTCTCTAAAGTTATAGTTTCCTTAAGCTTATCAGACTTTCATATCACTTTATCAATAATGATACATACCTGATGGATTTGGGCTGAGAACTCCGAGTGCCATGCTCTTATAAAACCATTTTAACTTAAGAAAACTTTCAAAAAGTCATTTGGGCCATATTTTGAAAATGTTGTGGGCTTCACAATCCAAGGCCGAGAGTTTAAAATTGGGCTCTGATTCCAAGTTGAAACACCCCAAACTCGGCCCAAAAAGCCTGACGGATTTGTTATGTTCCTCGAATCTAACTTTAGCAAATTCTCATTTTATTTAAGAAAAACTTGATGATTTTGTAGAAAAGATTAAATTAATATTTTGGTTGAAATCAAATTGTAAAGTAAATTTATGTCTTTTAAAACATTATTTTTAAAAGGAATTAATAAATTAAAAGAAAAACCAAATTTAAGGATATTACTTTAAAACATATATATATTAGTGACAAAAATATTTTAAATTATTTATCGAAAAACCATTTAATTATTTAATAGATATTTGTCCATGGCAAACTAAAAGTCCAAACACAAAAATTAAAAGCAGGTTTATAGTGGCCTTATTACAAAAATAGCAAACCCATAATAAAGTCTAAGTAGTGAAATTTAATAAGTTTAAATTGGAAAATCTTCAAAATACTTGATATGAGCATTGGCCACCACGGAGTACTTGCTGACCCGATCCATCGCACTACGAATCATCTGAAAAGTCATCCCACAGAAATGGGTGAGTCATAAACTCAATGTGTAACACATACATTAAAAAGCCCATTTATCATATGCCTTAAAGCCCAAAAATTACACATATGGCCATATGCCCATTTAACTCATATTTAGCCCAAAGGCCCATTTAGCTCATATTTAGCCAAAAAGCCCATTTTAATAGCAGATTAAATAATAATAAATTAAAATCACATGGATATGTACAAATAATGAAATGCAAACTCGGCCCACCTAAATATCCATCCGCTACACACCAATTGCATTCAACCAACACCAGTGGGATTACTAAATCGACCTCCATCCGCTACACACCATCGAAGGCAGTTGCTGCAGTCAACATGCACATCGCCCTTATAATTTTGTGGCAAGGCCACTAGACAAAATTGTGACCGAAGTCACCAAATTTCAAATATGTGACCGAAGTCACCAGATTCACATATGTGACCAAAGTCACGGATTTCAAATATGTGACCGAAGTCACTAGATTCACATATGTGACCGAAGTCACCGGATTTCAAATATGTGACCGTAGTCACTGGAATGTGGTAAAACCACCAGAATACTTCCCCTTCATCAAATATACCCATATGCCCATGCACATACATATCATTTAGTTTTCATGCTATTTACCCCAAAATCATAATATAATCATACTTATTTCACATTTTATGCATATAGCAAAATTAACGAAATATTGGGGTAAACATACCTGAATATCATATACCACTGAATGGTATCCAAAAATCATTATTGTACACATTGTCATAAAATCACATATAAAAATAGATCTATGAGTTTTTATTGTAAGGTTACACACCTTATGACAGTGAGAATGATACTCTCTCGCTCGTCAACACTTAGTTAGTCATCACACTTGGTTAGTATACACTATTACTAATAAAATTATACTATTGATGAGGGATCTAAATCCTTACCCTCGGATTCTCGAACAATTGTTATTAGTGGTTTTTCTTCGCTAGATGGATCAAAACCCACTGATATCCCACCAACGTAAAGTGGTTCGGTTGTACGCACTACTTCAAATAACCGCTCTTCGTTAGCAGAGGGTCCACAACCCGGTGGAAAGTCTCTTCACCGATCTGACCCTTCCTTTGAAGTTCGATGGTAAAGCAAAGCCTCCTCTCTTCCAAACACTCCGTACTGCTCTTTTCTTGCCTATCTTGTTAGTCTCAAATTGCCCCTAAAATAAAGTTAATTAGTGGTCCATTCTAAAAGAATTTATACGATCGAAATTAATAATCCTTACCTTGGATGATTTCGAAAGATCACTTCTTAAAAGTTGGCTTCAACAAAGATCCTTAAAAATCCTTTCCAAGGATTCGGCCTAGGAGAGAAAATAAAAGAATCATGATTTTAGATTGGCCAAAGTAAAAAGAAATAATGAAAACGATTGACGAAAAGTCTTACTTACCCACTTGAAGATTCGCCTAAAACAAAAAGAAAAGAATAAAAATGGATTTGGTGGTTTGGTTTGTACAAAAATAAAAGGAGAAAAGATGGTGATTTGGCTTTAACAAAAGAGAAGAGAAAAGATGGTGGTTTCAAATATGATGGTTTAGATTTTTAACCAAAGAAAAGAAAGAAAATGGTGAAAAGATTATAGGATAGTTTCACTATGAGAGGGAAAAGAAGAGAGAAATAGAATGAAAAGAAAAAGAAAATGAGAGAGAATGCTTTTGGTGAAAGATGAATTGAGACTAGAGAGAAAGAAAAGGATAAGTGTCCTCAAAAGTGACAATATTTTGGTATCAACAGAAGATAAAAATTTGAGAGGAAAAGAAGAAATAAAAGTACCTATTTGGTCAAAAATGCAAAGGCCAAAACAAAGCAAACTTTTTACCAAATGCCAATAGACAAATTCGGCTAAGAGAAAAATATTGGACAAAGGAAAAATGCACAAATGACAACCTTTTGGTTAACTAAAACCTCCCTAATCCCATACCAAAATTCGTCCAACACAATAGCCTACACAATCCCCTTTTTTCCTCCTTAATTCTTCCCCATCAACCCTAAGATTGCTATCACCATTAACCACCCTCTTTAGCCCTTAAATCGACTAGGTTCATGGTCAAATGACCATGAACAAGTTTCCAAAACATTGCCCATATATCAAGCCTTTTGTCCCCCTATCTTATCATCCTATCTTGATTCCATGCCATAAGTCTTTAGCTTGCCTTTTCATATGGTCAAATAGCCAAAATTAAAAGAATGCTCATCCATTCTAGAAGGGTCTTGGCCGACACTATAGGAAGGAAACAAAATAAAATCCTCCCATTTGCTAGCTGGGGATTCAACCTCTCCCTCAAGCACTAATCCATGCATCCTAACCACCTTGCCAATTACTCATCTTATGCTTAAAACTCCTTGTCATTATTTCTTAAAGCCTAACATGCTTAGCTCCATCTTAATTATTAAAAATTAAAAGTTTCACTAAGCATTCACTCAATTAATGAAGTTCAAAAATAACTTCCAAAACATACTCAATCATAATTAAGCATGCAACATTATTTAATTAAGTAAGATGCATAACCCCTAATTATCAGGATGTTACAAATAATGCAAAAAGTCAGGCACTTTTACCCCCATACTTAACATGTATATTGCCCTCAATGTACAAAGATAGATAAATAATCATGGGTTAAATTTGTTTAAATAGTGGGAGGGGCACGGGCAGTTGCCACGCCCATGTGGATTTTTAAACAAATTATGCTTTTCGTGATTTTAAATTTTTGGTGCGTTCAGGGCTATTGGCACGGTCGTGGGTAAATGGGCACGCCCGTGTTCTTCCTCACATGGTCATTTAGAATGGGCGTATCTTGCCCGTGTTGATAAGTCAGTATGTTCACATGATCATGCGGCACGGCCGTGTTGTGCCCATGTTTAGGAAGCCAGTATCTTCGCACGATTGTGAGGCACGATCGTGTCCGGCCCGTGTCTATAAAAATTTACCTTTTATTGTGTACGAGTACAAAAACGACCATGTTTTATCTCGTGGGTTCCACACGGCTATGGGCATGCCCATGTGCAAGGCCGTGTGGTAAAAAAAACTTGTGCTTCATTGGACTGATTAGTATGGAGTTAGATGCTAAAATAAAAAGTATAATGTTAGTGATAGTCAGTGCTCGGGTTGCCTCCAGAGAAGCGCTTGTTTAAAGTCTTAAGCTAGACTTACCCTGTTTTCGGTTCTAAAAGAAGGTTCACGGAGCTGAAGCTCCTCTCTCATATTTGTAACATCTTCACCATTATATATTTTGAGTCGGTGACCATTTACCTTGAATGTGCCTTTAGTGGGATGAGTTACCTCGATTGTGCCATAGGGGAAAATTGTTTTGATTATGAATGGCCCTGATCACCTTGATTTCAGTTTCCCAGGAAATAGTTTAAGCCCCGAGTTGTATAGCAAGACTAAGTCTCCTACTTCGAACTGTCTTGATTTCTTTAGACGAGCATCATGGCATCTCTTTGTGGCTTCCTTGTAAAGTTTTGAGTTCTCGTAAGCATTAGCCCTCCATTCATCTAGCTGGTTTATCTGTATTCTTCTTTTCTCTTCTGAAGTTTTAAGATCAAAATTTAAGAATTTTATAGCCCAAAAAGCTTTGTGTTCTAACTCGGATGGCAAATGACAATTTTTCCCGTAAACAAGTTTACATGGGGATGTCCCTAAGGGGTTTTAAATGCCGTTCTATAGGCCCATAAGGCATCATCTACTTTTACTACCCAATCTTTTCTGTTTGATTCAACCGTTTTTTCTAGGATGCGCTTAAGTTCTCAGTTTGCTACTTCTACTTGTCCACTGGTTTGAGGGTGATATGGGGTAGCTATCCTGTGGTGTACTCTATATTTTTTTAAGATTTTGTCAAATTGAGCATTGCAAAAATGAGTACCCCTGTCACTAATGATAGCTCTAGGTGTTCCAAATCGAGAGAATAGTTTCTTGAGGAACTTCACTACTACTTGGGCGTCATTCGTAGGCAAAGCTTCAGTTTCTACCCATTTTGACGTGTCTACCACTAAGATGTATCTATTTCCAAATGAACTAGGGTAGGGACCCATAAAATCAATACCCCATATGTCAAATATTTCATATGATAACATGTATGTTTGAGGCATTTCATCACGTTTAGAAATATTACCTGTTCTTTGGCATCTATCACACGAAGCAACATACATGTTGGCATCTTTAAATAGAGTGGGCTAATAGAAACCTGATTTGAGTATTTTGTGTGTTGTTTTGACACCACTATAGTGCTCTCCTGAGGGTTCGCAATCGCAATGTTCTAAGATTTTGCTTGCTTCTGCCTTTGTAACGCATCTCTGAATTACCTGGTCTGCACATATACGAAAAAGAAAGGGATACTCCCAAAAATAGTTCTTCATATTAGAAAAGAATCGCTTCTTTTGATGACGTGTTAACTTTTTCGGTATGATGTTTGCAGCAAAAAATTTGCAATATCTGCAAACCAAGGTAGCTCATAGTTGCTTATAGAGAATAGCTATTCTGCAGGGAATGAGTCACTTATCTCTATCTCTTCTCGTTCTTCTGCATGTGGATTCTTAAGTCTAGACAGGTGGTCTGCTGCAAGATTTTTAGCTCCTTTCTTATCCTGAATTTCCAAATCGAATTCCTGTAAAAGTAAAATCCATCTTATGAGTCGAGGTTTTGCATCAGGTTTAGTTAAAAGATACCGAAGAGCAGAGTGGTCTGTGTAACTGACAACTTTATATAATAATAAATATTTTCTAAATTTATCAAATGCAAAGACCACATCTAGTAATTCTTTTTCAGTGGTGGTATAATTTTCTTGCGCGGCTATCAATGTTTTGCTGGCATAATCAATTTGCCGGAAGTGCTTGTCTCTCCGCCGCCTTAGAATTGCACCTACTGTAAAGTCACTCGCATCACACATTAGTTCAAATGGAAGATTCCAATTAGGGGCAATTATAATTGGGGTGTTTATTAATTTCTCTTTAAGGATATTAAATACATCTAAACATTCTTGATCAAAGTTGAAAGGTGCATCTTTTTCTAGCAATTTCGTTAGAAGATTAGATATTTTAGAAAAATCCTTAATGAATCTTCTGTAAAATCCTGCATGTCCTAAAAAGCTTCTAATAGCCTTAACTGAGCTAAGAGGAGGTAATTTTTCTATGGTTTCAACTTTTTCTTTATCTACCTCGATTCCTTTACTAGAAATTTTATGTCCCAATACAATTCCCTTTTGTACCATAAAGTGACATTTTTTCCAATTTAGAACAAGGTTTGGTTCTTTACATCTCATCAGAACTCGTCTTAATTTTTAAGGCAAAGATGGAAAGAATTACCGAATACTGAAAAATCATCCATAAATGCCTCCATGATGTCTTCCACGAGTTCGTCAAAGATTGCCAACATACAACGCTGAAAAGTAGTAGGGGCATTACATAATCCAAAAGGCATTCTGCGATAAGCAAACGTACTGTATGGGCATGTGAAAGTTGTCTTCTCTTGATCTTCAGGTGCTATTGGGATTTAAAAATAGCCGGAGAGTCCATCTAAGAAGCAATAATACATATGTCCAGATAACCTTTCTAACATTTGATCAATGAATGGTAGAGGAAAGTGATCTTTTCTAGTGGCGTCGTTCAGCTTCCTGCAATCAATGCATACTCTCCAACCTGTAACTATTCTAGTAGGGATTAGTTCATTTTTCTCATTAGCTATTACCGTCATGCCTCCTTTCTTCAGAACAACCTGCACAGGACTTACCCATTTGCTATCAGAAATAGGATAAATTATTCTAGCATCTAGAAGTTTAATTACTTCATCTTTCACAACATCTTTTACATTGGGATTTAATCTTCTTTGAGGTTGCACACATGGCTTGTACTCATATTCCATTAAAATTTTGTGGGTACAAAATGTTGGGCTTATTCCTTTAATATCAGAGATTTTTCAGGCTATGGCTTTTTTATGTTCCTTTAGTACTTGTAGCAACTCCTCCTTTTCCTTGGGGTCCAGTTCTGAAGAGATAATTACTGGTAGCGTAGAATTGTCCCCAAGGAATGCATATTCTAGGTGTTTCGGTGGCTGCTTTAATTCTAATTTGGGTGGTTCATCAATAGAAGATCTTTGTTTTAAATCATCATTGATTTCAATGATTTCTTTTTCTATTTGCCTGGATGAAGATGTATTTAGATTTAATTCGTTGACTTCATCTTCTTCCACCTCTTCTTGAGTAAGGCGCAGTTCCATCATGTCATTATGTATGATTTCCTGTAATGAATTCTGAATAAAATGATCAGTGGTATCAACAAAATAACAGGAATCATCTTATTCTCTAAAATATCGCATGGCATCATAGATTTGAAAAATAATTTTCTCATCACCTATCCTTAATGCATGTTTACCATCACCTACATTGATAACAGCCCTAGCAGTAGCTAAAAAACGGCACTAGAAAATTAAAGGAACCTCAAAGTCCTCATCCATGTCAAGTAGAACAAAATCAACAGGAAAAATAAATTTTTCAATTTTTACCAAGACATCTTCAATAACTCCTCTAGGATATTTAATAGATCTGTCGGCTAACTGAATATTCATCCTAGTGGGTTTTGGTTTCCCAAGATATAGTTATTTAAACATTTTATAAGGCATTAAGTTAATACTGGCACCTAGATCAACTAATGCTTTCTTAATATTTAAATTACCAATTAAACAGGGAATAGTGAAACTTCCTAGGTCTTTTAACTTTGTTGGTAACTTATTTTGGAGGATGGCGGAACATTCTTCATTAAGCACCACTATTGATACTTCTTCGAGCTTCCTTTTATTCCTCAGGAGTTCTTTTAAGAATTTTGCATACGTCGGCATATTTGAAATAGCTTCAACAAAAGGTAAGTTAATATGTATTTGTTTAAAAAGTTCAAGAAACTTACCATATTGGGCATATAATCATTCTTTCTTCAACTTTGCTGGATATGGGATTGATGGTTTATCTTCTTTACGCACTGGAGTTACATCCTCAATTCCCACATCCTTTGCTTTGTTGTCCTCGTGTGGTATTTTTTTTTTTTGGTTCGACTAACTCCTTTCCACTTCTTAATGTAACTATCTTTACTTGTTTAGTTCCTTTAGAAAAAATCTCTGTCTGTATTTCACAAACCATCTTAGTAAGTAGTCCAACTGACTTAGTAAGTTCTCCAACTTGGTTCTTGATTCCTTCCATCGATGTTGGTTGGTTTTTAAGTGTTGCCTTTATGTCTTGAAGACAATTTTCTATGGTTGCCATGAATTTTGTCAACATCTCTTCAAGGTTGGGCTTCTTTCCCTGTGGATAGAGCTGATTTTGAAAATTTGAAGGAGGTTGTTGTCTTTGATTTCCTTGATTTCCTTGACCTCCCACGAAAAATTTGGGTGGTTCCTCCAACCTGGATTATAGGTATTACTATTAAGCATTATTATTAGATCTAAAATTATTACCTTTATAGTTCATCTGTTCTCTTTCTGTGCCTGGTTGGTAGGGTGGGTAATCAGGATTCGCCACAGTTCCACTTGCATCACATTGCATTACTGGATGTACCTGCGAAGAACACAAACTATCAAGCTTTTTGTTCATCATCTCCACCTGTGTTGATAGCATGTTTACTGCGTCGAGGTTGAAAACTCCGGTTGATTTTGTTGGTTTTGTCATTGTAATTTGCCACTGATAGTTGTTCAGTGACATCTCTTCAATGATTTCATAGGCTGCTTAGGAGTTTTGTTATTTAGAGTTCCACCGGCGGCTGAATCTATTAGTTGTCTCTTTAAGGATTTACACCATTGTAAAAAGTTTGGCCTTGTAGCCACAAAGGTAATCCGTGGTGTGGACATCTCCTCAATAGATACTTGTATCTCTCCAATGTGGTTATTGACCCTCGTGATAGCGAGTTTAACCATTGTTTAGCTTTACTCCTTAATGAAAAGGGAAATAACCGAAGCCATATGGCACCTAGGTGACTAACCCTCTATCGAGAATTGATTTGATCAATTACCGAATTAGGTTATTTCAATTATCAAAGTTCCTTCTATTATGTTTGTTTTAGTTTGCTCTTAAAAAAAATCCAAGTTTATTCAATATTAGTAGTATACAAAAGAGCTTAGAGCATTTAAACTCCAATTGTTGAAAAAGCTCGTATTAAAGTATTCACAAAATACTCCTTATTATAGAGTAATTATCAATAGTGATATTATTAGTTTTCATTTGAAGTCAATATTCATATTTAGTTCAGTGTTTCTAGTTAGACAATTTGTCAAGTCAATCTCGATTCTAACCTTCTAATTCAGCCTTTATCCACACCTTTTAACCCAAGCCCCGTTCCAACCCTGATTAAAGACCTTTTGATTTATGTATCATATCATATACAGTGGTGGAGATTTGATTTTCAGGCAAGCCTATGGGATTAACTTTTCAGGTTCGATTTAGAGTGCTTATTCTTGAACCTTAAACACCTTTGAGTGATTTGAGTGAATATTTAGTGAGGATCTCAGTCCTTATCGATTTTGAATTAAAGGTAATTACTTAGATAAGGGGAGACACCTATGTTTTCATACTACAAAGGTATGACTTATCATAATTGAATCTTAAGGACTCTTTGAGTTGAATTATCCATGTATAAATTATCTATGAATTATGATGAGACATTGTCAATAGAAATTATGAATTGCGGGAAGTTCGTTTTAATTATAAGTTGAGAATTTTGCTTGAGGACAAGCAAAAGCTTAAGTGTGGGGGTATTTGATAAACAGCAAAAGTAACATATCTTAATCCCACATTTAGTATGCTTTTGGATGATTTATTCTTGATTTATGTAAAAAGGTGCTATTAATCCTTTCTTTTCATGTCTTATGCTTAGGAAAGCACCTAAGGATAAAAAGAATGTAAAGCAGGCTTAAAGCGGACCATTGGGCCAACCCAAGAAATCAACACACTGGACTTCAAGCCACAGGCGTACAGGTTTTGCCATTTACTTCAAGCGGCCATGCCACGATTTACGTCGTCGTGCCTAATCGATGAATCGAGACATGGCACGAAGGCGAAGTTACAGGCGTGTGCCATGGGCGTGCCCTGCCATGGGAAAGAGCAATTTCACTTTGATTTGGATGCTTGGAGCAAAGAAACACATTCCTAAGTCTACTTAAACATCCTAGAAGGAATTCTACTTGAATTAGGATACTTAAGAGCCAAGTAAAGCATCTCAAAGCTTATATAAACACCCAAGGTAGCAACTAAAAGGGAGTTTGGTAGAAGCGAAATAGGGCGACTTTTTGGCATAGGTTCCTATACCAAATTGCCGTCCAGCACATGGAGTCTCATGGATCAAGCTAAGTAAATCACGAACTAAAGTAATCATAAGGGATAAATAATGAGTGAAGTCATAGGTGGATTCTTCCCGAGGTATCGTCTTTATCAACTGAGTTTTCCAAAGTCTTTTCCTAATTTATTCGTTTATATTTGCATTTTAGTTTAAAGTATTTCATTAGTTTTAGATAAATCAACCAATCACTCCATATTTCAGGCTAAATAATAGAAAGAAAGTGAGTAGTAGTACTTTTAGGTTCCTTGGGTTCGATAAGATATTCTTTCCTTAACTATACTACTATTTGATAGGTGCACTTGCCTCTATCATTGTCATAGTTAGTCTACAGGTTCGATCATTCTTTATAAATTTTAAAACTAGACTGTTTTGCAGCTATCAAGATAAATATTCCATGAAAGTCCAAGCCAAGGCATGGCTTTGGTGAGAATTAAGGAAGATTTTATGTAAGTCCAAGCCAAGGCTCGGCATTGACCAGTTCATGAGTAAAGATACCAAAGAAGACCATGTCAAGACATGGCAATGGTAAGTTCTCAAGGGAATACACGAGAAAGACATCCTATAAGTCCATGTCAAGACATGACCTCGACATCAAGATGAGAAATTCCATGTAAAACCGTATCTAGGATATGGCTTTATCATCAAGTTATATATGGGTCAAGATCTAGTATCCTTGATTATTCACATAAATTCATCAGGCAAATGAGTAAAGCTCAAATGAGATAATAAGAAAGCTAAGTAAGCAAAGCTACTCTTAAGTTAGAAATGAGTATTGTCATGTTACGAATGATGAATGAAAGATTCTGATTATTATGTTAAAGTATACTGATCAATGTGATCAAGTGATACAGGTACCTTATTTACCTCACGAGTATGAGACTAGTAAGCATCATGAGATTTGTAAGAATCAATATGAGTAAGAAAGCTTTATAGCTGAAATTTATGATACCATTGCTTATGTCAAATGGTTTCTATTAATCAAGTATGTTGCTATGTGCATTATATGTAACGACCTAAATTTGGGCCTAGAAGAATTGGGCCCATTGGGCCTTGGGTGTAGGAGTGTTTAAAATTTTTAAGAACAAGAGAACGGCATTATTTCAAGTTGGACTTATTAGAAGGTGATTTTGGAAAGTTACGAGGCTTCTAGGAAGTTTCGGGTTCAAGTTAGGCTATAGGTAAATTTTTGTGTTTATGCACATAAGGGGGAGAAGGTAAGGGCTATCAAGACTTAAGGAAATAAGTGTGCATTTTTCTAGCACAAGGAGTCTATTGGTAAAGGTGGAAAATGGCGTGTGGAGTGTACTAATAGTCTGAGGTTCGAATCCCATCTATTGCATTTTTGAGTAAATTTTTGTGCTTCTCTTCCATGTGTCGGTCATGACTTTATTATAGTAAGAAAGACTTTTTATTGATGGAAAGATGGCTAAGGAATATCGTAAGAAGGAAGACTAGGGAAAATGAAGGAAAGAAATGAAGGAAAAAGGTAAGAGAAGGGCACATGTTGGCTGAATTTTAGGAGTTGCCAAGGGAAGGATTTTTTTTTGGTCAACATGCATCTTTTTGGCAAAGATGAAATCGGTTTTGGTAAGGGGGTATGCCGAATTTTGTTAGGCATTTCGAGGGGCTTTTGATTTCTTTTTGAAAATGTTTTCTTTGTTCATTTGGTACCTTTTTTTCCTTGCCTATAACCGAGACCATTTGAGAGCAATTCTCCTTTCTTCTTTTCATCTTTGCCATAGCTATCTTTAATCTTTTAACATTTTGGTGCTTACCTTCCAATCTTTTCCCTTGGTTACCGAAAAACAAGTCCCTCTTGTTGTTCATCTCCTTCATGGTATTAGCCAAAATTTTGACACTTCTTATGACAATCTCTTCTTTTCCTTCCTCATTATTTCTCCAACTCTTCTCTCATTTTCTTTAATCGATTTTACGTAGAGGCCGAATCATCCTTGTTCTTTTTCTCTAATAGTCGAACCACATAACACTATATCCCTTTTTCTTTTCTTTTTCTTTTGGGTGTTGGACACTCTCCCTTCCTTGGTCGAATCAGTAGAGTGTTAGCTTACACTCTTTTCATCTTTCTAGCCTTTGGCTTTTGGAAGAGGGTTGATAAGTAGAATCTTAAAGTACTTTATCGGAGGCCAATCGATCACCTATCTCTCGTAATAAGAGACTTAGATTGTTGGTAAGTGATATAGATTGTTAATCAATCGCAATACTTGGTTGAAGTTGTAAATTGGGCTTTGGACTAATTGTTGACTGATTGTAACTTTAGGTGTCGCGGAGAGTATCGTGTTACGAATTTCGAATAAGGTGTGTAATCCTGTACCCTTCCGAATACATGTTTGAAATGGTGTGTAATCTCACACCTCTCTGAATATTTGCATGAAATGTTTTGTGATTTGGTGGAAAGATCAAAAAATCAGAAATCGGCATCTATGACCACTCGGGCGTGCGTATGTTCGTAGTGGTAACCATATTTTGCAATGAAACAGTTTTTGGTTAGCAACAGTGACGTGATTTTGAAAAGTCACAAAAAATAGGAGAAAGGGAATTAAAAGGTGAATAAGGTATAGAATTAAAGCTTATTGTGTTTATTGTTATATGAAAGAATTAGAGTAGGAAGAGGTATTTTATATTCTGTAATATTTTAATTTTAGTGAAACTGGTTCTGAATGACTTCGTGGTTCCCTATTCTGTCTTGGAAAAATCATTACAAATTGTACAAAGTGAATTATGAGTTATAATTTATATGTATAGATTCCTTAGTGAGCCTATTTTCAATAGAAACAAGTGGGAGCAATATATGAAAATTGTACAATGAGATATTTGAATTTAAGTTAAGAGAGGTCAGAAACGTTGGTCAGTGAAACAGGGGAAAATTTAATGAATAAACGTACTAAACGGCTAAGCCACAAATTCTGGAAAACTTGTAGTAAGAAGATATATGAGTCTAGTTTCAAGAAAATTTTACGGATCAAAATTTTGAGTTTCCTAACTCGAGTTATAGTCAATTTTGTCAATATGACGCACATGGACAGTTTCAATTTTTATGCCCCAAATTAGTAGTTAAGTCTGGGGTTGCAAAATTATGAAAATACCCTCGATGGGTAAAATTACAAAAATAACTTTGGGTTGTGAAATTATCGAAATGCCCCTATGGGCTGAATTACGAAAATGCCCTATGGGATGAACTGCTAGAATGCTTTAGTGGGCCGAATTACAAAGTTCTATAATTAGCCTATTTACCGTAATAAGTTATTGGATTAATGATTATTGTACATATATGTGGATATTATGCTTTATTATGTATGTTGCATTTTACATATCGCATGGGTTGGGACAAATTGAATGAAGAGAAGTGTAGCCTAGTGGCATTGTCACAATTTGTTCATTAATGTACTTATGACTCTTGTGGCTCAGCCACAAATATTATAAAAAGCAGTTTGACTGCAACGTTTCTAGTGGCTCAGCCACAAATATATTAAAAATGGCAACTTGCCTGCGATTGGTGTGTTTGGCGGGGTGGGTTGACTTGATCCCCACAGGTGTGATGGGATGGTACGGGTGGTTTGTAGCGGATGGATTACTAGGATTGGTTGGGTTGCATACATTGCATATATATATTCTGTTATGTAAATGGGCTTCGGTTGCTTTAGTGGGTCAAATTACAAAGTTCTATAATTGGCCGATTTACCGTAATAAATTATTGGATTAATGATTGTTGTACATATATATGGATATTATGCTTTATTATGTATGTTGCATTTTACATATCTCATGGGTTAGGACAAATTGAATGAAGAGAAGTGTAGCCCGGTAGCATTGCCACAATTTGTTCATTAATGTGCTTATGACTCTGGTGGCTCAGCCACAAATATTATAAAAAGCAGTTTGACTGTAGAGTTTCCGGTGGCTCAGCCACAAATATATTATAAATGGCAACTTGCCTGCAATTGGTGTGTTTGGCATGGTGGGTTGACTTGATCCCCACAGGTGTGATGGGATGGTATGGGTGGTGTGTAGCAGATGGATTACTAGGATGGGTTGGGTTGCATACATTGCACATATATATATTCTGTTATGTAAATGGGCTTCACCCAAGATTATGCTTTATGGGCTCAGGCCCAAGATATTGCTTTACGGGTTCAGACCCAGTGGATGACAGTAAGGGGATTACGCACTAAGTTCTAATAACTCACCCCTCCTTCTTAATCCTTGCATGTAATACTCAGTGATGTGGACTTGGGTCATGGATAACTCGATGGAGGCCATACTTTGGAAATAATGTTTTCGAACATTAGTAAACTTCTTTACCGTTTTAATTCGTTACTTTTACTATTTTGGGTTTTAAAGTTGTAATAAGGCCTCTGGAATATGTTTTATTTTGCTTTACATTTAGACATACTTAATATCTTTCTTGAATTGTTTTAAATGTGGATTTTCTAAAATCATTAATAACGGTTTTTCAAAATTGATTAACAAATGGATTTTATAATAAATATGGAAAAATAATTTAACTTGGATTTTCTTCCGAAATTTTCAACATCATTTTCAAAAGTCACGATTTTAAGGTTCGCTAGTTCGATTTTCAATTTACCAATCAACCTCTTGAAATTAGTAGTATTTTATTGAATATCTATATTCAAAATCGGTTTTCTTAAACTATAACTAAATAACACCAACTTTAGTACAAACTCAAGTTCTTTAAACATTTTCTTCGCGTGACATACCAAATCTGGTCGTAACGTATGGGCCGAGTTTGGGGTGTTACATTTTATGGTATCAAAGCCCGATTGCAAAACTCGGCTGTGGTTTGGGTTCAAAAGCATTTTCCAAGCTGTATAAAGTTTTAATTTATAAATGCATGTTCTAAAGGAAGTATGGCACCATGGGTATCTGCACCAAGTCAAGTAAGTTTATGTTTTCATTTTGGAAATTATTATGGTATGACTGTAGAGATACTCTAGAGTTTCTAGCTTTAGGAGCTGAAACAATAGAGATTGAGACTTTAGGATACGTTTTGCAAAAACGACTTTACTTTCCATACTCCATAAAACATTGTTTAATAAACGTTGAATAGTATACTGATCCATAAGACTCTTAATAAGATTAAGTCGATTTAGTGAACATGAGCACTAGAGGACATGGACGCGGTGGGCGTAGCTGTGGTAGAGGCCGAGGTGCTAGAGCTGGATCTTTAGCACCGAGACATGTGCCTGAAAGGGAGGCGTCGAAATAGCCAGTCGCTGAGACGGGGTCTTATGATGGAGCTGGGGCTGATGAGCTGACTCAGTTAGTTAAGGAGGTACTGGAGAAGGTTAAAAGAATCGGTGAGGCACTTCAAGTTGGGTGCATGGACTGTAAGAGGAAAGGAGATTGCATTTTTTAGGGTCGTATTCTCGTTCCGTAAAAGCGTGTTAAGGCACGCCAAAACTTTTCGACTTGCGATTATTGTAGAAGGCGTCATCCGGGTGAGTTTGATCGTGTCAAACAGTCGAGTTTTAATTTTATAAAAGAGTGATCGAACCTGTAGACTGACTGCGACAGCGATATAGGCAAGTGCACCTATTTTACAGTAGTATAGCTCATGCAAGAATATCTTATCGAACCCAATGGAACCTAAAAGTACTACTACTCACTTTCTTTCTATTATTTAGCCTGAAATATGGAGTGATTGGTTTATAGAACTAATGAAAAAAAAAAACTAAACTAGATGCAAAGACAAAAGAATGAATTGGAGAAAGACTCTAAGAAAACTCAGTTGATGAAGACGAAACCCTCGGGAAGAATCCACCTATGACTTCAGTTATTATTTATTCCCCAAACCATATGATTTCTTTACTTAGCTTGATCTGTGAGACTCCCTAACCTATATTAAACCCTCTCTCGAAGTGAATAACGTCTAACCTTAAGTTAATTAGTGGAACTCTCCTTCTCTTATAATAACCCCCTAAGGAAGCAGAAAATCGATCAATGGATTCCCATATTAGGTTTCACCCTAATATGGCAAAATCTCGTAACCTTATCTCTAGGTGCCCGATCAACTCCGCTCAATTATGCTAGATCTACTCTTTGGTAGGGTCTATTCCTCCTCCACCTAAGCACATCAGATTGAATTAAGCAACATAATTAAGAAAAAACTAAGTACTTATCATATAATTTAGAAATAAAATAACAAAATCCATCATAGGTTTCATCCCTTTCAGGTATCTGAAGGGTTTAGTTCATAACTAAATACGAGAACATCTCAAGAGTAAAGATAAAACAAAACATAAGAAATCCCTAAAACCCCCTGAAGGAATTAAAGGAGAGATCCTCCGTCTTGAATGGAGCCCTGGCTTCTTGAGATGGATCAACTGGCTATCTTCGAGTGACTCCCTAAAAGATGAATGCTTCGGCAAAAAGCCTATGCTAAAAAGCTCCTCTTCAATGTCTGCCTTGGGTTGTTTATATAGGCTTTGGAATGCTATACTTGGCTCCTAAGTATCTCCTAAGTATCCAAATCTAAGTGAAATTGCTCTCTCCCGCGGCAGGGGCACGTCCATGGCACACACCCATGTAACTCGTTTGGGCTATGTCTCGATTCTGTCGTTTTGGGCACGGCAGTGTGAGTCAGGATTCAGGCCGTGCTTCAGGTCTATCAATTTGGGCACGACCATGTAGATCACCAGGCACGTCCGTGTGATCAATGGATTCTGCATGGCCGTGTGTTACGTAGTTCAGGCTGTGCTCTAGGTAATTGGCGAGGCACGGTCGTGTCGGCTTTGGGCCAGGCCGTGTTGATTGCTTGCTAAAGCCCAATTACTCCGTTTTAAGCCTGTTTTGCATTCTTTTTATCCTCGAGTGCTTTCCTGAGTATAAACATGAAAAGAAAAGATTAAAAGCACCTTTTTACATAAATCAAGGGCTAAATCATCCAAAAGCATACTAAATATGGGGTTAAAATATGTTACTTTTACGGTTTATCAAATACCCTCACACTTAAGCTTTTGCTTGTCCTCAAGCAAAATTCTCAACTTACAATTAAAATGAACTTTCCATAATTTATAATTCCTATCGACAATGTCTCATCATAATTCATAGATAATTTATACATGGATAGTTCAACTCAAAGAACCCTAAAGATTCAATTACAATAAGTCATACCTTTATATCATGAAAACATAGGTATCTCCCCTTATCTAAGTGAATACCTTTAATTCAAAATCGATAAGGACTGACATCCTCACTAAAGATTCACTCAAATAACTCAAAGGTGTTTAAGGATCAAGAATAAGCACTCTAAGTCGAACTTGAAAAATTAATACCATAGGCTTGCCTGAAAATCAAATCTCCACCACTGTATATGAGATGATACACAGATCAAAAGGTCTTTAATCAGGGTTGTAACGGGGCTAAGGTTAAGGGTGTGGATACAGGCTGAATTAGAGGTTTAGAATCAAGATTGACTTGACAAATTTCCTAACTAGAAACACTAAACTAAATATGAATATTTACTTGAATGAAAACTAATAATACCACTATTGATAATTGCTCTATAATAAAAAGTATTTTGATAATACTTTAATCTGAGCTTTTTCTTTAACAATTGGTAACCTCTTTTATATACTAATATTAAATATACTTGGATTTTTTTTTAAGAATAAACTAAAATAAGCATAATAGAAGGAACTTTGGTGATTGAAATAACCTAATTCGGCAATAGATCAAACCAATTCTCGATAGAGGGGTAGTCAAAGGAATGTTGATAACAAATACAAAGGGATTTTGGGTTAATATTAGTGGGTGAGTCAATAAAAAAATTGTTAGGATTCAATAGGGTTCACTAGGGGTTAATTTGTATGGGTAGGCTTTTTAGTGGAGTGAATAGGTTAACACCTAGGTGCCTTTATCATCTCTGTATATCAAATCAAAAGTGTGGTCCCGACATGTATAAACGAGGCAAGTTCTAGAATAACAGTTCACAGTTGACACACTCATAATCAATAAGTGAGCACAAAAAAGGGTATATGCTCTATAAGGCTTAAAATCTCACAAAAAATTATGGGTGTTTTGACATCAATCCTTATAAATTTTGAACTTCAAGGTGATACTCAAATTAGGTTCAACAACCTATCAATTTTAATTTTTAGAAACTAGACTTATCATGCTCGATTCTCTGGTATTCTTCAAATTTAATTATCAATGCACAATTAACTAAGACTTATTCAAAAACATATCAATGAAGATCATAAATCATTAGAAGTTTCATCCTAATTAGTAATATGAGAAAAATACTTAAGATCAAGACTAATTTTAGGGTTTTGAGAATTATACAAAAAGTTAAGCACTATTACCCCCACACTTAAGATGTACATTGCCCTCAATGTACAAAGATAGATAATGATAATTAGATGCCAAATCAAAAAGAGGAGTGGGGAAAGTAATACTCCCTGAAATCTGGATGATCTCGAAGTTTGCATGTGTAAGGTGTGTAATTCTGCAAAGTCACTTTGTTAATGAGCTTGTAGTATATAATTGGTTAGGGATTCTTAAGAAATTAGATAGCTAATGGTAAATGAGAGGAAAGGAAAAAATTTTTTAATACTAGTAAAATTTCAAATTTAAATGCAACATCAAATGAAAAGTTTTAAAATAAAGGAAGTAAATGATAGATATATGTAAGAGAGGATTCAGAGGTCCTCATCGTCGACTGGATTCTGTGGCGGTGTTGGTGGTGATATGTGGAAGTGATGGCAGATTTGCTGAAGGGTAGCCTCGATCCCACCAAAATGTCGAGCAGTGTCAGTAAACTGTTGGGTGTAGTACTGCTCAAACTGTGTGAGGTGTGCAGAGATATCTGCCATTGAAGCTGCTGGATAGGATGGCTGCTGGCTTAGGACTGGTGGGACATCATCAGTAATGTCCTCAAGCACCTCCTCGTTTGTGGCAAGTCTGTATTGAGGGGGATCAGTGCCTCGACGGTGCTTGATCATCTTCATGTGGAGCATCGTTTGAATGCCTTGAGGTGCCATGTTCCCTATCAGTGTGAGAGAGGCAATCTGATTGTCGGTGTTGAAAAGATCGAAATGTCGGGCTAGTCTCGTGATGTAAGGCCCCATTGATAGGATTCCTTTCCTGTGCTGATCAGTTTGGTGCTGTAATGCGCATGCAATGAAGTATGCCACGTCAAAAACATGTCCTTCGGACATGCATGATAAGAAATAAACATCTTGTTTGTTGACGACACCGGTGCTTTCTTTGCGACCTGTAATAGTATAAGCAAGGATAGCATGAAGATACCTGAGAGCTGGAAGAAGGGCAGTCGCTTTGGAGCGACTTGGGTTGTAGTCACGTTTAATGGGTTGTAAGTTGTGCCAACATGCGATAGGGGTGCAGTGGAGTTCTCTATTTAACTCAAAAAGTGGATTTTCTTCTATAAATTTCAGCGTATAAAGTCCGAGTGTCGATCCAAATTGAGGTACGCTTAGTCGACGTACTGTGCCCCCTAGGCAGAATTGAATTGTGCCGGCATCATCAAATTGTGTCAATACTGTATGTAGGGTGAATGTGGCACAGAACTCGAGAGTGAGTTCCAAGTATGTGGGTTCTACGATCGCAAAAAATTGCTCCCATGGTTCCGTTGAGATGAGAGCTTGAACATCTCCAGCGAGTCCGACTTGTTGTAGGGCATTCCAATCGATGCATCTACTGGTTCCGAGGGGTCTATCCCGAAATACTTTATATCGTTCTTCCTGATTTGGTTGAGGAATCTAAGGAATGGGTGTCGGAGTTTGGTGGAGGCATTTATGGATGATGATCCGGGCCCCTTCCTTTTCTTGCTTGGGACGGCTCTTTTAATGCGTGATGACGACATAATACCTGAAAAATACTTCCTTTATATAAGCAAGAATTTTCCTAAAAAATAATCAAAAATCAATAGCCAATTTAAATATTTCTTCAATAACAAATACTAAAATCAGCAAACCTCAAAACAACATTACAGTTAATAACTAGTATTTCATTATTCATTAGACTAATTCCTAACTAAAATCATGGTTAATAAAATAATAAAGTTCATGGAACCAAACATGTTGCATAAAAATCATGATTTTAACTGCGATTTGCATTAGAACATCAATTCTTCCATGAGGTGAGGCAATAAAATCTAACATGTGTTAATAGTAAATCAGACAATGCGTTAAATAGTGGAAATCAATAATAAAAATAGATTAGAGCAACCAAAAGAAAAATAAAACAACCAAGAAAATAAAGAATCATGTTTTAATAAAGACTTAGACAAGAATGAAAATAAACTTAAACAATATGAATTAAATCTAAAATCAAACAAAACATAAGACAAAATATGCAAAATGTGAAGGAAAAAGAACCGAGCGCGGTGGTGCTTAGCGAAACCGCAGTAGAGGCACTGGCGGTGGTGCTAGGTTCTTCAGCGTGGGCACGACCTGGTAAGGGTTTGTGCTATGGGCATGTGGTTGGTTTTGATTAGTATTTTGAGAAGAATGATTAGAAAGAAGTGAGTTGGAGGGAGGTCGGTGATTTGGTGGCCTGATTGAAGAAGTGGAGGTGTTGGAATCTGATTTTAGGGTTTGGGCTTGGGGAAGAGGACGGTTATTTTTATAAATAGGGTCTAAGGCACTGTCTTTCTACACGCTCGTGCCATTTTAAACTTGCCCGTGCTTTTCGTGATTTTGGGTTTTAGGCGCGTTTAGATGGGTTTACCATGGCTGTGTCGATGTTTGCCATGCTCGTGTTTTAATTCACACGGTTGGGTCGAATGGGCATGTGAAGCCCGTGCATTATAAGTCAGTATGTTCGCACGGCCGTAGGCACAGCCGTGTTCTAGCCGTGCTCAATAAGTCAGTAGCTTCACACGGTCGGGGGGAACGACCGTGTCTATCACGTGCTTGATAAGTCAGTAACCTCGCACGTTTGAACGGCACAGGCGTGTCTTATATCGTAGCCTGTGTTTGTTTGAAATGAATTTTTCCCTGTTTGTGCACGGATCCCGCCACGCCCGTGGTGTGTCCCCTGCCTTAAACACGGTTGTTGGCACGCCTGTGTTCAAGGTTGTGTTAATAACCTGCATTTTTGTTAGATCATTTTAGAAATTTTAGAAAGACCAAGTCAATGTTAGTATGTTAGCACTCGGGTTGCCTCTCGAGAAGCGCTTGTTTATAGTCTTAAGCTAGACTTTCCCTATTTTCGATATTAAAGGAGGGTTCATGGAGCAAAAGCTCCTCTCTGATATTTCCGGGATCTACACCATTATAAATTTTAAGTTGGTGACCATGTAACACCCCAAACCCGGTCTATCGTCGAGACTAGATTTGGTTTGTTACATGGTTCGAGCTATTCTTAAATCTTTAATGAGTTGAAAATCTACAATTTATATCTGAGGTTTAAAATTTGAAGAGTATTTGATTTTGATAAATATTTGAAACATTAGTAGAAAATCATTGTATTATTAAAAACAGTTAGGAGATTTGTTAAAGAGTTAACAATAAAAGAATTATTTATAAAAGAATTTCATATACTTGAAAACCCAAATTTATTTTTATAAAGCATCATATAATCATAGCCCATGATTTATAAGTCCAAAATAAAGTTTAAATTTCAAACACACATAAAATCCATAAGTTATTTATAGAGGCCATTTATTACAACATCCCAAAATAGTAAAAATAATTATTAAAAGTTCGAGTTTTAAATAACCCATATTTAGCAGTATGGCCTCCACGAAGTCATCCTCAGCACAAGTCCACATCAATTTCCATTACACGAGAAGGAAAGAAATTAAAGGGTGAGTTACTTAGAACTCAATGTGTAACTCACTTACCACCATTATTGGGCGATTGTCAAGATATTATCTTTGGGCTTGAGCCCAATTCAAATTCAACAATACATCATGAATTTAAAATAATTAATAATGCATGAAAATGTAATTCCCAACCCAAACCTACTATCCATCCGCTAACACCCCGTACCAACCATCACACCTGTGGGATCAAGTCAACCCACCCCGCCATCACACCAATCGTAGGCATTAAGCCTTTTTATAATTGTGGCATAGCCACGAACTAGAGCAATAAGCCGATATTGTGGCGAAACCATAGAACTAGAGGCAATAAGCGGATATTGTGTGAAACCATAGAACTAGAGCAATAAGCGATATTGTGGCAATGGCCATTCTTCTCTTCATATATCCCACCCATGCAATTATACATGTACTTTAAAATATAAAATTTATTAACAATACATAACATGGTGGGTTTAACAATAACATTTCATTTGGCCCATAATTATAGCAATTTGTCTATTTAGCAATTTAGTGGGCTTTGGCCCATTTAACAAACTAGAGTATTTTGGCTAAATTTTAACGAACTAGAGTGTTTTGGCCCATTTTCACGAACTAGAGTAATTACGGCCCATTTTCACGAACTAGAGTAATTACGGCCCGTTTTCACGAACTAGAGTATTTACGGCCCATTTTCACGAACTAGAGTATTTACGGCCCATTTTCACGAACTAGAGTATTTACGGCCCATTTTCACGAAACATCCAATTTTCAAAATAACAATTAATTTCTCGAGGGCGTTTTCGTAATTTTCACGGTTTAGTCATTTTTACGCATTTTCGTCAAAATATAAATTTTTACGTTTTACCGATCTAATCGCTTTTACGATTTACTTCCATACTGAAATTTGACATCAACCAAAATAATGAGTGTGAAATTACACACCTCGATACCGTGAGTATTAACCCTTCTCGCTCCTCGGCACCTAAAATATATTTTGATTCGTTAGTCAACTAACTCGTAAAAATAAATCTTAATCGATAATGGATCCAAAATCTTACCCTCTTGATTTTGAATCACTTCGATTTTCGGTTTTGCCTCGCTTATCGATTCACTAGCGAGAATCCACCAACATATAACGACTCGAGGTTCGTACTACTTGAATAATGGACTTCTTTGGAAGATGGCCCACAACCGGTGGAAAATCCCGATTGCGAAACCGCTCTTCGTTTGAATGGGGATTTACAGATCCACCCTCTTACGATAACTAAACACCGCCTTTTCTTCCCTATCTTGTGATCTTCAAGATCCAAAAGAATTTAGTTAGATCTAAAATAATATCAATAATACTAGAGATTTAAAGAGTAGGATTTCCTTACCAAAATGAAACGTTTCCAACGTTTCTCCCGATCACTTGAATTCCAATCTCGTTATTGCACTAAATAATAACGAAAAGCGTTATTAGTATGAATGCTATATCAATCCAAAAGACCCTCAATTAACCAATGATATTCGCCATAAAATCACTAATCAATTAATCGAAAATGGAGAGGAACCCTTACCTACTTCCCGTACGAAAAGAAAGATTAAGAATGATGTTTAATTGATGGAAGATTCGGCTATAAATGATTAAGAATGGAAAAATAATTTTTGGCTTATAGGCACAATAACATTGACCAAGAGAGTGAAGATGGAGAATTTTCGATTGGAAAAGAAATAATATAAGAACGAAAGGATGATGGTGATGTTGTTTTGGTTTCAAGGAGATTAGAAGAAAAGAAAAGAAAATATGAACTTTAGGTCTTTGGTATATTCGGCCATGGCAAAGAAAAGAAAAGATGTTTCTTTTTGGTATAGATGATTTGGCACAAGAAGAAAAGGCACAAAGATTTGGCTATCAAGATAAGCAAAAGGAATGACCAAATGGTCACAAAATTTTGGCTTTACCAAATGCAAAAATCGGCCAAGAGGGATGTTGAAAGGAGAAAACAAAGAAAATCGCACAATGTGCAAAGAATAACCAAAGAGAAAAGAATGAGATTTTAGCCAAACTAACAAAATTTTGGCTCTCCTCCCCTACCAATATTGCAGTCCGACATATGGTCAATTGGCCATTATTTCTTTCCAAATTTTCCCTAGATAAGTGCCTTATGTCCCCCTATCTTTCCTTAAACTTTTGATTCCATACCATATGTTAGTTGTTACCTTAATCCATTGATACACTAACCAAAAATACATGGTCAACACCTTCCTTATATGTCCCTTGCTTGACACTTCCTAGCCATGAGCAGAAAATTAAAACAAAAATTTTATCTAGGTGCTATACAAGGATTGAACCTCTTCCCTCTTACTTGAACCCATGCGCCAACTCCACCATGCCATATGCTCATTTTATGACACTTTTAGCACATAATTTAGCTTAAGTCTTAATCACCTTTGTTTCACTTCAATAAATTCCCAATAATAAATTTTATTCTTCTCCAAATTATGCTTTACCTCTCTAGGACTTTAATAAACACTAAAATAAAAGTAAAATTTTTTCCTTTAAAATCTAAACACCAAAATCATGCCAATTTAAATACTCGGATTTTTAGGGTGTTACAACTCTACCCTCCTTAAAGAAAATTTCGTCCTCGAAATTTACAGTTGAAAAAGGTGAGGGTATTGTTGCGAATTGCATCCTCTGGCTCCCACGTAGCTTCTTCCACTCGTGGTTACGCCATAGAACTTTGACTAACGGCACGATTTTCTTCCTTAATACCTTGACATCTCGGTCTAGGATTTCCTTTGGTTCTTCTTCAAAAGACAAATCGAATTCAGCTCCAATTCTTCTCTGGGTATAATGTGCAAAGGATCCGATCTATAACGCCTCAACATGGAAACATGAAAGACATTATGAATTTGGTTTAACTCCGGAGGTAACTCAATCGATATGCCTTTGGACCAACCCGCTTCATCACACGATAAGGTCCAATATATCTAGGACTTAGCTTGCCCTTCCTTAGAATCGAAGATCTTTTTCCAAGGAGATACCTTCAAGAAAACCCGATCTCCACACTATACTCGATGTCCCTCGCTTCAGATCTGCGTCGACTTACATCTATCGAGGCTTCTTTCAACCGTGCTCGAATAACTTTTACCTTATCCTCGGTCTCGAGATATCATCTCGGGACCTAACATCATCTTTCGCCAACTCGGTCCAACAAATAGGAGAGCGACACTTACGACCATACAATGCCTCGTAAGGTGCCATCGAATGCTAGATCGATAGTTGTTGTTATCTGTGAATTACGCGGTGGTAGATAATCCTCCCAACTACCCTCAAGTCGATTACATCCTCTTAACATGTCTTCCAATATCGAATTATTCTCTCGATGACCATCGACCGAGGATGAAAAGCCGTCTTGAAATTCAACTTTGTTCCCAAGGCTTCATGCGGCGCTTTCGAATCGTGATGTAAACCTAGGGTCCTATCCGATATAATAGATCTTTGGTACCCCATGTAACCTCACAATTTCGGATCGTAAAGTTTCGCCAATTTACGCAATGAATAATCCGTCTTAGCGGCAAGAAATGAGCGGTCTTAGTCAACCGATCAACAATTACCCAAACGGAATTTTTCTTAGCAGGTGTTAACGGTAACCCACTAACAAAATCCATAGTTATCCTCTCCCATTTCCAAAGAGGAATCTTTATCGGTTGTAACAATCCAGACGGTAATTGATGTTCTGCCTTTACTTGCTGACAAGTCAAACATTTTCCCACGAACTCAGTAATCTCACGCTTCAACCGCCACCAATCTCATTCACGGAGATCTCGATACATCTTATTTCCTCGGGATGCATAGCATAAGGCTACTATCGCCTCCAGAGAATCGGTTGCCTCAAATCTAGATCCTTAGGCATGCATACTCTCCCTCGAAAACACAACACACCTTCCGTGTTTATTCCAAAATCCTCAATTTCACCATTTTCAACTTGCCGAAGTAAAGGTCCCAACTTCTCATCTGATGTCTGTTTTTCCTTGATTTGTTCTAGCCATAGCGGCTTCACAAGTTACGCTAACAAGCGCCATCCTCGTCTGAGACTCAAATGGGCAAGCAGAGCTCTTAATTCAGATATCGCCTATACGACTTAACGCGTCGGCTACCACGTTAGCCTTTCCAGATGGTATTCAATGGAGAAATCGTAATCTTTCAACAATTCTACCCATCTTCTTTGTTTTAAATTCAACTCCTTACGGGTAAGGAGGTATTTAAGACTCTTGTGATCCGTGTAGATTATGGACTTCTCACCATAGAGATAGTGCCTCCAAATCTTTAGAGCAAAGACAACGGCGACTAACTCTAAATCATGAGTAGGGTAGTTTACTTCGTGTGGTCTCAATTGACGAGAAGCATAGGCCACCACCTTTCCATTTTGCATCAACACACAACCTGGACGTGTGAGGCGCATCACAATAAGCAGTGAATTCTTTTCCGACCTCGGGTTGAATCAAAGCTGGAGCTTCGTCGGGATCTTCTTCAATTTCTCGAAACTCTCTTCTTGCTTTTCGGTCCGGATATCTGAGCTCCTTTCGCATTGAGTTTAGTTAGGGTGCGACAATCAAGCGAAAACCCTCTACAAAAGCGTCTATAGTATCCGGTAAACCAAGAAACTCCAATTTCACTCATCGATGTTGGTGGTTTCCAATCGAGAATAGCCTCAATTTTCCGAGGATCCACCCTTATTCCTTGGTGATACTACATGACCAAGGAAAGTCACCTCCTTTAGCCAAAATTCGCATTTACCAAATTTGGCATACAATTGCTTATCACGAAGTAATTGTAATACTATCCGCAAATCTTTGGTCATGTTCCTCCTCACTTCTCGAATAAACCAATATATCATCTATGAACACTACCACAAACCGGTCTAAATATGGTTGAAAGACTGGTTCATCATGTCCATAAATGCATTTGGTGCATTGGTTAATCAAGCGGCATCACTACAAACTCATAGTTGTAAAATAGCGGTCCGAAATCTTTGTCTTATAGATGTCCGCTTCTTTCACCTTAAGTGGTGATAACCCGACCTTAAATCAATTTTGAGAAAAGCTGAAGCTCCTTCAATTGATCAAGCAGATCGTCAATTCTCGGCAGAGGATACCGATTCTTGATCGTCAATTTATTCAATATGTCGTAGTCAATGCACATACGCATCGATCCATCCTTCTTCTTGACGAACAAAGCGGGTGCTCCCACGGAGACACACTTGGTCGAATGAATCCCGATCCGGCAATTCTTGAATTTGAGCTTTGAGCTCACCAACTCCTTGGTGCCATTCTATAGGGAGCAATGGACCTTTGGGCCGTCCGAGCAAAAGCTCAATGCCAAATTCTACTTCTCGATCCGAGGTATACGGGAAGTTCTTCAGAAATACATCGGAAATTCCTTCACCGTCCTCACATCATTCACGGATAATTCCTTGGCATCCACAAGACAGATAAAGGCTAGGAATGCCCGTACCCTTCCGCACCAACTTCTCCGCTTTTAATGCAGATACCACATTTGCGGATAGTTCTTTCGTTCACCAATCATTATGATTTCCTTATCATCCGGGGTCCTTATCGACATTCGTTTTCAAAGACAATCCAATTGTGCCCGATGGTTAACCAACAGGTCCATGCCCGAATGAGATCGAACTTCATGAAAGGTAGTTCCATCAAATTTGCTAAGAATACTTCCTCTTGGATTTTTAAGGGCACGTCTTTAAATATTTTATTAACGATTCTTGTTGTCTAAAGGGTGATTCTTGTCATCTCATTTTCGATAATTTGATTCTAAATTGATTTCAGACATGGCACTAGATACATATGAATGAGTAGAGCCAATATCTATTAAGGCAATAACAGTACATCAAAAATGAAGAACGTACAGTTATCACATCAGTGCATTGCCGTCTTGCGGCGTCTAGCGCATAAACCGATCCGTCGTCTTGCATCGCATTTCCTCTATTACCATTGCCTCGACCGGTGCACCTTGACCACGACCAGCCCCATTACCACCACGACACGGTCCACGACCTCTCGGTGGTCATTGATTACCCGCCATTTGTGCATCCTTATTACGGACTTCTTGAGTCGTATCCATTCGTCGAGGACAACTTTTGTCTTGATGTTCCATTGAACCGCATTTGTAGCATGCACCGTTTTCCTCAACATTCCCAAAATGCCTTTTCCCACACTCGGTGCAATCTCGACTTGATTATTTGTTCTGGGGTTACGCCTTGGGCGATTCATCATTAGGGGTTTCTTTTGGAATCTCTTGGAAGAACCAGATCTTGTGTCTCTCTCTTGTTTGGGATCTTTCTCGGTTACTGCGTTCGAGTTCTTAGCCTCTTGGCTATTTTAGCCTTCTCCACGAGTGGAAAAATTTCTAACTTGTTGCGAGCAATCGAACCCTCACTCATCATTAAGTCCATCCTCGAAGCGTACACTACGTTCATGATCTGTTGCTACAATTGTCCGGGCATAACGGCTCGGGACGTAAAACTTCGACCTCATATCTCGCCACGGTCTTACTTCCTTGGACAAGATTTAAAATTCCTTCCTTGACGTCTACATAGCTCGTTCAACGTCTTTCCTTGGAAGGCGGTTTAAAGAATTCCCGATTAATCGATGCGGCTTGGTGCCTTCTCGAGCGATAAGCCACCACCGATCGCCTCATCTCTCAATAAGGATCTGACTCCTTTTAGTTTTTGCTCGGTAGTGCATTCCATATCATCCATGATCCGTTCCACGACTTGAGCCAAGATTCGCCACATTCGAGCTACACGAGACTCCTCACGAAAACTTCGCATTATTTGCCTTAAGTCGCTCTGAAATTGACCCACGAGTTGTTGGCCCAATTCTAGTTCAGTGACCCTTTCCAAGACTTCGTAGCATTGCTTGAGTCAATGCATGATCTTCTTCCATGTGATCGCGTGATCGGTCTCACTTTCTATTGGCGCTTGGTCGTCCACTTACAGCATATGATTTGGTGCTTGATTGCAAGCACCTCGGCCTCTACCACTACCACGTCTACCGCGTCCACGACCACGTCCTCTTGTACTCATGATTGCTTGTTCGTTTATCGATTACAAGTTTTATGAATCGTAGATTTTGTTTGGTGTTTATTAACGATATTTTATGAGATTTGAGATATAAAGTTGTTTTTCGCAACATATCCTATAGTCTCAATCTCTACGCTTTTCACTTCTAAAACTAGAAGTTCTAGAGTGTTCCTATGATCTTATCATAGTAATCATTAAACAATAATACTTACTTGACTTGTCATGGGATGCTTGTGGTGCCATCTTGATCTTTAAAATATCATCGAACGTTTTCATACGAAATTATTTTTGAACCCAAACCACAGCCAAGTTTTTGAAACTGGCTCTGATACCACTAAATGTAACACCCCAAACCCAGTCTATGCGTCGAGACTAGATTTGGTTTGTTACATGGTTCGAGCTATTCTTAAATCTTTAATGAGTTGAAAATCTACAATTTATATCTGAGGTTTAAAATTTGAAGAGTATTTGATTTTGATAAATATTTGAAACATTAGTAGAAAATCATTGTATTATTAAAAGCCGATTAGGAGATTTGTTAAAGAGTTAACAATAAAAAGAATTATTTATAAAAGAATTTCATATACTTGAAAACCCAAATTTATTTTTATAAAGCATCATATAATCATAGCCCATGATTTATAAGTCCAAAATAAAGTTTAAATTTCAAACACACATAAAATCCATAAGTTATTTATAGAGGCCATTTATTACAACATCCCAAAATAGTAAAAATAATTATTAAAAGTTCAGAGTTTTAAATAACCCATATTTAGCAGTATGGCCTCCACGAAGTCATCCTCAGCCCAAGTCCACATCAGTTTCCATTACCTGAGAAGGAAAGAAATTAAAGGGTGAGTTACTTAGAACTTCGATGTGTAACTCACTTACCACCATTATTGGGCCAGATTGTCAAGATATTATGCTGGGCTTGAGCCCAATTCAGAATTCAACAATACATCATGAATTTAAAATAATTAATAATGCATGAAAAATGTAATTCCCAACCCAAACCTACTATCCATCCGCTAACACCCCCGTACCAACCATCACACCTATGGGGATCAAGTCAACCCACCCCGCCATCACACCAATCGTAGGCATTAAGCCTTTTTATAATTGTGGCATAGCCAAGAACTAGAGGCAATAAGTCGATATTGTGTGAAAGCCACCGAACTAGAGGCAATAAGCCGATATTGTGGCGAAGCCATAGAACTAGAGGCAATAAGCCGATATTGTGGCAACTGGCCATTCTTCTCTTCATATATCCCACCCATGCAATTATACATGTACTTTAAAATATAAAATTTATTAACAATACATAACATGGTGGGTTTAACAATAACATTTCATTTGGCCCATAATTATAGCAATTTGTCTATTTAGCAATTTAGTGGGCTTTGGCCCATTTAACAAACTAGAGTATTTTGGCTAAATTTTAACGAACTAGAGTGTTTTGGCCCATTTTCACGAACTAGAGTAATTACGGCCCATTTTCACGAACTAGAGTAATTACGGCCCATTTTCACGAACTAGAGTATTTACGGCCCATTTTCACGAATTAGAGTATTTACTACCATTTTCACGAACTAGAGTATTTACTGCCCATTTTCACGAAACATCCAATTTTCAAAATAACAATTAATTTCTCGAGGCGTTTTCGTAATTTTCACGGTTTAGTCATTTTACGCATTTTAAGTCAAAAATATAAATTTTACGTTTTACCGATCTAATCGTTTTACGATTTACTTCCATACCGAAATTTGACATCCAACCAAAATAATGAGTGTGAAATTACACACCTCGTCCGTGAGTATTAACCCTTCTCGCTCCTCGGCACCTAAAATATATTTTGATTAGTTAGTCAACTAACTCGTAAAAATAAATCTTAATCGATAATGGATCCAAAATCTTACCCTCTTGATTTTGAATCACTTGATTTTCGGTTTTGCCTCGCTTATCGATTCACTAGCCGCCGAGAATCCACCAGCGTATAATTGCTCGAGGTTCGTACTACTTGAATAATGGACTTCTTTGGAAGATGGCCCACAACCCGTGGAAAATCCCGATTGCGAAACCGCTCTTCGTTTGAATGGGGATTTCTGATCCACCCTCTTACGATAACTAAACACCGCCCTTTTCTTCCCTATCTTGCGGTCTTCAAGATCCAAAAGAATTTAGTTAGATCTAAAATAATATCAATAATACTAGAGATTTAAAGAGTAGGATTTCCTTACCAAAATGAAACGTTTCCAACGTTTCTCCCGATCACTTGAATTCCAATCTCGTTATTGCACTAAATAATAACGAAAAGCGTTATTAGTATGAATGCTATATCAATCCAAAAGACCCTCAATTAACCAATGATATTCGCCATAAAATCACTAATCAATTAATCGAAAATGGAGAGGAACCTTACCTACTTCCACTATCGAAAAGAAAGATTAAGAATGATGTTTAATTGATGGAAGATTGGCTATAAATGATTAAGAATGGAAAAATAATTTTTGGCTTATAGGCACAATAACATTCGCCAAGAGAGTGAAGATGGAAGAATTTTCGATTGAAAAGAAATAATATAAAACGAAAGGATGATGGTGATGTTGTTTTGGTTTCAAGGAGATTAGAAGAAAAAGAAAGAAAATATGAACTTTAGGTCTTTGGTATATTCTACCATGGCAAAGAAAAAGAAAAGATGTTTCTTTTGGTATAGATGATTTGGCACAAGAAGAAAAGGCACAAAGATTTGGCTATCAAGATAAGCAAAAAGGAATGACCAAATGGTCACAAAATTTTGGCTTTACCAAATGCAAAAATCGGCCAAGAGGGATGTTGAAAGGAGAAAACAAAGAAAAATCTGCACAATGTGCAAAGAATAACCAAAGAGAAAAGAATGAGATTTTAGCCAAACTAACAAAATTTTGGCTCTCCTCCCCCTACCAATATTGCCGTCCAGCATATGGTCAATTGGCCATTATTTCTTTCCAAATTTTCCCCTAGATAAGTGCCTTATGTCCCCCCTATCTTTCCTTAAACTTTTGATTCCATACCATATGTTAGTTGTTATCTTAATCCATTGATACACTAACCAAAAATACATAGTCAACACCTTCCTTATATGTCCCTTGTCGAGCACTTCCTAGCCATGAGCAGAAAATTAAAACAAAAATTTTATCTAGGTGCTATACAAGGATTGAACCTCTTCCCTCTTACTTGAACCCATGCGCCAATCTCCACCATGCCATATGCTCATTTTATGACACTTTTAGCACATAATTTAGCTTAAGTCTTAATCACCTTTGTTTCACTTCAATAAATTCCCAATAATAAATTTTATTCTTCTCCAAATTATGCTTTACCCTCTCTAGGACTTTAATAAACACTAAAATAAAAGTAAAATTTTTTTCCTTTAAAATCTAAACACCAAAATCATGCCAATTTAAATACTCAGATTTTTAGGGTGTTACAGACCATTTACCTTGAATATGCCTTTTGTGGGATGAGTTACTTCAATGGTGCCGTATGGAAAGATTGTTTTGATCATGAATGGGCCTGACCATCTTGACTTTAGTTTTCCCAGGAATATTTTAAGCCTTGAATTGTATAGTAGGACCAGGTCTCCTACTTCGAATTGTTTTGATCGCTTGAGACGAGCATTGTGGCATCGCTTTGTTGCTTCATTGTACATTTTTGAGTTTTCATAGGCTTCTGTCCTCCATTCATCCAGCTTGTCCATCTGCATCATTCTTCTCTTTCCTGCTATTGTGAAGTCGGTATTCAAAAATTTTGTTGCCCAAAAGCTTTATGTTCTAGCTCAAATGGTAGATGACAACTTTTCCTGTATACAAGTTTGTATGGGGATGTTCCTAGAGGTGTTTTGAATATTGTTCTGTAGGCCCATAAAGCATCATCTACCTTAACTGCCCAATCTTTTCTATTTGATTCAACCATTTTTTCTAGGATGCGCCTAAATAATTTGCAATATTTGCAAACCATGGTACTTTAGAATACGTTAAAGAAAAGAGTTGTTCTTCAAGAAACGAATAATTTATTTCTTGTTCATCAAGCTTTTTGGTGTGTGGATTTTCGAGTCTTGAGAGGTGATCTGCCGCCAGATTCTCAGCTCCCTTCTTATCCTGTATTTCTAGATCAAATTCCTGTAAGAGTAAAATCTATCTTATGAGTCTAGGTTTTGTATCAAGTTTGGTTAAAAGATAACGAAGAGCTGAATGGTCAGTGTAAACGACAACTTTCGATAATATTAGATATTGTCTAAATTTGTCAAAAGCAAAACTACAGCTAATAGTTCTTTCTCGGTCGTGATGTAATTTTCTTGCGCTGGTGTTTATGTTCTGCTAGCGTAGTAAATTGGCTGAAAATGCTTGTCTCTTCGTTGTCCCAAAACTACGCCTACTGCAAAGCCACTTGAATCACACATTAGTTCAAATGGTAAATTCCAATCAGGTGCGATTATAATTGGTGCATTTATTAGTTTATCTTTAAGGACATTAAATGCATCTAAACATTCCTGATTGAAATTAAAAGGGACATCTTTTTCTAGTAATTTTGTCAGAGGCTTAGCTATTTTAGAAAAGTCTTTAATGAATCTTCTATAAAAACCTGCATGTCATAAAAAGCTTCTAATAGCCTTCACTGAATTAGGAGGAGGTAATTTTTCTATGGTTTCAACTTTCGCTTTATCTAACTCAATCCCTTTTGTAGAAATCTTATGTCCTAAAACAATCCCTTCTCTAACCATAAAGTGGCATTTTCCCAATTCAGAACAAGGTTTGTTTCTTCATATCTAATTAGAACTTGTTTTAAAATTTTAAGGCAAAGTTGGAAAGAATTACCGAATACCGAGAAATCATCCATAAATACCTATATGATGTCCTCTACGAGTTCTTCAAACATTGCCAACATACAATGCTGAAAAGTGGCAAGAGCATTACATAATCCAAAAGGCATTCTTCGATAACCAATCGTACTGTATGGGCATGTAAATGTTGTCTTCTCTTGGTTTTCAGGAGCTATGGGAATTTGGAAATAGCCGGAGAGTCCATCCAAGAAGTAGTAGTACATATGCCTGGATAGTCTTTCTAACATTTGATCAATGAAGGGTAGAGGAAAGTGATCTTTTCGGTGGCATCATTCAGCTTTCCATAGTCTATCTGAGACTCTCCAACTCAGAATCGTTCTTGTGGGAATTAACTCATTCTTTTCGTTAGGCACTACCGTCATTCCTCCTTTCTTTGGAACTACCTATACAGGACTTACCCAAGTGCTGTCAGAAATAGGATAAATTATTCCTGCATCTAGAATTTTAATTACCTCGACTTTGACCACTTCTTTCATGTTGGGGTTTAATTATCTTTGAGGTTGCACACACGGTTTATATTCTTCTTCCATTAAAATTTTGTGAGTGCAGAACGCGGGGCTTATTCCCTTGATGTCAGAAATTTTCCAAGCTATGGCTTTCTTGTATTCTCTTAGTACCTTTATCAGCTCTTCCTTTTCCTTGGGTTCTAGTTCTAAAGAGATGATTACTGGTAACGTAGAATTGTCCCCAAGGAATGCATATTCTAAATGTTTTGGTAACTATTTTAATTCCAATTTGGGCAGCTCTTTGATGGAGGGTTTCTGTTTTAATACGTCATCTTTTTCAATGTTTTCTTCTTTCATTTGTCTGAATAATGATGTAGTCAAACTAATCTCATTACCTTCATCCTCTTCCCCCTCTCCTTGAGGCGGACACAGTTCCATCGTGTCATCCTGCAGGATTTCCTGTAATGAATTTTTAATAATATGATCAGTAGTGTCAACAAAATAACAGGAATCATCTTGCTCTTTAGAATATCGCATGGCATCATAAATTTGGAAAATAATTTCTTCATCACCTATCCTTAGTGCCAGTTTCCCATCACCTACATCAATAATAGCTCTAGCAGTGGCTAAAAAAGACGCCATAAGATTAAAGGAACATTGATGTCCTCATCCATATCTAACACAACAAAATCAACGGAGAAAATAAATTTATCAATTTTTACCAAGACATCTTCAATAACCCCTCTAGGATATTTAATAGATCTATCAGCTAATTTAATGCTCATCCTAGTGGGTTTTGGTTCCCCAAGATCTAGCCGTTTAAACAATCGATAAGGCATTAAGTTGATACTAGCACCTAGATCTGCTAAGGCTTTCATGATATTTAAACTATCGATTAAGCAGGGAATAGTGTAACTCCCTGGATCTTTTAACTTCCGTGGTAGTCTATTTTGGAGAAGGGCTGAACACTCTTCATTAAGCTCCACCTTTGATACTTCCTCAAGCTTCCTTTTGTTTGTGAGAAGTTCATTTAAGAATTTTGCATACTTGGGCATCTGGGAAATAGCTTCAACAAAAGGTAAGTTATTATGTATTTGTTTAAAGAGTTCAAGGAACTTACCGTATTGAGCATCCAATTTTTCTTTCTTCAATTTTTCTGGATATGGAATTTGTGTTCTATTCTCTTTATACAATGTATTGTCATTCTCAACTTCTACATTTCTTCCTTGATGACATCATGTGGTGTCTTTCTTAGTGGTTCAACAAGCTCTTTGCCACTCCTTAGTGTGACTGCCCTTACTTTGTGTCTTTGGAAAAAATTTCTGTCCTTAATTCACATACTATTTCAGTAAGTATTCCCACTGATGTAATGAGCTCTCCCACCTGAGTCTTGATTTCCTTGAGTAAGAATTGCTATTCATCAAGTGTTGCTTCTATCATTTGGAGACGAGAATCTGTAGCTGCCTTGAACATTTTCAGCATCTCTTCAAGACTCGGCTTCTTTTTCGGTGGATAAGATTGATTTTGGTAATTTGGAGGAGGTTGCTGCCTTTGATTTCCTTGTCCTCCTGATTAACCATAAAAGTAACATATTTTAATCCCACATTTAGTATGCTTTTGGATGAATTTATCCTCGATTTAAGTAAAAAGATGCTTTTAATCCTTTCCTTTCGTGTCTTATGCTCAGGAAAGCACCTAAGGATAAAAAGAATGTAAAACGGGCATAAAACGGACCAAATTGGGCCAACCCAAGAAATCGACACGGCTGGACTTCAAGCTACACGACCGTGCCTTGCCATTCACTTCACATGGCCATGACACGACTTACACGGCCATGCCCCAATTGACAGACTCGAAGCATGGCCTGTAGCTTGACGTGCACGGCCATGCCACAGCCGTGCCTAATTCAACAGAATAGAGACACAAGCTAGAAGACGACTTACACGGGCGTGCCATGACCGTGCCCCTACCGCGAGAAAGAGCAATTTCACTCGGATTAGGATCTTGGAGCCCAAGAAACGTAATCCTAAGTCTACTTAAACACCTAGGAACGAATTATGCTTGAATTATGAGTATCTAGGAGCCAAGTAAAGCATCCCAAAAGTATATATAAACACCCCAAGGCGGCTATTCAAGTGCGTCATGTTTTAGCAGAGTTTTCTGCCTGTAACATCCCAAACCCGCCCATACGTCATGACCGGATCTGGTATGCTACTGGTTGAAACTTGAAAACTTTGCCTTGAAGGGTTATGAAAATCTTAGTTTATTATAGCCGGTCAATCAAATAATTGTGAAATTTTTGAAACAACTTTAAGTGTTCGCGTTGTTTGTGTTTGAAAAACCCATTTACCATTTCATTTTATAATTAAGACTTTAAGTGGGAAAAAAACATAAGTTTATAAAAACTTAACATAAAAAAAATAAATCGAAAACCTAAGTAGTGGAGGCCTTATTACAAAAATATTCCCGAAAATTAAAATTCAAATGAAAATTCGAAAACAATCTATGTAGATAATAATCTTGATGGCCCCTCTATTTCGCCTCGGCTCCCATGTCCACGATCTACTGCTTATCTGCAAAGTTGGGAAAAAGTAAAAGGGTGAGTCACAAAGACTCATGTGTAAATCCCAAAAACACATAAAAGCCTTGGGCCCACAAACACATCATGGGCCTTGGCCCACACACAATGGCAACAGAATATTTCAAGCAACATGGCCCATCCCAAACCTAAGTGTCCATCCTCTACACACCCCCGTACCAACCTTCACACCGTGGGGATTTCTACAATCAACCCTCCATCCGCTACACACCATATCGATCACTATGTGACCTTTGTGGCAAAGCCACCGATCGCCTCACGACCTGCTCCCCTTCCATAAATTAATCAATCCCATCCCATGCATACATACATACAATAAGCGAAACATTAAAATATCTAAACAGATCGCAGACTTTCACATACTTGATACACATAGAGGAGTTTCTATGATTACGCACCTAGCATCCCTTGCCTACGCTTTACGGGCATATTTGTTCATCTGACCTCTCTTTCCGCTTTTAGCCCATAACATACATATAATACAAATTAATGAGTGTGATAGAGATCTACACACACAGTTACCAATTAAGGCGACACTCTCTATGTTGACACTATCGAAGCCTATCATTGCTATCCGCCAAACATGTTTGTTGGTTCGGTCCACAACCCGGTGGCCAATCTCAAACTGCAGACACCGCTCGTTTCTTAAACTTAGGGATTGGGTTTACGGACCCGATCCTCACCTTTTCCAGATCCATATTTGATTCCATCAAAAGTCCTTGTCAGAACTACTATAACGAAATAGGGTTGTTAAACCATATCATATGATTAAGATCTTAAGTACGATAATGAATCTAACGGAAATCTAATGAAAACCCCTTACCTTGAAATCCCGAAATAGGTAGGATACTTAGAGACTAACAGTTCGGCATTCAGAATCTAGATAATTAGATCTACTCCGATTTCCCGAGGTGTCGCCCCATGATGTGAACACAAGAACAATCCAAACGTTATTCAAAAGATAACCGTACCACGCCTATAAGCCTTTTAGATTTGGCCCCCAAAAATCGAAAGTAAAGAAAAGAACAGAAGAGATCTGCACCTACCTTAATAGAGAATTTGACAACTCCCAAAGAATTTTTGACTTTTGAGAAGATCAAAAAGAGAGAAGATGACAGGAAGAAATCTATGCGGATTCGACTTTTAGTGGAGAAATCGACCAAAGAGGATAGGAGGTATTCGACTATGGAGATGAGAAGAAAGTTCAGAGTTTCGGCTTTTGAATGAAAGTGAAGATGAGAGAATAGGCTTAGAGATTTTGGCTTTATGGAGAAATCGGCACAAGAGGAAAAGAATGGAAAAAGAAAGTGAAGTGAGAGGTTTCGACTTTTGAAGAAATCAAAAGAAAAGAAATTGTAGAGACTGACTGAGAGTTTCGGCACAGAGAATGAGGAAAAGAATAGGGTTCAAATGCCGAAATTGAAGAGATATCACCCTTATTTATAGAGAATTTTGGCAATTCCTTATCAAAGCCCGGAAGTGCCCTTCCTGATAACTAACAATTAATCAAATAATAGGGGAAATTTCGACACCCCTTTGCCATAAAGAAACCGATTTCTTTCCCCCTCTAGGAGATGGAATTTCGGCCAACACTGCTCTCAGCATATAGCTCCTATCTTTTCTCCTTTATCTTAATCTATTCGTACCTTTAGAAGAGGCCTAAATAACACCACCTCTCCCTACTATTATAAGTAAAATATCCACATTATCCCAATCATTAAATCCCTCCTAAAATTAAGCCTCATTGCCGTCCCTCTCCTTACTCCTTTTAAGTGCCGAAAATGGCCCAAAGACATGGGCTCCTTGCGGTAAAAACTTGGGCCTATAACTCCTCTGCAAAACCACATACTATTGGGCCACAAGCCCATTTTGTAGCCTAAAGCACCGATACCATCTTTTAAACCCCATGGTACCAAAACAGGAATTTTAACCAAGGCTTCGGCCCAATCCTGGGGCCAATTTAAACCCCTAACACTCAAATTAACACGTTAAACATATCCACCCATTAAACGCATAGGCCCATTAATTCAGGATGTTACAGTTCTACCCCCTTAAAGAAATTTCAACCTCGAAATTACCTGGTCAGAATAGATGGGGTACTGTTGCCGCATTGCTTCCTCTGGTTCCCACGTAGCCTCCTCGAGAACTGTGATTCCGCCATAAAACCTTAACCAACGAAACCGTCTTCCTTCGTAACACTTTGACATCACGATCCAGGTTCCTTTTTAAAGGATAGGTCAGGTCTCACCTCGATTTCTTCTACAAGCACCACATGAGACGGATCCGAACGATAACGCCTTAACATAGAGACGTGAAACACATTGTGGATCTAATTCAACTCAGTAGGTAGCTTCAGCTGATAGGCTACCGGTCCCACTCGTTTCAACACCGATAAGGTCCGATGAATCTGGGACTTAATTTACCTATCCGTCCAAACCTTAACACCTTTTTCCACGGCGACACCTTTAGAAATACCTTGTCTCCCACTGCAAACTCTATGTCCTTACGCTTTAAATCAGCATAGGACTTCTGTCTATCCAATGCCTCCTTTAGTCGAGCCCGAATTATCTCAACCTTCTCCTCCGTCTCGGTGACCAAGTCTAGACCCAAAATCGACGTTCCCCAAGTTGCGTCCAACAAGTAAGAGTACGACACTTTCGCTCGTACAACGCTTCATAGGGCGCCATCTAAATACTAGACTCGTAACTGTTGTTGTACGCAAACTCAACCAACGGTAAAAACTCCTCCCAACTATCCCTGAAATCAATGACACAGCCCCTTAACATGTCCTCCACGATCAGAATCACCCACTCAGACTGTCCATCGGTCTGAGGATGGAACGTCGTACTAAAATCCAACTTCGTACCTAACGTTGATGCAACGCCTTTCAAAATGGCGACGTGAACCTAGGGTCCATGTCTGATATAATAGATACTGGTACTCAATGTAACCTTACTACCTCTGCTATGTATAGCTTAGCCAATCTTTGCAAAGAGTAATCGACTCATACTGGTATGAAATGAGCAGACTTCGTCAAGCGATCTACAATCACCTAGACTGAATCTTTCTTAGTAGGCGTGAGAGGTAGGCCACTAACAAAGTCTACTGTGATCCTTTCCCACTTCCACTGTGGACTGGCTGCAACAACCCTGATGGTAACTGATGTTCTGCCTTGACCTGCTGGTAGGTCAAACACCTACTCACAAGCTCAGTTACCTCACGCTTCATGCCTGACCACCAGAACTGGTCCCATAAATCTCGATACATCTTGCTCCCTCCGGGGTGCATAGCGTATGGACTACCATGCGCTTCTTGCAGAATCCTATGCCTCAATTCAGGATCTTTGACATGCACACTCTCCCTTGGAAACATAATAGCCCTTCCTCATTCACACTAAATTTTGTTGATTCATCACTTGCTCCTACCAGAAACTTCTCCTTTAGCAACTCATCAGCCTGCTACTTCTCCTTAACTTGACTGACCCAAGAGGGTTTCACTTGAAGTTCAGCCAATAAACTCCCATCATCATATAAGCTAAGGTGAGCAAACATTCTCTCAAGTCAGTGATCACCTTACGACTTAAGGCATCTGCCACCACATTAGCTTTACCCGGATGATACTCGATCGAGTAGATATAATCCTTTAACAACTCGATCCACCTCTTCTGCCTTAGATTCAACTCCTTCTAAGTCAAAAGGTACTTTAAACTCTTATGATCCGTGTAAATGACAAATTTCTCTCCGTACAAATAATGCCTCCAAATTTTCAAGGCAAACACTACCGCCGCCAATTCCAAGTCATGGGTGGGATAATTTCACTCGTGTGGTCTTAATTGTCGAGATGCATATGCAACAACATTTCCATCTTACATCAACACACATCCTAATCCCGTGTGTGAAGCATCACAGTAAATTACGAACTCTTTCCCAGCCTTCGGCTGAATCAACACTGGAGTCTCCGTCAAAATCCTCTTTAACTTCTCAAAACTCTCCTGCTGCTTGTCAGACCAAACGAACGGAACTCCTTTCCGTAGCAACTTAGTCAACGTGCTGCAATCAGAGAAAATCCTTTAACAAATCTTCTGTAGTACCCGGCCAAACCAAGAAAACTCTGAATTTCTGCCACAGATTTAGACGGCTTCCAATCCAACACCGCTTCTATTTTTTGAGGTTCTGCCCTAATCCCCTCTGCTGACACAACGTGACCTAGAAAAGTAACTTCTTTAAGCCAGAATTCGCACTTGCTGAATTTGGCATAAAGCTACTTCTCCCTTAGAATCTGCAGAACCACTCGCAGATGTGAATCATGCTCCTCTTTCGATCTTTAGTAAACCAAGATGTCATCAATAAACACTACGACAAATCGATCCAAGTAGGTTTGGAACACTCGGTTCATCATATCCATAAATGCGGTGGTGCATTAGTCAACCCAAATGGCATCACCATGAACTCATAATGTCCATAGCGAGTCGTAAAAGCCGTCTTATGAATATCCGCCTCCTTGACCTTGAGTTGATGGTATCCTAACCTCAGATCTATCTTTGAGAACACTGACGCCCCTTTTAGTTGATCGAACAAGTCATCAATTGTAACACCCCAAATCTAGAATGTCCACTGGAGTAGTTGCTAAAAAGAAGAATTTAATTTGGAAGTAAGAACAACTTAGCGGTTTTAAAACATAGGTCTTAAATATGTTTAAGTCGATATTTGGACATGGAAGTTCCGTGGGAAATGAGTTGTTTATGAGAAATCCGAACTTGAAAACTTTATTTTGATGTTTGAGTCATAAAAGCTTTATAGTTATTTTTAGTTAATATTTTAATAGTAACTCCAACTTAAAACCATAAATAAAATCCCAAAACAATTGAAGTGGCCTTATTACAATAAAATCTATTCCAAAAAGTACTTGAAAATCTAAAATATAAACTTAAAGAAATAAAAGTAGCTTCTGCATGGCCACCTCAAGTCCCCTCCGGCCCGGTCCAAGAATCATGTATCACCTGCATTGTTTTAGGAAAATAGAGTGAGTCAAACCGACTCAGTGTGCAATTATTCCACATGTTTCCACAAATGGGCTTGGCCCACAACCACACTAAACCACATACCACACATAAAGATGCAACATGTTAACCCACCCCAACCTAGTATCCAACCGCTACACACCCCCGCATCCTGCCACCACACACCAGGGGATTACTAAATCGACCCTCTATCCGCTACACACCTCTTTGGCAGTCATGCTTCTCAAAGTTCATCTAGTGGTCTAGCCACTGGTCCACGTGATTAAAATCACAAATATCCACAATGTGACTCGAGGTCATCACAAATCCACGATGAGGCATGAAGCCAACATCAATCCATGATGTAGCTCAAGGCTAACATCAACCATGTACATAAATGTACACCCTTTCCTTCTTTATACATATCCCGATCCCATGCACATGCATTAATATTATGATAAAATGGCAACATAATTATTATGAACATATCAGATATGCATACATAACATGCTTACCACAATTTCACATTACATACATATATCCATCCAAAATTTCAATATCAGAGAGTTACTAACCTGGTACCGGACTACCCCAATATGGGTAATAACATCACCATAGCCACTATTTCGGCTACCACACATGTTTTATTTTATAATTAAAGTAAATACACAATTAGTGTGTTAATTACACACTTGAGAACCTAAAGAACTAAACAATCGACCTCCCTAACGTCCTCACTCGAAGTGATCACAGTGATCGGCTTATCGATGTCAGATGCTCGCCCACAGCCTGGAGGCCAATCCCGAACTATTGAAACTGACTATTTCTTGAACTTAGGGGTAGGGACTACGTGTCCAACCCCTTTCTCCACTTGGCTGGTATTCGGTTCCATGAAATAGAGTCTTAGTCAGAAGACCGGTTAACACATTAAATCGAATAATAGCAACGACCATAAAATACTGAGAATAGAATACTCCTTACCGAAACTGACTAAATATCGGAACTATACGTTCGAACCTAACAGTCTGCCGAAAACCCCTGCATAAGTCATGTTAGAATCGGCTCTAACACATATGAACACATGAAATGGCCTTCGGCCCAACAATATACCCTCGATCGCTAAAATTTCAAAAGATCTCTACTCCCTTAATGTTAGCCCAACTGAGATCCCTAAATCAACCCTCCATGGATTTGGCCACACATGAGCAACAAAGTTAACTATTGGTTTCAGTAACCAAAGAAAGAAAAAAGAGCGATCCAAATAAAAAGAACTCCTTACCAACGAATACTAACCCGATTTGAGAAGATTGATAGAGATTTAACGATGACACCCCTCTACAGTGCTCGTGATTCGGCCTAGGTAAGAAAAGGTTATTCGGCTTCTAATGATGATGAACGTGGTGAAGGAAAAGAGAAAGTTTAAGGTTAAGAGATTCGGCTAGAGAGACTTTAAGAAAGAAAGAATGAAACTTGAAGTGAAAAAGGAGAAGATATGGCACTTTCGGCTTTTAATGATGAGAAGGAAAAGATGAGTAAAAGTGGCCTAACTTTCGGCTAGAGAGTCAAAAAGAGAGGAAGAAAATTTAGATACTAAAAATGTTTTTTGGCACAAAAGAGAATGAGGAGAAAAAGAACTAAATTTTGGCACCTAACCCCCTATACATGACCGAAAATGCTACCCTTCCTAGCATCCCACATTCGACCAACCCCTTGCCTCTCTCCCAAACCCTTCTTTTCCTCTCAAAAACTCTCCCCTTCACTCATTCAAATGAGTTTGACTTATTCAAACCTTCAACTCCACTCTCCAGCACACATTCAAAAACCTTGAGCAAGTCTTCCCCAGAGTTTGCTTGCCGTCCAACACTCCCCTTCCTTGACACAAAACACCAAAAAAACAAAGCTCCCTTTTGCTGCTGGCATGATTCAAACCTCTGCCCCCTTGACACCCCTTGTGATGTAACACTCCCCCTAGCACCTAGGTATTACCCTACCACTCCACCACTAGCTCCCATGTGCCATAAATCCCACATAAAACCTCTTAAGGCCTAACACCTCTAGCTCTCCCTTAAAAGCTTGGAACCCAAAATTTTACTAAGGCTTCTACCTAACCCCAAGGTTTCCCAAAATCCCTAAACGCACTCAAACAACATACATAGCATACTAGCACATAGAAATAAATTAAAATGCGAGACCCCTAAATCCCGAATGTTACAGTTCTACCCCCCTTAAAAATAATTTTGGCTTTGAAATTACCTGATCAAAATAAGTGAGGGTATTGCTGTCGCATCGCTTCTTCCGGCTCTCACGAAGCTTCTTCTGAACCATGGTTATGCTACAATACTTTGACTAGAGGAACTGATTTCTTTCGAAGCACATTCACATCTCGCTCCAGAATCTGAATCGGTTCTTCTTCATAGGACAAATCTGGTCTCAACTCAACTTCCTCAACTGGCACCACGTGAGACGGATCCGATCGATAATGATGTAGCATTGACACGTGGAACACATCATGCATCTACTTTAATTCCAAAGGCAACTCTAACTGGTAAGCCACTGGCCCCACTCGCTTCAAAACCTGATAAGGCCCTATAAACCTGGGACTCAGTTTGCCCTTGTATCCAAATCTCATCACCTTCTTCCACGACAAAACTTTCAGGAACACACGATCACCCACGACAAACTCTACCTCTTTCCGCTTAAGGTCCGCATACGACTTCTGTCTATCAGATGCCTCTTTCAACTGTGCCCGAATTACTTTAACCTTTTCCCCTGACTCTGCCACTAAATCTGGTCCCAAAACATGACGTTCACCTAGTTCCATCCAACAAGTAGGAGTCCGACACTTTTGCCCATATAGTACTTCATACGGCGCCATCTAAATACTAGCTTGATAAATGTTGTTAAAAGCGAATTCTACTAAAGAAAAGAATTCTTCCCAACTACCCCTGAAGTTGATAACACATCCCCTTAACATAACTTCTAACACCTGAATCACCCTTTCAGACTGGCCATCCGTCTGCGGATGAAATGCCATGCTAAAGTCCAACCTGGTACAACCTGGTACCCAAAGCCTGATGCAACGCCCTCCAAAACCTTGACGTAAATCTAGGATCCCTATCCGATATGATCGACACCGGCACTCTATGCGGTCTCACAATTTCTGCTACATACAGCTTTGCTAATCTCTGCAGAGAGTAATCAACACGCACAGGTATGAAATAAGCGAACTTTGTCAACCGATCCACAATCACCCATGCCGAGTCTTTCTTAGTATGCGTAAGAGGAAGCCCACTAACAAAATCCATGGTGATTCTCTCCCACTTCCACCACGGAATCTTCACTGGTTGCAGCAACCCCGAAGGTACTTGGTGTTCAGCTTTGATCTGCTGACATCTCAAGCACTTCCCCACAAATTTTGTAACTTCCCGCTTCAATCCAGGCCACCAAAACTGTTCCCGTAGATCCTTATACAACTTACTTCCTCTAGGATGCATAGTATAAGGGCTACTATACAAATCCCGAAAAATCTTCTGCCTCAATTCCACATCCTTCGGCATACACACCCTACCGTGAAACCATAGAACTCTGTCACTGTTTACAACGTAGTCCTCTAACTCCCCACTCTAAACTTGCTGAAGTCGAGCGCTCAAAACCTCATCCACCAATTATTTTCTTTTACCCGACTTAACCACGTCGACTTCACCTATAGCTCTGCTAACAAACTCTCGTCGTCGTAGAGGCTAAGATGTGCGAACATAGCCCTTAGATCCGATACTACCTTCTGACTTAGGGCATCTGCCACCACATTCGCTTTACCCAAGTGGTATTCAATCGAATAGTCGTAATCCTTTAATAGCTCCACCCACCTTCATTGTCTCAAGTTCAGCTCCTTCTGAGTCAACAAATACTTCAGGCTCTTATGCCCCGTGTAGATCATTGACTTCTCTCTATACAGATAATACCTCCACACTTTTAAAGCGAAAACTACTGCTACCAACTCCAAATCATGTGTCGGGTAGTTGACTTCATGCAGTCTCAATTATCGAGATGCATAAGCAACCACCCTTCTTTCCTACATCAGTACACAACCTAACCCCGTATGAGAAGCATTACAATACACCACAAAATCTTTTCCCGCCACAGGCTGAATCAAAATTTGAGCTTCTGTCAAAACTCTCTTTAGCTTCTCGAAACTCTCCTGCTGCTTATTCGACCATACAAAAGGTACCTCCTTTCTCAACAACTTAGTCAAAGGTGCTACTATTGAAGAGAAACCCTCGACAAACCTCCTATAGTACCCTGTTAGCCCCAAGAAACTGCGAATTTTGCTATCGACCTTAGTGGTTTCCACTCCAGTACTGCTTCAATCTTCCGAGGATCCACCCTTATTCCCTCCGTGGATACCACATGACCCAGAAAAGTGACTTCACTCAACTAGAATTCGCACTTTCTAAACTTGGTGTACAACTTGTTTTCCCTTAAAATTCATAGCACTACCCGAAGATGTGCGTCATGCTCTTCCTCCGACTTGGAATATACCAGGATGTCATCTATGAACACCACGATGAATTGATCCAAGTAAGGTTGGAAAACCCGATTGATAACATCCATGAATGCGGCCGGTGCGTTAGTCAACCCGAACGGCATTACCAAGAATTTGTAGTGCCGTATCGAGTCTGAAACATCATCTTATGGATATCAGCCTCCTTCACCTTAAGCTGGTGATACCCCGACCTCAAATCTATCTTCGAAAAGACCATAACTCCTTTGAGCTGGTCAAACAAGTCGTCTATCCTCGACAGCGGGTACTTGTTCTTGATCATCAGCTTAATCAACTAGTGGTAATCTATGCACATACGCATAGACCCGTCCTTCTTCTTTACGAACAACACCGGTATTCCCCATGGAGACACACTGGGTCGAATAAACCCGCGATCCAGCAACTCTTGGATTTGGGCTTTCAACTCAACCAACTCCTTTGGTTCCATCCTATAAGGAGCGATAGACACTGGTGCTGTTCCCGGCAACAGGTCAATTCCAAACTCCACCTCCTGATCTGGAGGTAACCCTGGAGGTTCTTCTGGAAAAACATCCACAAACTCCTTCACTGTCCTGACCTCTCTCACAACTGCTTCTTTAACATCCAAAGCACCAACAAACATCAAAAAAGCCAAGCACCCCTTCTTCACCATCTTCTCTGCCTTAAGAGCAGACACTACGCTAGCCAAGTAGTCTCTCCTCTCACCTATCACCACAACCTCATTATCCTCGGGAGACCTCAATGACATGCGCTTAGCAGCACAGTCCAAATTTGCATAATACCTTACTAACCAGTCCATACCTAGGATCAAGTCAAACTCTCCGAACGGTAGCTCCATCAAATTCGCTGGAAACACTACTCCCTAAACCTCTAAATATCTCAGCTCCATTCGCTCGAAGTCTCTCAGAAATGGACTTTGGGTCCCAGTACCCATATTCGCTCCTACAAATCTTTCCAAAACTTGTAGCATAGCCTGAGATACTGCATCATCTCTACCCGTCTGATCTTGAAACCCAGCTTCTACTGCAGGTGGCGTTGTTTCATTCCCCGATCCATGACCAGGCCCAATTGGTTCCGATACAACCATTCTGCCCCTACCACGTCGACGCGTATTACAACCTCGTCCCCTAAAACTCATGTCTATCGCTGCGTTTTAATCTGTTTTAAGAAACTTTATGCATTAACTTTTTGTTCCACTGATTACCCACGAGCAATTTTATGTAAAGAAATTTAATAGTAATTCTTTCGATCATCCAAAGTTTTCGTCTCAAGCCTTCCACCCTAATTTAGAGAATCGCATTCATTCATCAACACTATCCACTACACACGTTCACCACTTTGAGCATTTTCATCCATTCCCAACCTAGGGGTATTTTCATAATTTATCCTATAGGGGTATTTTTCTTGATTTTCAAAATATAAAGGGTATCTTGGTAATTATGGCAAACAAGGGTATTTTGGTAATAAATTGAGGGTAGTACAGTAATTTTTTTTAAAATTAGGGGTAATTTGATAGTTTTACAAAATCGAGTATTCGGTCCCTTTCGGGTTTTAGTTATAGGTTCGACCCGTTAACAAGTCCTTATGGTTAAGGTGAACAATCACTGCACACCAGGTAGGATTCCCGAAATGAGGAGGTGAGTCGCTAGGACTGCTTAAATACCAAGCTCATTCGGAATCCATGCCTAGACATGCGCATGCTTGTTACCACGCCTGAACTCTACGACTTATTCCCAGGTTTGGTGAAATAAGTTAAGTCTTATGAAGTTTAGTGTTGGAGTAAGCTAATCCTTAGGTTCAATAGTTCCTAACTTACTAACCTACGATCCCATATCACCCATTATTTCTACATACAAATCACACAATAGTTTGAAGTACTTACCTGGCGGACCTCGTGCCGGAGACGCAGGTGTCATGCTAGAATAAACCTGAATAGCTTATAAAAATCCATATTTTAGTAAAACCCATCTTTGGAAAATGTTTTGAGCCCAAAAACCCTCAAAGCCGAGTTTTGAACCACACTCTGATACCAAACTGTAACACCCCAAACCTGGCCCAAAACACCACTCGAATCCAGAATGTCACTGGAGTAGTTACAAAAAAAGAAGAATTTAATTTGGAAGTAAGAACAACTTAGGGGTTTTAAAACATAGGTCTTAAATACGTTTAAGTCGATATTTGGAAACAAAAGTTCCGTAGGAAATGAGTTGTTTATGAGAAATCCGGACATGAAAACTTATTTCAATGTTTGAGTCATAAAAGCTTTGTAGTTATTTTTAGTTAATATTTTAATAGTAACTCCAACTTAAAACCATAAATAAAATCCCAAAACAATTGAAGTGGCCCTATTACAATAAAATCTATTCCAAAAAGTACTTGAAAATCTAAAATATAACTTAAGGAAATAAAAGCAGCTTCTGCATGGCCACCTCGAGTCCCCTCCGGCCCGATCCAAGAATCATGTATCACCTGCATTATTTTAGGAAAATAGAGTGAGTCAAACCGACTCAGTGTGCAATTATTCCACATGTTTCCACAAATGGGCTTGGCCCACAACCACATTAATCCACATACCACACATAAAGATGCAACATGTTAACCCACCCCAACCTAGTATCCAACCGCTACACACCCTCGTATCCTGCCACCACACACCAGGGGATTACTAAATCGACCCTCCATCCGCTACACACCTCTTTGGCAGTCATGCTACTCAAAGTTCATCTAGTGGTCTAGCCACTGGTCCACGTGATTAAAATCACAAATATCCACAGTGTGACTCGAGGTCATCACCAATCCATGATGAGGCATGAAGCCAACATCAATCCACGATGTAGCTCAAGGCTAACATCAACCACGTATATAAATGTACACCCTTTCCTTCTTTATACATATCCCGATCCCATGCACATGCATTACATATTATGATGAAATGACAACATAATCATTATGAACATATCAGATATGCATACATAACATGCTTACCACAATTTCACATTACATACATATATCCATCCAAAATTTCAATATCAGAGAGTTACTAACCTGGTATCGGACTACCCCAATATGGGTACTAACATCACCACAACCACTATTTCAGCTACCACACATGTTTCATTTTATAATTAAAGCAAATACACAAATATTGTGTTAATTACACATCTGAGAACCTAAAGAACTAAACTCTCGACCTCCCTAACGTCCTCACTCGAAGAGATCGCAGTGATCGACTTATCGATGTCGGATGCTCGCCCACAGCCTGGAGGCCAATCCTGAACCGCCAAAACTGATCGTTTCTTGAACTTAGGGGTAGGGACTACGTGTTTAACCCCTTTCTCCACTTGACTGGTATTCGGTTCCATGAAATAAAGTCTTGGTCAGAAGACCCGGTTAACACATTAAATCGAATAATAGCGACGACCATAAAATACTGAGAATAGAATACTCCTTACCGAAATTGACTAAATCTCAAAACTATACGTTCGAACCTAACAGTCTGTCGAAAGCCCCTGCATAAGTCATGTTAGAATCGGCTCTAACACATATGAACACATGAAATGGCCTTTGACCCAACGATATACCCTGTTTACCTCGATCGCTAAAAAATCCCGAAAGATCTCTACTCCCTTAACGTTAGCCCAATATAGATCCGAAACCAACCCTCCATGGATTCGCCACACATGAGCAGCAAAGATAGCTATTGGTTTCGACAACCAAAGAAAGAAAAGAGAGCAATCCAAATAAAAGAGAACTCCTTACCAACGAATACTAACCCGATTTGATAAGATTGATAGGAGACGAACGATGACACCCCCTCTACAGGCTCTGACAGATTCGGCCTAGGTAATAAAAGGTTATTCAGTTTCTAATGATGATGAACTTGGTGAAAGAAAAGAGAAAGTTTAAGGTTAAGAGATTTGGCTAGAGAGACTTTAAGAAAGAAAGAATGAAACTTGAAGTGAAAAAGGAGAAGATATGGCACTTTCGGCTTTTGAAGATGATAAGGAAAAAATGAGTAAAGGTGACCTAAGTTTCGACTAGAGAGTCAAAAAGAGAGGAAGAAAATTGAGATACTAAAATGTTTTTGGCAAAAAAGAGAATGAGGAGAAAAAAACTAAATTTTGGCACCTAACCCCCTTATACATGACCGAAAATGCTACCCTTCCTAACATCCCACATTCGGCCAACCCCTTGCCTCTCTCCCAAATCCCTTCTTTTCCTTCCAAAAACTCTCCCTTCACCCATTCAAATGAGTTTGACTCATTCAAACCTTCAACTCCACTCTGCACCACGCATTCAAAAACCTTGACCAAGTCTTCCCCAGAGTTTGCTTGTTGTCCAACACTCCCCCCTCTTTGACGCAAAACACCAAAAAAACAAAGCTGCATTTTGTTGCTGGCGTGATTCGAACCTCTGCCCCCCTTGACACCCCTTGTGACGCAACACTCCCCCTAGCACCTAGGCTTTACTCTACCACTCCACCACTAGCTCCCTTGTGCCATAAATCCCACAAAAAAGCTCTTAAGGCCTAACACCACAAGCTCTCCCTTAAAAGCTTGGAACCCAAAATTTTACTAAGGCTTCTACCTGACCTTAAGGTTTCCTGAAACCCCCAAATGCACTCAAACAACATACAGAGCATACTAGCACATAGAAATAAATTAAAATGCGAGACCCCTAAATCCTCAGATGTTACATCAATCCTTGGCAACGGATACTTGTTCTTGATAGTCAACTTGTTCAGCTCACAGTTGTCAATGCACATATGCATTGATCTATCATTCTTCTTAACAAACAACACTGGCACTCCCCAAGGCGACAGACTTGATCGAATAAATCCTTTATCTAACAACTCTTGTATTTGTGCTTTCAACTCTACCAGCTCCTTTGGCGCCATTCTATAAGGAGCAATAGATACCGGTACTATTCCCAGAAGAAGATCGATTCCAAACTCCACTTCTTGATCTGGAGGTAATCCCAAAAACTCTTCTGGGAAAACATCAGAAAACTCCTTCATCGTCCTAACGTCTCCAATAGTTAGGTCCTTTGCTTCCAAAGCTCGTACAAACATTAAAATTGCCTCGCATCCTTTCTCACCATCCTTTCTGTTCTTAGGGCAGTCACCACATTCAACAAACAGTTCCCCCTTTCTCCTATCACCAACACTTTACCTCCCTCGGGGCTCTTAATACCATACGCTTGGCTGCACAATCTAGGTTAGCTTGGTACTTCACCACCCAATCCATGCCTAATATTAAGTCAAACTCCCCGAATGGTAATTCCATCAGATTCGTCAGGAAAACTATTCATTAAACTTCTAAAAGAACCTCCCAAAAAGTTTATCTACTACCACAGATTGTCCTAATGGACTAATTACAGTCATCGCCCTAGGGGTAATCTCAGAATCTAAACATAAAGTACCAGACACATTACTAGCAACATATGAGTGTGTCGATCCAATATTAATTAATACAGTATAAGGCAATCCAAAAATTAAAAATATACTAGTTATAACATCCGGTGCATCAGCCTCCTCTCGACGTCTGGCAGCATAGACCAACCTCGGCTACCTCGCCTCAGTGTTTTCCCCCTCGGCCTGGTCCTCCTCGGCCTCGACCGAAATCGTTACCACCTCTGGCTGGACCACGACCCCTCTGCGGCTGCTAACCTCCTCTACCCGGCTAAGCATTTCCCTTCCCTGCGGGTCCTACCTCATCCCGTGGCTGAGGACAGTCTCTTATCTGATGATTTGTAGATCCACACCTAAAGCACTTCTCACTGCCTGCCCAACACTCACCTACATGAAACTTACCACATCGAGCACACTTCTGTGTTTGGCTAGCAACAACAGGTCTCTCAGCCCGTCTCGGTCCATTCGATCTAGGCCTTTTCTGAGTACGCACGGCTGTCCTTAGTGATCCAAAATTTCTCTTACCTCTACCCTTATCTCTATCCCGATTCAGCTTTTCCGTCCGTTTCACCTCCTCAGCTATTTTAGCTTTCTTCACAAGCATAGCAAATTCCCTCTCTCGTTGTGGAGCTATCAACACCTGTAGATCATTCTTTAGGCCATTCTCAAAATGAACACATCGCTCATGCTCTATGGCCACTATCCCTCGAGCATAACGACTAAGGCATAAGAATTTTGGTTCGTATGCCACCACTGATCTACTTCCCTAAACCAGATTCAGGAACGCTCTACGCTGCGCATCCACATAGCTCGTTCCAATATATTTACTCTGAGAACGCCGTTCTGAAGTAATCCCATGTGATACGGTCAACTACGGTACCATCCTTAACCGTAAGCCACCATTGATATGCTTCGTTTGAGGAGAGACACCACTCCCTTCAGCTTCTCCTCTTTCGTGAAGTCAAGATCATCCATTATACACTCTATTGCTTCCAACCAATACTCCGTTGTGCTAGGAGCTACACCAGAAATTCCCTTAAACACCTCTGCCCCATTGGCTCTAAGTTGCTCTAGTACAGACTTTCGGGCTCTTGTGCCCATACCTGCCCCAAGAACCCTCTCTAACACCCTCAACATCACAGGATACGCGATCATCCCCGACCGTCGATCTTGAAATTACGCCTCCCACGGTGGTGGCACTGGTACCTCATTCCCTGACTCCTGACTAGACCCTACGGGTTCTGACACAGCAATCGTACCTCTACCTCGGCCACACACACCATGTCCCATCGTGCTCATTATACTGTTCACGATTTATCTGATTAAAATTTTTATGAATTAGTACTTTCTTCCACTGATTAATAATGGACAGTCTTATGGAAAGTAGTTTTAATAGTAGTTCTTTCGAATTCGAATTCTATCTATAAAGTTTAGTTCTCAAGTCTATATTTCCATGTTTTAGAATACACATACATACAACATCCATCATACATCAACATACAAGCAGCATCCATGAACTCACATTCATCACCTAGGGGTATTTTTGTCATTTCACTACCAAGGGTTATTTTTGTAATTTTATCCTACAGGGGTATTTTCATAATTTTCCAAAATAAGGTATCTTGGCGATTTTACAAAATAGGGGTATTTTGGTAATTTTACAATCCAGGGGTATTTTGATAATTTTGTCAATAGGGGTATTTCGATAATTTTGTCAACTGGGGGTATTTTGGTGATTTTACAAATCCAGGGTATTTTGGGAAATTTTCATAAATCAAGGGGATTTCGAAAATTTTACAAAACTAGGGACATAAGTAATTTTTACAAAAATAGAGTGCCTGGTCCCTTTCGGGTTTTAGTTATAAGTTTTGGCCCATCAACAAGCCCTCTCGGTTAGAGTGAACAAACACTACGCACCAGGTAGGATTCCAGAAAAGAGGAGGTGAGCCACTAGGGCCGCTTAAATACCAAGCTCTTTTTGGATCCAATCCTAGACATGCGTATGCCTATTACCACATCCTAACCCTGTGACTTGTCCACAAACATGTTTAATTAGAAATTAAGTTTTATGGAATTTGGAGTATTGTTTATACTAAACCTGAAGTCCATCAATTCTAACATACTAACCTACATCCCTTTAAAGCCCAACAATACACACCACATCAAGAGTTAGAATACTTACCTGCGTGGATCGAGTCTTAGGTGAGACTCAAGGTCATATCTCAACCTGCATTTTCTCAAACTTACATCATTTTTACAAACCACTATCGACCCATTTCACGGCCCGAGTTTTGAACGGGCTCGATACTAAAATGTAACACCCCAAACCCGTCCCATACGTCATGATCGGATCTGGTATGCTACGGGTTGAAACTTGAAAACTTTACCTTGAAGGGCTTTGAAAATCTTAGTTTATTATAGCCGGTCAATCAAATAATTGTGAAATTTTTGAAACAACTTTAAGCGTTCACGTTGTTTGTGTTTGAAAAGCCCATTTACCATTTCATTTTATAATTAAGACTTTAAGGGGGAAAAAACATAAGTTTATAAAAACTTAACATAAAAAAAAATAAATCGAAAACCTAAGTAGTGGAGACCTTATTACAAAAATATTCCCGAAAATTAAAATTCAAATGAAAATCCAAAAATAGTCTATGTAGATAATAATCTTGATGGCCCCTCGAGTCCGCCTCGGCTCCCATGTCCACGACTTACTGCTCATCTGAAAAGTTGGGAAAAAGTAAAAGGGTGAGTCACCAAGACTCAGTGTGTAAATCCAAAAACACATAAAAGCCTTAGGCCCACAAACACATCATGGGCCTTGGCCCACACACAATGGCAATAGAATATTTCATGCAACATGGCCCATCCCAAACCTAAGTGTCCATCCTCTACACACCCCCGTACCAACCTTCACACCATTGGGATTTCTACAATCAACCCTCCATCCGCTACACACCATATCGATCACTATGTAACCTTTGTGGCAAAGCCACCGATCGCTATGCGACCTCAGTAATACACTATAGTATTCGATAGCTATGCTGCCTGTCATAAAGACCGATCACTATATGACCTATGTGGCAAAGCCACCGATCGCCTCGTGACCTGCTCCCCTTTCGTAAATCAATCAATCCCATCCCATACATACATACATACAATAAGCAAAATATTAAACTATCTAAAGACTTTCACATACTTCGATACACATAGAGGAGTTTCTATGATTACGTACCTGGCATCCATTGCCTACCCTTTCTTTCTTTCCGCTTTTAGCCCATAACATACATATAATACAAATTAATGAGTGTGATAGAGATCTACACACCTGGTTACAGTTAAGATGACACTCTCTATATCGACACTATCAGAAGCCAATAAGACTGCCATCTGTCTAAGATGCTGTTCAAAAGTCGATCCACAACCCAGTGGCCAATCTCGAACAGTAGACACCACTCATTTCTTAAACTTAAGGATTGGGTTTACAGACCCAATCCTCTCCTTTTCCTGATCCATATTTGATTCCATCAAAAGTCCTTGTCAGAACTACTATAATGAAATAGGGTTTTTAAACCATATCATATGATTAATAACTTAAGTATAATAATGAATCTAACGAAAATCTAATGAAAACCTCTTACCTTGAAATTCGAAATAGATAGGATACTTAGGGACTAATGGATCCCGGCTTTCAAAATCTAGATAATTCAATCTACTTCAATTTTTTGAGGTGTCGCCCCATGATGTGAACACAAGAACAATCCAAACGTTATTCAAAAGATAACCTTACCACGCCTATAAGCCTTTCAACTTTGGCCTCCAAAAATCGAAAGTAAAGAAAAGAACAGAAGAGATCGGCACCTACCTTAACAGAGAATTTGGCAACTCCCAAAGAATTTTTGGCTTTTGAGAAGATCAAAAAGAGAGAAGATGACAGGAAGAAATCTATGTGGTTCGGCTTTTAGTGGAGAAATTGACCAAAGAGGATAGGAGGTATTCGGCTATGGAGGTGAGAAGAAAGTTCAGAGTTTCAGCTTTTGATTGAAAGTGAAGATGAGAGAATAGGCTTAGAGATTTTGGCTTTATGGAGAAATCGGCACAAGAGGAAAAGAATGGAAAAAGAAAGTGAAGTGAGAGGTTTCGGATTTTGAAGAAATCAAAAGAAAAGAAATTACGGAGACTGACTGAGAGTTTTTGCACAGAGAATGAGGAAAAGAATAGGGTTCAAATGCGAATTGAAAAGATACCACCCCTATTTATATAGAATTTCGGCACCTCCTTATCAAAACTCGAAAGTGCCCTTCCTGATAACTAACAATTAATCAAATAATAGGGGAAATTTTGGCACCCCTTTGCCATAAATAAATCGGTTTCTTTCCCCCTCTAGGAGATGGAATTTTGGCCAACACTGCTTTCAACAAATAGCTCCTATCTTTTCTCCTTTATCTTAATCTATTCAAACCTTTAGAAGAGGCCAAATAACACCACCTCTCCCTACAGTTATCAGTACAGTATCCACATTATCCAAATCATTAAATCCCTCCTAAAATTAAGCCTTATTACCGTCCCCCTCCTTGATCCTTTTAAGTGTCAAAAATGGCCCAAAGACATAGGCTCCTTGCGGCAAAAACTTGGGCCTCACCTCCTGCTATTGGCGCCAACCAATAACTCCTCTACAACACCAGATACTACTGGGCCACAAGCCCATTTTGCAACCTAAAGCACTGATACCATCTTTTAAACCTCATGGTACCCAAACAGGAATTTTAACCAAGGCTTCGGCCCAATCCTGGGCCCAATTTAAACCCTTAACACTCAAATTAACACATTAAACATATCCACCCACTAAATGCATAGGCCCATTAATTCAGGATGTTACACTGCCAGAGCTTTACTCATTTAGGGAATTACTCAAAGATAGCCAGTTGATCCATCTCGAAGAGTTGGAATTCTACTCAAGACGGAGGATCTCTCCTTCAATTCCTTCAGGGGGTTTTAGGGATTTCTAATGTTTTGTTTTATCTTTTCTCTTGAGATGTTTTCTTATTTAGTTATGAACTAAAACCTTCAGATACCTGAAGGGGATGAAACCTATGATGGATTTTGTTATTATTTTCTGAACTTATATGATAAATACTTAGTTTGTTCTTAATTATGTTGCTTAATTTAATCTGATGTGCTTAGGTGGAGGAGGAATAGACCCTGCCTGAGAGTAGACCTAGCATAATTAAGCGAAGTTGATCGGGCGCCTAGAGATAGGGTTATGAGATTTTGCCAGATTATGGTGAAACCTAATATGGGAATCCATTGATCGATTTATTGCTTCCTTAGGGGGTTATTATAAGAGAACGAGAGTTCCACTAATTAACCTAAGGTTAGACATTATTCGCTTCGAGAGAAGGTTTAATATAGGTTAGGGAGTCTCATGGATTAAGCTAAGTAAAGAAATTATATGGTTTAGGGATAAATAATGAGTGAAGTCATAGGTGGATTCTTCCTGAGGGTATCGTCTTTATCAACTTAGTTTTCCAAAGTCTTTTCCCAATTTATTCATTTATCTTTGCATTTTAGTTTAAAGTATTTCATTAGTTTTAGATAAATCAACCAATCACTCCATATTTTAGGCTAAATAATATAATGAAAGTGAGTAGTAGTACTTTTAGGTTCCTTTGGTTCGATAAGATATTCTTTCCTTAACTATACTACTGTTCGATAGGTGCACTTGCCTCTATCGTTGTCATAGTTAGTCTACAGGTTCGATCATTCTTTATAAATTTTAAAACTAGACTGTTTTGCAACGATCAAGTTTTTGGCGCCGTTGCCGGGGAAATCTAAAATATTAAAAAAGCTCTTTGTGTATTACTTTAGCCATTATTTTTATTTTAGATTAAATTTTTATTTTTTTACTAATTCCCTTTCTTTCAATCTTAAACTTGCAAGGTACCTCTAGTTTATGACTAGAAGAAATCCGAAAGGACCATTAGAATACGAAAGTGATATTGAAGCTACCGCTCGCAGAAATTGTGGAGAAACTAGACAAGCTCTAGACTATCAGAGAGAAGAACAGCAAAGATCCAATCCTACTGAAGGGATGGCCAAAAATAATCCACCTGATGTGCAAGAATAGAATGCTCCGCGTACTATTTATGATTATGCTAAACCTAATTTGACAGGAGCAGAATCTAGTATAGCTAGGCCCGCTATAGTTGCTAATAATTTTGAATAAAGGCTAACACAATACAAATGATTCAACAATTCGTTCAATTTGATGGTTTGCAGGATGAGGATCCAAACACTCATATATCTATTTTTTTAGAATTCTATGATACCTTCAAAATAAATGGCATTTCTGATGATGCCATATGTCTTCGGTTATTTCTTTTTTCATTAAGGAACAAAGAAAAGCAGTGGTTGAACTCGTTACCACGAGGGTCAATCACCACATGGGATCAAATGACCTAAAAGTTTCTTTTAAAATATTTTCCATTAGCCAAAACGGTTAAATTTAGGAATGATATATCCTCTTTTGTGCAGAATGACTCAAAAACATTATATGATGCATGGGAAAGATATAAGGATATCCTAAGGAGATGCCCACACCACAGATTACCTTTGCGGCTTCAAGTCCAAACTTTCTACAATGGTGTGAATTCTCCAACTAGGCAAATGATTGATTCATCAGTCGGTGGAACTCTGAATAATAAAACTCCTGAAGCGGCTTACGATTTTATTAAAGAGATGTCGTGGAACACCTATCAATGGCAAATTATAATGCTAAATCGACAAAATTAGCCGGACTTTTTAACATGGACGCAGTGATGATGTTGCCAACACAGGTGGAGTTATTGAATAAAAAACTTGATACATTATGTTCTTCACAGGTACATCCAGTAATGCAATGCGAAGAAAGCGGGAATGAGGCAAATTCTGAGTACCCACCCTACCAACCAGAGCGTAAAACGAAAGCGGACAAACTATATAGGTAACAATTTTGATCTAATAATAATCCTTATAGTAACACTTATAATGCAGGTTGGAGGAACCACCCAAATTTTTCACGGAGAGGACAAGGAAATCAAGAAAATCAAAGGCAGCAACCTTCTCCAAATTATCAAAATCACCCATATCCATAGGAAAGGGAATCAAATCTTGAAGAGATGCTGACAAAATTTGTGGTAGCTACAGACTCTCATCTTCAAAAGGCTGAAGAAACACTTGATGAACAACAAAGATCAATCGAGGGAATCAAGACTCAGGTAGGAGAAATCATCACGTCGGTTGGACTACTTATTGGGATAATGTGAAATACGGACAGAGATTTTCTCCAAAGGCACACAGCAGGTAAAGGCAGTTACACTAAGGAGTGGCAAAGAGCTAATTGAACCACAAAAAAAGACACCACATGAAGTTCCCAAGAAAAAGAGTGTAGAAGATGAGAACGATAATCCATTGCCTACAGAGAATAAAGCACAAATTCCATATCCAGCAAAATTAAAGAAAGAACAATTGGATGCTCAATACGATAAGTTCCTCGAACTCTTTAAACAAATACATATTAACTTACCTTTTGTTGAAGCTATTTCACAGATGTCGAAGTATGCAAAATTCTTAAAGGAACTTCTCACGAACAAAAGGAAGCTTGGGGAAATATCAATGGTGGAGCTTAATGAAGAGTGTTCAGCCTTCTCCAAAATAGACTACCACGGAAGTTAAAAGATCCAGGGAGTTTCACTATTCCTTGCTTAATTGGTAGTTTAAACATCAAGAAAGCATTAGTAGACTTAAGCGTTAGTATCAACTTAATGCCTTACAAATTGTTTAAACGGCTAGATCTTGGGGAACCAAATCCCACTAGGATGAGTATTCAGTTAGCTGATAGATCTATTAAATATCCTAGAGGAATTATTGAAGATGTCTTGGTAAAAATTGATAAATTTATTTTCCCTGTTGATTTCGTTGTATTAGACATGGATGAAGACATTAATGTTCCTTTGATCTTAGGGTGGCCCTTTTTAGCCACTGCTAGAGCTATTATTGATGTAGGTGATGCTAAATTAACACTGAGAATAGGTGATGAAGAAAATTATCTTTCAACTGTGTGATGCCATGCGATATTCTAAAGAACAAGATGATTCCTGTTATTTTATCGACACTACTAATCATATTATTAAAAATTCATTATAGGAAATTATACAGAATGATACAATGGAACTATGTCCGGCTTAAGAAGAGGGGGAAGAAGATGAAGACAATGAGTTGAATCTGAATACATTATCATTTAAACAAATGAAAGAAGAAAGCATTGAGAATGATAATAAAAAAAAACAAAAACCCTCTATCGAAGAGCCATCCAAATTGGAACTCAAACAGTTACCAAAACACTTAGAATATGCATTCCTTGGGGACAATTTTACGCTACCGGTAATCATCTCTTTAGAATTAGAATCCAAGGAAAAGGAGGAGCTGATAAAGGTACTAAGAGGACACAAGAAAGCCATACCTTGGAAAATTTTTGATATCAAGGGAATAAGCCCCACATTCTGCACCCACAAAATTTTAATGGAAGAAGAATATAAACTGTGTGTGTAACCTCAGAGACTGCTAAACCCCAACATGAAAGAAGTGGTCAAAGCTGAGGTAATTAAACTTCTACATGTAGGAATAATTTATCCTATTTCTGACAGCACTAGCCCTGTGAAGGTAGCTCCAAAGAAAGGAGGAATAACGGTAGTACCCAATAAAAAAATGAGTTAATTCCCACGAGAACAGTTATAGGTTGGAGAGTCTGTATAGGCTATAGAAAATTAAATGATGCAAACAGAAAAGATCACTTTTCTCTACCCTTCATAGATCAAATGCTAGAAAGACTATCCGGGCATATGTATTATTGCTTCCTGGACAGACTCTCCGGCTACTTTCAAATCCCCATAGCTCTTAAAGACCAAGAGAAGACAACATTTACATGCCCATACGGTAAGTTTTCTTATCGTAGAATGCCTTTTGGATTATGTAATGCTCCTGCTACTTTCAGCGTTGCATGTTGGCAATTTTTGACAAACTCGTCGAAGACATCATGGAGGTATTTATGGATGATTTCTTGGTATTCAGTAATTCTTTCCATCTTTGCCTTAAAAATTTAAAACGAGTTCTACTGAGATGTGAAGAAACAAACCTTGTTTTGAATTGGGAAAAATGCCACTTTATTGTTAGAGAAGGGATTGTATTAGGACATAAGATTTCTAGTAAGGAATTGAGGTAGATAGAGCAAAAGTTGAAACCATAGAAAAATTACCTCCCCCTAGTTCAGTTAAGGCTATTAGAAGCTTTTTAGACATGCATGTTTTTATAGAAGATTTATTAAAGATTTTTCTAAAATAGCTAAGCCTTTGACAAAATTACTAGAAAAAGATGTTCCTTTTAATTTCAATCAGGAGTGTTTAGATGCATTCAATGTCCTTAAAAATAAATTAAAAAATGCACCGATTATAATTGCACCTGATTGGAACTTACCCTTTGAATTAATGTGTGATGCAAGTGACTTTGCAGTAGGTGCAGTTTTGGGACAACGAAGAGACAAGCAATTTTAGCCAATTTACTATGCTAGCAGAACATTAACACTCGCCCAAGAAAATTACACCACGACTGAGAAAGAATTGCTAGCTGTAGTTTTTACTTTTGACAAATTTAGACAATATCTAATATTATCCAAAGTTGTCGTTTATACTCACCATTCAGCTCTTCGTTATCTTTTAAACAAACCTGATGCAAAACTTAGACTCGTACGATGGATTTTACTCTTACATGAATTTGACTTGGAAATACAGGATAAGAAGGGAGATGAGAATCTCGCGGTAGGTCACCTTTCAAGACTCGAAAATCCACACACCAAAGAGCTTGATGAGCATGAAATAATTGATTCATTTCTTGAAGAACAGTTCTTTTCTATATCACATTCTGAAGTACCCTGGTTTTCAAATATTATGAATTATTTAGCAGCTAACATCTTACCAAGAAAATTAATACACCACCAAAAGAAGCGATTCCTTGCTGATGTGAAAAATTATTTTTGGGAAGATCCATTTCTTTTCCGCATATGTGTAGATTAGGTAATACAAAGATGCATTACAAAGACAGAAGCAAGCAAAATCCTGGAATATTGTCATTTAGGACCATCAAGAGGACACTACAATGGTATTAAGACAGCACACAAAATACTCGAATCAGGTTTTTACTGGCCCACTCTATTTAAAGATGCAAATAGGTATGTTACCTAGTGTGACAAATGCCAAAGAACATGTAATATTTCTAAATGTGATGAAATGCCTCAAACATATATGTTGTCATGTGAATTATTTTATGTATGGGGTATTGATTTTATGGGACCATTTCCTTGTTTGTTTGGAAATAAATACATCCTAGTGGCAGTTGATTACATGTCAAAATGGGTAGAAGCAGAAGCCTTACCTACCAATGATGCTAGGGTAGTTGTTAAATTTCACAAAAGCTATTTTCCCAATTCAGGACACCTAGAGCCATCATTAGTGATAGGGGTCCTCATTTCTGTAATACACAATTTGAAAAAGTTCTAAAGAAATATGGGTATGCCATGTAACGTACCAACCCATATCACCCTCAAACTAGTGGGCAAGTTGAGGTAGCAAACCGAGAGCTTAAGCGCATTCTAGAAAAAGCGCTTGAACCAAATAGAAAAGATTGGGCAGTTAAAGTAGATGATGCTTTATGGTCTTACAAAACAGCATTCAAAACACCTCTAGGGACATCCCCATACAAGCTCATATACGGGAAAAGCTATCATCTACCATTCGAGTTAGAACCCAAAGCTTTCTGGGCAATACAATTTTTAAATATTGACCTCGAACTTGCAGGAAAGAAAATAATGATGCAGATAAATGAGCTAGATGAATGGAGAACGGAAGCCTATGAGAATTCAAAGTTGTACAAGGAAGCAACAAAGCGACATCACGATGCTCGCCTCAAGCGATCAAAACATTTCGAAGTAGGGGACCTAGTCCTACTATACAATTCAAGGCTTAAACTATTCCCTGGGAAGTTAAAATCAAGATGGTCAGGCCCATTCATGGTTAAAACAATATTTCCATATGGCACCATCGACGTAAGTCATCCCACTAAAGGCACATTCAAGGTAAATGGTCACCGACTTAAAATTTATAATGGTGTAGATTTTAGAGATATGAGAGAGAAGTGTATGCTCCATGAGCCTTCCTTTAGAACTAAAAATAGGGAGAGTCTAGCTTAAGACTATAAACAAGTGCTTCTCGGGAGGCAACCCAAGCGCTAACACATTAACATTGTTGTGTAAAAGTCTAAAAAAAATGCAGGATCATTAACACGGCTTTTAACACTGGCGTGCCAATAACCGTGTACAAACAGGGAAAGCCTCTCTTCTTCAATATGGGCTGCGACAAAAAGACACGGCCGTGCGGCATAACCGTGTGAGGCTATTGACTTGTCTAGCACGGGTATTGTACGGTCGTTCCACATGACCTTGTGAAGCTTCTGACTTATTGAGCATGACTAGCACACGACCGTGCACCACGACCGTGCGAACATACTGACTTACCGAGAACGAGCGTGCCAAATTGACACACGGACGTGCTAAAAGCTATGAATTGCACCCAATTTTAAGAAATCACGAAAAGCACGGGCATTTAAAATTAAACATAGCCGTGGCATAAGGCCATGTTACCCTCCCTATATATTAAAGTAATCGTCCCCTTCCCCAAACCCAAACCCTAAAACTCAGATTCCAAACCCCCTTCTTCAATCCGGCCACCAAATCATTTCCCTCCCTCCAACCCACCTCCTTCTGGCCATTCTTCTTAAAATCTCAACCACAACCAACCACCTCCTTCCGTGCCCACACTGAAGAAACCAGCAACACCGTCGTGCGCTCCACCCATGCTCGTCAAACACCACTGTGCCTAGTTCCTTTTTCTTCACATTTTTTGAATACTTCCTCCTTATTTACGTTTATGTTTAATTTTAGACTTAAAAATCTAATTCATTTTGTTTAGTTTATTCATTTTGTTCAGTACAATTGCTTTAATTTTCTTCTTGATTATTTTATTAGTTGCTTTCTTCTATTTTTCTTGTTGATTTCCATTTTTTTAATACATTTTTTGTTTTAGCATTTATACATGTTGATTTTATTGGCTCTCCTCATTGAAAAATTGATGCTCTACTGCTAAACATAGTTAGCCTTTAAATCATAATTCTTATACACCATGTCTAGGTTCCAATGAATTCTTTGTATAGCTTTGTTATTATATTTAGTACTAACCATGATTAGGAATTATTCTAATGAATAATGAGATTGTGGTTGCTAATTTTAGTATTTGTTCTTGAAGAAGCATTTTGGCTATTGAATTTTGATTATTGTTAGGAAACTTTAAGGAAATGTTTTTCTGTTGATTATTTTACAGGAATTATGTCGTCATCACATATCAAATTATCCGTTCCAAGCAAGAAAAGGAAGGGGCCCGGATCATCATCCGGAACTACCTCCGCTGAACTCTGACATCCCTTCCTCAGATTCCTCCAAGCAACATAAGAAGAGCACTATATGGAGATCCGAAAGAGACCTATCGGTATCGGTAAGTGCATTGATTGGGATGCCTTGGAGCAAATCGGACTTGCTGGCGATGTTCGAGCTCTCATATCAACAGAACCATGGGAGCAATTTTTTGCGATTGTAGAGCCTACATACTTGGAACTCACTCTCGAGTTCTGTACCACATTCACCTTACAGAAGGTCATGACACAGTTTGATGATGCCGACACAATCCAATTCTGCCTAGGGGCAATGTATGTCGACTGAGCGTACCTTAATTTGGATCGGCATTCGGACTCTATACGCCAGAATTTATAGAGGAAAATCTGCTCTCTGAGCTAAACAGAGAGCTCCACTACACCCCTATCACATGTTAGCGCCACCTAAAATCGGCTAAATACAATTACAATCTGAGTCGCACCAAAGCGACTACCCTCCTCCCCGCTCTCAGGTACCTTCATGCCATTCTTGCTCATACTATTACAGGTCGCAAAGAAAGCACCGGTGTCATCAACAAACAAGATGTCTATTTCTTGTCATGCATGTCTGAAGGACATGTCTTCGACGTGGCATATTTCATTGCATGCGCAATGCAGCATCAAACAAAGCAGCACTGAAAAGGAATCCTGTCAATGGGCCCTTACATCACGAGACTAGCCCGGCATTTCAATCTCCTCAACACCAACAATCAAATTGCATCCTTCATACTGATAAGGAATATAGCACCTCAAGGCATCCAGACGATGCTCAACATGAAAATGATCAAGCACCGAAGAGGCACCGACCCCCCTCAGTACCAACTAGCGACACCTACAGCCGAAGAGGAAGCAGAGGGCATTCCGATAATATCCCACCACCATTAGAAGAAGTGCAGACTCAGCACCACCAATACCGAGCAGCACCTTCACTATCGGACATAAATGCTCGACTCGACTAGTTCGAGTTATATTTTGCTGAAAAAACTAGGCACCTCGAAGGGATAGAGGCCACACTTCAACAAATATGCCAGCACATCCATATCTCACCAGCGAAACCATCACAGAACCCGGGACATGATAAGGCCCTTTGAGTTCTTCTCATTACATAATACTCGACTTTTTATTCACCATTTCATCCTATTTTTATTTATATTTATATTTTTATTTCATATGTTTTAATTTAGAACTTTCCTTCATAGCATATTTTATATCAATCCTCATTTGGTTATCTAATCTTCGAATATGCCTAATATACATTTCATGGCAACACTAAATTATTTCAATAATGACTTCATAGTTACATGCACACACACCACCTACATAGCACTGGGAGTAAATCACTACTTCAAAAAGTCATCAGAACAACTCTCGGAGCCATCCAAAAATCCAAGAAGTGTCACTTTCCCCACTTATCTTTTGATTTGGCATCTAATTATCATTATCTATCTTTTAACATTGAGGGAAATGTACACCTTAAGTGTGGGGGTAATAGTGCCTAACTTTTTGCATAATTCTCAAAACCCTGAAATTAGTTTTGATCTTAACTATTTTTCTCATATTATTAATTAGGATGAAATTTCTAATGATTTATGATTTTTATTGATATGTTTTAGAGTAAGTCATAGTTAATTGTGCATTGATGATTAAATTTGAAGGATACTAGAGAATCGAGCATGATAAATCTACTTTCTAAAATTAAAAAAATTGATGGGTCGTTGAACTAAATTTGAGTATCCCCTTGAAGTTCAAAATTTATAAGGATTAATGTCAGAACACCCATAATTTTTCTGAGATTTTGAGCCTTGTAGAGCATATATATTCTTTTTCGTGCTCACTTTATTGATTATGAGTGTGTCAACTTTGAACTGTTATGCTAGAACTTGCCTCATTTATACATGTCGAGACCACATTAATGATTTGATATACTGAGATATTAAAGGCACCTAGGTTTTAACCAGATTGACTCCGCTAAAAAGCCTACCCATACAAATTAACCCCTAGTGAACCCCGTTGAATCCTAACAACCTTTTTATTGACTCACCCACTAATATTAACCCAAAATCCCTTTGTATTTGTTATCAGCATTCCTTTGACTACCCCTCTATCGAGAATTGATTTGATCAATTACCGAATTAGGTTATTTCAATTATCAAAGTTCCTTCTATTATGTTTGTTTTAGTTTGTTCTTAAAAAAATATTAGTAGTATACAAAAGAGCTTAGAGCATTTAAGCTCCTATTGTTGAAAAAGCTCGTATTAAAGTATTACGAAAATACTCCTTATTATAGAGTAATTATCAATAGTGATATTATTAGTTTTCATTCGAAGTCAATATTCATATTTAGTTCAGTGTTTCTAGTTAGACAATTTGTCAAGTCAGTCTCGATTCTAACCTTCTAATTTAACCTTTATCCATACCTTTTAACCCAAGCCCCATTCCAACCCTGATTAAAGACCTTTTGATTTGTGTATTATCTCATATACAGTGGTGGAGATTTGATTTTCAGGAAAGCCTATGGGGTTAACTTTTCAAGTTTGATTTAGAGTGCTTATTCTTGAACCTTAAACACCTTTGAGTGATTTGAGTGAATCTTTAGTGAGGATGTCAGTCCTTGTCGATTTTGAATTAAAGGTAATTACTTAGATAATGGGAGACACCTATGTTTTCGAACTACAAAGGTATGACTTATCGTAATTGAACTTTAGGACTCTTTGAGTTGAATTATCCATGTATAAATTATCTATGAATAATGATGAGACATTGTCAATAGGAATTATGAATTGTGGGAAGTTCGTTTTAATTATAAGTTGAGAATTTTGCTTGAGGACAAGCAAAAGCTTAAGCGTGGGGGTATTTGATAAACCGTAAAAGTAACATATTTTAATCCCACATTTAGTATGCTTTTGGATGAATTTATCCTCGATTTATGTAAAAAGGTGCTCTTAATCCTTTCTTTTCATGTCTTATGCTCAGGAAAGCATCTAAGGATAAAAAGAATGTAAAACGGGCTTAAAACAGACCAAATTGGGCCAACCCAAGAAATTGACATGGCCTGGAGTTCAAGCTACATGGCGTGCCTTGCCATTCACTTTACACGGCCATGCCCCAATTGATAGACTCGAAGCACGGTATGTACCTCAATGTGCAGTCCGTGCCACAGTCGTGCCTAATTCAACAGAATAGAGACACGGGCTAGAAGAGAACTTACACGGGCGTGCCATGACCGTGCCCTGTCGCGGGAAAGAGCAATTTCACTCTGATTTGAATGCTTGGATCCCAAGAAACGTAATCCTAAGTCTATTTAAACACCTAGGAATGAATTATGCTTGAATTATAAGTATTTAGGAGCCAAGTAAACCATCCCAAAAGTATATATAAACACCCCAAGGCGGCTATTCAAGTGGTTAAGTTTTAGCAGAGTTTTCTGCCAGAGCTTTACTCATTTAGGGAATTACTCGAAGATAGCCAGTTGATCCATCTAGAAGAACCAGAATTCTACTCAAGACGGAGGATCTCTCCTTTAATTCCTTTAGGGGGTTTTAGGGATTTCTAATGTTTTATTTTATCTTTTCTCTTAAGATGTTTTCTTATTTAGTTATGAACTAAACCCTTCAGATACCTGAAGGGGATGAAACCTATGATGGATTTTGTTATTATTTTCTGAACTTATATGATAAATACTTAGTTTGTTCTTAATTATGTTGCTTAATTTAATCTAATGTGCTTAGGTGGAGGAGGAATAGACCCTGCCTGAGAGTAGATCTAGCATAATTAAGCGGAGTTGATCGGGCGCCTAGAGATAGGGTTACGAGATTTTGCCAGGTTAGGATGAAACCTAATATGGGAACCTATTGATCGATTTATTGCTTCCTTAGGGGGTTATTATAAGAGAACGAGAGTTCCACTAATTAACCTAAGGTTAGACGTTATTCGCTTTGAGAGAAGGTTTAATATAGGTTAGGGAGTCTCACGGATCAAGCTAAGTAAAGAAATCATATGGTTTAGGGATAAATAATGAGTGAAGTCATATGTGGATTCTTCTTGAGGGTATTGTCTTTATCAACTGAGTTTTCCAAAGTCTTTTCCCAATTTATTCGTTTATATTTGCATTTTAGTTTAAAGTATTTCATTAGTTTTAGATAAATCAACCAATCACTCCATATTTCAGGCTAAATAATAGAAAGAAAGTGAGTAGTAGTACTTTTAGGTTCATTGGGTTCGGTAAGATATTCTTGCCTTAACTATACTACTGTTCGATAGGTGCACTTGTCTCTATCATTGTCATAGTTAGTCTACAAGTTCGATCATTCTTTATAAATTTTAAAACTAGATTGTTTTGTAATGATCACCTCTCCAAGAAAAATTTGGGTGGTTCCTCCAACCTAGATTGTAAGTGTTACTATAAGGATTATTATTAGATCTGAAATTGTTACCTATATAGTTTGTCTACTCATTTTCTGCTCTTGGTTGGTAAGGTGGGTACTCAGAATTCGCCACATTCCCACTTGCTTTGCATTGCATGACTGGATGTACCTATGAAGAACATAAATTATCAAGCTTTTTATTCATTAACTCCACCTGTGTCAACAGTATTGTCACTGCGTCTATGTTAAAAACTCCAGCTGATTTTGTCAGTTTAGCCCTTGTAATTTGCCATTGATAGGTGTTCAATGACATCTCCTCAATAAAATCATAAGCCGCTTCAGGAGTTTTGTTGTTCAAAGTTCCATCGCCTGATGAATCAATCACTTGCCTAGTTGGAGAATTCACACCATTGTAAAAAGTTTGGACTTGAAGCCACAAAGGTAATCTATGGTGTGGGCATCTCCTTAGGAGATCCTTGTATCTTTTCCATGCATCATATAATATTTCTACATAATTCTGCACAAAAGAAGATATGTCATTCCTAAATTTAGCTGTTTTGGCTAGTGGAAAATATTTTAAAAGAAATTTTTCGGTCATTTGATCCCATGTGGTGATTGACCCTCGTAGTAACGAGTTCAACCACTGCTTTGCTTTGTTCCTTAATGAAAAAGGAAATAACCGAAGACGTATGGCATTATTAGAAATGCCATTTATTTTGAAGGTATCACAGAATTCTAAAAAATTAGATATATGAGTGTTTGGATCCTCATCCTGCAAACCATTAAATTGAACAAATTGTTGAATCATTTGTATTGTGTTAGGCTTTAATTCAAAATTATTAGCGGCTATAGTGGGCCTAACAATACTAGATTCTTCTCCTGTCAAATTAGGTTTAGCATAATCATACATAGTACGCGGAGCATTCTGTTCTTGCACATTTGGTGGGTTGTTCTCGTCCATCCCTTTAGTAGGATTGGATTTTTCTTGTTCTTCTCTTTGATAGTTTAGGGATCATCTAATTTCTCTGTGATTTCTGCGAGCGGTAGCTTCAATGTCACTTTCGCATTCTAATGGTCCTCTCGAATTTCTTCTAGTTAAAGAAATTTTGAAAAAAAACAAAACTATATGTATAAAAATAAGAGAAATTTAAAAAATAAAGATAATGGCTAAAGTAATAGAAATAGAGCTTTCTTAATATTTTAGGAGTGTCCCTGGCAACGGCGCCAAAAACTTGATCGTGTCAAAAGTCGAGTTTCAATATTTATAAAAGAGTGATCAAACCTGTAGACTGACTGCGACAACGATAGAGGCAAGTGCACCTATCGAACAGTAGTATAGCTCAGGCAAGAATATCTTATCGAACCCAAGGGAACCTAAAAGTACTAGTACTCACTTTCTTTCTATTATTTAGCCTAAAATATGGAGTGATTGGTTTATAGAACTAATGAAAAAAACAACTAAACTAGATGCAAAGACAAAAGAATGAATTGGAGAAAAAACTTTAAGAAAACTCAGTTGATAAAGACGATACCCTCAAGAAGAATCCACCTACGACTTCACTTATTATTTATTCCCCAAACCATATGATTTCTTTACTTATCTTGATCCGTGAGACTCCCTAACCTATATTAAACCCTCTCTCGAAGCGAATAACGTCTAACCTTAGGTTAATTAGTGGAACTCTCGTTCTTTTATAATAACCCCTAAGGAAGCGAAGAATCGATCATGGATTCCCATATTAGGTTTCACCCTAATCCGCAAAATCTCGTAACCCTATCTCTAGGCGCTCGATCAACTCCGCTCAATTATGCTAGATCTACTCTTTGGTAGGTTTATTCCTCCTCCACCTAAGCACATCAGATTGAATTAAGCAACATAATTAAGAACAAACTAAGTACTTATCATATAATTTAGAAATCAAATAACAAAATCCATCATAGGTTTCATCCCCTTCAGGTATCTGAAGGGTTTAGTTCATAACTAAATACGAGAACATCTCAAGAGTAAAGATAAAATAAAACATAAGAAATCCCTAAACCCCGAAGGAATTAAGATCCTCCGTCTTGAATGGAGCTCCGACTTCTTGACATGGATCAACTAGCTATCTTCAAGTGACTCCCTAAAAGATGAATGCTTCGGTAAAAAGCCTCTGCCAAAAAGGTCCTCTTCAATGTCTGCCTTGGGTTATTTATATAGGCTTTGGGATGCTATATTTGGCACCTAAGTATCTCCTTCAAGCAAAATTACTATTAGGGTGTTGGAGTAGACTTAGGAGTATGTTTCTTTGGCTTCAAGCATCCAAATCTAAGTGAAATTACTCTCTCCCGCGGCGGGGGCACGACCATGGCACACGCCCATACAACTCGTGGTTGGGCCGTGTCTCGATTCTATCGTTTTGGGCACGGTTGTGTGAGTTAGAATTCAGGTCGTGCTTTAGGCCTGTCGATTTGGGCACGGCCATGTAGATCACCAGGCATGTCCGTGTGATCAATGGATTTTGCACGGCCATGTGTTACGTAGTTGAGGTCGTGCTCTAGGTAATTGGCAAGGCACGGTCGTGTGGGCTTTGGGCCATGCTGTGTTGATTGCTTGCTAAAGCCTAATTACTTCATTTTAAGCCTGTTTTGCGTTCTTTTTATCCTCGGGTGCTTTCCTGAGTATAAACATGAAAATAAAGGATTAAAAGCACCTTTTTACATAAATCAAGGGTTAAATCATCCAAAAGCATACTAAATATGGGGTTAAAATATGTTACTTTTACGGTTTATCAGAGTGCTGGAGGAGGTCAGGAGCATGTTTGAGATACAGGTCTAAGGAGCATAGGGCTTGAGACTATTCCATCACCATTAAGACGAGTATGTTTTGGTTGAATGTAGAAAATTTTATGAATGAGTGATAAATACCTGTTTGCTTATGAGGGTTAGATATTTGATGATGTGAAGAGTTACAAGATTAAGATAGAAAGTGAATTAATATTATTAAGATCAGAGTGCGCAGCGAAAGTGTAGTATGCTAGGTTAGGATGTGTGACTATTCCTATAGTTGGAAATTTTGAGGACGAAATTTCTTTAAGGAGGGTAGAATTGTAACGACCTGAATTTGGGCCTAGTAGAATTAGGCCCGTTGGGCTTTGGGCGTAGGAGTGTTTAAAATTTTTGAGAATAAGAGAATGGCATTATTTCAAGTTGGACTTATTAGGAAGGTGATTTTTGAAGGTTACGAGGCTTCTAGGAAGTTCCGGGTTCAAGTTAGGCTATAGGTAAATTTTTGTGTTTATGCACTTAAGGGGAGAAGGTAAGGGGCATCAAGACTTAAGGAAATAAGTGTGCATTTTGCTAGCACAAGGAGTCTATTGGTAAAGGTGGAAAGTGGCATGTGGAGTGTACTAATGGTCTGAGGTTCGAATCCCATCTATTGCATTTTTGAGTAAATTTTTGTGCTTCTCTTGTAACACCCCTAACCCATAACCGTCATCGGATTAGGGTTACAAGGCATTACCGAACATAGCACAGGTTATAACATTTATTTTCTGTTCATACAGTCCTATCTGAATACAACATGATTAATACACTTCCATGGCATGTTTAAACAACATCGTACATATCTTAAAAACCATTATTCAATTTCATTTATAAGCATTACATAACCAATAATGAATGTTACTATTCAATTGGTCATTAAACCACATTGACCGAATATACACATGTTCTTTATTAACCTACTAAGCAATTTAGCAATTATCAAAAGCTAAACATATATATATATATATATATATATATATATATATTAAGAGTTTTGCTTATTCAATTCATAATATATCAATATTATACATCCAAACACAATATAGAACAAATCAGTTAGAAGAAACATAATCAAACCTAAATACCAATTATGCCTTTTATAGACCGAAACATCTAAATTTAAACTTAATATACATACACATATGTAAACCATGTTCGAAAGTGTCAATCCAAATACTATACCTATAATTTCATCACTTAGCGAATATACAATCCAAGATTTAAAATAATTTCTAAGTTGATTTGTATCTTAAATTATGCATTTCATTAATAAGTATTTATCAACCATAACCCAAGCATATTCAAACACTACAACTATAATCTTACTAAAAGACTAATTATAATATATATAAACCTAACATGACTTTATATCACTATCAAACTCATAACCAAGTAGAACATACACACATTCTATAACTAGAATTACTCAAACATTAGATCATTAGTAATAAATCCATGCCATTTTGCATGGCTTATTTATTCAATTCAAATTATCATTCAAGCATTAAGCTAGCCTATACATGCCTTAAGTTTTTATGTTCAAATTTTAAAAGTACCAATATGAGTCAATAGTGTGGTTGACTTTGCTGACGATTTCCCGAGCCCGTAGCGAAACCAAAATCTATAAAACAGAACATTGAACCACATAGAATAAGCTTACTAGCTTAGTAAGTCTCAAGAAAATAATAATGTAACACTCAAACACTTAAACATTTTATTCTTTAAACTTATGACATTGAATATAAATATTTCCATAAATAAATTTATGCAGGGCCGAATACTAACAGTTCATTAACCTAAGCATTTACACTTCATTACCATAATTCTGTAACTCATTGAACCCTAGTATAAACATATATTACATGAATCACATGCTCCAAGTCACATAGGTACAACATTCATATCAACTATATTATCACATTCAAAGTATTTTCACTCTTAGCATTTTTACTTGTAACCGAACCTCCCAAAATAGTACATTTAAGCTCAAATTCTATCTTATACCATTCATACACATCGATCAATAAGCTCAATCACACATAACACCGTTCTTAACATAATATTTCAACTCAAGTAACATTAATCACAACTTACCTTACTTCTGATGAATTCAATGAGACTTAAGCTTACCCGAGTTTTTAACTCAATAGATTCACCATGTTACACCTCGATCAGTTTATGGTTTCTTCATTTTAAAGTATCACCGGCACGAAGCCCAAATATATCATCGGCACTAAGCCTGCTAGGCACGAAGCCCGAATATATCACCAAGCACTAAGCACCGCTAGCACGAAGTTCGACTAAGCTCGCTAGGCACGAAGCTTTGAATATATCACCAAGACTAAGCACACTGCTAGCACGAAGCTTTGAATATATCACCAAGACTAAGCACGCTAGGCACAAAGCACGAAATAATTCATATACCAGTCCATCAAATTACATTTCTTAACACTATCACCACTAACTAAACATATACACCATTCACATTCACATTTCACAACGAATGTACAAATTCTTATCACATATACAAAAACACATCTAATTCATTTGAAAGCCTTTACATTCGGCAAACACATATATTCATACTCAAATTTATCAAATAATTGCATTGAACCTATTCGTGAATAATTCTTTAATATACTTTAGCTTAAGGACTTACCTCGATTAACAACGGACGACTTAAACCGGCTATTCTGCAACCTTTGTCTTTCCCCGATTCAAATCTGATTTCCTTTGTTCTTGATCTAAACATATCAAAAATAGTCTCATTCAAGTACATTTCACTTCAATTTAGTCCCAAAACACATAAATGAGCAATTTACCACTTTATCCCTAATATTTCACTTTTTACAATTTAGTCCTATTTGCATAAAACACAAAATACACAAAAATTCCCCATGTAACTCAACAGCCGAATCTTCCTAGGGACCTTACAAGTCCATTTATTTCATTTATTTTGCAAATAAGTCCCTATAAAAATTTATTTTTACAAATTAGCCCTAAATACTCAATTTCATCAAAACTTCCAATACAAAACATACTAATCTTTAACATATCTTTCATCTAAAATCATTTAACATCAAAACCACATGAACACATCAATGGCGAATATCGCACATGCTTAGATTCAAAAATTTCAACATGGGTCACTAATACTCTAAGCAACGATCTTAGAAGCGTAAAATCAACAAAAATCGAGCTAAAATTCTTACCTAATTGAACCAAATAGTTGCCAAAATTTCAAAGCTTCTTCAACCCCTTTTCTTAGCTACATTCGCCATGAAAGAACATAAAGATGATGGCTTATTTTTTATGTTATTTTAACATATAACATGTTATTTAAATAATTACTTATTTAACCTTATGTCATAAAATTTCATAACATATAACTTAAGGGTAGATTAGACATATGCCACCCACTACATCTAGAATTGGACTATTTACTCTTTTAATACCCCACTTTAAAAAGCCATCATCAAATAGGCACTTTTCACTATAGTTTGTTGCTTTTACTTTTTACGCGATTAAGTCCTTTTTCTAAATTAAACACACAAACGATAAAATTTTTATACGAGACTTTCACACACATTAATTCACATATAATAAACACAAAATATAAAATTAAAATATTTCTTGGACTCAGATTCATGGTCCCGAAACCACCATTCCGATTAGGGTCAAATTCAGTCTGTTACATCTCTTTCATGTGTCGGTCATGACTTTATTATGGTAAGGAAGACTTTTTATTGATGGAAAGATGGCTAAGGAATATGGTTAGGAGGAAGACTAGGGAAAATGAAGGAAAGAAATGAAGGGAAAAGGTATGAGTAGGGAACATGTTGGCTGAATTTTAGGAGTTGCCAAGGGAAGGAATATATTTTTTTTTGGTCAACATGCATCTTTTTGGCAAAGATGAAATCGGTTTTGGTAAGGGGGTGTGCCAAATTTTGTTAGGCATTTTGAGGGGCTTTTGATTTCTTTTTGAAAGTCTTTTCTTTGTTCATTTGGTACATCTTTTTCCTTGCCTATAACCGAGACCATTTGAGAGCAATTCTCCTTTCTTCTTTTCATCTTTGTCATAGCTATCTTTATTCTTTTAACATTTTGGTGCTTACCTTCCAACCTTTTCCCTTGGTTACCGAAAAACAAGTCCCTCTTGTTGTTCATCTCCTTCCTGATATTAGCTAAAATTTTGACACTTCTTATGACCATCTCTTCTTTTCCTTCCTCACTATTTCTCCAACTCTTCTCTCATTTTCTTTAATTGATTTTACATGGAGGCCAAATCATCCTTGTTCTTTTTCCCCAATAGCCAAACCACATAACACTATATCCATTTTTCTTTTCTTTTTCTTTTGGGTGTTGGACACTCTCCCTTCCTTGGCCGAATCCGTAGAGTGTTAGCTTACACTCTTGTCATCTTCCTAGCCTTTGGCTTTCGGAAGAGGGTTGGTAAGTAGAATCTCGAAGTACTTTATCAGAGGGCCAATCGATCACCTATCCCTCGTAATAAGAGACTTTGATTTTTGGTAAGTGATATATATTGTTAATCAATCGCAATCCTTGGTTGAAGTTGTAAATTTGGCTTTGGACTAATTGTTGATCGATTGTACCTTTAAGTGCCGTGGAAAGTATCGTGTTACGGATTCGAATAAGGTGTGTAATCCCGTAACATTCCAAATACATGTTTGAAATGGTGTGTAATCTCACACCTCTATGAATATTTGCATGAATTTTTTTGTGATTCGGTGGGAAGATCGAAAAACCGAAAACCGGCATCTATGACCACTCGGCGTGCGTATGTTCGTAGTGGTAACCATATTTTGCAATGGAACAGTTTTTGGTTAGCAGCAGTGACGTGATTTTGAAAAATCACAAAAAAATAGGGGAAATGGAATTAGAAGGTGAATAAGGTATAGAATTAAAGCTTATTGTATCTATTTTTATATGAAAGAAACAGAGTAGGAAGAGGTATTTTATATTCTGTAATATTTTAATTTTAGTGAGACTGGTTCTGAATGACTTTGTGGTTCCCTATTCTGTCTTGGAAAAATCATTCAAAATTGTAAAAAGTGAATTATGAGTTATAATTTATATGTATAGATTCCTTAGTGAGTCTAGTTTTAATATAAACAAGTGGGAGCAATATATGAAAACTGTACAATGAGATATTTGAATTTAAGTTAAGAGAGGTCAGAAACATTGGTTAGTGAAACAGGGGAAAATTTAATGAATAAACTGTACTAAACGGAAAAGCCAAAAATTTTGGAATAATTTTAGTAATAAGATATATGAGTCTAGTCTCAAGGAAAATTTACGGATATAAATTTTGAGTTTCCTAACTCGAGTTATAGTCAATTTAGACAATATGATGTAGATGGACAGTTTCAATTTTCATGCCCCAAATTAGTAGTTAAATTCAGGGTTGCAAAATTACGAAAATACACTCGATGGGTAAAATTATAGAAATACCTTTGGGTTGTGAAATTTACTGAAATACCCCTATGGGCCAAATTACGAAAATGCCCCTATGGGCTAAATTGCTAGAATGCTTTAGTGGGCCGAATTACAAAGTTCTATAATTGGCCGATTTACCATAATAAATTATTGTATTAATGATTGTTGTACATATATGTGGATATTATGCTTTATTATGTATGTTGTATTTTACAAATCGCATGGGTTGGGACAAATTGAATGAAGAGAAGTGTAGCTTGGTGGCATTGCCACAATTTGTTCATTAATGTGCTTATGACTCTGGTGGCTCAACCACAAATATATTATAAATGGCAACTTGCCTACGATTGGTGTGTTTGGCGGGGTGGGTTGACTTGATCCCCACAAGTGTGATGGGATGGTACGGGTGGTGTGCAGCGGATGGATTATTAGGATGGGTTGGGTTGCATACATTGCACATATATATATATATTCTGCTATGTAAATGGGCTTCGGCCCAAGATTATGCTATATGGGCTCAGGCCCAAGATATTGCTTTATTGGTTCAGACCCAGTGGATGACAGTAAAGGGATTACGCACTGAGTTCTAGTAACTCACCCCTCCTTCTTAATCCTTGCAGGTAATTCTCAGTGATGTGGACTTGGGCCATGGATGACTCGGTGGAGGCCATACTTTGGAAATAATGTTTTCGAACATTAGTAAACTTCTTTACCATTTTAATTCGTTACTTTTACTATTTTGGGTTTTAAAGTTGTAATAAGGCCTTTGGAATATGTTTTATTTTTCTTTACATTTAGACGTACTTAATATCTTTCTTGAATTGTTTTAAATGGGGATTTTCTAAAATCATTAATAACGGTTTTCCAAAATTGATTAACAAATGGATTTTATAATAAATATGGACAAATAATTTAACTTGGATTTTCTTTCAAAATTTTCAATGTCATTTTCAAAAGTCACGGTTTTAAGGTTCGCTAGTTTGATTTTCAATTTACCAATCAACCTCTTGAAATTAGTAGTATTTTATCGAATATCTATATTCAAAATTGGTTTTCTTAAACTATAACTAAATAACACCAACTTTAGTACAAACTCAAGTTCTTTAAACATTTTCTTCGTGTGACATACCAAATCTGGTCGTAACGCATGGGCCGGGTTTGGGGTGTTACATTATATGCAAACTTACTAAGCTAAATGGTTACGTCCTTTATTCTTTCTTTCCATGTAGACCCGCCAAGCTAATCTCGTGGATCATCATCATCGGAGCTCGGAGCACACTATCAATCACTATTTTGGTATAGCCAAGTTATTTATGTTAAGTATGGCATGTCTAGGAAGCATTTCATTTTGAGAATATGCTTTAAAAAGAGCAACAAGTATGGGCTATCAAGTTTATTATTCTTTTGTATATGGCTAAGTGATTAGCCAAAGTTGACTAAGTATGTATGTTTATTGTTATAAATAAAGCATGTAGTATTATTCATGAAAGATGTAACAATTTGAGTTGTTGAATGGAGTATGAGTTTAATCTTGATTTCAGTGTGGCAATTGGCTTGGTAAATAGCCTCTAAGTACCCACACAGTTGGACACAAGGGCGTGTGTCTAGGCCATGCGTTCCCTACACCATAGTATTTTAAGTCAGGTTAGACCACGGGTAAATCCCACGACTGTTTGTGTAAGTCGTATATGATACACGGTCAGAACATGGGCGTGTGCCCCAGGCCATGTGAATCAGTATATCAAGGTATAGCACACGGTTTAAGGCCACGGGAGTGTCAAGGCTGTGTGTAATTAGTCAGTGTCAACCACGGGTGGAAGACACGAGCATGTCTAGGAGTACACGGGCGTGTTCCAAGTCACATGGGCGTGTGACCCCTGTTTTAAGGAAAAGTTTTCATTTGAGTTTCAAAAGTTTTCGGATACGTGTTTAAGGCCTCGTAGGCCCACGAAAGGTATGATTTGACTAAACAAGAGAAGTTTTACTTCAGAACAAAATTTTATAGCCCGTAAGTACATGTTTTAAGTGAGTTCAAGCATGGTAATGTCTCGTATCTAGTCTTAGCATCGGGCTCGGGTATGGGGTGTTACCTTTAGTGGTATCAAAGCTACGGTTTAGTCGGTTCTAGGACTAACGTAGCACAAGTATGAGTTTAGCTATACATGCCATACGTAAGAATGTTTTTATAACGATAGTGTGGTGACTCCTGACGACTTAAATTATGTTTATACATATAGTAAATGGATCCTAAAAGAGCTAAGGTAGATGATGTAGAAAGTAATGCGCCGGCTCCTGCTGAATTGACAGTGCTTGATGAGAATGACAATAGACCCACTACGGTGAGTCCAGGAGGAGGAGAAGAGGCTAGAGAAGCCTTCATCCATATGATGGATACGTGGTACACAGAATTCGTTCGTACAAACCCGAATGTACAACCCCCTCCACCCCCGTCTGTTCCACAACCTATCCCTGTAGCCCCTCAAGTAATACAGGTGGTAAGAGGAGACAAACCTCCTATTGATAGGACTAGGAAACATGAGGTAGAAGAATTTCGGGCTAGAAGAGATGATGATCCGAAAAAGGCTGAGTTCTGGATAGAAAATACTATCAGGGTATTTAATGAGTTGTCATGCACATTTGAGGAATGTATGAAGTGTGTAGTTTCTCTTTTAAGAGATGCTGCCTATCAATGGTGGAACACCCTTGTGTCGGTAGTACCAAGGAAAGGGCACATGGGAATTTTTCCAAGAAGAGTTCAAGAAAAAGTATATCAGTCAAAGGTTTGTGGACTAGAAAAGGAAGGAATTCCTAGAACTGAAGCAAGGCAAGATGTCAGTGACTGATTATAAGCGTGAGTTTGTACGACTCAAAAAATACACTCGAGAATGTGTATCCACTGACGCCATCATGAGTAAGAGATTTGAAGATGGACTAAATGATGATATCAAGTTTTTTGTTGCTGTCCTTAAATTAAAAGAATTTGTGGTGTTAGTGGAGAGGGCTTATAAGGCTGAAGAGTTAGTAAAAGAGAAGAGAAAATCTGAAATGGAGTCTCGTGACTCGAAAAAGAGATAGTGCTTCTAAAAAGTCAAGAGATTTTTCCACCCGATCGGCTACTTCCACTGGGTTTTCAAAGAAGGATAAAGGTAAGCAGTATTCGGGGAATAAAGCACAGACTACTTCAGTCGCTAGTGTGGGGAATGTTCAATCTGATAGACCTGAATGCCCACAGTGTGGCAGACATCATCTGGGTGAATGTCAAGTGCATGAAAATGCTTATTTCATATGTGGTTCCCAGGGTCACTTTATAAAAGATTGTCCTGAGATGACGAAAGAAGAGAGAACTCAGAACCCAAAAGCTGGGGGTATGGTCAGAGGTAGACCGTAGAGGAACCCGGGAAGTAGGGCAAGCGGAAGAGGTAACCCCAAAGAACAAGCTGGGAGACCTGAGGGTAGGGCGCTGCAAGGACTTATGCTATTTGCGCTCGCGAAGAGGCATCTTCCCATGATGTTATTATGGGTACCTTTTCTCTTCATGATGTTAAAGTTATTGCTTTAAAAGATCCCAGATCCACACACTCTTACATTTGTATGAAATTAGTATCCGAATTGAGTATGCTTATAGATTCTACAGAATTTACGATTAAGGTGTCTAATCCTTTAGGCAAGAATGTGTTAGTTGATAAAGTATGTAAAGACTATCCTTTGATGATTAGAGGCTATTTTTTTAAAGCAAGCCTTATGTTGCTCCCATTTGATGAGTTTGACATTATTCTTGGTATGGATGGGTTGACCACCCATGATGAAATAGTTAATTGTGGGAAGAAATACATTGAGATGAGAGGTGAGAATGGGGACACTCTTCATATAGAATCAGATGAATAGAGTAGATTATCGGTAATGATTTCTCATATAGCAGCACAGAGATATATAAGAAAAGGGTATGGAGTGTATCTGGCTTTCGTGATGAATGTTAAAGAAACATAGCTAAAGATTGAGTCAGTACTGATAGTATGTGAGTACGTGGATGTTTTTCCCAAGTAATTACCAGGACAACCACCAATTAGAGAGGTTGAGTTCAATATTTAGCTAGCCCCCGGTACTGTGCCGATATCTATTGCTCCTTATATAATGGCTCCAACAAAGTTGAAAGAACTAAAGATACAGTTGCAAGAGTTGACAGATAAAGGCTTTGCTAGGTCGAGTTGTTCTCCCTGGGGTGCTCCAGTTTTATTTGTGAAAAAGAAAGATGGCATCATGAGATTGTGCATAGATTACCGTCGACAATAAAGTGACGATGAAGAACAAGTACCCATTGCCTAGGATCGATGATTTGTTCGATCAATTGAAAGGAGCCAATGTGTTCTCCAAAATAGATTTGAGATCAGGGTATTATCAGTTAAGAGTAAAGGATTCAGATGTGTCCAAAATAGCTTTTTGAACAAGGTATGGGCATTATGAATTTTTAGTCATGCCCTTTGGTTTGACCAATGCTCCTGCGGTATTCATGGACTTAATGAACCACATATTTAGACCATACCTCGACAAGTTTGTAGTCGTTTTCATTGATGACATATTATTTATTCCGGGATGAGAATGAGCATGTTGAGCACCTACAGACAGTTTTACAGATTCTACGAGAAAATTAGTTGTATGCCAAGTTTAGTAAAAGTGAATTTTGGCTCAAAGAAGTAGGAATTCTGGGACATATTGTCTCGAGAGAAGGAGTCTGAATGGATCCAAGTAAGATTTCAGCTATAATGGACTAGAAACCATCAAGGAATATCTCTGAAATTAGAAGTTTTCTAGGCTTAGCCAGCTATTATAGACGATTCGTCAAAGGGTTTTCCATGATTGCAACCCCAATGACGAAATTGTTACAAAAAAAATGTGAAGTTTGACTGGACAGAACGATGCCAACAAAGTTTTGAGAAATTGAAAGCAATGCTAACAGAAGCTCCAATTTTAATACAACCTGAGACAGGGAAAGAATTTGTGATTTACAGTGATGCATCCTTAAATGGATTAGGCTTTCTACTTAAGCAAGAAGGCAAGGTTATCGCTTATGCCTCCAGACAGTTGAAGCCTCATGAGAAGAATTATCTAACACATGATCTAGAATTAGCTGCAATAGTCTTCGCTTTGAAGATTTGGAGACACCATTTATATGGTGAAGATGTCGAATTTTTACTGATCACAAAAGTTTGAAGTACTTGATGACACATAAAGAGTTGAACCTAAGGCAATGGAGATGGTTAGATTTGATAAAAGACTATGAGTTGGTCATTGACTACCATCTAGGAAAGGTGAATGTGGTCACCAATGCTTTGAGCAGGAAGTCCCTTTTTACATTAAGGGAAATGAATTTGCGGATGACCTTATCTGACGATGGATCTATTCTAGCTGAGTTAAAAGCTAGACCAATGTTCCTTCAAGAGATCACTGAAGCTCAAAAAGAAGACAAAGAGTTATAAGCCAAGAGAACTCAGTGCGAGTCATATGTTGAATCGACTTTCAGATTAATTTTGATGGATACTTGATGCTTAAAGATAGATTTTGTGTACCGAGAAAAGAGGAGCTTATTTAGAGAATTTTGTATGAGGCCCATAACGGATGTTTATCTGTACATCTGGGTAGTACCAAAATGTATAATGACTTGAAGCAACTATATTGGTGGCCGAGAATGAAGAAAGATATTTCAGAGTTCATTTCAAGATGTTTGATTTTTCAGCAAGTAAAGGCTAAACACCAAGTACCCTCGGGTTTGCTCCAACCAATTATGGTGCCCGAATGGAAATGGGACCGTATCACTATGGATTTTGTAATGGGATTACCATTATCACCGAGCAAGAAAGATGCTATATGGGTTGTAGTTGATAGACTCATGAAATCAGCTCATTTCTTACATGTACAAGTTGATTACTCACTCGACAAGCTGGCAAACTTGTATGTTTCTAAAATAGAAAGGCTTCACAGAGTTCCTTTATCAATCATATCGGACAGAGATCCAAGATTCACCTCTAGATTTTGGAAGAAGCTGCAAGAAGCCTTGGGTACAAAATTGAGTTTTAACACAGCTTTTCATCCTCAAACGGATGGTTGGTCGGAGAGATTAATCCAAGTACTCGAGGATATGCTCCAGTGTTGTGTTCTCGAATTCTGAGGCAGTTGGGAAAAGTTTCTCCCATTGATAGAATTTGCCTACAATAATAGTTTTCAGTCAAGCTTAAAGATGGTACCTTATGAGGCTCTATATGGGTGTACCTACAGAACACCTTTATTTTGGACTGAACTCAAAGAAAATCAAATTCATGGGGTTGATTTGGTTAGAGAAGCTGAAGAGAAAGTGAAAGTGATACGAGAATGTTTAAAAGCTACATGAGACAGATAGAAATCCTATTTAGACCTAAAGAGAAGGGAAATAGAGTATCAAATCGGGGATAAAGTTTTTTGAAAGTGTCACCATGGAGAAAAGTTCTCAAATTTGGCTGGAAAGGCAAGTTAAGTCCACGTTTTATTGGACCGTATGAGATTACCGAGAAAGTTGGGCCGGTAGCTTATAGATTGGCTTTGCCATCAGAGTTAGAAAAGATACATGATGTGTTTCACGTATCAATGTTGAGACACTACCGATTAGATCCTTCACATGTAATTACCCCGTTAGAGATGGAGATTCATCCCGACATGACTTATGGTGAAGAACCAGTCAAGATTTTAGCTCGAGAAGTCAAGCAGCTAAGAAATAAAGTATTTCTCTAGTGAAAGTATTATGGTAAAGGCATGGGATAGAGGAATCTACATGTGAACCAGAAAAAAAATGAGAAACCAGTACCCAAACTTATTTGCTGGTAAAATTTTGAAGACAAAAATCCCTAATGGGGAGAATTATAATAGCCCGATTTAGGGCCTAGTTGGAAAAGTGGAGCGAGACCAAAAATCCGAAGTAGTAATATGAGTTTATAAGGTATTTAAGATGCTTGCATAATATTATGAAAGTTTAGTGTAGGAATTTTATGAAAATTTCCATTAAAAGGTCCATTAGGACTGAATTGTAAAAGTTGCAAAATGTGAGTTTCTAGAAGCTTTTTGTATGAAATAGCTTTAGAATAGTAATTAGAAGTCCTTAAATAGCATTTTTCCCAAATTATAATTTTTCGACAAAAATGGACATGAGATAGTAATTTGTAAAAATTTATAGAGAATGGCATTTTGGTCATTTAATCTATTAAATAATTAAAATAGGAAAAAGATGATAAAAATCATTGTCATATTCTCCCACCAAGTGCCAAAAATTTGAAGGAATCCATAGCTAGGGTTCTTCAATTTTTCAAGCTTGCTAGTAAGTTCATCTTAGCCTCTTTTTTAATATTCTTCGTATTTTTGAAGTTCTTGTATTATGAATTAGCTATTTTTAGCTATAAAATGAGCTAAGGTGCATGTTCAAAAATCTACCTATGAACGATATTTTTGTAAAATGATGTTTTATGGAAGTTTATGAGAGTTTGATGTTAGATAAACATCTTTTTCTAAATGAAATTCATGAGAAATGTTAGTAAAGAGTAGTTTGTAATAGTAATGAAATTGGTCATGCATGGGAGAAATAGTGAGAATTTGATATTTCTATAGTTGAGAAAATGAATCAGCTAAGCATGATGTTTAAGAAAGTTGAATGAGAATCACTTTACGAGCCTAGGGGCAAAAGTGTAATTATGAGAAAGTTTAGGGGTAAAATGGTAATTTGGCCAAAGTATGTGTTAAGGGTCAATTTAGCTAATGTGAATATTAAATGAGTTGAATTATTATTATAGATCAAGAAAAATGAAGCCCAGATCAAAATGAGACAAGAACAAAGTCAAAGACTAAATTGCATATCTACGTACATTTTATACATTGAGGTAAGTTTGTATGATTTCTAAGCTTTATGATTTATATCATTGAAATGCTTAGTGTAATGTATAATAGTATCATGAAAATGTTTAATGATATGTTAAACAAAGAAATCAATGAAATTAAGCATGAAAAAGTCCCGATTGAAGATGAATTACTTAGGATACTCGATCTACCACATGAAATGAAAAAGTCCGTATAAGACCAAGCCAAGGCGTGGCATCGGCAATCAAGCAAGTTATCATGTAAGTCCAGGACAAGTCTTGGCATTGAAGAGTTATTATGAGATGAAGACCCATGTAAGCCCAAGCCAAGGCATGGCATTGGTGAGTCTCCAAGCAAAGATGTCATGTAAGTCCAAGACAAGTCTTGGCATTGAAAAGCTAGCAAGAGATAAATATTCCATGAAAGTCCAAGCCAAGGCATGGCATTGGTGAGAATTAAGGAAGATTTTATGTAAGTCCAAGCCAAGGATCGGCATTGACTAGTTCATGAGTAAAGATACCAAATAAGACCATTTCAAGACATGTCAAAACATGGCAATCGTAAGTTCCCAAGGGAGTACACGAGAAAGACATCTTATAAGTCCATGTCAAGACATGGCCTCGACACCAATATGAGAAATTCCATGTAAAACCGTATCTAGGATATGTCTTTGGCATCAAGTTATATGTGGGTCAAAATCTAGTATCCTTGGTTATTCACATAAATTCATCGAGCAAACGAGTAAAGCTCAAATGAGAAAATAAGAAAGCTAAGTAAGCAAATCTACTATTATGCTGGAAATGAGTATTGCCATGTTATGAATGATGAATGAAAGATTATGATTATTATGTTAAAGTATACTGATCAATGTGATCAAGTGATACAGGTACCTTATTTACCTCACAAGTATGAGACTAGTAAGTATCATGAGATATGTAAGAATCAGTATGAGTAAGAAAGCTTTATAGCTGAAATTTATGATACCATTGCTTCTGTCAAATGGCTTCTATTAATCAAGTATGTTGATATGTGCATTATATGCAAACTTACTAAGCTAAATGCTTTCGTCCTTTATTCTTTCTTTCCATGTAGACCCGCCAAGCTAATCTCGTGGATCATCGTCATCAGAGCTCGGAGCACACTATCAATTACTATTTTGGTATAGCCAAGTTGTTTATGTTAAGTATGGCATGTATAGGAAACATTTCATTTTGGGAATATGCTTTAAAAAGAGCAACAAGCATAGGCTATCAAGTTTATTATTCTTTTGTATATGGCTAAGTGATTAGCCAAAGTTGACTAAGTATGTATGTTTATTGTTATAAATAAAGCATGTAGTATTATTCATGAAAGATGTAATAATTTGAGTTTTGAATGGAGTATGAGTTTGATCTTGATTTCAGTGTGACAATTGGCTTAGTAAATTGCCTCTAAGTACCCACACGGTTGGACACACGGGTGTGTGTCTAGGCCATACGTTCCCTACACCATAGTGTTTTAAGTTAGGTTAGGCCACGGGTAAATCCCACGGCCGTTTGTGTATGTCGTGTATGATACACGGTCAGAACATAGGCGTGTGCCCCAGGCCATGTGAATAAGCCAGTATATCAAGGTATAGCACATGGTTTAAGGCCATAGGAGTGCCAAGACCATGTGTAATAGTTAGTGTCGACCACAGGTTGAAGACACGGGCATGTCTAGGAGTACACAGGCGTGTTCCAAGTCACATGGGCATGTGGCCCCTGTTTTAAGGAAAAGTTTTCATTTGAGTTTGAAAGTTTTCAGATATGTGTTTAAGGCCTCGTAGGTCCACGAAAGGTATGATTTGACTAAACAAGAGAAGTTTTAATTCAGAACAAAATTTTATAGCCCGTACGTACATGTTTTAAATGAGTTCAAGCATGGTAATGTCTCGTATCCAGTCTTAGCATCGAGCTCGGGTATGGGGTGTTACAGTCTCGAACCGTTTGAAATTGAATCCTCGGAGCAGCCGTTCTGATTTTATTGAATCCTAAGCTAAATCTAAATGGCATGAAGAATAAGAAGAAAATAATAAAGAAAATAAAAATAAAAATAAAATAAAAATAAAATAAATGAAAATAATGAAAAATGAAAGAAGAAAGATATCGAGAAAAGGAAAGGAAGAAGGGGGTTTAAATAGAGATGCATCCCACTCCCGTGTTCTTTCTCTGTGGTGCCCATACGGCCACGGCCACGGCCGTATGCAAGGCCGTGTGGGTATGGAAGCCTACGCCTAAATACAAAAAGAAATAAAATGAAACTAATTAGTAGAGTTAGTGCTCGGGTTGCCTCCCGAGAAGCGGTCGTTTAATGTCTTGAGCTAGACTTACCTCTCATTCGTATAATCATGGTGGTTTGAAGAGGTGAAAATCCTTTCTCATGTGATCAGTTTAGTTATTGATATAAAGTTTAAGTCGAGTAGTGCTTACCTTAAAGGTGCTAATTTTAGGACTAGTTACCTTGACTGTTCCATCTGGGAAGATTTTGAGTACCTTATCTCCTATCTTTAGCTGGGTTGTTCCATCATTAAGTTCGTCGTGGAGTTGCCTCATTTTTGGTTGGTGTGCTTTTAGTCTCTCCTTGAAGTGTGTCTTCCGCTCGTCTAGTTCATCAATCTAAAGCCTTCGTTCCTCCTGAATTTCTTCTTTATTGAAACGAGGTCTAGGATCTGGCTTCTGCGAAAGAGCTTCAAGAAACGGCAAGTTAATATGTAATTTCTTTGGAAGTTTAAGAGACTTACCGAATTGTTCCTCTGTGTGGTCTTTCTTTATCGTATTGGTGTGTGGCATTCGAGCTTGGTATTCTGTAATTATCGGGTTTGGTAAATCCTGGCTTACCTTAACCTTACCTTCACTTACCATATGCTCTTGCCTCGGGTCAGTTTCCACTAACATTTCACTGGCATGAGCTGTTACGACTTGATTTTGCTCTTCTGGGTTAGTTTCGGTGTTGCTTGGCTTCTTGTGGTTGTTCAAAGATCTGCTTAGCAAGTTGCCCTGTTTGATCCTTGAACTCCTGTGTCAATGCCTCAAGTTTTGCTTCTATGTTTTTGGAAACGTGTTTCTGTATTCTGGGAATGTATTTCTGAGGCTGCTATGAAGTTTGTCAGCATCTCTTCAAGGTTTGGCTTCTTTTCCTGTGGGTGAGATGGTTGTTGAAAATCTGGAGGAAGTTTCGATCTTTGGCTACTTTGATCATCCCATGAGAAATTGGGATGGTACCTCTAACCTGCATTAGAAGTGTTACCATAAAAATTATTGAGGCCTAGGATAGTTACCCATATAGTGGACTTGTTCATTCTCCATGCCATATCCATAGGGTGGGTACTCAGGATTCGCCACGCCTCCACTTGTTTCGCACTGCATAACTGGATGTACCCGAAGAACTGTATAAGCCATCAAATTTTTTATGTAACATCTCTACCTGATTTGATAGCATGGTGACTGCGTCGAGGTTGAAGACACTGGCTGCTTTAGTAGGGATTGTCCTCATGACTTGCCACTGATTATTATTCAGTGCCATCTTCTGTATAGACTAAAATTATCTGCCAAAAGTAAATAAAGAAAAAATTAGCAAAGTAAAAACAAATAATAAAAAATAAAAATAAAAACAAATTGCAATAAAAATGGCTAAAGTAATAAAAATTAAGCTTTCTTAATATTTTAGTTCCCCGGCAACGACACCAAAAACTTGATCGTTATTTTGTTGAGTCTTAAAATTTATATAAATAATGATCGAACCTGGAAACTAACTAAGACAACGATGGAGGCAAGTGCATCTATCAAACAGTAGTATAGTTTAGGCAAGACCAGAAAGTTGAATCCCAAAGGAACCAAAAGTACTAATACTAACTCTCTTTTTATTATCTAGCCTAAGAATTAAGGGAATTTGTTGTTTAGTCTAAATTAACTAACTATTAAACTAAAGACTCTAAGACAAAGAAGAAAGAAATTTGGAAAATAACTTGAGGAAAAACCAATTCATTGAGACGACACCCAATGAAGAATCCACCTAGACTTCACTTATTACCTAACTCTGAACCAGATGATTTATTCACTTGACTCGATCCATAAGATTCCCTAACATATATTAATCCCTCTCTCGAGGCGACTAACATCTAACCCTAGGTTGATTAATTGAAATCTCTTTCCAATTAAAACCCCTAGAATCACATTAACTCGATCTATGGACTCCCATATTAGGTTTCACCCTAATTCAGCAAAATCTCGTCACCCTATCTCTAGGCGCACGATCAACTCTACTTAATTATGCTAATCTACTCTTAGGCAGGGACTTTTGATCCTCCACCTAAGCACATCATACTTGAATTAACATCCCAAAAATATCAACACAAGAATTAAGAACACATAATTAAGAACAAGTCAAATATTTATCATATAGTTCAGCAAACGATAATAAGATTCATCTTAGGTTTCATCCCCCTCAGGTATCTGAGGGTTTAATTCATAATTGTAAAAGAAAACATCTCAAAAGAAAAGATAAACAAAACATAAGAAATCAAACAAAACATAAGAAATCTCTAAAACCCTCTGAAGGCATTGAAGGAGAGATCCTCCATCTTGAGTATAATCCCGGCTTCTTGAGATGAATCAACTGGCTATCTTCGAGTAAATCTCCACAAATCTGCCTTCCTTGGCCTAGCTGGATGCCCTTGACTAAAGCCCTGGGTTCCCCTAACAAAAGCCCTGGCAAAAAGCTTTTGCCAAACTCCCTGCTTAAGTTTCCCCCTAGGGTGTTTATATAAGCTTTGATATGCATTACTTGGCCCCTAAGTATCCTAATTCGAGTAGAATTCCTCCTAGGTTGTTTGAATAGGATTTGGAAAGTGTTTCTTTACCTCCAAGTATCCAAATCTAAGTAAAACTCTTCTTGGCCGTGGCAGGGACACGACCACGACACACACCCGTGTGAATCATGGCTAGGCCGTGTTCGAGTTTGTTGATGAGGCACGACCATGCAGTCTTGGGCCTAGGTCATGTCTATTTCGTGATATGACCCATTTACTCTATTTTGGGCCCATTTTTCATTCTTTTCATCATCCGGTGCTCTCATGGGTATAAAACATGAAAACAAAGGATTAAGAGCACCAAATTACATAATTCAAGGCTTAAATCATCCAAAAGCATGCTAAATGTGGGCCCAAAATATGTTACTTTTATGGTTTATCAAACACCTTAATTTTTGGCAGCACCTTCAGCTTCCAAATCACACGCCAAAAAATCCTATGAGGGCCAAAGCCAATGTAATGCCCCGAATTTGGGCCTAGTAGAATTGGGCCCATTGGGCCTTGGACGTGGGAGCGTTTAAAATTTTTGAAAACATGATAACGACATTAATGCAAGTTAGACCTATTAGGTGAGTGATTTTGGAAGGGTATGGGGCTTCTATGAAGTCCCGTGATCAAAATGGGCTTAGGAAAACTTTTAGTTTTAGGTGAATAAAACCCTGGGTGTAAGTAAGTAGGCTTTAAGATTAAAATGTGGAAAAAATGACACAAAAAGGAGTTGTGGCCTAGTGGAAAATGACGCCACATAAGAGATAAGAGAATGACGCCACAAGGAAGCAAGGGGTCCAAGGTTCAAGTCTTTGCGCTGGCAATTCTTTTTGTTTTCTGTTAAGATGAACTTAGACTTTGGCCCATAGACTTATATTTAGTTGCGCATGTTTTAAGACAAAAAGGAGCTAGTTGGTAAAGTGGCTAGCGGTGTGGATTATGTTACAAGGGAGCCTGAGTTCGAATCCCATCGCAAGCAAAAGGGATATTTATTGAAACACCCTAAACCCAGCCCATGAGCCTTGATCGGATCTGGTATGTTCCCCGATGTAAACCATTTCAAATTCTTTTGTTACTTAGGAAAAGCTTGTGTGTTTTAAAAGAAAGATTATTTTGGGTTGGGCTTGTGTTGAAAACAAGTTTATTTCATTATTAAAAACCTTTACTTTAGGTGACAAAACGTTTAGGCTTTGTTTTAAAATAAATTTACTTAATCTTTTAATAAATAAAAGTTTGTAAGCTTAATAAATAAAAGCAAAGTAAAGTAGTTCTACCATGGCCTTATTACATCAAATAATTCCCAAAATTAAAAAAAAAAAGTACATAAAATAATATAGTCCAAATAAAAAATGAATTTCTTGCTGAGCATGGCCATCCCTAAGCTCCTGTCGACCCGGTCCATCACTGTTCATCACCTGAAAAATGTTCCCACAACGGGGTGAGTCAAACAGACTCAATGTGTACATGAACACTAAGTCTTAACAATTTCAGGCATTTCAAATCATACATGTACATAAAGCATTTAAACAATATGATGCAACCCGAACCCAAACCTAGATGCCATCCGCTACACATCACCTGTACCAACCTGTACACCGTGGGGACTACTAAGTCAACCCTCCATCCGCTACACACCATTGAAGGCAGTCGCTGCAGTCAACGTGCTCATCACCCTTATAAAATTCATGGTCTTAGGTCACCACATTCAGATATCGTGGTCTTAGATCACCACATTCACTTCCCCTTTTCATATAACCCATATGCCCCATATCATACATATCATGCATTAACATGCCAAATTCTTATTTCACATTCTTATAATGTCATATGTATGTCGTAACAGATATTTAACATAATCCTAGTAGGAGTAGGAAACGTACCTGAGGACTTTGTACCATAACATGGTACCTTAGCCATATTCACATTCTTATACACATACTTATATTAAACATTGCCATAAAACTTATTAAGAAATAGTGTGGGGTACACACCGATACATAGCGATTCACTTAAATCTCAAAATCCGATCTAAAGCCTTAGATCTCAAGTCCCTACATTCTACCAACCTTAATATGTTAGCATAAAGCCTATTCTATTATAAAACCAAATCCTAGTAGGATTTGTGCACTTAAACCTACCTTGTTGCCAATTGACTTAAGAATCAAGTCCCGAAACTTTGTTGTATTCCTTCTTGCATTCGGCCAAACATTAAATCACACCACATGTTAGTTTCGGCTTTTTAAACAATTATGAAATAGATCTAGTTATCAAAACAGGCCTATGGCCGATTGTATTTAGGCACATACCTTGCGATTTTCAAATCCCGAAACTCACCGAATAACTAGGGAACACGCGGCCTATGGTGTACCTTCGGGAAAAGAACTTCTCCTTCCTTGTAATTGGCTGATCCTTAGATCTATTAACTTGTTAGTTTCAGCTATTTTGAATAAATATGAACTAGATCTAAAACACCAAAAATAGGCCTTGGCTGAATATTCACATGGACTTACCTTGGAATTTTCAAATCCCGAAATGTTGTAGACTCCCTACTAAACTTTTGTTAGAATCGGTTTTATGAATAGATTTAGGAAACTGGCCTTTGGCCGAAGAACTCCCTTGGATCCTTGAAGATCCTGAAAGATCTCCTCTTGGTAGTTGATAACTCCTAAATCCCGAAGCCTCCCTTCCATAATTCGGCCAAGAACAACAATAGGGGTTAGTCCCTAAATTTCGACAAGTCAACAAGAAAAGGGATGGAAATCGAACATCATTTGGTCTTACCTTAATACTACAGTCAACGACACCTTTGCTTAAACCACAGAGATTCGGCTATGGTCTTGATAATAGCAAATTTTCGGCTTTTGGAACTTAACAAGAAATTGGCTTATGATGGTGTCTATGTTGTCGATTTATCAAAAGAAAAGAGAGGGAAAAGAGTCACTAGGGGATTTGGCTATGGCTATTTTAGAGAGAAGAGGAATTCGGCTTGACAAAAGAAAAGAAAGAAAAGAAGAACTAGGGAGAAGCAAATGGAAAAATCGGCTATAGGAAGAGATGAGGAGAGAGTTAAAATTTTGGTACACCTACACTGTGATTAGCCGAAAATACCCCTAAATTGGTCAACTCTCCATATCTTGATAATTTTATCTTTTAATTATCACCTTAATAAGATTAATCCCAACAATTATCTCTTCTTTTATCCACTTAAAATAAAAGGAATTTAATCCACACTTGAGCATACCCTTTAGCCAAATTTTAAAGAGAATAAAACTCTCCCCCATGTACCTTGGTGCCGTCCAACTCCCTTGCTCCTTGCAGCAAAATAAAACTCTTTTATTTGCTTCCTATGTGACTCGAACCTAGGCTCCTTCCCCCTTGATTGTGGCGTCACTTACTGGGCCTTAAGTGGTGCCTCCAAGCCACTCAAACAAGCCCATGTTTGTGTCAAATTTCTTCTATTAATTTTCTTAAGGCCACCTTGTTTTAGTTTCCTCTTTTACACTTAACATTTCTAAATCATTTCCTTACATTTCCAGGTTTCCAAAAATGTTCACTTTCCTCTTTTAACTTAACATTTCCAAGTTTCCAAAATGTTCACTTTTCTCTTTTAACTTAACATTTCCAAGTTTCCAAAAATGTTCACTAAAACATTTCCTTACATTTCCAAGTTTCCAAAAATGTTCACCATACATTCATAACACATAAGACATGCCATTTCGTATAATTAAATCAAAAATGCATAGGCCCATTTTGAGGATGTTACAGTTCTACCCCCTTAAAATAATTTCGTCCTCGAAATTGCTTGGCTAAATGCACTCTTACTCACCCCACTACGCTTATGGTGTACTCTAATCTTAATAAAACTATCATACTTCCTAGGCACAGTCTCTAAGTTCACATCCAAGGTTTCAGGCACTCCACTAGCAACACAAGAATGGGCTAACTCTATAGCAAGCAAAGCAATGAAGGGTATTCCAGAAACAAGGAACTTACCCATTGTCACATCTGGCACATCTTCCTCCTCACTGCGCCTGGCTGCGTAAACCAACCTTGGTTGCCTCGCATCTAAACCTTCAGCACCTCTATTTGGTGTTCCACGACCTTGGCCGAAACCATTCCCTCCATGAATCGGACCATGACCCCTTGTCGCTTGTTGACCACCTCTTCCTGGCTGGACATAATCTTGGCCTACTGTCTGAGCCCTATTCGAATCCTGAGGACAGTCCTTAATCATGTGGTCCATGGACCCACACTTAAAACATCCTCCCGTCTTTTTCCAACACTCTCCTAAATGCCTCTTTCCACACTGGTCACAAGTACGATACTGCCCTCCTGTCGCAGCTTGTTGATCTCGCGACCAATCAACTCTAGGCCACTTTTTCTCATTCTTAGAAGATCCAAAAGATTTAAAACCTCTCTTCTACTTATTTCGATCGGAGTTTTGTCTCACAGAGTCCTTAATTCCTTCGCTATTTTAGCTTTCTCTACTAAAGCAGAAAACTCCTACTCCTGATGTGGAGCGACTAACAACATTAGGTCATCCATTAGTCCGTCCTCAAACCGAACACATCGCTCATGCTCCATAGCCACTACTCCTCGAGCATACTGGCTCAGCCTCAGAAATTTAGCTTCGTACTCTGCTACGGACTTGTTCCCTTGAACTAGTCCCAAAAATACCTTCCTCTGCTCATCGATATAACGTTTGCAGACATACTTCTTCTGATATGCCACCTTAACATATTCCCAGGCCAGATCCTCAGCTGTGGCACCATCTCGAACTGTTAACCACCATTGATACGCTTCATCACGTAGCAGTGCCACCATTCCTTTCAACTTCTCCTCAGGAGTCAGATCGAGCTCATCCATAATGCGCTCGGTTACTTTCAACCAGTATTCAGCTGTACTGGGTGCCACACCAGATACTCCACGGACCACCTCAGCTCCGTTGGCTCGGAGTCGCTCGGGTACAGATTTTTGAGCTTCCATATTCCCTCCAGTACCAGCCACCATTTCAAGAACTCGCAGCATAGCCTGCGATACAACATCTTCTCCCGTCTGATCTTGCTGCTCAACACCAACAGCTGGTGGTGGTGGTGGCGGTGGTAACTCATTGTCAGACCCTTGACCCGATCTAACGGGTTCTGACACAGTCATTCTTCCTCTACCACGTCCATGACGACCGCATCCTCTAGAACTCATATCTAATGACGCGCTTTAATCTGATTTAAGAAAGTTTTATGAATTAGCCTTTATTCTACTGATTACCCGCGAAGAAGTTTTATGAAAAGAATTTTAGGAGTGGTTCTTTCGTTTTCATACATGCACACAATATTTACATTCATACATTCATCAATCAATTATGAACTTTCGTTCATTCAGAGAAATGTTGTAGTTTTTATTATTGTTATTTTTTTCCACTACCTGGGGTATTTTCGTAATTTGCCCTATAGGGGTATTTTCATAATTTGTCAAAATAAGGTTCCTTGGTGATGTTGTCAATAAGGGTATTCTGGTAATTTTTCATTTCCGGGGGTATTTTGGAAATTTTGAAATCTGAAGGTATTTTGGTAATTAACCCGGGTAAATTTGTAAATCTTGATAAATCAAGGGTCATTGGAATTTACAAAACTTGAGGTTGTTTTGAGAATTTTTTCCAAATCGGTGTTGTTGCAAAAATTTTTGAAGATCGGGGTCGTTCTGGTAATTTTGTAACTCAGGGGTATTTCGGTAATATGTAGGGTAGGGGTAATTTCGTAATTTTTTTCTAAAATCATGGTATTATGTCATTTTGCAAATTAGGGTTTTGAACGTTTTATAAAGTAATGAGATTTTGATAAGAACTGTGGGTAGTTTGAAATTTTCATAAACCAAGGGCATTTTTGTAATTTTACCACTAGGGGTATTTTAGTAAATTTATAAATCAGAAATATTTCAGGAAAATTGATAAAAATAATATTTTTCAAATCAAGAGGGTAATTTAGAAATTTTAAAACTAGGGTTTCCATAAAATACGGCTAGTCCCTTTCGGGTTTTAGTTAGGGGTTTAGCCCATGTATAAGTCCTCTTGGTTAGGGTGAGCCGAGGCTACGCACTGTAGGATTCGGGTGGAGAGGAGGTGAGTCACACGGACTTCTTAAATACCAAGCTCCCACTGAAACCAATCCTAGACATGCGTACCATGGTTGCCACACCCTAACTAGGCGACTCAACCACAGGCTTGTTTAATTAGATATTTAAGTCTTATGTATTTGTGTTTTTGAGTAGACTAGTCCTAGGGTTCAACAGATCCTAGTTCACTAATCTACGTTGCCATAAAAGCCCACACATATTCAAATCACTTTAGAAGTCAGAAGTACTTACCTGGTGGACTGCGGGTCGGAGACTTAGGTGCCATGCCAGAAAACCTAAAAATTTTTCAGAAAATTCCTTTTGGGCTTAAATTTGAAAACATTTTGGGCCTTAAACCCAAGGCCGAGAGTTTAAAACTGGGCTCTGATACCAAACTGAAACACCCCAAACCCAGCCCACGAGCCTTGACCGGATCTAGTATGTTCCCCGGTGTAAACCATTTCAAATTCTTTTGTTACTTAGGAAAAGCTTGTGTGTTTTAAAAGAAATATTGTTTTGGGTTGGGCTTGTGTTGAAAACAAGTTTATTTCATTATTAAAAACCTTTACTTTAGGTGACAAAACGTTTAGGCTTTGTTTTCAAATAAATTTACTTAATCTTTTAATAAATAAAAGTTTGTAAGCTTAATAAATAAAAGCAAAGTAAAGTAGTTCTACTATGGCCTTATTACATCAAATAATTCCCAAAATTAAAAAAAAAAACAAAATACATAAAATAACATAGTCTAAATAAAAATGAATTTCTTGCTGAGCATGGCCATCCCTAAGCTCTTTCCGACCCGGTCCATCACTGTTCGTCACTTGAAAAATGTTCCCACAACGGGGCAAGTCAAACAGACTCAATGTGTACACGAACACTAAGTCTTAACAATTTCGGGCATTTCAAATCATACATGTTCATAAAGCATTTAAACAATATGATGCAACCCAACCCAAACCTAGATGCCATCCGCTACACATCACCGTAACAACTTGTACACCGTGGGGACTACTAAGTCAACCCTCCATCCGCTACACACCATCGAAGGCGATCAATTGCAATCGGCGTGCTCATCGCCCTTATAAAATTCGTGGTCTTAGGTCACCACACGAGATATCGTGGTCTTAGGTCACCACATTCAGATATCGTGGTCTTAGGTCACCACATTCGATTATCATGGTCTTAGGTCACCACATTCAGATATCGTGGTCTTAGGTCACCCCATTCACTTCCCCTTTTCATATAACCCATATGCCCTATATCATACATATCATGCATTAACATGCCAAATTCTTATTTCACATTCTTATAATGTCATATATGTGTCGTAATAGATATTTAACATAATCCTAGTAGGAGTAGGAAATGTACATGAGTACTTTGTACTAACATGGTACCATAGCCATATTCACATTCTTATACACATACTTATATTAAACATTGCCATAAAACTTATTAAGAAATATTGTGGGGTACACACCTGATACACTTAGCGGTTCACTTAAATCCTGAAAATCTGATCTAAAGCCTTAGATCTTAAGTCCCTACATTCGACCAACCTTAATATGTTAGCATAAAGCCTATTCGGCTATAAAACCAAATCTTAGTAGGATTTGTACACTTAAAACCTACCTTGTTGCCGATTGACTTAAGAATCAAGTCTCGAAACTTTGTTGTATTCCTTTTTGCTTTTGGCCAAACATTAAATCACACCATAGGTTAGTTTCGGCTTTTTAAACAATTATGAAATAGATCTAGTTATCAAAACAGGCCTATGGCCGATTGTATTTAGGCGCATACCTTACAATTTTCAAATCCCGAAACTCACCGAATAACTAGGGAACATGCGGCCTATGGTGTACCTTCGGGAAAAGAACTTCTCCTTCCTTGTAATCGACTGATCCTTAGATCTATTAACTTTTTAGTTTCGTCTATTTTGAATAAATATGAACTAGATCTAAAACACCAAAAATAGGCCTTGGCTGAATATTCACATGGACTTACCTTGGAATTCTCAAATCCCGGAATGTTGTAGACTCCATACTAAAGTTTTGTTAGAATCGGTTTTATGAATAGATTTAGGAAACTGGCCTTTGGCCGAATAACTCACCTTGGATCCTTGAAGGTCCGAAAGATCTCCTCTTGGTAGTTGATAACTCCTAAATCCCAAAGCCTCCTTTCCATAATTCGGCCAAGAACAACAATAGGGGTTAGTCCCTAAATTTTGACAAGTCAACAAGAAAAGGGATGGAAATCGAACATCATTTGGTCTTACCTTAATACTACAGTCAATGGCACCTTTGCTTAAACCATAGAGATTCGGCTATGGTCTTGATAATAGCAAATTTTGGCTTTTGGAACTTAACAAGAAATCGGCTTATAATGGTATCTGTGTTGTCGATTTATCAAAAGAAAAGAGAGGGAAAAGAGTCACTAGGGGATTCAGCTATGGCTATTTTAGAGAGAAGAGGAATTTGGCTTGACAAAAGAAAAAAAAAAAAGAACTAGGGAGAAGCAAATGGAAAAATCGACTATAGGAAGAGATGAGAAGCGAGTTAAAATTTTCGGCACACCTACACTGTGATTAGCGAAAATACCATCCAAGGTGCCCCTAAATTGGCCAACTCTCCATATCTTGATAATTTTATCTTTTAATTATCACCTTAATAAGATTAATCCCAACAATTATCTCTTCTTTTATCCACTTAAAATAAAAGGAATTTAATCCACACTTGAGCACACCCTTTAGTCGAATTTTAAAGATAATAAAACTCTCCCCAAGTACCTTGGTGCCATCCAACTCCCTTGCTCCTTGCAGCAAAATAAAACTCTTTTATTTGCTTCCTATGTGACTCGAACCTAGGCTCCTTCCCCCTTGATTGTGGTGTCACTTACTGGGCCTTAAGTGGTGCCTCCAAGCCACTCAAACAAGCCCATGTTTGTGTCAAATTTCTTCTATTAATTTTTTTAAGGCCACCTTGTTTTAGTTTCCTCTTTTACACTTAACATTTCTAAATCATTTCCTTACATTTCCAGGTTTCCAAAAATGTTCACTTTGCTCTTTTAACTTAACATTTCCAAGTTTCCAAAATGTTCACTTTCCTCTTTTAACTTAACATTTCCAAGTTTCCTAAAATGTTCACTAAAACATTTCCTTCCATTTCCAAGTTTCCAAAAATGTTCATCATACATTCATAACACATAAGACATGCCATTTCGTATAATTAAATCAAAAATGCATAGGCCCATTTTCAGGATGTTACATTTATTTTGCTAAGTTGGGACGGCCAGGTTTATGTTGAAATTAAACTTTGTTGAAGGAGGGATCCCACATCGGGAAGCTAGCAAAAGGGAACGTGAGAAGCTGTAGAGCGGCAATTACCGAAAAGCCAGTCACACGGCGATGGCAGCCACATGAGCGTGCAAGCACACGTGTGGGAGCTTTGACGCGATAGTTGAGGCCGCCATGAGTATTCTTGTTGGTCGATGCTATTTGGGCCACGATGGGCCGAAAGGGGCCAAGTGGGCCCATATGAATAAATTGTATGATTGTGTAGTTGATATTGAACTGGTTTATGTGAATCTCATATATGTGGCTAGACTTGGGCTAAATGGGCCGCACGAGTGTGTGGGCCCATTTGGGCTAAGAATGGGCCCTAGGCCCATTTGCATCGTTATCTCTGTTTAGAATACCCTTGGTTTACAAATTACTGAAATACCCTTGGTTTATAAATTACTAAAATATGCCTAGTTTATGAAATTACCGAAATACCCTGATTTGTGAAATTACTAAAATACCTTCAATTTATGAAATTATCGAAATGCCCTCGGTTTGTAAAATTTCTTAAATACCCCCAGTTTATAAAATTACCAAAATGCCCTCGATTTTAAAATTTACCAAAATACCTCTAGTTTATGAAATTATTGAAATACCCTCGGTTTACAAAATTATCGAAATACCCCTAGTTTGCGAAATTGCAGAAATACCCCTAGTTTGTGAAATTACCGAAATACCCTAGTTTGTTAACTTACCAAAATACCCCTGTAGGTTAGAATTATTGAATTACCCTTATATGGTAGAATTATCAAAATACCCCTGAAGGGTAGGATTACCGAAATACCCTTATAAGGTAGAATAACTATTTTGCCCTTGTAGGTAAATGACTGATTTAGACTGTGAATTTGATTGTTTTGACTGTGATTGTATAACTATGAGTTTAACTAACCTAACTGTGGGCGTGTGACTGATATGCTGTTAATATATGTTTAGATGATTGTTACTGAGCATGGTCATTTTGCATACATATGTAATGATTGAGCATGACATACACGACATATAGCATGGGGTTGGGATTTGTATTTTGGAGGAAGTATTGTACTGGTGGCTATGCCACGTTTTACTAATTTAGTGGCTTTGCCACGTATACTGATTGTAGTGGCTCAGCCACATATACTATTATTAGCAGTAAGGCTACATTATTAGAGAGCTTGGCTCTGTGCCATCTTGATTATGGCTTTGTGCCAATTGTATTTACCCGTGGCTATGTGCCTAACAGATATTGATGACTCTGTATCAATCATATTTATCAAAGGTTGTGTGCCAATTATTAACGTCACTGATGGCTATGTGCCAAATATAATACAGTTACTAATGGCTCTGTGCCAATTATAATGCCGCTATAGAAGGCCTAAGAGCTGCATATGTTAATGCTGGCAGCTCGGCTGCGTTCTTGGTGTGTACGGCTGGTAGGTTGATGATAAACCGTAAAAGTAACATATTTTAACCCCATATTTAGCATGCTTTTGGATGATTTAGAACTTGATTTATGTAAAAAGGTGCTCTTAATACTTTCTTTTCATGTTTTATACTCGAAAAAGCACCCGAGGGTGAAAAGAACGAGAAACGGACTTAAAACGGGCCAATTTGGGCCAAAGTGGAAAACGACACAGCCTGGACTTCAAGCCACACGACTGTTCCTCGATAATTAACTAAGACACGACCATGCCACGATTTACACCCCTCTGCCCCAATCGACAGAATCAAGACACGGCCTAAAAATGATTTACACGGGCGTGTACCATGGCCGTGCCCCTATTGTGGAAAAGAGGAATTGTACTTGGATTTGGATACTTTGAGGCAAAGAAACACATTCCAAAGCCTATTCAAACACCTAGTAGAAACTATACTAGAATTGGGACGCTTAGAGGCCAAGTAAAGCATTCCAAAAGTCTATATTAACACCCTAAGTGTAACCTGAAAGGGGTGTGGAGCGGCGACCGAGACATTGGGAATTCGGCAGAAGCCGAAAATTTTGTGGGAATCACTCGAAGATAGCCAGTTGATCCATCTTAAGAAGTCAGAATTCTACTCAAGACGGTGGATCTCTCCTTCAATTCCTTCAGGGGGTTTTAGGGATTTCTTATGTTTTGTTTTATCTTTTCTTTTGAGATGTTTTCTTTATTTGTTATGAACTAAACCCTTCAGATACCTGAAGAGGATGAAACCTAGATGAACCTTATTATTATTTTCTAAATTATATGATAAATACTTGATTTGTTCTTAATTATGTGTGCTTAATTCTTGTGCTAATGTTTCTGGGATATTAATTCAAGTCAGATGTTTGATCGTGTCAAACAGTCAAGTTTTAATATTTATAAAAAGTGATTGAACTTGTAGACTGATTACGACAATGATAGAGGAAAGTGCACCTATCGAACAGTAGTATAGCTCAGGCAAGAATATCTTATCGAACCCAAGGGAACCTAAAAGTACTACTACTCACATTCTTTCTATTATTTAGCCTAAAATATGGAGTGGTTGGATTATTAAACTAACGAAATACTTAGACTAAATGCAAAGACAAAAGATTGAATTGGAGAAAGACTTTAGGAAAACTCAGTTGATAAAGATGATACCCTCAGGAAGAATCCACCTATGACTTCACTTATTATTTATTCCCCAAACCATATGATTTCTTTACTTAGCTTGATCAGTGAGACTCCCTAACCTATATTAAACCCTCTCTAAGGCAAATAGCGTCTAACCTTAGGTTAATTAGTGGAACTCTCATTCTCTTATAATAACCCCCTAAGGAAGCAGTAAATCGATCAATGGATTCCCATATTAGGTTTCACCCTAATCCGATAAAATCTCATAACCCTATCTCTAGGCGTCTGATCAACTCTGCTCAATTATGCTAGATCTACTCTTAGGTAGGGTCTATTCCTCCTCCACCTAAGTACATCAGATTGAATTAAGCAACATAATTAAGAACAAACTAAGTACTTATCATATAATTTAGAAATCAAATAACAAAATTCATTATAGGTTTTATCCCCTTCAGGTATCTGAGGGGTTTAGTTCATAACTAAATACGAAAACATCTCAAGAGTAAAGATAAAACAAAACATAAGAAATCTCTAAAACCCCTTAAAGGAATTAAAAGAGAGATCCCTCGTCTTGAATGGAGCTCCGAGTATAAGCATGAAAAGAAAGGATTAAAAGCACCTTTTTACATAAATCAAGGGCTAAATCATACAAAAGCATACTAAATATGGGGTTAAAATATGTTACTTTTACGGTTTATCAAATATCCCCACATTTAAGCTTTTGCTTGTCCTCAAGCAAAATTCTCAACTTACAATTAAAATGAACTTTCCATAATTCATAATTCCTATCGACAATGTCTCATCATAATTCATAGATAATTTATACATGGATAATTTAAGTCAAAGAACCCTAAAGATTCAATCAAGACAAGTCATACTTTTGTAATACGAAAACATAGGTGTCTCCCTTTATCTAAGTAATTACCTTTAATTCAAAACCGACAAGGATTGACATCCTCACAAAAGATTCACTCATCACTCGAAGTGTTTAAGGTTTAAAAATAAGCACTCTAAGTCGAACCTGAAAAGCTAATCCCATGGGCTTGCCTGAGAATCAAATCTCCACCATCAGATATGAGATGGTACATGATCAAAAGGTCTTTATCGGGTTGTAATGGGGCTAAGGTTAAGGGTGTGGATACAAGTGAATTAGAGGTTAGAATCGAGACCGACTTGACAAATTACCTAACTAGAAACAATGAACTAAATATGAATATTTACATCGAATGAAAACTAATAATACCACTATTGATAATTACTCTATAATAAAGAGTTTTTCATCACTTAAAATTTTATAATACTTTAATACAAGCTTTTTCTTCAACAATTGGAGTTTAAATGCTCTAAGCTCTTTAATATTGAATATACTTGGTTTTCTTTTTACAAACTAAAATATTACATCATAAATGATAAATGTAACTCTTGGACTAATATAATTGACAATTTAATCAAATCAAACCTCGATTAAAGGGTAGTCAAAAGAATGATGATAACAAATTCAAAGGATTTTGGGTTAATATTAGTGAGTGAGTCAATAAAAGGTTGTTATGATTCAACGGGGTTCACTAGGGTTAATTTGTGAAGGTAGGCTTTTTATGGAGTAAGTGGGTTAAACCTAGGTGCCTTTATCATCTCAAGATATCAAATCATTAATGTGGTCTCGACATGTATAAACGAGGCAAGTTCTAGAATAACAGTTCAAAGTTGACACACTCATAATTAATAAAGTGAGCACGAAAAAGAATATATGCTCTATAAGGCTCAAAATCTCACAAAAATTATGGGCATTTTTGACATCAATCCTTACAAATTCCAAATTTCAAGGTAATACTCAAATTCAGTTCAACGACCTATTAATTTTTAATTTTTAGAAAGTAGACTTATCATGCTCGATTCTCTAGTATTCTTCAAATTTAATCATCAATGCACAATTAGCTATGACTTACTCTAAGACATATCAATAATAATCATAAATCATTAGAAATTTCATCCTAATTAGTAATATGAGAAAAATACTTTTGAACAAGTTTAAATTCAGGATTTTGAGAATAATGCTAAAAGTCAGGTACTTTTACCCCCACACTTAATATGTACATTGCCCTCAATGTACAAAGATAGATAAACAATTATGTAATAATAAAATCAAAAGAGAAAGGGAGAAGTAACACTTCCTGAATTTTTGGATGAAGTCTATGAAAAGAAACCAGATAAGATTGGAGGTGAACGTGGGGAGCGTCTCGAACCGTTTGAAATTGAATCCTCGAAGTAGTCGGCTTGGTTTTATTGTATCCTAAGCTAAATCTAAATATCATAAAGAATAAGAAGAAGAAAATAAAGTAAAAAATAATGATGAAATAAAATAAAAATAACAATAAATAATGGAAAATGAAAGACAACTAAAAAAATGGGGAATGAGGTTTAAATGGAGATGTAGCCCGTGTTTTGGGATTTTGAATTTTGAACGCATTCAGGGTGTTCGGGCATGACCATGTGTGTCGTGGCACGCCTGTGTCTTTCTTCACACGATCATTTAATACGGGTGTACTCCTTCCGTGTTCAATAAGTTAGAATGTTTGGCACGGTTGAAAGGCACGACCGTGTTTAGCCTGAGCTTGACAAGTCTGTAACCTCGCACGGGGCGTTGGCATGGGCGTAGACTATTATAGCCACCCGTGTTGGGAAAAGAAAATTTTCTATATCGTGCACGACTACTGGCACGCCCATGGTTCATCCCTTGGCTTCCATACGTCCACGAGCATGCCCGTGTGTAGGGCTGTGTGGCCTAGAAATCTGCTCTTTGGTTAGTTTATGGTTAGGTGCTAAAAATAAAAAGAAAAAAAATAAAAATATATAAAAATGGGGTTAGTGCTCGGGTTTCCCCCCGAGAAGTGCTCGTTTATAGTCTTAGCTAGACTTTACCTCTCATTCGTATGGTCATGGTGGTTTGAGGAGGTGAAAATCCTTTCTCATGTGATCACTTCGGTTATGGACACCTATCGGCTACGAGGGTCGAATCTCAGGTTCGATCCACCACCGGGATACACTATAGACGTTTTTTGTTTGTTTATTTGGGTTTTTATGGAGCTTTTATCCCGCGTAATGTTTACCTCAAAAGTGTTGATTTTAGGATTGCTTACCTCGACTGTGCCATATAGGAAGACATTAAGTACCTCAAAAGTGATTTTTTAATTTGTCTTGAGGTCTGAATTGGTGATTCGAGGGTCTTCCTTATTCAACAATACCTGATATCCTAATTTGAAGTGATTCGTTATTCCTATCGGCTAAATGCAGGGCTCCTTCGGTTTCACCGTGTGGTTCTGTTCCTCTTTGATTTGTGTTTCCTGCTCTTTTAGTTTGTCAACCTTAAGGCTTTGTTCCTTATGTATTTCTTCTTTGTTGGCACGAGGTCTAAGATCTAGTTCAGCTAAGTGATTTCTGATGCTTCATGTAAAGAAGGTTGAACCAAATGATTATCAATAGAATTAACGTTCGTATCTTTATTAGTCGATGTCCTAGCTGAGTTAAGAGCTTGAAGAGTGATTGTTTCATCGTCTACACGAAGTGTGAGTTCATCGAACTCTTCCTCTGTGTGGTCTTTCTTTATTGCATCGGGATATGGCACACGAGGTTGGTACTCTGTAATTGTCGATTTTGGTAAATCATGACACACCTCAACCTTACCTTCGTCTACCTTGTTTTCTTGTATTTAGTTTGGTTCATCTAACTCCTTACTGTCTTGAGATGAGTTGGCTTGAATTTGCTCATTTGGGTTAACCTTGGTGTTACTTGGTAGATGTCCTAGTGGTCGTTCTGATATTAGCTTTGCGAGATGTCCCACTGACCTAGTAAGTTCTCCAACTTGATTCTCGATCCCTTTGATCGATTTTTTTGTTCATCAAATGTCACTTCAGTCTTTTGGAGTCGAGAATCTATGGTAGTCATGAATTTCGTCAGCATCTCTTCAAGATCCGGCTCCTCTTCTTATTGGTGAGATGGTTGTTGAAAATCTGGAGGAAGTTCGATCTTTGGCTATTTTGATCATCCCACGAGAAATTAGGATGGTACTTCCAACCTGCATTATAAGTGTCACTATAAAAATTATTTTGATATCTAGAATAGTTACCTGTATAGTGAGCTTGCTCGTTTTCCCTGCCATATCCGTAGGTTGGGTACTCAGGATTTAACATGCCTCCTAGATTTAAATCATATTGTATTTCTGGATGTACCTGCGAGGGACTATGCCAATCATCAATTTTTTTTATTCTTCATCTCTAACTGATTAGATAACCTGGTGACCACGTCGAGGTTGGAAACACTAGTAGCTTTAGTAGGAATTGCCCCCATGCCTTGCCACTGATAATTATTCAGTGCCATCTTTTTGTAGACTAAAATTTTCTGCCAAAAGCAAAAAAGAGGGAAAAAATTAGCAAAGTTAAAAAAATAAAAATAGAAATAAAATAAAATAATAATAATAAATTGCAATAAAAAATTGGCTAAAGTAATAGAAATAGGGCTTTCTTAATATTTTTGGGTTTCCCGACAACGGCGCCAAAAACTTGATCGTGTCAAACAGTCGGGTTTTAATATTTATAAAAGACTGATTGAACCTGTTGACTGACTGCGACAATGATAGAGGCAAGTGCACCTATCAAACAGTAGTATAGCTCAAGCAAGAATATCTTATCGAACCCAAGGGAACCTAAAAGTACTACTACTCACTTTATTTCTATTATTTAGCCTAAAATATGGAGTGATTGGATTATTAAACTAACGAAATACTTAGACTAAATGAAAAGACAAAAGATTGAATTGGAGAAAGACTTTAGGAAAACTCAGTTGATAAAGATGACAACCTCAGGAAGAATCCACCTATGACTTCACTTATTATTTCTTCCCCAAACCATATGATTTCTTTACTTAGCTTGATCCGTGAGACTCCCTAACCTATATTAAAGTCTCTCTCGAGGCGAATAATGTCTAACCTTAGGTTAATTAGTGGAACTCTCATTCTCTTATAATAACCCCCTAAGGAAGCAGTAAATCGATATTAGGTTTCACTCTAATCTAGCAAAATCTCGTAACCCTATCTCTAGGCGCTCGATCAACTCCACTCAATTATGCTAGATCTACTCTTAGGTAGGGTCTATTCCTCCTCACATAATCACATCAGATTGAATTAAGCAACATAATTAAGAACAAACTACGTACTTATCATATAATTTAGAAATCAAATAACAAAATTCATCATAGGTTTCATCCTCTTCAGGTATTGAGGGGTTTAGTTCATAACTAAATATGAAAACATCTCTAGAGTAAAAATAAAACAAAACATAAGAAATCCCTAAAACCCCCTAAAGGAATTAAAGGAGAGATCCCCCGTCTTGAATGGAGCTCCTACTTCTTAAGATAGATCAACTGGCTATCTTCAAGTGACTCCTTAAAAGATGAATGCTTGAAAAAGAGCCTCTGTAGAAAAAGTCATCTGTTTAAACCTACCGAACTCTCTTTTTTAGTTGCTTCCTTGGGTGTTTATATAGGCTTTAAGATGCTTTACTTGGCTCCTAAGTATCCTAATTCAAGTAGAATTCCTCCTAGGATGTTTAAGTAGACTTAGGAATGTGTTTCTTTGCCTCCAAGCATCCAAATCCGAGTGAAATTGCTCTTTCCCGCAGTAGGGGCATGACCATGGTACACTCTCGTGTAAATCGTCTTCAGGCCGTGTCTCAATTCTGTCGATTGGGGCACGGCCGTGTGAATCATGGCATGCCCGTGTGAAGTAAATGTCAAGGCACGGCCGTGTGGCTTGATGTCCAGGCCGTGTCGATTTCCTCTTTGTCCCAAATTGGCCCGTTTTAAGCCTGTTTCTCGTTCTTTTTGTCCTCGGGTGCTTTCCTGGGTATAAACATGAAAAGAAAGAATTAAAAGCACCTTTTTACATAAATCAAGGGCTAAATCATCCAAAAGCATACTAAATATGGGGTTAAAATATGTTACTTTTACGGTGTATCAATGTTTTTAGGTGGAGGAGGAATAGACCCTACCTAAGAATAAATCTAGCATAATTGACCAGAGTCGTTCGTGCGCCTAGAGATAGGGTGGCGAGATTTTGCCGGATTAGGATGAAACCTAATATGGGAGTCCATAGTTTGATTTACTGCTATTCTAGGGGGTTATTAAGTGAGAAAGAGATTCATGTTAATTAACTTAGGGTTATACGTTATTTGCCTCGAGAGAGGGTTTAATATACGTTAGGGAGTCATATGGATCAAGTGAGTAAATCGTATGGTTCAGTGTTATATAATAAGTGAAGTCTAGGTGGATTCTTCTGGATGGTATCATCATGATCAACTGAGTTTCTCTCCAAGTTATTTTCCAATTCATTCTTTTTGTCTTTGCATATTAGTTTAGTAATTAATTAGTTAATCAATCAAATAATTTAATATTTAAGCTAAATAATAGAAAGAAAGTGAGTATTAGTACTTTTAGGTCCTTTAGGTTCGATAATCCGGTCTTGCCTAAGTTATACTACTGTTCGATAGGTACACTTGCCTTAAGTCATTGTCAGAGTTAGTTTCCAGGTTTGATCATTCTCTTTATAAATTTTAAAACTCGACAATTTTACAACGGTCAGGAAGTCACTAAAGCAGTCAGACAACTTGCAAAATTAATGTCCGAACGACTGCAAGGGCATCTACCAATCAACACCGATATCAACCTAATGGAGCAAATCCAATCCATAACAGCTCAGGAAAATGTAAGGTTAGATGAACCCATCTCAACAAGCGAAAACAAGGACGAAGAAGGCAAAATTGAGGCAACACAAGAAAAGCCAAAATTGGTAATCAAAGAGTACCAACCCCGCATACCTTACCCCGAAGCAATAAACATAGACGATACAGAGGAATAGTTTAGTAAGTTTCTTAAACTCTTAAAGAAATTACATATTAACTTACCGCTTCTTGAAGCTCTTTTTCAGATGCCAAATTTGAGAACATTTTTAAAACAACTCTTGATGAACAAACGCAAATTAGATGAAGAGCCACATGTGAAATTTCAAGCAGTATGCTCAGCAATGTTACAGAACAGACTACCACAGAAGCAAAAAGATCCAGGGAGTTTTACTATCCTTTGCTTAATTGGTAGTTTAAGTGTTGATAACTCGTTAGCTGATTTAGGGGCAAGCATTAATGTCATGCCTTATACATTGTTTAAACAACTGGGTCTAGGTAAACCCAAACAAACTAGGATGAGTATTCAATTAGTTGATAAAACTGTTAGAATTCCTAGGGGTATTATCGAAGATGTTCTTGTAAAAATTGACAAATTTGTTTTCCCAGTAGATTATGTTGTCTTAGACATTGATAAGGATAATTCAATCCCCTTTATTTTAGGAAGACCCTTCCTAGCAACTACTAAAACTAAAATTGATGTTACCACAAGTGTAACACCCCAAACCCGGTCAAAACGCTACGATCGAATCTGGTACGTTACAGGGAAGAAAACATTTGAAAACCCGTTTGTCGACTCAAGTTAGAAAGTAAACCTTTGCTTTTATGGGAGAACCGGTATATATATATTGTATAAATCGAAAAAACATTTTAACCCTTAGTCTTAAGAAATTAGAGTGGCCGTGTTGTTATTACTAGTTAATCAATTACTCGAGGGTAAAATTAGGAAAAATCTCGAAAGTTTATTTAGTTTTGAAAACGTCCATTTATAACTTACTAAGCATGCTTTCAGTAATTAAACAAAATTGTAAAGTAATTCTACCCAAAAGAATAGTCCCAAAGAAAAACAAAGTGGCATTATTACATATCTGACAACCCAAATTAAAATAAAATAAATCCAAAATAACCATTTAAAATAAAAGAAACGTAATCTTGAGCATGGCCACCTCGAGTCCTCCCGACTCCATATCCACGGTCTAGGAATTACCTGCAAAATGATAACGGAAGGGGTGAGTCACCAAGACTCAGTGTGTAAATCCCCATCCCGAAGGTATTAAACTTTTACATAGTTTCATATGCCAATATGTATGTCATGCAACCCATCCAACCTATCCAACCGAACTCCCAATTCTACCCCTTGTGGCACCTAGCCACTAGTGGTACCTAACCACTGGTGGTTCCAAACCACTGGTGACCGAAGTCACAAATAATCATTAGTGGGGCCAACCTATTGTGGTACCAAACCACTGGGACGAGTCACAGAAATATAGATATGTGGTACCTAACCACTGGTGGTTCCAAACCACTGAGACTTAGTCACAATATCAAAGTAAGCGAGGCCAACCCAACGTGTGGTACCTAACCCCGGTGACGATCAAAATATTCCTTCCCCCTCCTCTCATCACCCATTTCTCATGTACATGCTTACCATCAAGTATTATCATGCTTAACATATAGAATAACATATGTAAAATAACATGGCACTGGCAGATACCAATATAGGCAATTAACATTTGCAGCCATATCAGACTTACCCGACATCCTTGCTTTTACCCAAACAGGTAAATTAGTGATCTCTGCCGTTATTCCGGCTTTTAACAACACATAACAAATAGCATATTAAACAAAGAAAGTGTGTAAGAGTTACACACCTGATTACTCTTAACACTACGCTTTTACGTCGACACTGTCGTTAACTGACACTACCGCTATCTGCCTACCTTCCTGTTCAGAGGCTGGCCCACAACCTGGTGGGCAATCGCTACTATCGCTGATACTGTGCGTTTCTTAAACTTAGGGGCTGGGTTCACCGATCCAACCCCTCCTAATGCTTGGCTGGCATTCGAGTCCATAATAATCATTGGTCACTAAATCGGGTTAAAGCAACAAGATTAAATCTAAAAGAGTAGCACATCACTTAAAGCGAAGGCTCTTACCTAGATCGACAAATCCCGAGGCTCAAGATCTAATCCACAGACCAACAATCCGAAAACCAATTGAGTGCGTCACCCCCTCCTTTATTCGGCCAAACAACACACCATTAGGCCAAGTAGCCATTCGGCTTTGGCATGAAAACCCGAACTAGATAATACAAAATAAAGAAATCGCCCCTTACCTTCTTGATAAACTCGATCACCCTCTAGCAAGATTCGACAAAGGCTAAAACAAAAGGGAGATCAAATAAGAAACCGAAACTATACGTATAGGCCATCTACAAAACACATAGGGGTTTCAGCTTTCCTTCCCATAGCAATCAAAATAGAGAACAGAGATGTGTGAATGCTAGGAAGATTCAGCCATAAACCAAAAGGGAAAGAAAGAGAAGAAAAGAAAGAAGAAAGCAAAGAGATCTTACCTGATTATGGGTTGAGATTTTGACTTTGAGAACCAGAGAAGGGAAAATAGATTTCGGCAACCAAGGTGATTATGGCAAGAAGTATTCGGCTAAAGTGTTGAATGAGAAGAGAAGAGTAGCAGAGGTTTTGGCAAAGGATAAAGCTTTTAAAAGAATTCGGCTAACAATAAACTAAAAGTGAAAAAGATGAAGAGGAAGAATGGTAGATGAGGTTTCGATTCTTAAGGAAATAGCAAGAAAATGAATCACAACGATGAGTGGAGAGCAAGGTGGATTCGGCCAAACACAAAAGAAGCAGAGAGAAGAAAAAGAAATGAAAAGAGATTTAGAAAAGATTTTAGTTTTGGTACCTGAGAGAAAAGAAAACGCAACAAAGGTGCTATGGGGTATTTCGGTTTGACAAAAAGAGATGGAGCAAAAGAATGCTCTTAGCCTTTCTTAGCTACCCAAAAGGATCTCCTAAGTTACTATTGAAATTTGGCACCCCCTTAAACTACCCCAAACTGATTTATCCCTCTCCCTTAGTGTTTGACATACGACCAACTCTAAGCTCAAGTGCCCATCCCCCTTTTTCCTTCACAATTTCCTCCTGACCACACATTCAAATCTATTTGAATGTTTCCAACTCCTCAGATTTCTCTCTTCCACTTATTTAAATTTGTTGACTCTTTCAACACTCATCCACCAGATTCCTACCTGAGTGCAACTCTCCCTTATCTTGGCATCAAAAACAACAAGCAGAAAGGGGATTTCTGCTGTTGAACCAAGGATCCCTCACTTTCTTGAGGCGTCACTTCACTAAGCCTTAAGTGGTGCCCCCTTGCCACTTTACCAAGGCACTCCTTGCGTCACAACCTACCACCAACTACCTTTAACCCCTAACTCAAATAGTTCCCCCTTCTAAGTACCCAAAAACAAAAATTTGCTAAGGCTCTAGCCTATCCCTGGCTCATGCCTAGAGCCTAAAATACCCTAAACTAGCATGACAACCATACTATTTGCATACAAGCAGATAAAATGCAAAGACCCCGATTTAAGGATGTTACAGTTCTACCCCCTTAAAATAATTTGACCTCAAAATTACCTTGTCAAAAGAGTTGAGGGTATTGTCGCATCACGTCCTCGGGCTCCCACGTGGCTTCTTCTACCCCATGATTTTGCCATAACACCTTCACCAAAGGAACCGATTTCCTACGCAAGACTTTAACATCCCGCTCTAGAATCCGCACTGGTTCCTCATCAAACGGCAAATTTGGGCTCACTTCAATTTCTTCCACCGACACAACATGTGACAAATCCGAACGATAGCATCTAAGCATGGAAACATGAAACACATCATGGATCTGGCTCAATTCTGATGGTAACTAAAGCCCCCAAGCTACCGATCCCACACGCTTCAACACCTTATAAGGCCGGATAAACCTAGGGCTCAGCTTGCCCTTCCGACCAAATCTCAGCACCTTCTTCCACGGCGACACCTTCGGAAAACCTTGTCACCCACTGCAAACTCTATATCCCTTTGCTTGAGATTGGCATAGGACTTCTACCTGTCTGAAGCTTCCTTTAGACGAGCTCAAATCAGCTTAACCTTATCCTCTGTTTCAGCAACCAATTCTGGACCCAACAATTGACGTCCACCCAACTCCGTCCAACATGTAGTGGTACGACACTTTCGCCCATATAGCGCCTCATACGGTGCCATCTGAATACTTGCTTGGTAACTATTATTGTATGCGAACTCTGCCAACGGTAGAAATTCTTCCCAAGTACCTCTGAAATCCAAGACACAACCCCTCAACATATCCTCTAAAACCTAAATCACCCTCTTTGACTGCCCATCTTATTGTGGATGAAACATCGTACTGAAATCCAACCTTGTACACAATGCCTGATGCAATGCTCTTCAGAACCTTGACGTGAACCTAGGATCCCTATCTAAGATAATTGACACTGGCACTCCATGCAGTCTAACAATTTCTGCCACATACAACTACCCAACCTTTGGAGTGAATTGTCAATCTGAACAGGTATAAAATGAGCTAGTTTTGTCGAACGGTCCACAATCACCCAAAGCTGAATCCTTTTAGTAGGCGTGAGGGGTAACCTACTAACAAAATCCATCGTAATCCTTTCCCACTTCCACTACGAAATCTTTATCGATCGTAATGATTCGAAGGTGGCGATGCTCGACTTTGACTTCTTCGACACGTCAGACACTTACTTACAAATTCTGTTACCTCTCGCTTTAGACCCGACCACCAAAATTGCTCTTGCAAATCTCGATACATCTTACTACATCCCGGATGCATAGCGTACGGACTACTATGTGCCTCCTGAAGAATCTTTTGTCTCAACTCCACATCCTTCATCATGCAAACCTTTCCCTGAAAACACAACACATCTTCACTGCTCAAATTGTACCCCTCTAATCCACCATTCTGCACTTGCAAACATTGGGCACCTAAAACTTCATATACCAATTGCTTTTCCTTAATCTGGTTTACCTATGACGGCTTCACTTGTAGTTTCGCTAGTAGACTTCTGTCATCATACAGGCTAAGGTGAGCAAACATTGCTCTCAAGTCTGACACCACCTTACGGCTCAACGCGTCTGCCACCACGTTGGCTTTCCCTAGATGGTACTCAATCGAGTAGTCATAGTCTTTTAGTAACTCGAACCACCTTTGCTACCTCAAATTCAACTCCTTCTAAGTAAGAAGGTATTTCAAACTCTTGTGATCCGTGTAAATGACAGACTTCTCCCCGTACAAGTTATGCCTCTAAATTTTTAGAGTGAAAACCACTGCGGCCAACTCAAAATCATGCGTCAGATAATTCACTTCGTGAGGTCTCAACTATCGAGAAGCATACGCTACTACTTTCCCCCTTTTCATCAGCACACATCCTAACCCCGTATGCGACGCATCACAATAAACCGTAAACTTTTTCCCTGCTTCAGGCTAAATCAAAACAGGAGCTTCAGCAAAATCTTCTTCAACCTCTCAAAACTTTCTTGTTGTTTGTCTGACCACACAAACGAAACTCCCTTCCTTAACAACTTGGTTAACTGCGCTGCAATTAAAGGAAACCCTTCCACAAATCTTCTATAGTACCCTGTTAAACCCAGAAAACTCTGAATCTCCGCCACAGACTTAGGTGGTTTCCAATCTAAAACCACTTCAATCTTTCGAGGGTCCACCTTAATCCCCTCAGTTGACACCACATGACCCAAGAAGGTTATTTCCTTTAACCAGAACTCACACTTACTAAATTTTGCGAACAACTGCTTCTCCCTCAGAATTCTCAGAACCATGCGAAGATGTGCATTGTGCTCCTCCTCAAACTTTGAGTACACCAAAATATCATCTATAAATACCACGATAAACTGATCTAAATACGGTTGAAACACCCGATTCATCATATCCATGAATATTATTGGCACGTTGGTCAACCCAAACGACATTACCAAAAATTCATAGTGACCATAATGAGTACGAAGTGCCGTCTTATGAATATCCGCCTCCTTCACCTTAAGTTGGTGATACCCCAACCTAAGATCTATCTTAGAGAAGACTGAGGCTCCCTAGGTTGTCTATCTTCGGTAATGGGTACTTGTTCTTAATTGTCAACTTATTCAATTGGCGGTAGTCTATACACATTTGCATTGATCCTTCTTTCTTCTTAACAAAAAGCACAACTCAGCCAAAAAAACCTCGATCTAGCAATTCTTGAAACAGCGCTTTTAGCTCTACTAACTCCTTCGACGCCATTCTGTATAGGGCAATAGACACTGGCGCTGTCCCCGGTAATAGATCTATACCAAACTCAACTTTACGATCTGGAGGCAAACCCGGAAGCTCTTCTGAAAACACATCAGTAAAATCCCTTACCATTTGGACATCCCCCACAGCTGAGTCCTTGACCCCCAAGGCACACACATGAACCATGAATGCCTTACATCCTTTCTTCACCATTTTCTCAACCTTCAAAGCGGATACCACATTGGATAGGTAATTCTTTCTATCACCTATCATCACCACCTCTTGACCCTCGACAGATCTCAACACCATACATTTAGCTACACAATCCAGACTTGCCTGATACCTCACTAGCCAGTCCATCCCTAAGATCAAATCGAACTCCCGAATGGCAGTTCCATCAAATCAGCTGAAAACACTACCCCTTAAAGTTCTAGGGGTATATCCCCAACAGTTTGTTTACTTCTACAGAGTGACCTAAAGGGCTGATTACAGTCATCTCCCTAGAAGAAGTCTCGTATACTAAGTTTAGAGTTCTCACTATACTACTACCAACATAGGAGTGCGTCGAACTAACATCTATCAAAGTAGTATAAGGCAATCCAAAAATTAAGAACGTACCGATTATGACGTCCGGTGCGTCACCCTCCTCTCGACGCCTCGTTGCATAGACCAACCCAGGCTGCCTTGCATCAGTATTCCCAGCACCTCTGCCCGGTGCTCCACGGCCTCGCTCGTTACCATTACCTCCCCTGGATGAACCTCGACCCTTCTAGGGTTGCTGACTATCTCTCCCGAATTGAGTACGTCCTTGACCCTCAGACTGAATCTTGATTGGCCTCTGCGGACAATCCCTTATCCGGTGATCCATCGACCGCACTAGAAACACCCTCTGTTACCCATCCAACATTCCCCCGAATGAGACTTCCCACATCAAGCACACCGTGGAAGCCATTGAGTAGCAGCAGTAGGCCTTATAGCCTAACTTGGTCCACCAAATTTAGCCCTTTTCTGAGGATTCCCAGTAGACCCTGATGGCCCAAGACTCCTCCTTTCCCTATTCCTACTCAAATTTTGCCTCTCGGTTCGTTTCACCTCCTCAGCTATTTTGCCTTCTCCACTAAGATAGCAAATTCCCTCTCTCGCTGTGGAGCAATCAACACCAATAGCTCATCTCCCAGCCCGTCCTCAAACCTGAAACTGCGCTCATGTTTCGTAGCCACAATACCCCGAGCATAATGGCTCAACCTTAAGAATTCTACCTCGTATTTTGATACTGACTTACTCCCCTACACCAGGTTTAAAAATGCCCTACGCTGCGCATCTATGTAACTAGATCTGACGTACTTCCTCTGATAAGCCGCCCAAAAGAAATCCCAAGTGAGATCATCGGCTATCGCACCATCCCTGACCGTGAGCCACCACTGATAGGGCTCATCTTGAAGAAGAGACACTATCCCCTTCAACTTCTCCTCAGCTAAAAAATCTAAATCGTCCATTATGCGCTCTGTCGCCTCTAACCAGTACTCAGCAACATTGGGAGCTACCCCAGAAACACCTCTGAATACTTCTGCTCCATTAGCTCGGAGTCGTTCAGGCACAAATTTTTTAGTCCCTATCCCTACGCCGCTCCAACAACTCTCTCTAGGACTTGCAGCATATCTTGCGATACTGCATCATCACCACTTGCCTGCTCCTGATAATCAATGCCTACAACTGGTGGCGACGGTACCTCATTCTCTGACCCATAACTGGACCCTATCGGTTCCGACACAGTTGTCCTACCCCTACCTCGTCCGCGCACAATACGCCCACGACCTCGAGTGCTCATTCTACCATTCGTGATTTAATCTGATTAGAAATTTTATGGGTTAATGCCTTTTTCTTTCAATGATTACCAATGGACTATCTTATGGAAAGAAATTTTTAATAGTGGTTCTTTTGAATTTGAACTATGTCTACATCGTTCGGTTCTTGAGTCGGTATTTCCCAGTTCTAGAGTTCCTACTCAATCAGCATCTAATGGAACACAACACACATGCATCAAACACAAAAGTAACATCCATAAACTTATATTCGTCACATAGGGGTATTTTCGTCATTTCACTACCCAGGGGTATTTTTGTAATTTTACCCTATAGGGGTATTTTGGTAATTTTACAAATCAAGGGTATTTTAGTAATTTCACAAACTAGGGGTATTTTGGTAATTTCACAAATTAGAGGTATTTCGATAATTTTGCAATCCGGGGGTATTTTGGTAGTTTTATAAACCATGGGTTATTTTGGTCATTTACCTCAACGTAGGGCATTGTGAAAAATTTTACAAAATTTAGGGTCATATAAGTAATTTTGCAAAACTAGGGTACTGGTCCCTTTCGAGTTTTAGTTAAAATTTTGGCCTGTTAACAAGTCCTCACAATTAAGGTGAACAGTCACTACGCACTAGGTAGGATCCCAGTAAAGAGGAGGTGGGCCATTAGGGCAGCTTAAATACCAAGCTCTTTCTGAATCGAATCCTAGACATGCGTATGCCTGTTACCACACCCTAGTCCTTCTAACTTGCTCACAGACATAATTATTTATGGAAAATTAAGTTTTATGTAAGAGTTTGTGTAACTAGACCTAAGGTCCATAAACCCTAACATATCTATCTACGTCCCTATAACCCTATTAACCCTATCACGTATATATATATTACGCCAAGGATTAGGATACTTACCTGGGTGGATCAGTGCCGGAGACTCAGGTGCCATGCTCTTCCAAATATGTATCTCCCTAAAAATCATTTTACAAACGCTTTTATTGAAAATATCTTGGGCCTTATACCCACAGCTGAGCTTTTGAACCAGGCTCTGATACCACAATTATAACACCCTAAACTCGGTCAAAATGCTACGACCGAATCTGGTATGTTACAGGGAGGAAAACATTTGAAAATCCGTTTGTCGACTCAAGTTAGAAAGTAAACCTTTACTTTTACGGGAGACCCCAGTATATATATTGTATAAACCGGACAAACATTTTAACCCTTAGTATTAAGAAATTAGAGTGGTCATGTTGTTATTACTAGTTAATCAGTTACCTGAGGGTAAAATTAGGAAAAATCCCAAAAGTTTATTTAGTTTTGAAAACGTCCATTTATATCTTACTAAGCATGCTTTCAATAATTAAACAAAATTGTAAAGAAATTCTACCCAAAAGAATAGTCACAAAGAAAAACTAAGTGGCCTTATTACATAACTAATAACCCAAATTAAAATAAAATAAATCCAAAATAACCATTTAAAATAAAAGAAACATAATCTTGTGCATGGCCACCTCGAGTCCTCCCGGCTCTATATCCACGGTCTAGGAATTACCTGCAAAATGATAACGGAAGGGGTGAGTCACCAAGACTCAGTGTGTAAATCCCTGTCCCGAAGGTATTAACTTTTACACAGTTTCATATGCCAATATGTATGTCATGCAACCCATCCAACCTATCCAACCGAACTCTCAATTCTACCCCTTGTGGCACCTAGCCACTGGTGGTACCTAACCACTGGCGGTTCCAAACCACTGGTGACCGAAGTCACAAATAATCATTAGTGGGGCCAATCCACTGTGTGGTACCTAACCACTAGTGACGATCCCTTATCTTGATATGTGAGGCCAACCCACTGTGGTACCAAACCACTGGGACGAGTCACAGAAATATAGATATGTGGTACATAACCACTGGTGGCTCCAAACCACTGAGACTTAGTCACAACATCAAAGTAAGCAGGGCCAACCCACTGTGTGGTACCTAACCACTGGTGACAGTCTGAAAATATTCCTTCCCCTTCCTCTTATCACCCATTTCTCATGTACATGCTTACCATCAAGTATTATCATGCTTAACATATAGAATAACATATGTAAAATAACATGGCACTGGCAGATTCCAATATAGGCAATTAACGTTTGCAGCCATAGCAGATTTACCGACATCCTTGCTTTTACCTACACAGGTAAATTAGTGATCTCTGCCTTTATTCTGGCTTCTAACAACACATAACAAATAGCATATTAAACAAAGAAAGTGTGTAAGAGTTACACACCTGATTACTCGTAACACTACACTTTCTACGTCGACACTGTCGTTAACTAACACTACCGCTATCTGCCTACTTTCTTGTTCGTAGGTGGCCCATAACCCGTGGCCAATCCTCACCGACATCTTGCTCGCTTCTTGAGCTTAGAAATTTGGGTTCACCGATCTTACCCCTCTTAATGCTTGGTTGGCATTCGAGTCCATAATAATCCTTGGTCACTAAATCGGGTTAAAGCAACAAGATTAATTATAAAAGAGTAGCACATCACTTAAAGTGAAGGCTCTTACCTAGATCGACAAATCTTGAGGCTCAAGATCTAATCCATAGACCAACGAATCCCAAAAACCAATTGAGTGTGTCACCCCCTCCTTCATTCGGCCAAACAACACACTATTAGGACAAGTAGCCATTCGGCTTTGGCATGAAAGCCCAAACTAGATAATACAAAATAAAGAAATCTCCCTTTACCTTCCTGATAAACTCGATCACCCTCCAGTAAGATTCGGCAAAGGCTAAAACAAAAGGGAGACCAAATAAGAAATCGAAACTAGACATATAGACCCTCTACAAAACACATAGGGGTTTCAGCTTTCCTTCCCATATCAATCAAAATAGAGAACAGAGATGTGTGAATGATAGGGAGATTTGACCATAAATCAAAAGGGAAAGAAAGAGAAGAAAAGAAAGAAGAAAGAAAAGAGATCTTACCTGATTATGGGTTGAGATTTCAGCTTTGAGAACCAGAGAAGGGAAAATAGATTTCGGCAACTAAGGTGGTTATGGCAAGAAGTATTCAGCTAAAGTGTTGAATGAGAAGAGAATAGTAGCAGAGGTTTCGGCAAAAGATGAATCTTTTAGAAGAATTTGGCTAACAATAAACAAAAAGTGAAAAAGATGAAGAAGAAGAATGGTAGATGAGGTTTCGGTTTTTGAGGAAATAGCAAGAAAATGAATCACAACGATGAGTGGAGAGTAAGGTGGATTCGACCAAATACAAAAGAAGCAGAGAGAAGAAAAAGAAACGAAAAGAGATTTAGGAGAGATTTCAATTTTGGTACCTAAGAGAAAAGAAAAAGCAACAAAGGTGCTATAGGGTATTTCGATTTGACAAAAAGAGATGGAGCAAAAGAATGCTCATAGCCTTTCTTAGCTAGCCGAAAATGTCCTCCTAATTTACTATTAAAATTCAGCACCCCCTTAAGGTACCCCAAACCGATTTTCCCCTCTCCCTTAGTGTTTGACATACGGCCAACTCTAAGCTCAAGTGCCCATCCCCTTTTTCCTCCACAATTTCCTCCTGACCACACATTCAAATCTGTTTGAATGTTTCCAACTCCTCAGATTTCTCTCTTCCACTTATTTGAATCTATTGACTCTTTCAACACTCATCCACTAGAGTCCTACCTGAGTGCAACTCTCCCTTGTCTTGGCGTCAAAAATAACAAGCAGAAAGAGGATTTCTGCTGCTCAAACCAAGGCTCCCTCACTCCCCTGAGGCATCACTTCACTAAGCCTTAAGTGGCGCTCCCTTGCCACTTTACCAAGACACTCCTTGCGTCACAACCTACCACCAGCTTTCTTTAACCCCAAACTCAAATAGCTCCCCCTTCTAAGTACCCAAAAATAAAAAGTTTGCTAAGGCTCTAGCCTATCCCTAGCTCATTCCTAGAGCCTAAAATAGCTTAAACTAGCATGACAACCATACTATTTGCATGCAAGCAGATAAAATGCAAAGACCTCGATTTAAGGATGTTACAATAGGAGAACTCATTCTTCGTGTAGGTGATGAATCAATCTATCTTCACGCTCTTAACTCGACCAAGACTACAATCAATGAAGGTAAGAAAGTTAATTCAGTTGATGATCAATTTGAGCAACCTTCATTGCAAGAAATACCATAAGGATACGAATTTGAGCAGAAGCACTGACCTAGTGCCAACAAAGAAGAATTATATGAGGAACAAAGCTTTAGGGTCGACAAACTAAAATAATAAAAGACACAATTCAAAGAGGAACAAGAACCGCACGAAGTAAAACCTAAGAAACCTATAACATCCTAGAATTAGGGGTTCTGCATTTTATGTGTTTCTTTGTGTTTGGTATTTTTTGCGTGTTAATTTTGTGTGTTCGGGGGTTCTGAGAAGGTTTGGGGTTAAGTTATAGCCTTGGTAAAAATTTTATTTTTAGGCACTTTAGGGAGAGCTAGTTGAGGCAGGTCTTAAGGGTAATTTCTTGTGTTTGTTGACACAAGAAGAAGTGTGGTAGAGTGGCAAGAAGATGCCACTTAAGGTGCAGGGGTGTGGCATCACAAGGGAGCAGCAGTAGAGAAGGAGGTCGAATCCCATAAGCCTCACTATGAACTTTATTTTTAGCATTAGGATGAAGGGAAGATGGATTCAGCAGGGACTCTTCAAGGTTGAGTGTTGAATGAGTCAAGGCATTTGAATGGGTGGTTATGAGGTGTTGGTGGAATTTGAATTGGTCAAACTAATTCAAATGAATGAAGGGGAGTGAAAGTAGGGGCTGAATAAGGGATTTGGTGGCTAGTGGGGTAGTTGGCGATTGTGGGGAGAGTGGGGGGAGATCATTTGTTTATTGGGTGTAAGGGGGTGTGTACTGTCTTGCCTTTTGGTAAAAGAGAAGAAATAGAAACCATGAGAGAAGCTTTCCTTTTCTTTGCAATTTGGTCATTTTGTGTCATTCTTTGTTACCAAAACCGTAACACTTCATTCTTTTCTTTCCATCTTTTCCTTCCTTCATCTATAAAGCTCTCGTAGATAGCCGAATACTCCTCTTCTCTCATTTGAAAGCCTACCCCTATTAGCTATACCTTAGCCGAACCTCTCTTCCTATCATCTCCTCTCTTGCTAAGACGAAACCTTCCTTCTCCTCCACTATTTTTTTTCCTATCCAAATCTTCTCTCAAACTTAACCCTTCTGTTGGCCAAATTCCAATTGCTCATTCTCTCTTTTCTCTGCATTTCTTTTGTTCTAGTGTTGGAAACCGAAACTCTTACTTCTGTTATTCTTGTTTGGTTCCTCCATAGCGAAATGTGGAAGTATTTTCTAACATTACTGCTAGAGCCGAATTTCCTTGGTCTCACTTGGCTTTTCTCTATTCAAGGTAAGGATTCCTTTCTTTTCTTCTTTTTCTAATAGACTTTCCCTTCATTCTTTCTTTCTAAGAGGAAGTCGAATCTTCCTTGCATCAACTAAATTTGTTCCTTCCATGCTATGGTTTTAGCCGTATCTCTGGAAGTAAGGTGCTTGTCGACTGCTGAAGTTCCCTCTTCGATCAAATTTTGTTTGTTCAAGGTAATGGAAGATTTTATCACTCTTCTCTTTTCGGTTCTATGTGGGGTCATAGTCGAAAGGGTTATTGTTGTTTCTTGATGAAGTTGCGGCTAACCTCTTTTTACTTTCTCTCAACTTGGCATGATTGCTCTAGAATAAGGTGATTAGTAGAATCTCTTCAGTCGACTATTGGGGTCTCCCTTAGACCATAGCCAATCTCGTGTGGTGCGACTTCTTGATAACCAAGGTAAGGGATTATCTTCTCAAATTCCTCGACTAGTTTCTCCTTTGCACTTTTGGTTGCCTAAATCAACATCTCTTTGATAGATAATCGACATTTTTCTCTAACCTCTGATCAAGTCTATTTCATGGATACAAGAAACGGTCAAGCTAAGAAGGGGAGTGTACTCATAGCCTCCGCTCTAAAAATTAAAAGACGTGCTGTGTCAGCGATTCGAGATTTTCTGTTGGGTTGTGGTAGAGAGCCGATGTCTGCCTGGGTTAGGCAGATAGTTATTGTCTTTACTAGTGAGAGCGTCGACGTCGGGAGTTTAGTTTTACATGTTATCAGGTGTGTATACTCACATTTTATTGGTTAATTAATTCTATTTAATAACTATATTGGCTGAAAGCCGAAACGACTATTTTGATAGTCGAGATAACCTCGTGGGTAAGGTTGGAGACACCGAGTAAGTTTTGCTATATCGATACTTTCGGGTTAATGTAAATATACGTTATACATTCAAATTATGTTGCATTCATTTCAGTATGTTAATATGTGCATGGGCTTGGGTTATGATGAAAAGGGGAAGTGTTATTTAGGGACTGTCATAGTGGTTTGGTACCATAGTGGGTTGGCACCACATATCTCATTCAATGACTATGTCTCAGTGGTTTGGTACCACGGTGGTTTGGCACAACGTATATATGATTCAGTGACTCGTCCCCGTGGTTGGTACCACAGTGGGTTGGCCCTACATATATCTATTCAGGATTGTCACAGTGGTTTGGTACCATGGTGGGTTGGCCCCACACATTATTAGTGACTCATCACGTTGATGCAGTATCACGGTGATGCTGGAACCATAGTGGTACGGGTGCCACAGGCGTTTGGTGATTCGGTGATGTAAAGGGTGGAAAATTAGGCTGTGCTGGGCTACATTGCATTCATGTTTATATATGTTGTATTGTGTGGGTTAAGGCCGATAGGCATTCGTGGGCTTGAAGCCCAAACTGCGTTTAAATGGGGATTTACACACTGAGTCTCGGTGACTCACCCCTCTACTTAATTTTGCAGGTAATCACTAGCTCGCGGACTTAAGGTGGCCATGCAGTATTTTCTAGTAATTTCATCTTCTTTATTTTAAAATTTCACTATAATGTTTGGGTTTTGGTGTTGTAATATGGCCACTTTAACTTTAATTTGGGTTTTGATATAATGTCGATATTGCATGTTTAATAAACTATAGAAAATGGAGTTTTTCTAAGATTAAAAATATATATATATATATAAAACTTTGAACAAATGGTTTTCAAATGGTTAACGAAAGATGGGTAACAAGCAATAAATTGATTCAGAGTTTTTACTTTTAAAAAAAGAAATCGCAACATCATTTTCAACTGACAAGTTTAATGAAATTTCTTAAATTTGATTTTTGACAAATAAACCTGAGTTCGTAATTTGGTCCTAGTTAAACAATTACTTTAAATTTTCTTTAAAGGTACAATAACGAAACGTAGAGTTTTTTTTTTCCAACTCATGATATTTAGTCATCTTTTCTAAATTTCCTTTCCTGTAGTATACCAGACTTGGTCGTAGCATATTGACCGAGTTTGGGTGCTACAATTGTGGTATCAGAGCTAGTTTCAAAAACTCGGTTGTGGGTATGAGGTTCAAAAATGTTTCCAAAATTTGGCTTGGAAAATGGTTTAGAAAAATACGTGTTTTCTGAAAGCATGACACTTGAGTCTCCGGCACGAATCTGCACTGTAAGTTCCCTAGTTACTATTTGAATTTTTATGAGATATTGTGATAGTTAGTAGTGAGAAATACAACTCTAAGAATAGAGACCTTTAGAAATATTTCTTGAGAAAATCTACTTCTAAGTGCTATTTCATAAGACTGCTCGATAATAATCAGTGGAAGAAATACTAATTCATAAAACTTTTAATCAGGTTAAGTCGAATCGGTAGTCATGAGCACTAGGGGACGTGGACGTGGTATGTGCGGCCATGGTAGAGGCCGAGGTGTGCATGGCCGAAAGGTGAAGTGCCAGCATCGCCAGTTGTGGAAACGAGATTGCAAGATCAAACTAGTGGAGATGATTCTGTGTCTCAAGCTATGCTGCGTGTTTTGGGGAGACTTGCTGGTGCGAGCACAGGATCAGTGGCTCAAAAATCTATGTCTAAATGACTCCGAGCCAATGGGGCTGAAATGTTTAGGGGCATCTCTGGTGTGGCTCCTAATGTAGCTGAGTACTAGCTAGAAGCGGTTGAGTGCATCATGGATGATCTTGATTGTACCACGGAAGAGAAGTTGAAAGGAGTGGTGTCTCTCCTTTGAGATGAGGCGTACCAGTGGTGGCTCACGGTTAGAGATGGTACATCAGCGAACCGCATTACCTAGGACTTCTTTAAGTCAGCATTTCAGGGGAAGTATATTGGGTCGAGCTATGTGGACACTCAAAGGAAGGCATTTCTAAATTTGGTCTAGGGGAATAAATCAGTGGCTGAGTATGAGGTAGAATTCTTACGTTTAAGTCGTTATGCCTGGGGTATTGTTACAACAGATCATGAGCACTGTGTCCAATTCGAGGATAGTCTGAGGGACGAGTTACGAGTATTGATAGCTCTGCAATGGGAAAGAGAGTTTGCTATTTTGGTTGAGAAGGCTAAGATGGCCTAAGAGGTAAAGCGATCTGAAAAGCAGAATCAGGATAGGGACAAGGGTAGGAATAAAAGGAATTTTGGGTCATCAGGATCTGCTGGCAGTTTTTAAAAAAGGCCTAGGTTCGATGGGCCGAGACGAGATGCTAAGCCTGTTGCTGTAGGTTGATCTCAACTGTGTGGTCAATATGGGAAGTTTCATTTGGGGGAGTGTTGGCTAGGTGGTAGAGGATGTTTCAGGTGTGGATCTATGGATCATCGGGTAAGTGACTGTCCACAAGAGCCAAACAGAGCGCGGCGAGTGGGTCAGAGTTATGCTTAGCCTAGAAGAGGTGGTCAGCAACCACAAAGAGGCCGTGGTTCAGCCAGAGGAGGAAATGGTTTTGGTCGAGGGCATGGAGCACTAGGCAGAGGTGCTAGGAACACAGATGCAAGACAACCTGGGCTGTTCTATGCAACTAGGTGCCGAGAAGAGTGTGATACACCGGACATCATAACCGATACGTTTCTTATTTTTGGTTTGCCCTTTACTGCACTGATTGATATTGGGTCAACACATTCTTATGTTGCTAGAACTGTGTTTGGAACTTTGAAAATAGAATCTGAGATTGCTTCTAGAGAGATGACTGTGATTAGCCCTTTAGGACAATCTGTAGTGGTGAACAAACTCTTTAGGAGTGTGCCTTTAGAAGTACAAGGGTAGTCTTCCCACTGATTTGATGGAACTACCATTTGGCGAGTTTGATTTGATCTTAGGCATGGGTTGGTTGGTTAGGTATCGATCAAACTTGGATTGTGCTGCTAAGTGCATGGTGTTGAAGACTACCGAGGATAATGAGGTGTTAGTGATAGGAAAAAGAAGGAATTATCTTTCCAATGTGGTGTATGCTCTTAAGGCCAAAAGGATGGTGAGAAAAGGATGAGAGGCTTTCCTAGCTTTTGTTAGTGCGTTGGAAACCAAGGAATTGTTGGTAAAAGATGTTAGAACAGCGAAGAAATTCTCTGATGTTTTTCCAAAAGAGCTTCTAGGGCTACCTCTGGATCGCGAGGTAGAGTTCGGTATTGATCTTCTTCCTGGAACAGCTCTGGTGTCCATTGCCTCATATAGGATGGCACCGAAGGAGATGGTAGAAATTAAAGCCCGGATTCAGGAACTATTGAATCGGAGTTTTATTCAACCAAGTGTGTCACCATGGGGAGCACTGGTGTTATTTGTTAAGAAAAAGGATAGGTCAATGCGGATGTGCATTGACTATCAGGCAATTGAACACGTTAACGATTAAGAACAAGTACCCGTTGCCAAGGATTGATGACTTGTTTGATCAACTGCGAGGCACTCTAGTCTTTTCAAAGATATACTTGAGGTCAGGATATCATCAGCTTAAGGTCAAGAAAGCGGATATTCATAAGACAGCTTTTTCAAACTCGTTATGGTCACTACGAGTTCTTAGTGATGCCATTTGGGTTGACAAATGCCCCAGCTGTGTTTATGGATATGATGAACCGGGTGTTCCAACCTTATCTAGATCGGTTTGTTGTAGTGTTCATAGATGACATCTTGGTTTATTCAAGAACGGAAGAGGAGCATGATTCGCATCTTTGGGTAGTTCTACCGAATTTGAGAGAAAAGCAGCTGTACGCTAAATTCAGTAAGTGTGAATTTTGGTTGAATGAAGTTACCTGTTTAGGACATGTTGTGTCTGCTGAGGGGATTAGGGTTGATCCCCGAAAAATTGAAGCCGTGTTGGACTAGAAACCGCCTAAGTCTGTGGTAGAAATTTGAAGTTTTCTTAGGTTAGCTGGGTACTACAGAAGGTTTGTCAGGGGATTCTCGTTAATCGCTGCACTGCTAACCAAGTTATTACGAAAAGGGGTACCATTTATCTGGTCAGATAAGCAGTAGGAAAGCTTTGAGAAGTTAAAGAGGATTTTGACTGAGGCACCAGTGTTGATTTAGCCTGATGCTAGGAAAGAGTTTGTCGTCTATTATGATGCGTCGCACTCAGGGTTGGGATGTGTGTTGATGCAAGAAGGGAAGGTAGTAGCATATGCCTCTAGGCAATTGAGACCACATGAGGTGAACTATTCGATGCATGATCTTGAGTTAGCTACGGTAGTGTTTGCTCTAAATATTTGGAGACACTATCTGTATGGAGAGAAGTCTATTATCTACACCGATCACAAGAGCTTGAAATATCTCCTTACCCAAAAGGAGTTGAATTTAAGGCAGCGAAGGTGGATTGAGTTGTTGAATGATTATGACTACTCAATCGAGTACCAACCGAGTAAAGCTAACGTAGTGGCAGATGGGTTGATCCGTAAGGTAATATCAGACTTGAGGGTAATGTTTGCTCATCTCAACTTGTACAACGATGGAAGTTTGCTAGCTGAACTTCAAGTGAAGCCTTATTGGGTTAGTCAGATTATAGAGAAGCAGTTATCATATGAATCGCTAAGTTCTAAATTTTAGCTAGTGGTAGGTGGTGAGACAACAGATTTTAGTGTGAACAGTGATGGGGTATTGTGCTTTTGTGAAACGGCTTGTATGCCAAAGAAATCTGAGTTAAGGCAGAAGATTTTGCAGGAAGCGCATAGTAGTCCATACGTTATACATCCTGGTAGAAGTAAAATGTATCGAGATTTACGTGAATAGTTTTGGTGGCCAAGTCTAAAGCGAGAGGTGATCGAGTTTGTGAGCAAGTGCTTGATGTGTCAGTAGCTGAAGGCAGAACATCAGTTGCCTTGAGGTTGCTACAGCCAGTGAAGATTCCACTTTGAAAGTGGGAAAGGATAACGATGGACTTTGTTAGTGGACTACCTCTTACGCCTACTAAGAAAGATTTAGTATGGGTGATTGTTGATCGGTTGACAAAGTCCGCTCACTTCATACCGGTTCATGTTGACTACTCACTACAGAAGTTGGCCAAGCTGTATATAGAAAAGATTGTGAGGTTGCATGGGGTACCAGTGTCTATCCTATCAGACAGAGACCCTAGGTTTACATCACGATTTTGGAAGCGTTGCATCAAGCGTTGGGTACAAGACTGGATTTTAGCACAGCGTTTCATCCAAAGACTGATGGTCAGTCTGAGAGGGTAATTCAAATTTGGGAAGACATGTTGAGAGGCTATGTTATCGATTTCAGAGGTAGTTGGGGGGATTTCTTATCGCTGGCAGAATTCGCATACAATAATAGCTATCAGTCCAGTATCCAGATGGCTCCTTATGAAGCGTTGTATGGTCGTAAGTGTCGTACTCTTACTTGCTGGATAGAGTTGGGTGAGCGACAATTGTTAGGTCCGAAATTGGTTTCAGAAACAGAGGAAAAAGGTTAAGTTAATTTGAGCTCGGTTGAAGGAAGCTTTCGAGATGTAGAAATCTTATGCAGATCTGAAGCGTAAGGATATAGAGTTCTCAGTAGGGGATCAGGTTTTTCTGAAAGTTTCACCCTAGAAAAAAGTTTTAAGGTTTTGACAGAAGGCAAGTTGAGCCCCAAGTTCATCAGGCCCTATCGAGTGTTGAAGCGTGTAGGACCAGTAGCTTATCAGCTGGAGTTACCTCTGGAATTGAGGGAGATACATGATGTATTCCATGTCTCGATGCTAAGGCATTATCGTTCGAATCCATCTCACATAGTGCCAGTGGAGGAAATTGAAGTGAGACCTAATTTAACTTTTGAATAGGAACCAGTTCAAATCTTAAACCGTGATGTTAAAGTATTACGAAGGTAGACGATTCTGTTGGTCAAAGTTTTGTGGCAGAATCACGGTTCTGAGTAAGCCACGTGGGAGTCGGATGATGTGATGCAATAGTAATACACTCACCTCTTGTGACCAGGTAAATTTCGAGGCCGAAATTTCTTTAAGGGGGTAGAATTGTAACATCCTGGAATTAGGGGTTCTACATTTTATGTGTTTCTTTGTGTTTGGTATTTTTTGCTTGTTAATTTGGTGTGTTCGGGGGTTTTGGGAAGGCTCGGGGTCAAGTTAGAGCCTTGGTAAAAATTTTATTTTAGGCACTTTAGGGGAAAGCTGGTTGAGGCAGGTCTTAAGGATAATTTCTTGTGTTTGTTGACACAAGAAGAAGTGTGGTAGAGTGGCAAGAAGATGCCACTTAAGGTGCAGGGGTGTGGCGTCACAAGGGAGCAGCAGTAGGGAAGTTGTTTGAATCCCATAAGCCTCACTATGAACTTTATTTTTGGCACTAGGATGGAGGCAAGATGGATTCGATAGGGACTCTTCAAGGGTGAGTGTTGACTGAGTCAAGGCATTTGAATGGGTGGTCATGAGGTGTTGGTGGCATTTGAATTGGTCAAACTGATTCAAATGAATGAAGGGGAGTGAAAGTAGGAGCTAAACAAGGGATTTGGTGGCTAGTGGGGTGGTTAGCCGATTGTAGGAAGAGTGAGGGAGAGCATTTCGATTATTGGGTGTAAGGGAGGTGTGCTGTCTTGCCTTTTGGTAAAAGAGAAGAAACCAAAACCATTAGAGAAGCTTTCCTCTTTTTTGCAATTCTGTCATTTTGTGTCATTCTTTGTTACCAAAACCGTAACAGTTCATTCTTTTCTTTCCATCTTTTGCTTCCTTCCTCTCTAAAGCTCTCGTAGATAGCCGAATACTCCTCTTCTGTCATTTGGAAGCCTACCCCTATTAGCTATACCTTAGCCGAACCTCTCTTCCTATTATCTCCTCTCTTGCTAAGTTGAAACCTTCAACCATTTTCTTTTCTAGCCACATCATCTCTCAAACTTAACTCTTCTGTTGGCCGAATCCCAGCTGCTCATTCTCCCTTTTCTCTGCATTTCTTTTGTTCTAGTGTTGGGAACCGAAACTCTTACTTTTGTTATTCTTGTTTGGTTCCTCCATAGCGAAACGTGGAAGTATTTCCTAACAATACTGCCAGAGCCAAATTTCCTTGGTCTCACTGGGCTTTTCTCTGTTCAAGGTAAGGATTCTTTTCTTTTCTTCTTTTTCTAATAGACTTTCCCTTCATTCTTTTTTCTAAGAGGAAGCCGAATCTCCCCTTATATCAACTAAATATGTTCCTTCCATGCTATGCTTTTAGCCGTATATCAGGAAGCGAGGTGCTTGTCGACTGCTGAAGGTCCCTCTTCGATCAGATTTCATTTGTTCAAGGTAATGGAAGATTCTATCACTCTTCTCTATGTTTTCGGTTCTATGTGGCGTCATAGCTGAAATGGCTATTGTTGTTTCTTAATAAAGTTGCGGCTAACCCCTTTTTACTTTCTCTCAACTTGGCGTGATTGCTTTGGAATAAGGTGATTAGCCGAATCTCTTCAGCTGACTATTGGGGTGTCCATTAGACTGTAGCTACTCTCGTGTTGTGAGACTTCTTGATAACTAAGGTAAGGGATTATCTTCTTAGATTCCTCAGCTAGTATTCTCCTTTGCGCTTTTGGTTGCTTGAATCAACATCTCTTTAAGAGACAATCGATGTTTTTCTCTGACTTCTGATCAAGTCTATTTCATGGATACAAGAAACGGTCAAGCTGAGGAGTAGAGTGTACCCATAGACTCCGCTCTAAAATTTAAAAGACGTGCTATGTTGGCGGTTCAGGATTTTTCACCGGGTTGTGGTAGAGAGCCGACGTCTGCTTGGGTTAGGCAGATAGCCGTTGTCCCTGCTAGTGAGAGCATCGATGTAGAGAGTTTAGTTTTATACGTTATCAGGTGTGTACACTCACACTTTATTGGTTAATTAATTCTTGTTAATAACTATGTTGGCTGAAAGTCAAAACGACTATTTTGATAGTCGAGATACCCTCGTGGGTAAGGTTGGAGACAACAGGTAAGTTCCTCTATATCGATACTTTTAGGTTAATGTAAATATACGTTATACATTCAAAGTATGTTGCATTCATTTTAGTATGTTAATATGTGCATGGGCTTGGGTTATGATGAAAAGGGGAAGTGTTATTTAGGGACTGTCACAGTGGTTTGGTACCACAGTAGTCTGACACCACGTATATATGATTTAGTGACTCGTCCCAATGGTTGGTACCACAGTAGTTTGGCCCCACATATATCTATTCGGGATTGCCACAGTGGTTGGTAACATAGTGGGTTGGCCCCACACACATTATTAGTGACTCAGTCACAGTGATCTGGTTCACAGTGGTCTGGAACCACAGTGGCTGGGTGCCATGGCCGTTTGGCTGATTCAGGTGATGTAGAAGGTGGAAATTTAGGCTGGGCTGGGCTGCATTGTATACATGTTTATATATGTTGTATTGTGTGGGTTAAGGTCGATGGGCATTTGTGGGCTTGAAACCCAGACTGCATTTAAATGGGGATTTACACACAGAGTCTCGATGACTCACCCCTCTGTTTAATTTTGCAGGTAATCACTAGCTCGCGGACTTGGAGCCGAGGCAGACTCGAGGTGGCCATGCAGCATTTTCTAGTAATTTTATCTTCTTTATTTTTAAATTTCTCTATTAAGTTTGGGTTTTGGTGTTGTAATAAGGCCACTTTAACTTTAATTTGGGTTTTGATATAATGTCGATATTGCATGTTTAATAAATGATAAACCATAAAAGTAACATATTTTAGGCCCACATTAGTATGCTTTTGGATGATTTAGCCCCTGTTTTATGTAAAAAGGTGCTCTTAATCCTTTCCTTTCATATTTTTACTCAGGAAAGCACCCGAGGATGAAAAGAACAAGAAACAGGCTTAAAACGGGCCAATTTGGGCCAAAAAGGAAATCGACATAGCCTGGACTTCAAGCCACACGGCTATGCCTCAAAAATTAACTAAGACACGGCCATGCCACGATTTGCACAGCCGTGCCCCAATCGATAGAATCGAGACACGGCCTGAAAATGATTTACACAGGTGTGTACCATGGTCATGCCCCTGTTACAAGAGAGCAATTTCACTCGAATTTGGATACTTAGAGCCAAAGAAACACTTTCCAAAGCTTATTCAAACACCGAGTAGGAAGTATACTTGAACTGGGACACTTAGAGGCAAAGTAAAGCTTTCTAAAAGTCTATATAAACACCCTAAGTGTAACCTGAAGGCGGGCGTTAGGCGGTGAGCTAGGCCAAGGAGCCGAGTCAGGAAGATCACGTTTTGTGGAATCACTCGAAGATTGCCAAGTGGATCCATCTCGAAGAGCTGAAATTCTACTCAAGGCGGCAAATTTCATCTTCGGTTCCTTTAGGGGGTTTTAGGGATTTTCTATGTTTTGTTTTATCTTTTCCCTTGAGATGTTTTCTTTTTTTGTTATGAACTAAACCCTTCAGATACCTGAAGGGGATGAAACCTGTTATTGAATTCTGAATTATATGATAAATACTTAGTTTGTTCTTAATTATGCATACTTAATCCAAATTTGATGTGCTTAGGTAGAGGAGGAATAGACTCTACTTAAGAGTAGATTGAGCATAATTAATCGAAGTTGATCGCATGCCTAGAGATAGGGTGACGAGATTTTTTCGAATTAGGGTGAAACCTAATATGGGAATCCATAGATCGATTTACTGCTATTCTAGTGGCTTATTATAAGCGAACGAGAGTTCCACTAATTAACCTAGGGTTAGACGTTATTACCTCGAGAGAGGGTTTAATATACATTAGGGAGTCTTACAGATCAAAATAAGTAAATAAATCATTTGGTTTAGTATTAAATAACAAGTAAAGTCTAGGTGGATTCTTCTTGAGGGTATCATTGTGATCAATTAAGTTTTCTTCGAGTTATTTCCCTATTCATTCTTTTTGTCTTTGTCTTTATCTTAGAAATCATTAAACTAGATTAAATCAACCAATCACTCCATATTTTAGGCTAAATAATAAAAAGAAAGTAAGTATTAGTACTTTTAGTTCCTTTGGGTTCGATAATCTGGTCTTGCCTAAGATACACTTGCCTTTAATCGTTGTAATATCCCGGGTTGGGGGCTATTTTATTTTGGCTTTGCTGCATGTGCTTGATGTGCTATGTTGTTATTTCGATGTTGTTGGGGCTCAGTTATAAGCTAGGTGTAAGCTCGAGTGGTAGGAAAAATTTTTGTTTTTGGGCTTTATGTGTTAGGGGCTGAAGGAGCTGGGTCTTATGTATTTTATTTGATGAATTGTTGCACAAGTGATGAGCTAGCAAAGTGGCAAAGCATGCGCCACTTAGAGCTTGTGTGTGGCGCCAAGTGCAAAGGAGGATGTCACAGGTTCAAGCCGCGAAAATCCCACATTTTTGTTCCATTTTGATGGCATGGAGGGGAGGAGTTGTAGGCTCAAACTCGCGCTTGACTAAGTCTTCCTATTTGAATGGTGGGTGGAGAGCAAATTGTGGAGGAGGACTTGGTCAAGGTAATTTGAATTGGTGGCTTGGGCGTGTTTGGGGGGAGTTTGGCCGGATTTGGAGAGATTTTGGGGGAGGGAAGTGAGTGGCCCGTTTTGGTGTAGTAGGGGTGTGTCGAATTTGCCTTTGGCAAATGTGCATTTTCGGTCACAAACTCTTTAGGGAAGCCAATTTTCTTTTAGTCAAAAGCTAGCAAAAACCTCAAGATACTTCTTCTCTTTTTCTCCTTTAACCGAATGTTCAAGTAGCTTATTGCCAAAACCGAAACCAGCATTTTGCTTTCTCTTCAACTTGAGCCAAACTAGCTTCTTTGACTCACCTTTTCTCGCTTCATATTTTTCTTTTCTTGAACCAAAACCCAAACACTTGTGTTGCGAAATTTTGCCTTGTTTCTTCTTCTCTTTCTTCATTTGAACAAAGTCGAACCTAGCATCCCACTTTCATCTCTTTTCTCTTTTGAAACCTTGATAGCCGTAAGTCTCCCCAAACTTTCTTCTCCATTTCCTTTTCTTTTCCTAGAAAGAACCAAGGTGCTTCTCTACTTTTTCTTTCCATTTCGATTTACGTCGAATATCAACCCATTTCTTCTCATCTATACTCTCTTTTCTTTTCACACAAAAAGAAAAGTAGGAGTGTTAGCATCTAGGCCTAATCCTTCTTCTCTCTTAGTGGTGTTTTGTTGGCCGAATATTGATTGTTGTTGGGTGCTTGTTTTCAATCGGCTGGTAGCGGGTAAGAGTCCCTCTCTCTCGTTCTTATATCGTGGTTTAGATAAGGGCCGATTTTGTTATTGGTTGAAGGGTATTAATCTATTGTGTAAACCAATTTTATTATAGGACATCCAGAGTTGGGAACAATTGGGAGGAGCCTTATTTCTCAGTTAAGCAAACGGTAAGTGGTGGTAAGAGTAGTTTCTTTTAGACTATTCATTTAGTCTTCGTTAAGTCAAGCCATTAAGGGATTAACCATTTTCTTTCTAGGGTGAGGCCGATTGTCGGAAGAACCATTGTTGGTTCCGAATTTGGTAGAAAACCAAAGCAAGTTTAAGGTAAGGGTTAATCGATATACCCTTTGGTTTAAATGGTTATGGCCGAATGGTTTAAATGATTAACCCATGGTTGGCCGATTGTTTTTAGGAGCAAGAAGATTGAGGGTTTCAGATCGGGTTCTTTGAGATTAAGACTTGCGTTATACCAGGTGTGTAAGCTAACATACTGATTTCTTAGTAATAAGTTAATAACCTGCGTTCTAACAAGTGAAACAGTGACGATTGTCATGATACCCGATAAGGTATGTTCACGGATTCGGGTAAGTCCGTAGTATTACGAGTTCTATTGTTGATACATCTAATATTATGATCCATGATATATGTGCTATAAGATGCAATATTGGACATGTTGGCATGAATTACATGATTTGCATATTGTACATCGGTCCAAGATGACATGTATGGGTAATATGAGAGGAGGGGAGTATGATATCCGTGTCTTTGGGACACCTGTGTCTTTGGGACACTAGAGGTTTGGCACCTCCAAAGTGGTTTGGTACCACAAATGATATTTTGTGACTTTGGGTCACCGAGGTTTGGCACCTCAGCGCCTCGTCCCTGCTGGCTTAGCACCATGGTGGGTTGGCCCCACGATTGATTATACGGATTGACGCCAAGTGATTTGGTATCACACGATGGGTTGGCCCCATCATCGGATTTTGGATCGCGGTCACCAGTGATTTGGTATCACACCGTATCTTTGGGACACCGAGGTTTGGCACCTCATTGCGACTCGTCCACGTGGTTTGACACCACCGTGGGTTGGCCCCACTTATGAGGTACGGATTGTCGCTAGTGATTTGGTATCACACGATGGGTTGGCCCCATCATTGGATTATTCGTGACTTGGTCACGGTGGTTTGGCACCACATTATGGATATCGTGACTTTGGGTCACCGGTGGTTTGGCACCACCGGTGGTTTGGTACCACACGGGTAGAAAAGGTGTAATGGATGGTTAGGAACGGTGCATTAATTGTATTGCTTTGCTATGATGTGTGTTAGCATGTTGTATTACTGGAGGGGATTTATACACCGAGTCTTGCGACTCACTCTCTCCTTTGACATTTCAGACACTTAGACGCGGACATGGAGCGGGTGGACTCGAGGTGCTCATGCCATGCTTAAATAAGGATTTGCTCAGACTTTTATAAAATTTGGTACTTAAGCTTATTTATTACTATTCGGTTTTATTTGGGTTTGTAAATGGCCTCTTAAAATTATGTTTTGCTATGTTTATGTTTAAAGTAGATTTATAATATGCCTTAACAAGTTAATTGGGTTAAAATTTGCTAAAACTTGGAAAGACAACGATTTCAAAACTACAAAAGCGATATTTTAACTATACCATCGGGTATCACACTAAGATTTGGAATAAAGGGGACTCAAATGTTTTTCTAACTTAAACTCGATTTTCTACGAAGTCAAAATGTACTAGTAACAATCAGAACGACTTGAATTTCTAAATGAAATAAACGTGTTCTTTACTCCATAACCGATTAAGTTTTTTCGAAATTCCTAAGTTTTCAAACAAAACATCAGTTGTCAAACAATCATGCCCAAGATTTCGCAAGTATGAAATTTACCAAAAGGTTTTATCAAACTTTAAATGGAAACCTATCTTCACCAAAACACGATTTCTCTCAGAATATACCGGATTCTATTGGGGTGTATTGATGGGTTTGGGTGTTACAATCATTGTCGAGTTAGTCTCAAGGTTCGATCTCATTCATTATAAATTTTAAAGCTCGATTTCAATGATCAAGTTTTTGGCGCCGCTGTTTGAGAATTAAAATATTAAGAAAGCTCTATTTTTATTACTTTAGCCACTATTTTTATTATTTTAGTATCTTTGCTAATTTTATTTCTTCATTATTTTTTCCTAGCGGTACCTCTAGTTTATGACTAGAAGGAACCCGATGTGACCTTTAGAATACGATAGTGAAATTGAAGCTACCGCTCGAAGAAATTGCAAAGAAATTAGGCGAGCCCTAAATTACACGGAAGAAGAGCGAGAAGACAGATCCAATCCTACTGAAGGGATGGACGAGAATAATCCACCATGAGATGTGGAAGAAAACAATGCTCCATGCACTATGTATGATTATGCTAAACCTCATTTAGCAGGAGCTGAATCTAGTATTGTTAGGCCTCCTATAGCCACTAATAATTTTGAATTAAAACCTAACACAATACAAATGATTCAACAATTTGTTCAATTTGATGGTTTGCAGGACAAAGACCCGAACACTCATATAGCTAATTTTTTAGAGTTCTGTGATACTTTCAAAATAAATGGCGTTTTTGATAATGCCATTCGTCTTCGGTTATTCCCCTTTTCATTAAGGAATAAAGCCAAATAGTGGTTGAACTCGTTACCACGAGGGTCAATCACTACATGGGAACAAATGATCGAAAATTTTTTATTAAAATATTTCCCACCGGCCAAAATGGCCAAATTACGAAATGATATCTCTTCTTTTGTGCAGATGGATTTAGAGACGTTATACGATGCATGGGAGAGATACAAAGATCTCTTGAGGAGATGTCCACACCACGATTACCTTTATGGCTTTAAGTCCAAACTTTTTACAACGGTGTAAATCCCTCAACACGGCAATTAATTAATTCAAACCTTTGGTGGAACTTTAAATAATAAAACTCCGAAGTCGCCACGAAGTTCATTGAAGAGATGTCACTGAATAACTATCAGTGGCAAGTTACAAGGACAAAACCGACAAAATCAGCTGGAGTTTACAACCTTGACGCAGTGACCATGTTGTCAAATCAGGTAGAGTTGATGAATAAAAAGCTTGCGGTTTATGTTCCTCCTGTACACCCAACCATGCAAAGGCAACACAAGTGGAACTGTGGCAAATCCTGAGTACCCACCCTACCAACCGGACACAGAAATCGAATAGACAAACTATATAGGTAATAATTTCAGATCCAATAACAATCCTTATAGTAACACTTACAATCTAGGTTGGAGGAACCACTCAAATTTTTCATGGGGAGGCCAAGGAAATCAAGGGAATAAAAGACAACAACCTCCTCAAAACTTCCAAAATTAGCCATATTCGCAAGAGAAAAAGCCAAGCCTCAAAGAGATGCTGGAAAAATTTATGGCAAACACAGAAAATCGGTTCCAAGAAACTAAAAAAAAATTAAAAGTAACAAGAACTGAATGGGGGAACTTATGAAGTCAGTAAAGGAAGCAACTAATGCAGTTGAACAACTTGCAAAGCTACTCTCAGAACGACCACAATGACGTCTACCAAGTAACACGGAGATCAACCCAAAGGAGCAAATTCAAGCCATCTCAGCTATTGACAGTGAAGGGTTAGATGAACCCATTCCAATACAAGAAAATAAGGTAGACGAAGGTAAGGTAGAGGTAACACAAGAAAAGCCGAAACCAGTAATCAAGGAGTACCAACCTCGCATACCTTATCCCGAAGTGATAAAAGAGATGATTCAGAAGAACAGTTCGGTAAGTTTCTTAAACTCTTAAAAAAAATTACATATTAACTTGCCCCTTCTTGAAGCTCTTTTTCATATGCCAGACTCGAGGAAATTTTTAAAACAGCTCTTGACTAACAAACACAAATTAGACAAAGAGCACCACGTGGAATTAAATGCAGCATGCTCAGCAATATTACAGAATAGGCTACCACAGAAGCTAAAAGATCCAGGAAGTTTTATAATTCCATGTTTAATTGGTAGTTTAGCTATTGATAACTCGTTAGCTGATTTAGGGGGAAGCATAAATGTCATGCCTTATACATTATTTAAACGACTAGGTCTAGAGAAGCCCAAACAAACTAGGATGAGAATACAATTAGCTGATAAAACTATTAGAATTCCTAAGGGCATTATCAAAGATGTTCTTGTCAAAAATTGATAAATTTGTTTTCCCAGTAGATTTTGTTGTTTTAGATATGGATAAGGATAATGCAATCCCCTTAATTTTAGGAAGACCTTCTCTAGCAACTACCAAGACTAAAATTGATGTTGCCACAGGAGAACTCATACTTTGTGTAGGTGACAAATCAATCAGTCTTCAAGCTCTTGACTCGGTCAGGACAACAATGATGAATGTAAGAAAGTGAATACAGATGATAATCAAATTGTTCAACCTTTATCGCAGGAAACACCATAAAGGCACAACACTGAGTCGACTACCAGATCCCAAAGCGACAAAGAAGAATCGCACAAGGAACAAGACCTTAGGATCGACAATTTAGAAGAGCAGAGGACACATGTCAAAGAACAACTGGGCCTCACGAAGTAATACTAGAAGAACCACTAGAAGAACTCGTAGGAACATCAAATCACTTAAAAATAGGAGACCAGGTGCTGCTCGACAAAGCCGATCCTTGCATCATCACAACATACCTGAACGTAAGCAAGGAAATTCCTCTTAAGGTACATGATATCTTCCCCCATTGAACAGTCAAGGTAAGCAATCCAACATTCAGCACTTTTAAAGTAAACACTTCTCGACTTTAACCTTATCAAGAAAATAAAATTTTAAGCAAGAGGGAAGATATTCAAACCATTAAACCTCCTTAATTTTTCTAATTCAAGGAAAGTCCAGCTTAAGACTATAAACGAGCGCTTCTCGGGAGGCAACCCGAGTACTAAAACTATTTACTTTCAAATTTATTTTCAGTTGCTTTCCCTTCCTTCTTTATTTCCTTTTTAACTAACCGAAAGTGCAGAACTTCAAGGCCACACGGCCTTATACACAGCTGTGTCTGTGATTGTGTGGACCACTAGAACCACCGTACTAACACAACAGAGGCCTGCAAATCAATCCCAACCACCCCACGACGTCACGGATCCAACCACTCCCCCACGGGCACTAGTAAATTGGCATGGCCGTGCCCCACAACTGTGTGGATCCATTGACTTATCAGACACGGACAAACACACCCATGCCGCCCAACCGTGCCAACACACTGCCTTTTTAGGAACGGCCGTGGCACTTGGAGACCAGGCGTGGGTGAGCAAACACGCCTAGATACACAGTCGTACGATGCAGTCATGTAATTCAACACAACCTCTGGTCCACGGGCATGGGAACCTGCCTAATTTGAGACCCTATTTAAACCCCACAGCCCTCCTCCTTCTCCCCTCATTTTTCTTCCTTCTTTTTCTTTCTTTCTTTAGAAAAAGTGTCCAGACTCTTGAGCTACACTAGAATCATGTCGAAGGAGCATAAGAAGGAAGCATTGTCTCCTTAAAAGAGACCCCAACACATAAGTTCATGCCGGTCGCTTCATTCAAACACCAAGCCAAGGGTCTTTTAGACCATTTAAATTCTTCTTTATGTTTATTTTCCCCTTTATCCTACTTATCTATAATTCTATTCTGCTTCATATATTTTAAATTCTTTTAGTTTCTTGGTTTTAGGTTCTAAAGGCTACTTGGGAATCACGCAACATAGCCTTAGAGGTCATACCCACCTCGTGAACCATCCAACAATAAGGACTCCTTAGTCCATTAGTCTTTTCTTTCAATTTCAGTTTTCTTCTTAGTCTCCTTCTCTTTAGTTCCTTTGTCTTTAATTATAGTATTTGTATATTATTAATGTTTCTTTAGATTTCTTGGCTATATCTTTGCAGGCTACCCAATATCTTTATCTAGCACAAATATCATTGGTAGACACCCCACCAGGCCCATGGAAAACGCCACCACCGCCTCCTCCACCTACTTTCTACCACCAAAGATGCCAACTCCCGAAATCATCCAAAATTCAGGAAGTGTTACTTCTCCCCTTCTCTTTTGATTATTTTATCACATAATTGTTTATCTATCTTTGTAAATTGAGGGCAATGTACATCTTAAGTGTGGGGGGTAAAAGTGTAACAGCCCGGTTTAGGCCCTAGTTAGAACAGTGCTTCGAGACCACAAATTCGAGGTCGTAAAAATATTATAATGATATTTTCTGTGTGAATGATATGTGACATAGTCTGTGTGAAAATTTTGTGTGATGATTTGATAGTTTTAGTGTCGGATTAAGAGAAAGGACTTAATTGCGTAAATAGTAAAAGCTATGTGCTGATTTATAAGTACCTAAGTGTTGTTGTCTTTTAAATAAGGAGGTCTTATGGTGTAATTAGACCATGTTTAATGATAGTGGAAGGTTGATGGACATTTATAACCATCCATAATAAGCTTTAATGTTTATTTCATTAAGGGTATAGTTCGAAATCAATTATAAATGTTATAATAAACAAATGAAACTAAAATGCTCATCTTTAACATGTATTTTCCACTAAAATTTGAGAAAGAAAAGAGGGTTTGAAGCTTTCATGGTTTCGACAACTTTAAGCTTCAATTAGTAAGTGTTTTGTGTTTAGTTTTTAATAATTTCTATGTTTTTGCAATCATTGCTTTGTGCTCTACAAAACCCATGCTTGAATTTTGAGTATTGATGATGTTTGTGTGAGATGCCATTGATGCTATATTAAGATTTGTGATGATTTTTGGTGTTAAATAAAATATATGAGTTAGATGAACATACTTTGTTCTTGAAGTTTTGATAAATTTAGCTAATTAGGGCTAAATTGAGAAAATAAAAAGTTGAGGGACTAAATAAAAAATTTGATGAAATATTTGGACTTATATAATCCCTAGAGAGTTCGGCCAAGCATGTGCATGTGTGGAATTTGTGAATTTGATGTTTTGTGAAAAATGGACTAAAGTGTCAAAATGTGTAAATGTGAGGTCTAATTTGTAAATAGCCCAAAATATATGTGTTTGGATTAAAATGAATGAATTGATGATTGAATGGATTGAATTTAAATGTGTATAGACCAAGAACGGAGAGGTTCAGATCGAGATCGAGGAAAAGACAAAGTGCTCGATTAATTGACCATTTTAGTATTTTGACATCCGAGGTAAGTTTGGATATAATATGCGTATTTAGCTGTGTTTAAATGTGGTGAAATGAATAGTTATGATGTGATTGATTTATAAATGTTATGTGAGAAATGAATCTACGTGGCATTAAGTGTGCACATTTGGGAAGGTAACCGAGAAGATTAGCACTTTGTGTATGAAATAATAGAATCTTGACTTATTGAATTGGCACTGTGTGTGTGCGACATCGACGCAAGTCGAATAAAAGAATAGACACTAAGTGTGCGATTATAATTAACAACTAGCACTGTGTGTGCGAAACAATAGAAGCTACACCTTAAATGAATAACACTGTGTGTGTGAAACGATAGAAGTTTTGGCTCATCGAAATGGCACTGTGTGTGCGTTACCGATATAAGTTTTGTTTAACATATCGGCACTAAGTGTGTGATGACAAATAGGCTTCGGTTTTCAAATTGGAACTAAGTGTGCTAATGCATTTGAGTATAGCAGAGGTTGAAATAGAGGTAAAATCAAGGAATTGAGTTGTATGAATAGTGAGTAACTACGTGTTGATCAAGGTATGTTTGAATCTATATGGTTGATGATAGATTTAAGAGTTGAATGAATAGTTAATTAAGCATGTGGTTGAGAGTGATATTGTGATTGATTGTGTCATTATCAATGTGATGGTGGGATAGTATGATTAGTGATTAACTAAGTGTTGGCAAGGTAAGTATGATACCTATGTGATTGGTGAAATTTGAAGTGAAAGAATAGAATGCTATGTGAGTATTGAATAAAGTTGAACTTGTGTACCATTGATAAAATATCTATGTGATGGTTAAATATATATATTGACTTGGTTCATAGAGTTAATTGTTTTATAATTTGAACTTACTAAGCTTTGGAAAGCTTACTGTGTGATTTGTTTCTACGCTGCGAGGTCGTAAAAAGCTAGCTTCGGATCTAGGATAGTCAGCTTCTCAATCACACTATCGGCATTCTATTTTGGTACTCTTGAAAGGATGTAGATAGTTGTAATATGGCATGTATAGCTGGTCATTTAGTATGCTTTTGGATGATTTAGCCCTTGTTTTATGCAAAAAGGTGCTCTTAATCCTTTCTTTTCATGTTTTTACTCAAGAAAGCACCGAGGACGAAAAGAACCAGAAAGGAGCTTAAAACAGGCCAATTTGGGCCAAAAAGAAAATTGACACGGCCTGGACTTCAAGCCACACGGTCGTGCCTTGACAATTAACTAAGACACTGCCATGCCACGATTTACACGAGCGTGTACCATTACCGTGCCCCTATCACGAGAGAGAACAATTTCACTCAGATTTGGATACTTAGAGCCAAAGAAACACTTTCCAAAGCTTATTCAAACACCGAGTAGGAACTATACTTGAATTGGGACACTTAGAGGCCAAGTAAAGCATTCTAAAAGTCTATATAAACACCCTAAGTGTAACCTAAAGGGGGCGTTAGGTGATGAGCTAGGCCAAGGAGCCGAGCCAGGAAGATCACATTTTGTGGAATCACTCGAAGATAGCCAAGTGGATCCATCTCGAAGAGCTGGAATTCTACTCAAGACAACGAATTTCTCCTTCAATTCCATCAGGGGGTTTTAGGGATTTTCTATTTTTTGTTTTATCTTTTCTCTTGAGATGTTTTCTTTATTTGTTATAAACTAAACCCTTCAGATACCTGAAGGGGATGAAACTTAGATGAATCTTGTTATTGAATTCTAAATTATATGATAAATACTTAGTTTGTTCTTAATTATGCAAACTTAATCCAAATCTGATGTGCTTAGGTGAGGAGGAATAGACCCTGCTTAAGAGTAGATTGAGCATAATTAAGCATATTTGATAAATGCTGACTAGAGATAGGGTGGCGAGATTTTGTGGGATTAGGGTGAAACCTAATATGGGAGTCCATAGATCGATTCTTGCTATTCTAGGGGTTATTATAAGCGAGCGAGAGTTCCTCTAATTAACCTAGGGTTAGACGTTATTCAGCTCGAGAGAGGGTTTAATATACATTAGGGAGTCTTACGGATCAAACTAAGTAAATAAATCATATGGTTCAGTATTAAATAACAAGTGAATTCTAGGTGGATTCTTCCTGAGGGTATCGTTGTGATCAATTGAGCTTTCTTCGAGTTATTTCCCTAATCGTTCATTTTGTCTTTGTCTTTAGCTTAGAAATCGTTAAACTAGATTAAATCAACCAATCACTCCATATTTTAGGCTAAATAATAAAAAGAAAGTAAGTATTAGTACTTTTAGTTCCTTTGGGTTCGATAATCTGGTCTTGCCTAAGCTATACTACTGTTCGATAGGTACACTTGCCTTTAATCTTTGTCAGAGTTAGTCTCAAGGTTCGATCTCATTCATTATAAATTTTAAAGCTCTGATTTTAGCGATCAATAAACTATAGAAGATGGAGTTTTTCTAAGATTAAAAAATATATATAAAACTTTGAACAAATGGTTTTCAAATGGTTAACGAAAGATGGGTAACAAGCAACAAATTGATTCAGAGTTTTTACTTAAAAAAAAAAAAGAAACCACAACATCGTTTTCAACTGACAAGTTTAATGAAATTTCTTAAATTTGATTTTCAACAAATAAACCTGGCTTCGTAATGGTCCAAGTTAAACAATTACTTTAAATTTTCTCTAAAGGTACAATAACGAAACACAAAGTTTTTTTCCAACTCATGATATTTAGTCAGTTTTTCCAAATTTTCGTTCCTGTAGCATACCAGACTTGGTCGTAGTGTATTGACTGAGTTTGGGGTGTTACAAAACCCCCAGAAGAGCTCATAGGAACATCAAACCACTTCAAAATAGGAGATAAGGTATGGATGAACAAAGAAGATCCACAAACAATCGAAGTAATCCTTCTTGAGGTACGAAATATCTTCCCATACAAAACAGTCGAGGTAAGTAATCCAACATTCGACACTTTTAAGGTAAACTCTTCTCGACTTAAACTTTATCATGAAAGTAAAACCGATAGGATAAGGAAGATGTTCAAACCTTTAAACCACCATGATTATACAAACAAAGGGATAGTCTAGCTTAAGACTATAAATGGCGCTTCTCGGGAGGAAACCTGAGCTCTAACATAATTTATCTTTACATTTTGCTTTCAAATTCTTTTCCTTCTTGAAAATTTAGTTTTAAATTAACACAAAAGTCTGATTTCAAAGCCACACGACCTTGCACTGCAGTAGTAGCCATGGCCGTGTCAATCTCGAATCTCCATCTTGACATGAGCGAGGCGGTCTGAATCAAATCCCACCTAATTTTTGGCGTCACGGATCCAACCACTCCCACGAGCAGTAAAGTAGCACGGTTGTGCTCTACGGCCGTGTGAAGCTATTGACTTACCAGACACGGGAAAGACACGCCCATGCTACCCAACTATGCCAACATACTGACTTATCACACACAGGCGTGACTAGCTGAAAAATGGTAGTGTGAATCAACACATCCTTGGTCCACGGGCGTGGGCAAGCACCAGAAAGTAAAACTCTATTTAAACCCACCCCTTTCCATTCTTATTAACAATTCTTCTTCCTTTTCTTCCTCCCTTTCTCTCAAAATTCTCCCTCTTCTTAACAAACTTTTCCAACCCTTGAGCCACACAAAAGTTATGTCGAAGAAGCATAAGAAGGCAAGAATAGTTTCCCTAACGGAGACCCGACACATAAGTTCATGCCGCCACTTCATCTAAACACCAAGCTAAGGGTCTTTGAAACCATTTATTTTTATTTTTCTTTTCTCTTTTACTTCAATTTCCTTATCTTTACTTCTCTTCTACTTAATTTAGTTTATTTTGTTTTAGTTCCTTGGCTTTAGGTTCTAAAGTGCTTGGGAATCACAGGAACCACGACCACAAATTTCCGTAGCATTAGAAGTCACACCCACTTGAACCATCTATCAATAAGGACTCCTTAGTCCATTAATCTTTTCTTTGAATTTCGGTTTTCTTCTTAGTATTCTTCTCTTTATTTTTCTTGTCCTTAATTATATTATTAGTATATTTTTAATGTTTCTTTAGATTTCTGGCTATATCTTCCTAGGCTACCCAATTTCTTCATCTAGCACAAAGCTTGTCGGTAGCCACCCACCGAGCCCATAGAAAGCGCCACCACCTCCAAATCGACAAGGAACAAGGAATCCATCCAAAAATTAGGAAGTGTTACTTCTCCCTTCTCTTTTGATTTTATTATTACATAATTGGTTATCTATCTTTGTACATTGAGGATGATGTACATCTTAAGTGTGGGGGTAAAAGTACCTAACTTTTGCAATATTCCAAAATCCACGAATTTTAGTCTTGTTCTTAAGTAATTTTATCATATTATTAATTAGGGTGAAATTTCTAATGATTTATGATTTTTATTGATATGTTTTTGAGTAAATCATTGATAATTATGCATTGATGATTTATATTCAAGAAAACTAGAGAATCAAGCATGATAAGTCTATTTTCAAGAAACAAAAATTTCCTAGGTTGTTAGATTGAATTTGAATATTACTTTGAAGTTTAAATTTTATAGGATTGATGTCAAATACCCATAATTTTTGTGAGATTTTGAGCCTTATAGAGCATATATTCTTTTTCGTGCTCATTTTATTGATTATGAGTGTGTCAACACTGAATTGTTATTCTAGAACTTGCCTTGATTATACATGTCGAGACCACATTATTGATTTGATATACTGAGATGATAAAGGCGCCTAGGTTTTAACCCATTCACTCCACTAAAAATCCTACCTTCACAAATTAACCCTTAGTGAACCCATTTGATCCTAACAACCCTTTTTATTGATTTACCCGCTAATATTAAACCAAAACCCTTTGTATTTCTTATCACCATTGTTTTGACTACCCTTCTATCAAGAATTGATTTGATCAGTTGCCTAATTAGATTATTTCAGTTGATAAAGTTCTTTCTTTATTATGTATTTACTTAGTCTTTTTTCTCGAAAAAAATCAATCGAAAAATCAAAGTATATTCAGCATTAGTAGTATAAAAAGTGAGCTTGTGCATTTAAATTTCAATTATCAAGGAAAAAGCTTGTAGCATTATTAGTTTCAAAGTTTCAATTGATGAAATCATTTATTTTCCAGTTCATTATTCTTAGTAAGGTAAAATTGTAAAGTCAATCTCGATTCTAAACCTTCTAATTCAGCCTTTATCCACACCTTTAACCTAAGCCCGTTACAACCACATCAAAGACCTTTTAATTTGTGTATCATCTCATATTACGATGGTGGAGATTTGATTTTCAGGCAAGCCTATGGGATTAAGTTTTCAGGTTTGACTGTTGAGTGCTTAATTGTGAACCTTAAAACACTTTGAGTGATTTGAGTGAATCTTTAGTGAGGATGTCAATCCTTGCCGGTTTTGAATTAAAGGTAATTATTTAGATAAGGGGAGACACCTATGTTTTCGTGCTACAAATATATGAATTATATTGTTTGAATCTTTAAGAGTCTCTAAGTTAAATTATCCATGTATAAATTATCTATGAATTATGATGGGGCATTATTGATAGGAATTGTGAAATATGGAAAGTTAGTTTTAATTATAAGTTGAGAATTTTTCTTGCGGACAAGCAAAAGCTTAAGTGTGGGGGTATTTGATAAACTGTAAAAGTAACATATTTTAACCCCATATTTAGCATGCTTTTGGATGATTTAGCCTTGATTTATGTAAAAGGTGCTCTTAATCCTTTCTTTTCATGTTTTATACTCGGAAAGCACCAGAGGATGAAAAGAATAAAAAGCGAACTTAAAGCGGGCCAATTTGGGCCAAAGTGGAAATCGACACGGCACGGACTTCAAGTCGAGACGATCGTGTCTCATCAATTTACTTCTGCAGTTCGACCACGATTTACGGCCATGCCTCAAACAACGAAATTGAAACACGGCTGAAGTTGATCTACGGGCATTGATAAACCGTAAAAGTAACATATTTTAATCCCACATTTAGTATGCTTTTGGATGATTTAGCCCTCAATTTATGTAAAAGGTTCTATTAATCCTTTCTTTTCATGTCTTATACTCGGGAATGCACCCGAGAGCGAAAAGAATGAAAACGGGCTTAAAACAAACCAAATTAGGCCAACCAAGAAATTGGCACGGCTGAACTACAAATCACTGCAGTCGTGCCTCGGTTAACGAAAGATGGGTAACAAGCAACAAATTGATTCGAGTTTTACTTAAAAAAAAAGAAACCACAACATCGTTTTCAACCGACAAGTTTAATGAAATTTCTTAAATTTGATTTTCAACAAATAAACACGGCCGTAATGGTCCAAGTTAAACAATTACTTTAAATTTTCTCTAAAGGTACAATAACGAAACACAAAGTTTTTTCCAACTCATGATATTTAGTCAGTTTTTCCAAATTTTCGTTCCTGTAGCATACCAGACTTGGTCGTAGCGTATTGACTGAGTTTGGGGTGTTACAGAACCCCCAGAAGAGCTCATAGGAATATCAAACCACTTCAAAATAGGAGATAAGGTATGGATGAACAAAGAAGATCCACAAACAATCGAAGGAATCCTTCTTGAGGTACGAAATATCTTCCCATACAAAACAGTCGAGGTAAGTAATCCAACATTCGACACTTTTAAGGTAAACTCTTCTCGACTTAAACTTTATCATGAAAGTAAAACCGATAGGATAAGGGAAGATGTTCAAACCTTTAAACCACCATGATTATACAAACAAAGGGATAGTCTAGCTTAAGACTATAAATGAGCGCTTCTCGGGAGGAAACCCGAGCTCTAACATAATTTATCTTTACATTTTGCTTTCAAATTCTTTTCCTTCTTGAAAATTTAGTTTTAAATTAACACAAAAGTGCAGATTTCAAAGCCACACAGCCTTGCACACGGCCGTGGCCATGGCCGTGTCAATCATCGAATCTCCATCTTGACATGAGCGAGGCGATCTGAATCAAATCCCACCTAATTTTTTATGTCACGGATCCAACCACTCCCCCACGAGCACCGGTAAAGTAGCACGGTTGTGCTCTACGACCGTGTGAAGCTATTGACTTACCAGACACAGGAAAGACACGCCTATGCTACCCAACTATGCCAACATACTGACTTATCACACACAGGCGTGACTAGCTGAAAAATGGTAGTGTGAATCAACACACCCTTGGTCCACGGGCGTGGGCAAGCACCAGAAAGTAAAACTCTATTTAAACCCACCCCCTTTCCATTCTTACTAACAATTCTTCTTCCTTTTCTTCCTCCCCTTTCTCTCAAAATTCTCCCCTCTTCTTAACAAACTTTTTCCAACCCTTGAGCCACACAAAAGTTATGTCGAAGAAGCATAAGAAGGCAAGAATAGTCTCCCTAACGGAGACCCCGACACATAAGTTCATGCCGGCCACTTCATCTAAACACCAAGCTAAGGGTCTTTGAAACCATTTATTTTTTATTTTTCTTTTCTCTTTTACTTCAATTTCCTTATCTTTACTTCTCTTCTACTTAATTTAGTTTATTTTGTTTTAGTTCCTTGGCTTTAGGTTCTAAAGGCTGCTTGGGAATCACACCGGAACCACGACCACAGCGCCACCGTAGCATTAGAAGTCACACCCACTTCGCGAACCATCTATCAATAAGGACTCCTTAGTCCATTAATCTTTTCTTTGAATTTCAGTTTTCTTCTTAGTATTCTTCTCTTTATTTTTCTTGTCCTTAATTATATTATTAGTATATTTTTAATGTTTCTTTAGATTTCCTGGCTATATCTTCCTAGGCTACCCAATTTCTTCATCTAGCACAAAGCTTGTCGGTAGCCACCCCACCAGGCCCATAGAAAACGCCACCACCTCCAAATCGACAAGGGAACAAGGAATCCATCCAAAAATTCAGGAAGTGTTACTTCTCCCCTTCTCTTTTGATTTTATTATTACATAATTGGTTATCTATCTTTGTACATTGAGGATGATGTACATCTTAAGTGTGGGGGGTAAAAGTACCTAACTTTTTGCAATATTCCAAAATCCTGAATTTTAGTCTTGTTCTAAGTAATTTTATCATATTATTAATTAGGGTGAAATTTCTAATGATTTATGATTTTTATTGATATGTTTTTGAGTAAATCATTGATAATTATGCATTGATGATTTATACTCGAAGAAAACTAGAGAATCAAGCATGATAAGTCTATTTTTCAAGAAACAAAAATTTCCTAAGTTGTTAGACTGAATTTGAATATTACTTTGAAGTTTAAATTTTATAGGGATTGATGTCAAATACCCATAATTTTTGTGAGATTTTGAGCCTTATAGAGCATATATTCTTTTTCGTGCTTATTTTATTGATTATGAGTGTGTCAACACTGAATTGTTATTCTAGAACTTGCCTTGATTATACATGTCGAGACCACATTATTGATTTGATATACTGAGATGATAAAGGCGCCTAGGTTTTAACCCATTCACTCCACTAAAAAGCCTACCTTCACAAATTAACCCTTAGTTAACCCATTTGATCCTAACAACCCTTTTTATTGATTTACCCGCTAATATTAAACCAAAACCCTTTGTATTTCTTATCACCATTCTTTTGACTACCCTTCTATCAAGAATTGATTTGATCAGTTGCCTAATTAGATTATTTCAGTTGATAAAGTTCTTTCTTTATTATGTATTTACTTAGTCTTTTTTCTCGAAAAAAATCGATCGAAAAATCAAAGTATATTCAGCATTAGTAGTATAAAAAGTGAGCTTGTGCATTTAAATTTCAATTATCAAGGAAAAAGCTTGTAGTATTATTAGTTTCAAAGTTTCAAATGATGAAATCATTTATTTTCCAGTTCATTATTCTTAGTAAGGTAAAATTGTAAAGTCAATCTCGATTCTAAACCTTTTAATTCAGCCTTTATCCACACCTTTAACCTAAGCCCCATTACAACCCTGTCAAAGACCTTTTAATTTGTGTATCATCTCATATTACAGTGGTGGAGATTTGATTTTCAGGCAAGCCTATGGGATTAAGTTTTCAGGTTTGACTGTTGAGTGCTTAATTGTGAACCTTAAAACACTTTGAGTGATTTGAGTGAATCTTTAGTGAGGATGTCAATCCTTCCCGGTTTTGAATTAAAGGTAATTATTTAGATAAGGGGAGACACCTATGTTTTCGTGCTACAAATATATGAATTATATTGTTTGAATCTTTAAGAGTCTCTAAGTTAAATTATCCATGTATAAATTATCTATGAATTATGATGGGGCATTATTGATAGGAATTGTGAAATATGGAAAGTTTTAATTATAAGTTGAGAATTTTGCTTGCGGACAAGCAAAAGCTTAAGTGTGGGGGTATTTGATAAACCGTAAAAGTAACATATTTTAACCCCATATTTAGCATGCTTTTGGATGATTTAGCCCTTGATTTATGTAAAAAGGTGCTCTTAATCCTTTCTTTTCATGTTTTATACTCAGGAAAGCACCCCGAGGATGAAAAGAATAAGAAACAGCCTTAAAACGGGCCAATTTGGGCCAAAGTGGAAATCGACACGGCCTGGACTTCAAGTCAGACGACCGTGTCTCATCAATTTACTTCACACGGTCTGACCACGATTTACACGGCCATGCCTCAAACAACAGAATCGAAACACGGCCTGAAGTTGATCTACACGGGCATTGATAAACCGTAAAAGTAACATATTTTAATCCCACATTTAGTATGCTTTTGGATGATTTAGCCCTCAATTTATGTAAAAAGGTTCTCTTAATCCTTTCTTTTCATGTCTTATACTCAGGAAAGCACCCGAGAACGAAAAGAATGAAAAACGGGCTTAAAACGGACCAAATTAGGCCAACCCAAGAAATTGGCACGGCCTGAACTACAAGTCACACAGTCGTGCCTCGACAATTATTAAAAGACATGCCCCAAGCACGAACTGCAAGGCCGTGTCCCAATCGATAGACCTGAAGCACGGCCTGAATCCCAACTTATCCGACCGTGCCACAGCCGTGCCTCAATCAATAGAATCAACACACAGCCTGAAGTCGACTTACACTGGCGTGTGCCATGGCCGTGCCCCTGCTACGGGAATGAGAAACTTCACTCGGATTTGGATGCTTGAAGCCAAAGAAACATACTCCTAAGTCCACTTAAACACATTAATAGTAATTCTACTTGAAGGAGGTACTTAAAAGCCAAGTAAAGCATCTAAGGAGCCTATATAAACAACCCAAGGTAGCCGTTCAAAGAGAGCTTTGGGTGGGCAGAGTTTTCTGCTAGAGCTTTTATTCAGGGTAATACTCGAAGATAGCCAATTGATCCATCTCAAGAAGCCGGAGTTCTACTCAAGACAGATGATCTCCTCTTCAATTCCTTCAGGGGGTTTTAAGGATTTCTTATGCTTTGTTTTATCATTTCTCTTGAGATGTTTTCTTATTTTGTTATGAACTAAACCCTTCAGATACCTGAAGGGGATGAAACCTATGACGGATTTTGTTATTTGATTTATAAATTATATGATAAGTACTTAGTTTGTTCTTAATTATGTTGCTTAATTTAATCTAATGTGCTTAGGTGGAGGAGGAATAGACCCTGCCTAAGAGAAGATCTAACATAATTAAGCGGAGTTGATCGAGTGCCTAGAGATAGGGTTACGAGATTTTGCCAGATTAGGGTGAAACTTAATATGGGAGTCCATTCAATGATTTACTGCTTCCTTAAGGGGTTATTATAAGAGAATGAGAGTTCCACTAATTAACCTAAGGTTAGATGTTATTTGTCGAGAGAGAGGGTTTAATATAGATTAGGGAGTCTCACGGATCAAGCTAAGTAAAGAAGTCATATGAATTAAAAGTTAGATAACAAGAGAAGTCATAGGTGGATTCTTCCTGAGGGTATCATCGTAATCAACTGAGTTTTAGCATAGTCTTTCCCCAAAAGTTTCATTCTTTTGTCCTTGCATTTAGTTTAAGTATTTCATTATTTTTTAGATTAATAAACCAATCACTCCATATTTTAGGCTAAATAATAGAAAGAAAGTGTGTAGTAGTACTTTTAGGTTCCCTTGAGTTCGATAAGATACTCTTGCCTAAACTATACTACCGTTTGATAGGTGCACTTGCCTCTATCGTTGTCCTAGTTAGTCTACAGATTTGATCATTCTTTTTATAAATATTAAAACTCAACTGTTTGACACGATCAAGTTTTTGGCGCCATTGCCAGGGAATACTAAAATATTAAGAAAGCTCTATTTCTATTACTTTAGCCATCATTTTATTATTTTTCTCACAATTTACTTTTATTTTTAGTTTAGATTTTTATTTACACTAAATTTCTTTCTTTCTTCTCCTAGTAGGTACCTCTAGTTTATGACTAGAAGGAACCTGAGAGGACCTTTAGCATACGAAAGTAACATTAAAGCTACCGCTCGTAGAAATCACAGAGAAATTAGACGAGCTCTAGACTACCAAAGAGAAGAACAAGACAGATCCAATCCTACTGAAGGGATGGATGAAAACAATCCACCGCCAAATGTGGAAGAATAGAATGCTCCGTACTATGTATGATTATGCTAAACCTAATTTGATAGGAGCAGAATCTAGTATTGTTAGGCCCATTATAGCTGCTAATAATTTTGAATTAAAGCCTAATACAATACAAATGATTCAATAGATTGTTCAATTTGATGGTTTGTAGGACGAAGATCCAAATACTCATATAGCTAATTTTTTAGAGTTTTGTGATACATTCAAAATAAATGGCATTTCTGATGATGCCACACGTCTTCGGTTATTTCCCTTTTCATTAAAGAATAAAGCCAAGCAGTGGTTGAACTCGTTACCACGAGGGTCAATCACCACATGGAATCAAATGACCGATAAATTTCTTTTAAAATACTTTCCACCAGCCAAAAAGGCCAAATTTAGGAATGACATATCTTCTTTTGTGCAGAATGACACAAAAACATTATATGATGCATAGGAAAGATATAAGGATCTCTTGAGAAGATGTCCACACCACGGATTACCTTTGTGGCTTCAAGTCCAAACATTTTACAACGGTGTGAATTCTTTAACGAGGTAAATGATTGACTCATCAGCTGGTGGAACTTTGAATAACAAAACTCCTGAAGTGGCTTACGACTTTATTGAAGAGATGTCATTGAATACCTATCAATGGAAAATTACAAGGGCCAAATCGACAAAATCAGCTGGATTTTTTAACATAGATGTAGTAACAATGCTGTCAACACAGGTGGAGATGATGAATAAAAAAACTTGATAATCTATGTTCTTCGCAGGTACACCCAGTAATGCAATGCGAAGCAAGTGGGAATATGGCGAATCCTGAGTACCCACCCTACCAACCAAGAGCATAACATGAGCAAACAAACTATATAGGTAATAATTTCAGATCCAATAATAATCCTTATAGTAACACTTATAACGCAGGTTGGAGGAACCACCCAAATTTTTCATGGGAAGGACAAAGAAATCAAGGAAATCAAAGGCAGCAACCTTCTTCAAATTTTCAAAATTAGCCATATCCACAAGTGAAGCAAACAAACCTCGAAGAGATGCTGATGAAATTCATGGCAGCTACAGATTTTCATCTCCTAAAAACTGAAGCAGCACTTGATGAACAACAAAAATCGATTAAAAGGATCAAGAATAAAGTTGGAGAACTTACTAAGTCAGTGGGACATCTCACAAAGCTGATTTCTGAACATCAACAAGGATGTCTACCAAGCAACACAAAAATAAACCCAAAAGAACAGATCCAAGCCATCACAGCTCAAAAAGGTACAAAGGTAGACGAAGCCACTATAGCACAAGAAACCAAGAAAGAAAAAGGTAAAATAGAGGTAGCATACGAAAAGCCAAAGCCAATAATTAAAGACTACAAACCTCGCATACCTTATCCGAAGCATTGAAGGGAGATGATTCAGAGGAATAGTTCTGTAAGTTTCTTAAACTTTTAAAGAAATTACATATTAACTTACCCCTTCTTGAAGCTCTTTTCCAGATGCCAAACTTGAGGAAATTTCTAAAATAGTTCTTGACAAACAAACGCAAAATAGGCGAATAGCACCACGTGGAACTAAATGCAACATGCCCGGCAATGTTACAAAATAGACTACCACAGAAATAAAAAGATCCAGGGAGTTTTACAATTTCATGCTTAGTTGGTAGTTTAACTATTGATAATGCGTTAGCTGATCTAAGGGCAAGTATAAATGTCATGCCTTATGCATTGTTTAAACGACTAGGTCTAGGGAAGCCCAAACAAACCAGGATGGGTATTCAACTAGCTGATAAAACTGTTAGAATTCCTAGGGGAATTATTGAAGATGTGCTTGTAAAAATTGATAAATTTGTTTTCCCAGTAGATTTTGTCATTTTAGACATGGATGAGGATAATTCAATCCCTTTAATTCTAGGAAGACCTTTTCTAGCAACTACCAAGACTAAAATTGATGTTGCCACTAGGCGAGCTCATACTTCGCGTAGGAGATGAATCGATTAAGCTTCAAGCTCTCGACTCGACCAAAACAACAGATAATGAAGGTAAGAAAGTCACTTCAATAGAAAATAAAATTTTTCAACTTTCATCACAGGAAACACCACATAAAGACAACCCTGAGCCGACTCATAATTCCTAAAACAACAAAGAAGAATCCTACATGGGACAAGACCTTAGGCTTGACAATTTTGAATAGTAGAAGATACAAGTCAGAGAAAAGTCGGATCCACACGAAGTAAAACCAAAAGAACCGCCAGAAAAGCTCATAGGGACATCAAATCACTTCAAAATAGGAGACCAGGTACTATTGGACAAAGCCGATCCTCACATCACTTCAACAGACCTAAAACCAAAGGGAGAAATTTTATTAAGGTACACAATATTTTCCTACATGAAACAGTCGAGGTAAGCAACGCAACATTCGACACCTTCAAGTTAAACGCTTCTCGACTTGAACTTTGTCATGAAAATAGAACTATAAGCATGAGGGAAGAGTTCAAACCTTTAAACCTCCCTGAAATTTTTTTCTCGAAGAGTCTAGCTTAAGACTATAAACGAGCGCTTTACGGGAGGCAACCCAAGTACTAACAATAATTTTTATTTGGTAGTTTTAGTTTTATTATTATCTCTATTTTCTCTTTTAGAATTTAATAAATTGAAAAAAATTACAGATTCCCAGACCACACAGTCTAGCACACGACCGTGGCTGTGGCCGTGTGGGCACTCTGAATCACCGTATTGACATACCAGAGGCCGTACGAATCTTGCCCCAACCAACTGCAGAAGTCACGAGCTCACCTACCCTACCATGACCGTGCATGGAGGCTGTGGGTCAACACTGTCATTCTAGAAATGGGCGTGGCACTCTAACACGCCTCCAAACATGACCGTGCAATACAGCCGTACAAAAGCAGCACGCCCTAGATACACGGGCGTGGGACAGCGTCAGAAGCAAAAATCTATTTAAATCCCCCACAGCCCTTTCCTTTTCCCCTATCTTCTTTCCTCCTTCCTTTTCTTTCAATTTTTCTGTCTTGCATTAGAAAAGGTGTTCAGACTCTTGAGCTACACTAAAATCATGTCGAAGAAGCTGTAACACCCTGAATAGGGGGCTCTACATTTACAATGTTTTATGTGTGTATGTTGTGCTATGTGTGTTATTCTGGTGTGTTTGAAAGTTTCGGGAAGGCTCGAGGTTAAGCCTGAGCCTTGGTAGAAATTTTATTTTTAGGCACTGCAAGGGAGAACTAGTTGAAGTGGGCCTTAAAGGTACTTAAGTGGGGAAGTTGACACAAGAATCTAACTGGTAAAGTGGCAAGGAGGCGCCACTAAGGGTGTAGGTAGGTTTCACCATAAGGAGGTGGTGAGGGAGAAGGTTTGAGTTACGTTGACAGCAAATTGGAGTGCTTTTTTTTATTTTATGCACCTAAGAAGTCTGAGAGGTGGTTTCAACTAGGACTCTGCATGGGTGAGTGTGGATTAAGTCAGAAGATATGAAGATGAGGATAATAGGAAAATGTGGGATAGGATATGAGTGTAGGTGATGGCTGAATGTTGGACACTAGGATCAAGGGGGAGAAATCAATTTTGGTGTGGCTAGGGTGTGCCGAATTTTTACTTTGGTGCATAGGATTTTTATTCTCAAATAAGGCATTTTCGACTTTTGGGGTTAGTAGGTACTGAAATTTGTGTTTAGTAAAGGGAGAGTTCTCTTCTTATTTTCAGCATTTGAGGGTTCTTTTCTTCTGTAACATCCAGGATTTAGGGGTCACGCATTTCAATCATATTCGTGTGTTAGTATGCTCTGTATGCTGTTCAAGTATGTTTGGGGGCTTCGAGAACCCTTAGGGTTAGGTAGAACCCTTAGTAGAAATTGGTGGTTTGGAGCCTTTAGGGGAGAGATAGGGGAATTAGGCCTTAAGGGATTGAAAGTGGTAAGTTTTGACACAAGAAGGAAGTGGTGGAGTGGCAAGGTAACGCCTAGGGTGTAGGGGAGTTTGCTCAAAGGGAGTTGCAAGGGGGAGAGGTTCGAATAGCATGGTTAGCATTTTGGGGTTGTTTTTGCGTCAAAGAGGAGTGGAGAGTTGGATTCGACTTAGGCACTTGAAAGGTGGAGGTGGAATGAGTCAAACAAATTCGAACAGGTGGTGGGGAGGCATTTGTGGTGTTTGAATGAGTCAAACTCATTTGAATGGGTGTTGTAGAGGGATTTGAGGAGGAAATCGTGGGGAGTGAAGGCTTGGGAGTGTGTAGCCGAATCTTGTAGTGGCAAAAGGGGTGAGGGAGCATTCAATTTTGGAAGGGATTATGTGTGCCGAAATTTCTTAGAGCATAGGTTCTCTTTTGGTTTTTTTTTTGTGTTCATCTTGTGGCATTTTTTTTCTCTCATCTAGTTTTTGTGCTGAAAACCATTTGGCATTTTCAATTCTTTGTCTCTTTTGACTCTTGGCCAAAACATAGGAGACCATTAGGGTCACTTTATTCATTCTTTCTTTCTCATCTTCAAGAGCCAAATTTGCCGCATATTCTCCTCTTTCATTTGAAGTTCCCTTTTCATTATTGAAGCCTCTCTAGCCGTACCATAATCCTCCCATCTCCTTTCTTCTTTTCATCTCAATAACTATAAACCTTCATTCCTATTTCAAGAACCAAATCTTACCCCTCACTTTCTACCATAACCGAACCTGTTGATCATTGCTAACTCTTCTTTTGTTCATTGATTACAAGCCATCTCTTAGGGAGCACCGTCGTTCATCTGGTGCCAACTCTTCCAGTCAATTTCTAATATTGTGGTAAGGGGGTTCTCTTCTATTTTGAATCTTGTTCTTTCCTTTTTGGGTTACTAAAACTAAAAGTTCCATTCGATTTCTTAGGTGATGGTCGAATCTATATAAGGCCTTAACCTCGTGACTCTTTTGTTGAAGCTAGCGTTAGGAGTGTAAGAGATCTTCGGGATCTGATCAAGCAAGGTAAAGAGATGATAACGTTAGGCTGAAGGCCACTCTTTCTTGTCCATATGTGTTAGAGCCGAATCTAACATGATTCATGTAGGGATCTCGATAGCTTTCAAGTACAAGTGAGAACCTTCAGGATTTGGATCGACATTGGTAAGGATATTCGATTAACATGATTATTTAGCCTCATTTAGATCTGATTTAGTGTTTAACCGGGTCTTTTGATTAAGTTGTTATTCGATGGGTGCGGGTACCAGCCAAGGAGAGAAAGGGGTTAGACACGTAGTCCTTACCCCTAAGTTCAAGAAGCGGTCAGTTTTAGCGATTCAGGATTGGCCTTCGGGCTATGGACGAGCGTCCGACATAGATAAGCAGATCACTGTGATTTCTTCGAGTGAGGACGTGAGGGAGATTGATAGTCTAGTTCTTCAGGTTCTAGGTGTGTAATTAACACATGATTTACTTACTTACTTTAATTAAAATATGTAATATGAGTGGTAGCTGAAATAGTGGCTGTGGTGATGCTATTACCTAATTAGGCTAGAGTGGATTCGAGGTGGCCATGCATAAGCTGTTTATATTTCTATTTATATTTTAAATTTCAGGTGCTTTTTGGGATAAGTTTTGTTGTAATAAGGCCGCTATAAATGTTTTGGGATTTTCATTATGGTTTAAGTTAGAACTATTATTGGATCATTATCTAGAAATGATTTTGAAACATTTGCGACTTAAACACCAAATTTAAGTTTTAAAATTCATATTTTTTTTAGAAACTACTTATTTTCACGGAATTTCTTTTAATAGATAAATTTTTCATAAATGAGAGATTTACTTTAGAACTCTTAAACTATAGTTACCTCCAAAGTGAACTCTTTTTGAACATTTACCCCAGTAACATTCGAATTTGACTGTGGTGTTTTGGGGCTTGGGTTTGGGCGTTACAATTTGGTATCAGAGCCCAATTCAAAACTCAACTTTAAGGGTTTTGGGGCTCAAAATGTTTTTTCAAAGATGGGTTTCTCCAAAACATGATTTTTTATAAACTATTTAGGTTTATTTCTGGCATAGCACCCACATCTCCAGCCCAAGTTCGCCAGGTAAGTGCTCAAAACTGTTGTGTGATTAATATGTTTTATGGGACTGTAGATTAGCAAGTTAGGAACTATTGAACCCTAGGATTAGGTTACCCTAACACTAAACTTCATAAGAATTAATCTATTTCTCCAAACCCAAGAGCAAGTCGCAGAGTTCAGGTGTGGTAACAAGCATGCGCATGTCTAGGCATGGATTCAGAATGAGCTTGGTATTTAAGCAGTCCTAGCGACTCACCTCCTCTTCTCTGGAATCCTATCTGGTGTGTATTAATTGTTCACCTTAACCGTGAGGACTTGTTAACGGGCTGAAATTTATAATTAAAACCCGAAAGGGACTAAATACCCTGTTTTGATAAAATTTCCAAATCACCCTCGATTTTTGAAAATTATTAAAATACCTCCGTTTGCAAAATTATCGAACTACCCTTGATTTATAAAATCACCAAAATACCTTTATTTTGTGAAATCACCAGGACACCCTATTTTTGGAAAATTTCAAAAAACACCCCTATAGGATAAATTACTAAAATACCCCTAAGTAGTGAAAGTGCGAAAATGCCTTAGTGGTGAATTTGAGTTTGTGGATGTTGACGATGAATGAATGTGATTCTCTAAGTTAGGGCAGTAGACTTGAGACGGTAACATTGAAATCGAAAGAACCACTATCAAACTTCTTTACATAAAATTATTCGCGAATAACCAGTGGAACAAAAAGCTAATGCATAAAATTTCTTAAAACAGATTAAGACACGACGATAGACATGAGTTCTAAGGGACGTGGATGTAATACACGTGGGCATGGTAGAGGTAGGATGACTGTATCGGAACCAGTGGGGTCTGGTCATGGATCGGGGAATGAAATGACACCGCCAATTGTGGAAGCTAAGTTTCAAGATCAGACGAGTGGAGACGATGCAGTGTCTCAGGCCATGTTGCGGGTTTAGAGAGAGTTGCGAGGTTAAACGTGGGTTCTGGGGCTAGGAAGTCCATGTCTAAGCGACTTCGGTCGAATGGAGCTAAGGTATTCAGAGGTGTCTCTGGGGTAGCTCCGAACGTGGCGGAGTATTGGTTAGAAGCAGTCGAGAGAATCATGGATGACTTGAACTGTACCGCTAAAGAGAAGTTGAAGGGCGTCGTTTTTTACTTCAGGATGAGGCCTACCAGTGGTGGCTCACTGTTAAAGAGGGTACTCTGGTAGATCAAGTGGATTGGGGTTTCTTTAAGGTGAAGTTCGAAGGGAAGTACGTTGAGGCTAGTTATATAGACGCGTAGAGGAAGGCGTTCCTAAACCTAGTACAAAGGAGTAAGACAGTAACTAAATATGAGGCAAAATTCTTGCGGTTAAGTCGGTATGCCAAAGGAATGGTTACAACCGACTACGAGGGCTGTGTGAGATTCGAGGATAGGCTGTGGAATGAGCTGCGGGTGTTGATAGCTCCTCAGCGAGAGTGGGACTTTGCTATTCTAGTAGAAAAGTCTAGGATAGCCGATGAGGTTAAGCGAGCGGAGAGGCAGGACAGGGATAAGGACAAGGGCAAAAATAAGAGGAGTTTTAGACTGACAACATCATCAGGGGGTTTTCACAAAAAGACCCAGGTTGAGGGTCCTATTCGCGTTTCTATACCAGCTACTGGGAATCAATTTCATCCGTGTGCTCAGTGTGGAAGGTCTCATGTAGGAGAATGCTGATGAAGGAGTAAAGATTGTTACAAATATGGGTCGAGGGACCATCTGATTAAGAACTGTCCTCAGGGCATGGCTAGGACTCAGTCAATAGGTCAAGGGTATGTGCAGTAAGGTAGTAGTGGTCAATAGGTGTAGAGAGGACGTGGGTCGAATCGAGGTGGGAATGGTTCTGGCTGAGGTCATGGAACACCGGATAGAGGTGCTAGAGGCTCAGATGCAAGACAGTCTGGGTTGGTTTACATAGCCAGACGTTGTGAGAGGGGGATGCACCAGACGTTATCACGGGTACATTCCTCATTTTTGGGTTACCATTTACAGCATTGATTGATGTTGGGTCGATGCATTCTTACATTGCTAGTATGGTGTCTGGAACCTTGAATGTGAAACCTAAAATTGCCTCTAGGAATATGTTTGTACTTAGTCCTTTAGGGCAATCAGTAGTGGTAGATAAACTCTTTAGAGATGTACCTATAGAGGTTCGAAATTGGTGTTTCGGTGACTTGATAGAGCTGCCATTCGGAGAATTTGACTTGATCCTAGGCATGGACTGGTCAGTGAGGTATAGTGCAAATCTGGACTGTGCTGCTAAGCACATGATGTTAAAGACTTTCGAGGACAATGAGGTTGTGGTGCTAGGTGAGAGAAGGGACTATTTGTCTAATGTAGTGTCTGTTCTTAAGGCGGAGAAGATGGTGAAGAAAGGGTGCAGGGCATTCCTAATATTTGTTAGGGCTTTGGATACGAAGGAAGCCACTGTGAGGGAAGTTAGAACAGTAAAGGAATTTGTGGATGTGTTTCTGGAAGAACTTCCAGGGTTGCCTTCGGATCGGGAGGTGGAGTTTGGAATAGACCTATTACCAGGTACAGTGCTAGTGTCTATCGCTCCTTACAACATGGCACCAAAGGAGTTGGTCAAGCTTAAAGTCCAAATCCAAGAGTTGCTAGATCGAGGTTTCATTCGACCCAGTGTGTCTCCATGGGGAGCACCAGTGTTGTTCGTAAAGAAGAAGGACGGATCTATGCATATGTGCATAGATTACCGCCAGCTGAATAAGCTAATGATCAAGAACAAGTACCCGCTGCCGAGGATAGACTACTTGTTTGACCAGCTCAATGGGGGCTGCGATCTTTTTGAAGATAGATTTGAGGTCAGGGTATCACCAGCTTAAGATGAAGGAAGATGATATCCATAAGACAGCATTTCGGACTCGATACGGGCACTATGAATTCCTAATAATACGTTCGGGTTAACGAACACACCGGCTACATTCATGGATATGCTGAATCAGGTTTTTTACCCCTATTTGGACCAATTTGTCGTGGTGTTCATAGACGATATTCTAGTTTATTCCAAGACAGAAGAGGATCATGATGCGCATCTACGGGTGGTTCTGCAAGTATTAAGGGAAAAGAAGTTGTACGCTAAGTTTAGCAAGTGCGAGTTTTGGTTAAGGGAAGTTTCTTTTCTGGGTCAAGTGGTATCTGCGGAAGGGATAAGAGTGGATCCTCGAAAGATCGAGGCAGTATTGGATTGGAAACCACCTAAGTCAGTGGCGGAGATTCATTGTTTCTTGGGGTTAGCGGGTTACTATAGAAGATTTGTTGATGGATTTTCTTCGATAGCAGCACCTCTAACTAAGTTGTTAAGGAATGAGGTACCTTTTGTGTGGTCGGACAAGTTGCAGGAAAGTTTTGAGAAGCTGAAAAGGGTTTTGACAGAAGCTCTGGTTCTAATTTAGCCTGAGGCGGGGAAAGATTTTGTGGTATATTGTGATGCTTCTCATACGGGGTTAGGTTGTGTACTGATGCAGTAGGGGAAAGTTATTGCCTATGCATCTTGATAGTTGAGACCACACGAAGTTAACTATCTGATGCATGATCTGGAGTTGGCTGCAGTGGTTTTGCTTTGAAAGTGTGAAGGCATTACCTGTATGGAGAGAAGTCAGTGATCTACATGGACCATAAGAGTTTAAAGTATCTGCTGACTCAGAAGGAGCTGAACTTGAGATAGCGAAGGTGGGTGGAGCTATTGAAGGATTACGACTGCTCGAATGAGTATCACCCTAGTAAGGCAAATGTAGTGGCAGATGCGCTAAGTCAAAAGGTAGTGTCGGACCTGAGGGCGATGTTCGCTCATCTTAGCCTTTATGATGACGGGAGTTTGTTAGCAGAGCTGCAAGTGAAGCCGACATGGTTGAGTCAGGTAAAAGAGAAACAGTTGGTGGATGATGTTTTAAGTGCCAGACTTCTACAAGTACAGAATGGGGGATTAGAAGACTACAGTGTAAACAGCGACGGAGTTTTGTGCTTTTGAGGTAGGGTTTGTATGCCAAAAGACGTGGAATTAAGGCAAAAGATTCTTCGAGAATTGCATAGTAGCCCTTACACTATGCATCCTGGAGGGAGTAAGTTATATAGGGATTTGCGAGATCAATTTTGGTGGCCTAAATTGAAGCAAGAAGTTATATAATTTGTGAGGAAGTGCTTGACGTGTCAGCAGGTCAAAGCCAAACATCAAGTGCCTTCGGGGTTGCTGCAATCGGTGAAGATTCCACAGTGGAAGTGGGAGAGAATCACGATGGATTTCGTTAGTGGGCTTCCTCTTGTGCCTACTAAGAAAGTACTCAGTATGGGTGATTGTGGATCGGTTGACAAAATCTGCTCATTTCATACCTGTTCTGTGGATTACTCTCTGCAGAGATTGGCGAGGTTGTATGTAACAGAGATTGTGAGACTGCATGGGGTTCCAGTATCAATCATATAGGATAGGGATCCTAGATTTATGTCGCGGTTTAGGAGGGAATTGCATCAGGTTTTGGGCACCAGATTGGACTTCAGCACGACATTTCATCCGCATATAGACGGTCAGTCTGAAAGGGTAATTCAGGTATTAGAAGATATGTTGAGGGGATGTGTTATCGACTTCAGAGGTAGTTGGGAGGAGTTCTTACCCTTAGCAGAGTTCGCATACAACAACAGTTATCAGGCTAGTATTCAGATGGCGCCATATGAAGCATTGTATGGACGGAAGTGTCGGACTCCAAACTTGTTGAACAGAATTGGGTGAGCGTCATGTTTTGGGTCCGGAGATAGTGGCGAAATCAGAGGAGAAAGTTAAGGTAATTCAAGCTAGATTGAAGGAGGCATCTAACAGACAAAAGTCGTATGCAGATCTTAAGTGGAAGGAGATAGAATTTGCAGTGGGTGATTGGGTTTTCCTGAAAGTTTCATCTTGGAGGAAGGTGATGAGATTTGGACGTAAGGATAAGCTGAGTCCCAGGTTTATAGGACCTTATCGGGTTTTGAAGTGAGTTGGACAAGTGGCGTATCAAGTAGAATTGCCTTCAGAACTGAAGCAGATGTATGATGTATTCCACGTCTCGATGTTACGATGATACCGATCGGATCCGTCTCACGTGGTACCAGTGGAGGAAGTTGAGTTAAAGCCAGACTTGTCCTATAAAGAGGAGCCAATTAGGATTTTGGAGCGAGATATGAAGGTTTTGCGGAGGAAATTAGTTCCTGTAGTCAAGGTACTATGGCGGAATCATAGTTCAGAAGAAGCGTCATGAGAGCCGGAGGAGACAATAAGACAGCAATACCCTCACTTATTTTGACCAGGTAATTTTGAGGCTAAAATTTCTTTAAAGGGGGTAGAACTGTGGCATTTGGGATTTAAGGGTCACGCATTTCAATCATATACGTGTGTTAGTATGCTCTGTATGTTGTTCGAGTGTGTTTAGAGGCTTTGGGAACCTTGGGGTTAGGTAGAAGCCTTAGTAGAAATTGTTGGCTTGGAGTCTTTAGGGGAAAGCTAGGGGAATTAGGCTTTAAGGGATTTAAAGTGGTAAGTTTTGACACAAGAAGGAAGTGGTGGAGTGGCAAGGTAACACCTAGGGTACAGGGGAGTTTGCGTCAAAGGGAGTTGCAAGGGGGGAGAGGTTCGAATAGCATGGTTAGCATTTTGGGGTTGTTTTTGCGTCAAAGGGAGTGGAGAGTTGGATTCGGCTTGGGCACTTGAAAGGTAGAGGTGGAATGAGTCAAACAAATTGAGCAGTGGTGGGGAGGCATTTGTGGAGTTTGAATGAGTCAAACTCATTTGAATAGGTGTTGTAGAGGATTTGAGGAGGAAATCGTGGGAGTGAAGGCTTGGGAGTGTGTGGCGAATCTTGTAGTGGAAAAAGGGTGAGGAGCATTCGGTTTTGGGAGGGATTATGTGTGCTGAAATTCCTTAGAGCATAGGTTCTCTTTTGGTTTTTTTTTTTTTTTGTGTTCATCTTGTGGCATTTTCTTTTTCTCTCCTCTAGTTTTTGTGCCAAAAACCATTTGGCATTTTCAATTATTTGTCTCTTTTGACTCTTGGTCAAAACTTAGAAGACCATTAGGGTCACTTTATTCATCCTTTTCTTCTCATCTTCAAGAGCCGAATGTGCCACATATTCTCCTCTTTCATTTGAAGTTCCCTTTTCATTCTTGAAGCCTCTCTAGTCGAACCATAATCCTCCCATCTCCTTTCTTCTTTTCATCTCAATAACCGTAAACCTTCATTCCTATTTCAAGAACCAAATCTTACCCCTCACTTTCTACCATAACAGAACCTATTGATCATTGGTAACTCTTTTTTTTTGTTCATTGATTTCAAGCCATCTCTTAGGGAGCGCCGTCGTTCATCTGGTGCCAACTCTTCCAGTCAATTTCTAATATTGTGGTAAGGGGGTTCTCTTCTATTTTGAATCTTGTTCTTTCCTTTTTGGGTTACTGAAACTAAAAGTTCCATTCGGTTTCTTGGTTGAAGCCCGAATCTATATAAGGCCTTAACCTCGTGACTCTTTTGTTGAAGCTAGCATTAGGAGTGTAAGAGATATTCGGGATCTGATCAAGCAAGGTAAGGAGATGATAACGTTAGGCTGAAGGCCACTCTTTTTTGTCCATATGTGTTAGAGCCGAATCTAACATGATTCATGTAGGGATCTTGACAGCTTTCAAGTACAAGTGAGAACCTTCGGGATTTGGATCGACGTTGGTAAGGATATTCGATTAAAATGATTATTTAGTCTCATTTAGATCTGATTTAGTGTTTAACCGGGTCTTTTGATTAAGTTATTATTCGATGGATGCGGGTACTAGCCAAGGAGAGAAAGGGGTTGGACACGTAGTCCCTACCCCTATGTTTCAAAAGCGGTCAATTTTAGTGGTTCGGGATTGGCCTCCGGGCTGTGGGTGAGAATCTGACATAGATAAGCAGATCACTGTGATCTCTTCGAGTGAGGACGTGAGGGAGATCGATAGTCTAGTTCTTCAGGTTCTCAAGTGTGTAATTAACACACTATTTACTTACTTTAATTAAAATATGTAATATGAGTGGTAGCCGAAATAGTGGCTGTGGTGATGCTGTTACCTAATTCGGGTAAACCGGTAACTAGGTTAGTATACTATCTATGTCGTTGCTGTGGTTAATTATTATGGATACATGTAAGCATGTCATATGTGCCTATCTAGTATGTTCATACGTTATATTGCCATATCATTATAATATGAGGCATGTGCATGGGGATCGGTATTTATTGAATAAAGGGAAGTGTGAACATTTATGTACGTGTATTGATGATGGCTTTGAGCCTCATCGTGGATTGATGTTAGCCTTGAGCTACATCGTGGATTGATGACGACCTCGAGTCTCATCGTGGATATTTGTGATATTAATAACATGGATCAGTGTCTAGACCACTAAGTGGACTTTGAGCAGTGTACTGCCAAAGTGGTGTGTAGCGGATGGAGGGTTAATTTAGTAATCCCCTGGTGTGTGGTGGATGGTTATACGGGTGGTGTGCAGCGGCTGGATATTTGGCTGGGTTGGGCTAACATTTTGCATTATTACTATCCGTGGTATGTGGTTTAATGTGGTTTTAGACCACTCGTGGAAATATGTGGACTAATTACACACTAAGTCAAAATGACTCACTTTGTTGTTCTCAAACAATGCAGGTAGCACATGAGATTTTGGACCGGATTGGAGTGGATTCGAGGTGTCCATGCAGAAGCTATTTATATTTCTATTTATATTTTAAATTTCAAGTGCTTTTTGGGATAAATTTTGTTGTAATAAGTCCTCTATAAATGTTTTGGGATTTTCATTATGGTTTAAGTTTGAACTATTATCGGATCATTATCTAGAAATTACTTTGAAACATTTGCAACTTAAACACCAAATCTAAGTTTTAAAATTCATATTTTTTTTTCTGAAACTACTCGTTTTCATGGAATTTCTTTCAATAGATAATTTTTCATAAATGAGAGATTTACTTTAGAACTCTTAAGCTATAGTTACCTCCAAAGTGAACTCTTTTTGAACATTTACCCCAGTAACATTTTGAATTCGACTGTGGTGTTTTAGGCCGGGTTTGGGGTGTTACATCTTCTCTTCTTTTTCTGCCAAAATCAAAACCACTTATGTCCTGCCGAAATTCTTCTTCTTTACCCTTCCTAACACTTCTTCCTATCTTGTTCTATTTCTCTCCTCCCAATTGTTCCATTCTCAGAAGTCGAAACCCCTAACTCTATTCTCATCTCCACTTCTATGCTATAGCTGAATGTCCCTTGCCCATAGTTCTCTCCTATGTTTCTTCCACAAGCCAAATCTTCATAGCCTTTCTCTTGTTCATCTTCGCTTCTAATCTCTTCTAAAACTGAAAACCCCTAGATCTCATCTGTGGTTTTATTTTATTTCTTTCGACCTTTCAATCTTTTTCCTTGTCATTGCCAAATCATCTCTTAAGTGGTAGCCGAATCTCCTATGTTGAGGTAAGTATCGACACTTGTTAATCCTCTATGTTCGCTTTCAGTTTTTGGAGGCCAAAACTGAGTGGCCAATTGGCTTGGTAAGGCCATCGTTAGATTGATGTTTCTCAATGTTCTTGTATTCTCTTTGGGACGATATTCGGGAATTGAAGGAGATCAGATCATCTAGGTTCCTAAGCCAGAAATCATTAACCTCTGAACCATATCTCTTCTTTTGAGATTTCAAGGTAAGGGTGTTCTCTTTGGACTATATTTAGTTTCATTATCATAATCGTTACATTAACCCTACCTTATGGTTTGACAACCATATTTCGTTATAGTAGTATCTGATAAGATCTTTGATGGAATCCAATATCGATCGGGCAAAGGAAGGGTTGGACTCGTGAACCCAACCCCAAAGTTCAAGAAGCATATGGTGTCTGCTGTTCGAGATTGTCCACCGGGTTGTGGGCCGGCTTCTAAGCAAAATAGTAGACAAATAGCAGTGGTTCCTATTAGCGATAATGTCAACATAGAAAGTATGGTATTACGTGTTATCAAGTGTGTAAACCTTCGCACACTTTAATTTATCCGTACTAACGTTTTTGTGGGCTGAAATGCCAGAAAAGGCTGTATAGACAGTCGTGATGCCCTTAGGGGTAAGGCTAGGGATGCCAGGTACATGACCGTATCGTTATCTTTATATGGATGGATATATGTGTGGTAATCTATTGTGTTATGGATAGCATGTGCATTCGTTAGGATATGTATGTAGTTCATGGGGTATGGGTTTGACATAAAGGGGAAGAGCATGATTATTTGGTCACGTAGAGATCGGTGGCTATGCCAAGATATATATATGTACATACGTTAATTGGGTCACATAGTGATCGGTGGTTAAGCCACGATATATATATTATTTGGTTACATTGTGATCGATGGCTAAGCCACGATGTAATATTTGGTCACCTAGTGATCGATTTATGACTGGCAGCATGACTGTCGAAATGGTGTGTAGCGGATGGAGGGTCGATTGTAGAAATCCCCACGGTGTGATGGGCTGGTACGGGTTGGTGTGTAGAGGATGGAAAAACTAGGTTTGGGTTGGGCTTATTGCATTCATGTGTGTATGTTTTCCTTGTGGGCTAAGGCCCAATGTGTGATTGTGGGCCATGAGTCGTTAGTGTGATGTGGGAGAATTTACACATTGAGTCACTGTGACTCACCTTTTCCCTAATTTTTTAGTTAATCAGTAGATCGTGGATATGGGAACAGAGGTGGACTCGTAGAGGCCATAAAAGACGATATATTTATTTTATGAACTTTTCACTGCTTAAAGATAGTTTTTATTTAGGGATTTTCTTGTAATAAGGCCTTTGGTGATTTTTAATTTGGTTTTAATATTTACTTTAGTTACTTGTTATTAATAAATGCTCAAATCGAGATTTTTCCTAAAACGATTAAACAACTACCTTTTAAAAATAGTAATGAATGGTTTACAAGTTATTTTGATAAAACTCTGGATTTTCTTAACAAGGATAACTCTTGTCAAAGTAACCTTTATCTTGAAAGTCGCTTGAAACTGATTGCTTAAACACAAAGTCGTTGCTTTAATCGAAAAGATTTTTTTTAAATTTATGGTTTTTCCCAAAGTCATTGAAAGATCTTTTCTAGTTTACCTTGTGACATACCAAATTCGGTCGTAACGTTTGGGCTGGGTTTGGGGTGTTACATTATAGTATCAGAGCCTAGGTTACAAAACTTGGGCTATAAAACAGGTTCGCAAAGGTTGTATTAAATCAAAGTAAGTATTAAGGTTTTGATCGAGATATGGCATCTGAGTCTACCGACAACCAATCCATGCAGGTAAGTGCTCTAATTCCTGGTAATTTATGCATGAAATGCTTATTTAATTGGATGGATATGTTGTTAGCATAAGGAAACTTAAACTTTAGGTAGTGAAACCTCTAGCGTGTGACATGTTTGCAAAAACTACTCTTTGAATCCAAGACACCTAAAATTTTGCTTGGTATTAAAACAGTGGAAGATACTAACTCATAAAACTTTTAACTAGATTAAGTTGCAAATGTTAGATATGAGCACTAGAGGGCATGGTGTGCGTGGCCGTGGTAGAGGCAGGATTGCTTTGTCGAAACCGGTAGGGTCTGGTCATGAGTCAAGAAATGAGATGCCAGTACCACCAGCTGTAGAGGCATAATATCAGGACCAAATGGGCGGAGACGATGCGGTGTCTCAGGCAATGCTACAGGTACTGGAGAGAGTTGCTGGGGCAGGCATAGGTACAGAGGCTCAGAAATCTATGTCGGAGCGACTCTGGGCTAATTGAGCAAAAATGTTTAGGGGTATTTTCACATAGCTCCTAATACAGCTGAGTATTGGTTGGAGGCAGTGGAGCGTATAATAGATGATCTCGACTTCACGGAAGAGGAAAAGCTAAAAGGAGTAGTGTCTCTTCTCCGGGATGAGGAGTACCAATGGTGGCTTACAGTTAGGGATGGATCAATGGCTGATCGCATTACCTGGGATTTCCTCAAGTCGGCATTCCAGAGTAAGTACATCGGATCAAGTTATGTGGATGCGCAGCGTAGGGCATTTCTGAATCTGGTCTAGGAAGGTAAATCGATGGCAGAATTCGGATATAACAATAGCTACCAGTCCAGTATTCGAATTATGCCATATGAAGCGTTGTATGGGCGGAAGTGTCATACTCCTACGTATTGGATAGAGTTGGGTGAGCGTCAGCTTTTAGGTCCAGAACTAGTGTTGGAAACTAAGAACAAGGTTGAGTTGATACGGGCTAGGTGGAAGGAAGCTTCTGATAGGCAGAAATCTTATGCTGACCTGAAGCGAAGGGACATAGAATTTGCAGTGGGTGACCAGGTTTTCCTAAAGGTGTCATCGTGGAAGAAAATTCTAAGGTTTGGAAGGAAGGGTAAGCTAAGCCCCAAGTTCATCGGGCCTTATCGTGTGTTGAATAGTGTAAGACCAGTTGCTTATCAGCTCGAGCTACCTTTGGAGTTAAGTAAGATTCATGATGTGTTTCATATCTCAATGTTGAGACGCTACCGTTCAGACCCATCCCATGTGATACCATTGGAGGAACTCAAAGTAAGGCCAAATTTATCCTTTGAAGAGGAACCAGTTCAGATCTTGGAGCGGGATGTTAAAGTTTTGTGAAGGAAATTGGTTCCTTTGGTTAAGGTTCTGTGGCAAAATCACGGGTCAGAGGAAGCTACAAGGGAGCCAGAGGATGTTATGCAATAGCAATACCCTCACCTCTTTTGACTAGGTAATTTTGGGGCCAAAATTTCATTAAGGGGGTAGAACTGTAACACCTTGAATAGGGGGCTCTGCATTTACAATGTGTTATGTACGTGTGTTGTGCTATGTGTGTTATTTTAGTGTGTTTAGAGGTTTCGGGAAGGCTCGAGGTTAAGCCTGAACCTTGGTAGAAATTTTGTTTCTAGGCACTGCAAGGGAGAACTAGTTGAAGTGGGCCTTAAGGGTACTTAAGTTGGGAAGTTGACACAAGAATCTAACTGGTAAAGTGGCAAGGAGGCGCCACTAAGGGTGTAGGTAGGTGTCGCCACAAGGAGATGGTGAGGGAGCAGGTTTGAGTTGCGTTGACAGCAAATAGGAGTGTTTTTTTATTTTATGCACCTAAGGAGTCTAAGAGGTGGTTTCGGCTGGGACTCTGCATGGGTGAGTGTGGATTAAGTCAGAAGATATGAAGATGAGGATAAGAGGAAAATGTGGGATAGGATATGAGTGTAGGTGGTGGCCGAATGTTGGACACTAGGAGCAAGGGGGAGAAATCGGTTTTGGTGTGGCTAGGGTGTGCCGAATTTTTACTTTGGTGCATAGGCTTTTTATTCTCAAATAAGGCATTTTCGGCTTTTGGGATTAGTAGGTACCAAAATTTATGTTTAGTAAAGGGAGACTTCTCTTCTTATTTTTGGCATTTAAGGGTTCTTTTCTTCTCTTCTTTTTCTGCCAAAATCGAAACCACTTAGGTCCTACCAAAATTCTTCTTCTTTACACTTCCCAAAACTTCTTCATATCTTGTTCTATTTCTCTTCTCCCAATTGTTCCCTTTTCAGAAGCTGAAACCCCTAACTCCATTCTCATCTCCGCTTCTATGCTATAGCCTAATATCCCTTGCCCATAGTTCTCTCCTCTATTTCTTTCACAAGTCGAATCTTCATAGCCTTTCTCTTGTTCATCTTCTCTTCTGATCTCTTTTAAAACCGAAAACCCCTAGATCTCATCTATGGTTTTATTTTATTTCTTTCCGCCTTTTAATCTTCTTCCTTGTCATTATCGAATCTTCTCTTAAGTGGTAGCGAATCTCTTGTGTTGAGGTAAGTGTCGACTCCTGTTAATCCTCTATGTTCTCTTTTAGTTTTTGGAGGCCAAAACTGAGTGGCCAATTGGCTTAGTAAGGCCATCGTTAGATTGATGTTTCTCATTGTTCTTGTATTCTCTTTGGGGCGCTATTTCGGGAATTGAAGGAGATCAGATCATCTAGGTTTCTAAGCCAAAATCGTTAACCTCTGAACCATATCTCTTCTTTTGAGATTTCAAGGTAAGGGTGTTCTCTTTGGATTGTATTTAGGTTGATTATCATAATCGGTACCTTAACCCTACCTTGTGGTTTGATAACCATATTTCGTTATAGTAGCATCTGACAAGATCTTTGATGGAATCTAATATCGATCAGGCAAAGGAGGGGGTTGGACTCGTGAACCCAACCCCAAAGTTCAAAAGCGTGCGGTGTCTGCTATTCGAGATTGGACACCTGGTTGTGGGTCGGCTTCTAAGCAGAATAGTAGATAGATAGCAGTGGTTCCTATTAGCGATAGTGTCAACATAGAAAGCGTGGTATTGCGTGTTATCAGGTGTGTAAACCTTTGCACACTTTAATTTATCTATACTAATGTTTGTGTGGGCTGAAAAGCTAGAAAAGGCTTTGTAAACAGTCGTGATACCCTTAGGGGTAAGGGTAGGGATTCCAGGTACGTGACCGTATTGTTTTCTTTACATAGACGGATATATGTGTGGTAATCTGTTGTGTTATGGATAGCATGTGCATTCGTTAGGATATGTATGTAGTTCATGGGGTATGGGTTTGACATTAAGGGGAAGAGCATGATTATTTGGTCACGTAGTGATCGGTGGCTATGCCACGATATATATATGTGTACATACATTAATTGGGTTACATAGTAATCGATGGTTAAGCCACGATATATATATATATATTATTTGGTCACATTGTGATCGGTGGCTAAGCCACGATGTAATATTTGGTCACCTAATGATCAGTTTTTTACTAGCACCATGACTGTCGAAATGGTGTGTGGCGGATGGAGGGTTGATTGTAGAAATCCCCACGGTGTGATGGGCTGGTACGGGTTGGTGTGTAGAGGATGGAAAAACTAGGTTTGGGTTGGGCTTATTGCATTCATGTGTGCATATGTTTTCCTTGTGGGCTAAGGCCCAATGTGTGATTGTGGGCCATGAGTCGTTTGAGTGATGTGGGAGAATTTACACACTGCATCACTGTGACTCACCCTTTCCCAAAGTTTTTAGGTAATAAGTAGATCGTGGATATGGGAGCCGAGGTGGACTCGTGGAGGCCATAAAAGACGCTATATTTATTTTATGAACTTTTCACTGCTTAAAGATAGTTTTTATTTGGGGATTTTCTTGTAATAAGGCCTTTGGTAATTTTTAATTTGGTTTTAGTATTTACTTTGGTTACTTGTTATTAATAAATGATCAAATCGATTTTTCCTAAAACGATTAAAAAACAACATTTTAAAAATAATAACGAATGGTTTACAAGTTATTTTTATAAAACTCCAGATTTTCTTAACAATGATAACTCTTGTTGAAGTAACCTTTATCTTGAAAGTTGCTTGAAACGGATTTCTTAAACACAAAGTTGTTGCTTTAATCGGAAAGATTTTTTTTAAAATTTATGGTTTTTCCCAAAGTCACTGAAAGATCGTTTCTAATTTACCCTGTGACATACCAGATTCAGTCGTAACGTTTGGGCTGGGTTTGGGGTGTTACAGAAGCGTAAGTGTAACATCCTGAATTAATGGGCCTATGCGTTCTATGTGTGTGGTTGTGCTTACTATGCTTGTTAGAATGTTTTAGGGTCCAGAGTGGGCTCGAAGTTGGGTCGAGGCCTTAATCAAATTTTCTGCTTGGACACTCTGGTGGAAACTTGACAAGTTAGGGCTTAAAAGAGGTTATCTGTGTTTTAAAATACAAAATGGGCTTGTGGCCCAGTGGCAAAGTGGTGCCACTTAGAGAGAGCAGAGAAGTGGCATCAGCTGAGGAGGCCCAAATTCAAGTTGCATTAAGCCCAATTCTTTTTAATTTAATCTAGTTAATTTTCGGTAATTAGATGGGTAGAGGGGGACGGCATTGATGCTTGAGATTTTGAATTTTTATTGATGATAATGTTCTGATAAAGGAAGGAAGAGGTGGTGTTATCCATGACACTGAGGATGAGTGGTAGATAAAGATAAGAGAGGAAATTTAGGATTTATCTGTTGGTCACAGTGGTGGCCGAAATTCCAACACTGAGTACAAAGGGGAAAACGGCTAGATAGGGCTAAGGGGGGTGCCGAATTCTCATTATTTTCTTGAAGCATAGCTTTTTGATTTTCTTTTACTTCTTCTTTTCTCCTCCTAAATTTCGGCAACTAAGGGTTCTTCTTCTCCTTTTCTGCCTAAACCTAAAACTCCTAACTCTACTTTCCTCTCCACTTTCATACCATAGCCGATTGATATTGAAAAGCTGAAACCCCTAATCTTATTCTCTCATCTCCACTTTTATGCAAAAGCTAAAATTCCATTATTTTCTCTGCTTTCATCTCCATAGCCGAATACCCTTGTCTAATCTTTTCTCTTTGCCGATTTCTTCATCAAAGCCAAATCTTCATAGATCTCTTGAGATCATCTTTTCTTTCTGATCTTCTCAAAAGCCAAAATTCCCTAGGAGTTGTCGAATTCTTTGTGTTAAGGTAGGTGCCGATTTCTTCTGTTCTTTTTCTTCTCTTTTGGTTTTTGAGACCATAGCCGAATGGCTAGTTGGTTGTTGGGCCATCTTTAGTTTGCCATTTTCACTGATCTCGTGTTCTTTTTAGGCGGCATTCTGGGATTTGAAGGAGATCTAATTGCCTAGGTTTCTAAGCCAGAAATCGTTAGCCTTCGAACCACATTACTTTTTCGGGATTTCAAGGTAAGGGTTTCGATTCTCCCTAAGTGTTCAATCGGTTTCTTTTCCTTATTGTGCCTTAACCTAATGCCTCGTTAAGCAATCATTATAGTATCCTCTAACTAAGGTCATTCATGGACTCGAATGTCAGCAAATCGAAGGAAGGGGTTGGATTTGTAGTCCTAGCCCCAAAGTTTAAGAAACGCATAGTGTCAGCAGTACAAGATTGGCCGTCGGGTTGTGGGTCAGCTTCAGAACAAAACCTTAGACAGTTAGCTATCGTATCAGTTTTTGATAGTGTCGACATTAAAAGTATTGTCCTATCGGTAATCAGGTGTGTAGATCTCTATCATGCTAGTTAAACAGAACTATGTATATGTTATGGGATAAAAGCGAAAATAGGCTGTATGAACAGTCATGTTACCCAAAAAAGGTAAGCAAGGGATGCCAGGTATGTAATCATAGAAACCTCTCTGTGTGTATCGAAGTATGTGAAAGTATGTGATCTTTTTAGATAGTATAATGATTTGATTCTTGTATGTATGCAAGCATGGGATGGGATTGATATGATGAAGGGGAAGAAGGTCGCATAGCGATCGGTGGCTTTGCCACATAGGTCACATGGTGATCGGTCTTTATGACAGGCAGCACAGCTGTCGATATATTATTAAGGTCGCATAGCGATCGGTGGCATTGCCACATAGGTCACACAGTGATCGGTTTTTATGACAGTCAACACAGTTGCCGATATGGTGTGTAGCGGATGGAGGGTTGATTGTAGAAATCCCCATTGTGTGATGGTTGGTATGGGGGTGTGTAGAGGATGGACTTTTAGGTTTAGGATGGGCCATGTTGCGTGAAAATAATCTGTTGCCATTGTGTATGGGCCGAGAACCATAATGTGTTTGTGGGCCTCAAGGCTTTTATGTGTTTTTGGATTTGCACACTGAGTCTTGGTGACTCACCCTTTTATTTTTCCCAACTTTTCAGATGAGCAGTAGATCGTGGACATGGGAGCCAAGGCGGACTCGAAGGGTCATCAAGTCTTTTATTTTCATAGACTGTTTTCAGTTTTTCATTGAGTTTTAATTTTGGGATTATTTTTGTAATAAGGCGTCCATAACTTAGGTTATCGATCTATATTTTTTTTATGTTACAATTTATAAGCTTATGTTTTCAAAGTCCGAATTATAAGTAAAATGAAAATGGGCTTTTCAAGCACATTCAACGCGAATGTTAAGGTTCCTTTCAAAAATGTCACAATTAACGATTAGTCTGTTAAAATAAACTAAGATTTTTAAAACCCCTTTAAAGCAAAGTTTTTAACATTCAACCCATAGCATACCGAATTCGATCATGATGTATGGGCCGGGTTTGGGGTGTTACATTTTGGCATCAGAGCCCAATTCAAAACTTAGGCTGTAAAATAGGTCCAGTGGTGATTTGTAAAAGTGGTGTAAGTTTGAGGAAAGTTCAGTTGAGGTATGGCCTTCGAGTTTACTGGCACCTGATCCACGCAGGTAAGTATTCTAAACTCACTATGTGATATGCATGTTGGGCTTGATGGGATCTCTAGGGACGTAGGCTAGTATGCTAGAGTTTATGGACTTTAGGTTTAGTATAAACAATTTTTCAAATCTCATAAGACTTAATTTCTAATTAAATATGTCTGTGAACAAGTCACGTGGTTAGGGTGTGGTATGAGCATACGCATGTCAGGATTGGATCCAAGGAGAGTTTGGTTTAAGCGGCCCTAGCGGCTCACCTCCTCTTTACTGGAATCCTACCTGGTGCGTAGTGTTTGTTCACTCTAACCAAGAGGGCTTGTTGACGGGCCAAAATTTATAACTAAAACCCAAAAGGGACCAGCCACTCTATTTTTGTAAAATTACTTATATTCCTAGTTTTGTCAAATTTCTAAAATACCCTGGATTTGTAAAAAAATTACTAAAATTTGTAAAAATTATCGAAATACCCCCGATTGGAAAAATTACCGAAATACCCCGGATTACAAAATTACCAAAATACCCTATTTTGTAAAATCACCAAGATACCCTATTTTGGAAAATTACGAAAATACCTCTTGTAGGATAAAATTATGAAAATACCCCTGGGTAGTGGAATGACGAAAATACCCTTATGTGATGGATGTGAGTTCATGGATGCTACTTGTATGTTGATGTGTGATGGTTGAATGTATGTGGATTCTAGAGCTAGGAAATACAGACCTGAGAACTGAACCTTGTAGATAGAGTTCGAATTCGAAAGAACTACTATTAAAACTACTTACCATAAGATTGTTCGTTATTAATCAGTGGAAGAAATTAATAATTCATAAAATTCCTAATCAGATAAATGCGAATCGGTAGAATGAGCACTAGAGGACGTGGTGTGCGTGGTCGAGGTAGAGGCAGGATTGCTGTGTCGGAATCGGTAGGGTCTGGTCATGAGTTAGGGAATGAGGTACTAGTGCCACCAGCTGTGGAGCTAAAATTTCATGATCAGATGGCCGGAGATGATGCGGTATCTCAAGCAATGTTGAGGGTGTTAAAGAGGGTTGTTGGGGCAGGCATGGGCACAGGAGCTCGGAAGTTTGTGTTTAAGGGAATTTTTGGTATTGCCCCTAGTACAGCTGAGTATTGGTTGGAGGCGGTCGAACGCATAATGGATGATCTAGATTTCACGGAAGAAGAGAAGCTGAAAGGAGTAGTGTCCCTTCTCTAGGACAAAGCTTATCAATGGTGGCTTACGGTTAAGGATGGTACAGTGGCTGACCGTATCACCTGGGATTACTTCAAAATGGTGTTCCAGAGTAAGTACATTGGAACGAGTTATGTGGACGCGCAACGTAGAGCATTTCTGAATCTGGTTTAGGAAAGTAGGTCGGTGGCGGCATATGAAGCAAAATTCTTACGCTTGAGCCGTTATGCTCGAGGGATAGTAGCCACAGAACATGAATAGTGTGTTCGATTTAAAGATGGCCTGAAGGATGATTTACGTGTTTTGATATCTCCACTACGGGAGAGGGAATTTACTATGCTTGTGGAGAAGGCTATGATAGCTGAGGAGGTAAAGCGAATGGAAAAGTTGAATCAGGATAAAGATAGAAGTGGAAGTAGGAGGAATTTTGGATCGTCAGGAGTAGTTGGGCGTAGTCAGAAAAGACCTAGGTCGGATGGGTCGAACCAGGTGGAGAGACCTGCTGCTAACCAGGCACAGAGGTGTGTTCGCTGTGGTAAATTCTATGTAGGTGAGTGTTGGGTAGGCAGTGGAAAGTGCTTTAGGTGTGGGTATTTGGACCATCAGATTATGGACTGTCCACAGCCACGGAGTGATGTAGGACCCGTAGGGCGGGGAAATGCTTAGCTAGGTAGAGGATGTCAGCAGCCGCAGAGGGGTCATGGTCCAGCTAGAGGTGGTAATGATTTTGGTCGGGGCCATGGAGCATCAGGCCGAGGGGCAAGAAACACTGAGGCGAGACAGTCGGGGTTAGTCTATGCTGCCAGACGTCGTGAGGAGGCTAACGCACCAGATGTTATAACCGGTACATTTTTAATATTTGGTTTGCCTTACACTGCATTGATTGACATTGGGTCAACATATTCATATGTTGCTAGTTGTGTGTCTAGAACTTTAAGTTTAGATGTCGAGATTACCCCTAGGGCGATGATTGTAATTAGCCCATTAGGACAATCTATGGTAGTAGATAAACTTTATCAAGAGGTACCCTTAGAAGTTCAGGGAATAGTTTTTTAGACGGATCTGATGGAATTACCGTTCGGGGAGTTTGACTTAATCTTAGGCATGGACTGGCTGGTGAAGCATCAAGCTAATTTAGATTGTGCAGCCAAGCATATGGTGTTGAAAACCCCTGAGGGTGGTGAAGTGTTAGTGATAGAAGAAAGGGGGAACTGTTTGTCGAATGTAGTGACTGCCCTAAGAGCAGAAAGGATGGTGAGAAAAGGATGCGAGGAAGTTTTAATATTTGTTCGAGCTCTGGAAGCCAAGAACCTAAATGTTGAGGATGGTAGGATGGTGAAGGAGTTTCCTGATGTTTTCCAGAAGAGCTTCTGGAATTACCTCTGGATCGTGATGTGGAGTTTGGTATTGATCTTTTTCTGGGAACAGCACCAGTATCCATTGATCCATATAGGATGGCGCCAAAAAAGTTGGTGGAATTGAAAGCCCAGATTCAGGAGTTGCTGGATAGAGGGTTTATTCGACCAAGTGTGTCACCGTGGGGAGCGCCGGTGTTATTTGTCAAGAAGAAAGATGGATTAATGCGTATGTGCATTGACTATCATCAGTTGAATAAGCTAACAATCAAGAATAAATACCCGTTGTCGAGGATCAATGACTTGTTCGATCAGTTGAAGGGAGCCTCAGTCTTTTCAAAGATAGATCTGAGGTCAGGATACCATCAGCTTAAGGTCAAGGAGGAAGATATTCATAAAACTGCTTTTAGGACTCGCTATGGTCATTACGAGTTCATGGTAATGCCATTCGGATTGACCAATGCGCCAGCAGCATTTATGGACATGATGAACCGAATATTCCAACCCTACTTGGATCAGTTTGTCGTGGTATTCATAGATGATATCCTGGTTTATTCAAGATCAAAGGAGGAACATGACTTACACCTTCGAGTGGTTTTACAAATCTTGAGGGAGAAGCAACTGCATGCCAAATTTAGTAAGTGTAAATTTTGGCTAAGGGGAGTTACATTTTTAGGCCATGTTGTGTCAGTAGAGGGGATTAGGGTTGACCCTCGAAAAATTGAAGCGGTATTGGATTGGAAGCCGCCTAAGTCCATGGTAGAAATTCAGAGTTTTCTTGGTCTGGCCGGGTACTATCGATGGTTTATTGAAGGATTTTATTCAATCATGGCACCATTGACTAAGTTATTAAGGAAAGGAGTTCCATTTATTTGGTCTAGTAAGTAGCAAGAGAGTTTCAAGAAGTTGAAAAGGATTTTGACGGAGGCTCCAGTATTGATTCAGCCGGAGGCTAGAAATCACACACGGGACTAGGATGCGTGTTGATGCAAGATGGAAAGGTTGTTGCGTATGCATCTCGGCAGTTAAGATCGCATGAAGCAAATTATCCCACCCATGATTTGGAGTTGGCGGCGGTGGTTTTTGCTTTAAAGATTTGGAGACATTATTTGTACGGGGAGAAATCTGTTATTTATACAGATCATAAAGGCCTAAAATACCTTTTGACCCAAAAGGAGTTGAATTTAAGGCAAAGGAGGTGGATCAAGTTGTTAAAGGATTATGATTGCTCGATCGAGTACCATCCGGGTAAAGCTAATGTGGTGGCAAATGCCTTAAGTCGTAAAGTAATCTCTGACTTGAGGGCAATGTTTGCTCACCTTAATTTGTATGATGATGGGAGCTTATTGGCTGAACTTCAAGTGAAACCCTCTTGGGTCAGTCAGGTTAAGGAGAAGCAACAAACCGATGAGTTGCTAAATGAGAAGTTTCATGTAGGATCAAGTGATAGATCGACGGACTTCAATATGAATGAGGAAGGATTGTTATGTTTTCAAGGGAGAGTTTGCATGCCAAAAGATCCGGAATTGAGGCATAGGATTTTGCAAGAAGCACATGGAAGTTCATACGCTATGCACCTTAGAGGGAGTAAAATGTATCGAGATTTACGGGATCAGCTCTGGTGGCTGGGCTTGAAGCATGAGGTAACTGAATTGGTAAGTAAGTGTTTAACCTGTTAGCAGGTAAAGGCGAAGCATCAGTTACCATCAGGGTTGTTGCAGCCAGTGAAGATTCCACAATAGAAGTGGGAAAGGATCACAATGGACTTTGTTAGTGGGCTACCCCTCATGCCTACTAAGAAAGATTCAGTCTGGGTGATTGTTTATCGCTTGACGAAATCTGCTCATTTTATACCAGTACGGGTCGATCACTCTCTGCAGAAGCTGGCTAGGTTATATATAGGGGAGGTAGTGAGGTTGCATGGGGTACCAGTATCAATTATATCGGATAGGGACCTGAGGTTCACGTCACGATTCTGGAAGGCTTTGCATCAAGCATTGGGTACGAAGTTGGATTTTAGTATAGTGTTTCTTCCTCAGATAGATGGACAGTCTGAGCGAGTAATTCAGATCTTGGAGGACATGTTAAGGTGATGTGTCATTGATTTCAGAGGTAGTTGGGAAGAGTTTTTATCATTGGCAGAGATTGCTTACAACAACAACTACCAGTCTAGTATTCAGATGGCGCCCTATGAAGCATTGTACGGGAGGAAGTGTCGTACTCCTACCTGTTGGACAAAATTAGGGGAATATCAAATTTTGGGATTGGAGTTGGTTACCGAGATAGAGGGCAAGGTTGAGTTAATTCGAGCTCGATTAAAAGAAGCGTCGGACTGACAAAAGTCCTATGCAGACTTGAAGCGTAAGGACATAGAGTTTGTAGTGGGTGACAAGGTGTTCTTAAAGGTGTCGCCATGGAAGAAAGTGCTGAGGTCTGGACGAAAGGGTAAATTAAGTCCCAGATTTATCGGACCTTATCGGGTGTTGAAATGAGTAGGGTCGGTAGCCTATAAGCTAGAGCTACCTTCTGTGCTAAGCTAGATTCACAATGTATTCCACGTTTCTATGTTGAGACGATATTGTTCAGATCCATCTCATGTGGTGCCTAAGGAGGAAATCGAAGTAAGACCCGATTTATCCTTTGAAGAGGAACCAGTGGAAATCCTGGATCGTGATGTCAAAGTGTTGCGAAGGAAAACGGTTTCGTTGGTTAAGGTTCTATGGCGGAATCACGTTTCTGGGGAGGCTACTTGGGAGCCTGAGGAAGCAATGCGGCAGCCATACCCACATCTATTTTGATTAGGTAATTTCGAGGTCAAAATTTCTTTAAGGGGGTAGAACTGTAACATCCTGAATTAATGGGCCTAGGCGTTCTATATGTGTAGTTGTGCTTACTATGCTTGTTAGAATGTTTTAGGGGTCCAAAGTAGGCTCGAAGTTGGGCCGAGGCCTTAATCGAATTTTTTGTTTGGACACTCTAATGGAAAGCCTGATAAGTTAGGGCTTAAAAGAGGTTATATGTATTTTAAAATTCAAAATGGGCTTGTGGCCCAGTGGCAAAGTGGCGCCACTTAGAGAGAGCAGAGAAGTGGCGTCAGTTGAGGAGGCCCAAATTCAAGTTGCATTAAGCTTCTTTTTAATTTATTCTAGTTAATTTTGGCTATTAGATGGGTAGAGGGGGACGGCATTGATGCTTGAGATTAGGAATTTTTAATGATGATAATGTGCTGATAAAGGAAGGAAGAGGTGGTGTTATCCATGACACTGAGGATGAGTGGCAGATAAAGATAAGGGAGGAAATTTAGGATTTATCTGTTGGTCACAGTGGTGGCTGAAATTCCAACACTGAGTGCAAAGGGGGAAAACGGCTAGATAGGGCTAAGGGGGTGTCGAATTCTCATTATTTCCTTAAAGCATAGCTTTTTTATTTTCTTTCACTTCTTCTTTTCTCCTCCTAAATTTCGGCAACTGAGGGTTCTTCTTCTTCTTTTTTGCCTAAACCTAAAACTCCTAACTCTACTTTCCTCTCCACTTTCATACCATAGCTGATTGATATTGAAAAGCCAAAACCCTTAATCTTATTCTCTCATCTCCACTTTTATGCAAAAGCTGAAATTTTATTGTTTTCTCTACTTTCATCTCCATAGCCGAATACCCTTGTCTATTCATTTCTCTTTGCCAATTTCTTCATCAAAGTCAAATCTTCATAGATCTCTTGAGATCATCTTTTCTTTCTGATCTTCTCAAAAGCCAAAATTCCCTAGGAGTTGTCGAATTCTACGTGTTAAGATCCAAGTAAAGCATCTAAGAGCCTATATCTGTTCAAAGAGAGTTTTGGGTGGGCGAGTTTTCAGCGGAGCTTTTATTTAGGAAATACCAAGATAGCCAGTTGATCCATCTCAAGCGAGTTCTACTCAAGGCAGAGGATCTCCTCTTCAATTCCTTGAGGGGTTTTAGGGATTTCTTATGTTTTGTTTTATCTTTTCTCTTGAGATGTTTTCTTATTTTGTTATGAACTAAACCCTGAGATACCAAGAGGATGAAACCTATTGGGTTTTTTATTTGATTTATAAATTATATGATAAGTACATAGTTTGTTCTTAATTATGTTGTTTAATTTAATCTGATGTGCTTAGGTGGAGGAGGAATGAATACACTAAGAGAAGATCTAATATAATTAAGCGAGAGTTGATCGGCGCCTAGAGATAGGTTACGAGATTTTACCAAATTAGGTGAAACCTAATATAGGAGTCCATTGATCGATTTACTAGGGTTATTATAAGATAACGAGAGTTCCACTAATTAACCTGAGGTTAGACATTATTCGCCTCGAGAGAGGGTTTAATATAGGTTAGGGTGAAACACCCCAAACCCGGCCCACAAGCCCTGACCGGATCTGGCATGCTTCTAGAGAAAAACCATTCGAAATTCTTATTTGGGTTTCGCCAAAAACTTGTGTATTTTTGAAAACAATTGATTTGGGTTGGGTTCAAAATTAAAACCCGTGTTGATTAGGTGTCAAAACGATTAATATTTATATTTAAGAGAAATTAACTTTAACTTCAAATCGATAAATGTCGTATCATACTAAGTAATTTAAATGCATGCATAAACAATTTAATACTTATGGCCTTATTACATCAAATAAAACCCGAAATAATTCAAACTTGAAAATTTAAAACTAATAAAAGCATAACAATCCCCGAATTGAGCATGGCCACCACTGAGCTTCTGCCGACCCGGTCCATCACTGAGTGTCACCTGAAAAATAATCCCACAAAGGGGTGAGTCATACAGACTCAATGTGTACAACCAACACAAGTCTCAATTAAATTCAGGCATGTCAGATCATACATAATAACATATATAATTAATGATGCAAACCCAAACCCAAACCTAGATAACCATCCGCTACACATCACCCGTACCAACCATCACACCGTAGGGACTACTAAGTCAACCCTCCATCCGCTACACACCATCGAAGGCGTCATTGCGATCGGCGTGCTCATCGCCCTTATAAAATTCGTGGCATAGCCACGAGATAATTATTTTGTGACATAAGTCACCATATTCGATTCGTGACATAAGTCACCACATTCGAATATTGTGACATAAGTCACCTCATTCGATATTGGGGTATAAAACCACCAATTCACTTCCTTTACATATCACCCATATGCCCCATGTCAAACAATTATGCATTAAGCATCATATTCTTATTCACATTCTTATAATTTCACATATATGCCATAACAAATCTTATCATACTCACGAGTGGGGTGGGTAAGCGTACTTGAGTATTTTGTACTATTGCATGGTACTTTTAGCCACATCTTAACATATTCTTAGTAACATATTTATTGAAACATCACCATAAATTTATTAAGGCTTAATGTAGGGTACACACCTGATTTACTTAGCATGTTTACTGAAAGTCCCAAAAATCTCGATCTAACATTTTAGATCTTAGTTCCTATATTCGGCCATTATTAGACATATTAGCAAAAACCTATTCGACCATATAACCAAATCAAGGAAGGCGTAACTAGAAATCTTACCTTGCTTGCCGATTGAAATTACTTCTCAAATCCACGAAATTTTGTGATATCCTCCTAGCAATCAGACCACACACTAGATCACCTAAATGATTAGTTTTCACTTTCGAATAAGTAAGAAATAGATCCTAGTCCTTGAATATGGCCTTGGCCGATTGGTATATTTACTTGCCTTTGCGAATCTAAAATCTCGAAACTGCACTTGCTTCCTGAAATTTTTGAGATCCCTACTAAACCATTGTTAGAATCGGCTTCAACCTTAAACTCATGAGAAGTGGCTTATGGCCGAATACTACATAGGCTTACCTTGAGATATTAAATCCAAGAACTCCCTTGATGCTCCTTAACGCTGGCTATACACAAAACACAAGAGAACACATCACTATAGCCTTAAAGATCATTCGGCCAACCTTAGACCAAAGCCTAATCACTTGATTTTGGCACACAAATGGAAGAGAGTCGATTGCTAGGATAGAAAATACTTACCAATACTCAAGCACCCTCAGAGAAACGGCTTCTAGATCCCAAAAAGAAGGATTTTGGCACTTTAATGGTGAAGAGAGAAAACGCAAGAGTGGGGAGATTCGGCCAAGAATAGAACTAACTCCAAGTTTTGGCTTTTGTCAATAATGAGAAGGAAGATTGGTCTTGGGGAAAATGATGATTCGAATGAACAGAAAAAAAAAGTGAAGGCTACCAAATTCGGCTAAGATTCAAAAGAACAAAGGGATATTCGGCCACAAAGAATAGGTGTAGAATAAAGGTTGAAGGAAAGAAAAAGAATAAGAAGAGAAAGTAAAGAATTTCGGCAACTCACCTAATGTACCATATGGCTGAACTTGAAGAGAAAAAGAGAGAAAACAAAGTTATTAGCTATGAATTTCGGCACACTAACCTTTCTCCTCTCATATCCCTTGATAATCTCCTATTTTATCTCTTATCTACCCATTTAAAATAAATTGAATTAACAATACTTATCCCTTACCTTATAGCTGAATTTTAAAAGAAAAATCAAGCGTATCTCATCCTTTAAAGTCCCCATTTTCCGTCCAACTCCTTCCCCCCTCTCATGACGCCAACATGCAAAATAAAATAACACCCCACACTGCCAACATGACTCAAACCCCCTCCCTTCCTCATAGCTTATGGCGTCACTTACTAAGGCCCTAAGTGGCACCTCCAAGCCACTTTACCAAGCCCAATTTCATGTCCAAAAACTCTTACAATTTTCCTTAAGGCCTCCTCAGCCTAGCTTCCCCTTTTAGATTTAAAATATAATAATTTCTAAGGCATTTATCTATTCTCTAAAGTTTTCAAAATTCATAAAACACATTCATAACTTATCCTGGCGTACAAGCACATGCAATTAGGCAAAAAAATACACAAGCCCTAATTCCTGAATATTACAGTTCTACCCCCTTAAAATAATTTCAACCTCAAAATTACCTGGCTAGAATAGGTGGGAGTATTGCTGTCGCATTGCTTCTTCCAACTCCCAAGAAGCTTCCCCTGATCCATGGTTACGCCACAACACCTTAACCAGAGGGAACGACTTCCTCCGAACCACTTTCACATCACATTTCAGAGTCTGAATCGGCTCTTCCTCATAAGACAGATCTGGTCTCACATCCACCTCTTCAACCGAAACTACGTGAGATGGATCCAATCGATATCGACGTAGCATGGAGACATGGAATACGTCGTGTATCTGTTTCAATTTCGAAGGCAACTCCAACTGGTATGCCACCGGTCTAATTCACTTCATTACCCGATAAGGTCCTATAAACCTTGGACTTAGCTTCCCTTTTTGACCAAATCTCCTCACCTTCTTCCCAGGCAAAACTTTAAAGAACACTTGATCTCCCACATCAAATTCTATTTCCTTCTGTTTGAGATCTGCGTATGACTTCTACCTATCAGATGTCTCCTTTAACCGTGCCCGAATTATCTTAACCTTCTCCTCAGATTCAGCCACAATCTCCGGACCCAAAATTTGATGTTCTCCCAATTCCGTCCAACATGTAGAAGTGCGACACTTCCTCCATGCAGTGCTTAGTACGATGCCATCCGTATTGTACGCAAAATTCTGCTAGAGGCAAATATTCTTCCCAACTTCCTCTGAAGTCTATCACACAGCCTCTCAGCATATCCTCTAGCACTTGGATCACTCGTTCAGACCGTCGTCCATTGTGGATGAAAAGCCGTCTTTGAAATCCAATCTAGTGCCTAAAGCACGATGTAGAGCTTTCTAAAACTGAGACGTGAACCTCGGATCCCTATCCGAGATAATTGACACCGGCACTCCATGCAACCTTACAATCTCTGCCACATACAACCTTGCTAACTTTTGGAGAGAATAGTCAACCCATACGAGAATGAAATCGTGGACTTTATCGATCGATATCTGAGTCCTTCTTAGTAGGCATAAGGGAAGCCCACTAACGAAGTCCATGGTAATTCTCTCCCACTTCGGAATTTGTATTGGTGAAGCAACCTGAAGGAACTTGGTGTTGACTTAACTAGCGACACGTCAAGCATTTGCCAACATATTCGGTAACTTCCCACTTAAGACCAGGCCACCAAAATTGTTCCCTTAGATCTCTGTGCATTTTACTACCTCCGGGATGCATAGCATAAGGACTACTATGCGATTCCCGAAGAATTTTTTGCCTAAGTTCTTCATCTTTCGGCATACATACCTTACCCTTGAAGCACAATACACCCTCGACATTAACACCATAACCCTCTAACTCTCCATTCTGCGCTTACCGTAACTTAGCACTTAGATCCTCATCTATTAAATGGCTTTCCTTCACCTCATTCAACCATGTCAGTTTAACTTGCAATTCTGCCAGCAGACTTCCATCGTTATACAAGCTTAGATGTGCGAACATCGCCCTCAGATCTGACACAACTTTTTGACTTAGGGCATCTGCTGCCACATTCGCCTTTCCTGGGTGATACTCTATGGAACAATCGTAGTCCTTCAATAATTCCACCCACCTTCACTGTCTCAGGTTCAACTCCTTCTAAGTCAGCAGATACTTAAGGCTTTTGTGGTCTGTGTAGATTACTGACTTTTCTCCATAAAGATAATGCCTCTATACCTTAAGGGCAAAGACCACTGCTGCCAATTCCAAGTCGTGCGTCGGGTAGTTAACGTCGTGTGGCCTTAGTTGTCAAGACGCATAAGCGACTACTTTCCCATCTTGCATAAGGACACCTCCCAATCCTGTATGGGAAGCATTACAGTACACTACAAAATCCTTCCATGCCTCCGACTGAATCAAAATTGGAGCTTCGATCAAGACCTTCTTAAGCTTCTCAAAGCTCTCCTGTTGCTTATCAGTCCATATGAAAGGCACTTCCTTCCTTAATAACTTTGTCAGAGGCATGGCTATCGGCGAGAACCCTTCCACGAACCTTCGGTAATAGCCTACTAATCCTAGGAAACTCCAAACTTTCGCCACAGACTTAGGGGGTTTCCAATCCAACACCGCCTCAATCTTCCGAGGATCCACCCTTATTCCTTCAAGCAGATACCACATGTCCTAAAAGCGTAACCTCCTTAAGCCAAAATTCACAGTGCTAAAGATTGGAGACACACTGGTCGGATAAACCCACGGTCTAACAATTTTTGGATCTCGAGCCTTGAGCTCAACCAACTCCTTTGGTGCCATTACATGACGGGCAATTGACACAGAGTCAGCATGCCGGCAACAAGTCAATTCTAAACTCCACCTCTTGGTGCTGGGGTATTCCGGTAACTCCTCCAAAAGACATCCAAAACTCCCTTACGGTTCTAACTCCACTAACTCCCCCTTCGTTTGTATCCAAAGCACTAATGAAGGCCAAAAATGCCTTACACCCCTTTCGAATCATCTTATCCGCCTTTAATGTCGAAACTACGTTAGACAAGTAGTTTCTTCTTTCCCCTATCATAACTATCACCTCATCCTATGGGGTCCTTAACTCCATTCATTTTGCTGCACAATCCAATATAGCCTGATGCTCCACTAGCCAATCCATGCCAAGTATAAGATCAAATTCCCCGAAGGGTAATTCTATTAAGTCAGCAAGAAATACCGCCTCGAAGCTCCAAAGGCACACCAAATATCTTGTTCACTACTACGGTTTGACCTAGTGGGCTTACTACGATCATCTCCCTACTAGATAATTCGAGGCTATTCCTAGAGTTTCAACTACTCTACATGCAACATAAGAATGGGTCGAGCCCACATCAATCCAAGCAACATAAGATTTTCCAGATATAAGGAACATACCGGTTATGACGTCCGGTGCGTCTCGATCCTCCCTCCGACAATCGCATAAACCAAACCCAGCTGCCTGGCCTCCGTGTTACCAACACCTCGACCCAGTGTTCCCGATCCTCTTTCAGAACCATTACCTCGCCGGTAGAACCCACATTGCCGAGGTCTTGCCCCCTCTTCCACTGGTTAGACCTTGACTTACTAGTCGTCCCCCTTCGGTTCTCATAGGACAATCCTTAATCATGTGGTCCTTGGACCCACACTTAAAACACCCTCCCGTTTTCTTCCAACACTCTCCTAAGTGCATCTTTCCACACTAATCACAAGTACGATACTACCCTCCAGTAGCAGCTTGCTGACCCCGCGGCCCATCAATTCTAGGCCTCTTTTGCTCATTCCTAGATGGCCTTGATGATCCAAATCCTCTTTTCTATCTATTCTGATTGGTGTTCTGCCTTACAGAATCCTTGATACCCTCGGCTACCTTAGCCTTCTCCACCAACACAACAAACTCCCGCACTTGTTGTGGAGCTATCAACAGTCTCAAGTCATCCCTCAATCCGTCCTCAAATTGGACACACCGCTCATGCTCAGTCGACACTATGCCTCGAGCATAACGGCTCAGCCTTAGGAATTCCACTTCGTATTCCGCCACGGACTTGTTCCCTTGAACTAGCCCCAGAAATGCCTTCCTCTGCGCATCAATGTAATGAGTGCCAACATACTTCTTCTGGTATACTGCCTTAGCATAATCCCAAGTGAGTTCCTCAGCTGTAGCACCATCCCAAACCGTGAGCCACCATTGATATGACTCATCGCGGAGAAGCGACACCAACCCTTTCAGCTTTTCCTCGTCAATTAAATCGAGCTCATCCATAATTCACTTAGTTGCCTCCACCCAATACTCAGCGGTACTGGGTGCCACACCAGATACACCACGGAACACCTCAGCTCCATTGGCTCGGAGTCACTCAGATACCGACTTTCGAGCTCCTATGCCTCCACCCACTCCACCACCTTTCTAAAACCTGCAGATCGCTTCGCTGTGACCTGCGTCATCCCGTCGATCACGATATTCCACATCGGTGGTCATTGGTGGTGGTGGCATTTCATTTTCAGATCCTTGACTTGATCTAACGGGTTCTAACATGGTCATTCGACCTCTTCCATGGCCACGCATGTTACGACCACGTCCCCTTGAATTCATACTTTCAATTTGCGTTTATCTGATTAAAGAATTTTATGAATTAGTTTGGTTCCACTGATTTATCACAAACAGTTTAATGTTTAATAGTTCTAGGAAGTAGTTCTTTCGATTCATACACATACAGTCTCAAATCATTCATTCAATCACATACATGAACTTGCATTCATTACAGAGAAATGTTGTAGTTGTCGTTGTTTGTTATTTTCCACTATCCAGAGGTATTTCTGTAATTTTGTCCTATAGGGGTATTTTGGTAATTTTCCAAATTAAGGTATTTGAAAATGTTGCAACATAGAGATTGTTGATGTTTTACAAAATTAAAATTCTTGCTGGAAAAATTTCAAGGGTGAAATGATAATTTTATACACTAGGGGTATTTTTGTAATTTTACAAGCCAGGGTCATTTCGATAATTTTTTGCAAAATGTGGTTCCCGGTGACTTTTCAAAACAAGGGTATTGCTAAAGATTTCTAATTTGAGGGTACTTCGGTAATTTTCCTCACTGAGGGTATTTTGGTCATTTGCATAGGTTAGGGGTAAATTGGTCATTTTGCAAATCAGGGGTAATTTCGTAAATTTTCCAAATCAGGGTGTCTTAATATTTTGTAAAGTAGGGTTTTTGGATATTTGTAAGGTAAGAGAATCCTGATAAAAAAACTGTGGGTGGTATGAAAATTTTTTGAACTAATAACATTTTAGTAATTTTTCCAACCAGGGGTATTTAGGTCATTTTAGTAAATCGAGAATATTTTGGAAATTTTTTTCGAAATAGTTTTCCTACACATCAAAGGGATAATTTTGGTGATTTTAAGACTAGGGTTTCTTTTATAAAAATATGGCTAGTCCCTTTCGGGTTTTAGTTATTGGGTTTAGCCTGTGGCTGAGTCCTCTAGGTTAGGGTGAACCATCACTACGCACCAGGTAGGATTCAAGTGGGTAGGAGGTGAGTCACTAGGACTGCTTAAATACCAAGCTCCCACTAAAACCAATCCTAGACATGCGCACAACGGTTGCCACACCCTAACTCGGCAACTTAGACACAGGTTTGTTTAATTGTGCATTTAAGTTTTATGTAATTTTCATGTTGGGGTAAACTAGCCCTAGGGTTTAATAATTCCTAGTCCACTAATCTACATCCCTATATATTCCCACATACAATTCACATAAGAGTTAGGAGTACTTACCTGGTGGACTTCAGGCCGGAGACTCAGGTGCCATGCTAGAAAACCTACTTATTTAATAAAATTTTCCACTTCAAAGGAAAGAAAATATTTTGGGCCCTAAAAGCCCTCAAGGTCGTGTTTTGAACAAGACTCGATACCAAACTAAAATACCCCAAACCCGACCCACAAGCCCACGACCGGATCGGCATGCTTCTAGAGAAAACCATTGAAATTCTTATTTGGGGTTCGCCAAAACTTGTGCATTTTGAAAATAGTTGAATTGGGTTGGGTTCAAAATTAAAACCCATGTTGATTAGGTGTCAAACTAATTTACTTAGCAAGTTTACTAAAAGTCCCAAAATCCCGATCTAACGCTTTAGATCTTAGTTCCTATATTCGGCCATTATTAGACATATTACCAAAAACCTATTCGGCAATATAACCAAATCCCAAAGGAAATGTAACCGAAATCTTACCTTACTTGCCGATTTGAGTACTTATCAAATCCCAAAATTTTGTGATATCCCCTCCTAGCAATCAGCCACACACTAGATCACCTAAATGATTAGTTTTCGGCTTTTGAATATGTAAGAAATAGATCCTAGTCATTGAATATGGCGTTGGCCGATTGGTATATTTACTTACCTTTGCGAATCTAAAATCTCGAAACTGCACTTGCTTCCTGAAATTGTCGAGATCCCTACTAAACCATTGTTAGAATCGGCTTCAACCTTAAACTCATGAGAAATGGCTTATGGCCGAATACTACATAGGCTTACCTTGAGATATTAAATCCAAGAACTCCCTTGATGCTCCTTAACGCTGGCTATAAACAAAACACAAGAGAACACATCACTATGGCCTTAAAGATCAGTTGGCCAACCTTAGACCAAAGCCTAATCACTTGATTTTGGCACACAAATGGAAGAGAACTGATTCTAGGATAGAAAATACTTACCAATACTCAAGCACCCTCGGAGAAACGGCTTCTAGATCCCAAACATGGGAAAATGATGATTCAAATGAGCAGAAAAAAAAGAGAAGGCTACAAAATTCGCTAAGATTCAAAAGAACAAAGGGATATTGACCATAAAGAATAGGTGTAGAATAAAGGTTGAAGGAAAGAAAAGAATAAGAAGAGAAAGCAAAAGAATTTGAACCTAATGTACCCCACACCATTCCTCATACCCATTTAAAATAAATTGCCTTATCTCATCCTTTAAAGTCCCCATGGCATCACTGCCAACATGACTACCCCTCCTTCCTCATAGCTTGTGGCCCTAAGTGGCACCTCCAAGCCACTTTACCAAGCCCAATTTCATGTCCAAAAACTTCTACAATTTTCCTTAAGGCCTCCTCAGCCTAGCTTCCCCTTTTAGATTTAAAATCTAATAATTTCTAAGGCATTTATCTATTCTCTAAAGTTCTCAAAATTCATAAAACACATTCATAATTTATCCTGGCATACAAGCACATGCAATTAGGCAAAAAAATACACAAGCCCTAATTCCTGAATATTACATAGGGAGTCTTACGGATCAAGCTAAGTAAAGAAGTCATATGAATTAAAAGTTAGATAACAAGAGAAGTCATAGGTGGATTCTTCCTAATGGTATCGTCGTAAACAACTGAGTTTTTCCACAGTCTTTTCCCAAAAGTTTCGTTCTTTTGTCCTTGAATTTAGTTTAAGTATTTCATTAGTTTTTTTTAGATAATAAACCAATCACTCCATATTTCAGGCTAAATAATAGAAAGAAAGTGAGTAGTAGTACTTTTAGGTTCCCTTGGGTTTGATAAGTTACTCTTGCCTAAACTATACTACTGTTTGATAGGTGCACTTGCCTCTATCGTTGTCTTAGTTAGTCTACAGGTTTGATCATTCTTTTTATAAATATTAAAACTCGACTGTTTGAGACGATCAAGCGTGTGCCATGGCCGTGCCCCTATCGTGGAAAAAAGGAATTGTACTCAGATTTGGATACTTTGAGGCAAAGAAACACATTCCAAAGCCTATCCAAACACTGAGTAGGAATTATACTTAAATTAAGGCACTTCGAGGCCAAGTAAAAGCATCTGAAAAGCCTATATAAAGAAAGTAGAGGCCAACCATCAAGGGGGCCGAGACATTCAGAATTCGGTAGAAGCTGGAACTTTTGTGGGAATCACTTGAAGATAGCCAGTTGATCCATCTCAAGAAGCCAGAATTCTACTCAAGACGGCGGATCTCTCCTTCAATTCCTTCAGGGGGTTTTAGGGATTTCTTATGTTTTATCTTTTCTCTTGAGATGTTTTCTTTATTTGTTATGAACTAAACCTTTTAGATACCTGAAGGGGATGAAACCTAGATAAATCTTGTTATTTTTTTCTGAACTATAAGATAAATACTTGATTTACTGTTAATTATGTATGCTTAATTCTTGTGTTAATGTTTCTGGGATATTAATTCAAGTCAGGTGTTCTTAGGTGGAGGAGGAATAGACCCTGCCTAAGAATAGATCTAGCATAATTAAGCGGAGTCGTTCACGTGCCTAATGATAGGGTGATGAGATTTTGCCGGATTAAGTTGAAACCTAATATGGGAGTCCATAGTTCGATTTACTGCTATTCTAAGGGGTTATTAAGTGAGAAAGATATTTCCATTAATTAACCTAGGGTTAGACATTATTCGCCTCGAGAGAGGGTTTAATATACGTTAGGGAGTCTTACGGATCAAGTCAAGTGAATAAATCGTATGGTTCAGTGTTAGATAATAAGTGAAGTCTAGATGGATTCTTCCTGATGGTATCATCGTGATCAACTGAGTTTCTCTTCAAGTTATTTCCCAATTCATTCTTTTTGTCTTTGCATCTTAGTTTAGTAATTAATTAGTTAATCAACCAAACCATTTAATATTTAGGCTAAATAATAGAAAGAATGTGAGTATTAGTACTTTTAGTTCTTTTGGGTTCGATAATCGATCTTGCCTAAGCTATACTACTGTTCGATAGGTACACTTGCCTTAAGTCATTGTCAAAGTTAGTTTCCAGGTTCGATCATTCTTTTTATAAATTTTAAAACTCGACAATTTTAGACCAATCAGTTGACTTGGTCCCCACAGGAGTGTAGGGTTGGTACGGGTGGTGTGTTGGCTGGATCGAGATTGGATGCATCCTCATACTGTTGCATATCTGATTATGAGATCTGTCACGGTACTTGGCTTAGGCCACTTGTTCTGCTGTTGGTTTGGGCTAGGCCCAATTGATTCTATTATGGGCTGTGCCCCAAATGATATCGTGGTGGGCTTTGACTCATGTTTGTGTTGAACTGACTGTACTGTTACTGTTAAAAGGGCTTTGGCCCATATTGTTTAGGTTTCTATTTCTGTATACTGATTGTTACTCTGGTAAGGGGACTACACACTGAGTTTTCACAAACTCACCCCATTTTTACTGTGCAAGTAATCCCCAGTCTTAGGATTTGGAGCTGGGAGGGACTCAAAGGTGGCCACACGTCAGACATGCTTTAAAGATAAACTTAGCGACTTTATTTCATTTCATTTTAATTTATTGGATTAATAATTTTGTAATAATGCCTCTTTATTTTTAACTTATTATTTTTGATATTTATTTATGATGTTTTCTAACTACTAAAAGTGGAATACGACTTCCAAAACGGTAACTATTTTCAAAACACTACTTTTCCGTAATGTTTTAAAAATGATTCTGCAACTCTATTTCTAAACATCACATTTTTGTAAATTGTTTATTTGAAATATGTTTCCAAAACAAACAAGGTTTTAAAGAGAATAATGTTTTCCAAGAATGATTTCTAATAAACCATATTTTGAAAATAAGTAAACGAAATATGAGGTTTTGAATAGTAGAAAGTTTTAAGTTTTTTAAGAAGGGTTTCTAATGAAAGCATGGTTTTCGAAAAACTCTTCAATGTGACACGCCAGATTTGGGCCTAACTTCTAGGCCAAGTTTGGGGTGTTACAGCCAACACTCTTAAGAATAAGCCATGAGTAAGTCGACTTAGTAGTGTAGCAGCCATGTGGATTATGGATCCTAGTCAATCGATCTTCAAAGCCTCCTTTAGAAATGGGTAAATCATAAATTTGGTCCCCCACCTATAACACCGCATACCCGTACTAGAACAAGGTTATAAAGCATTACCGAACTTGTAACTCAATCATTCTAACAATTCTTATACAACTCTCATTGAAATCAAAAAACCATTATAATTTATTCATATAACCCCTAATGCGAGCCCTCGAGGCTCTAAATAGCAATTAAAAGTTGTTTGGGACTAAACTGAGCACTCAAGGATTTTTTTTTGAAACATGGAAAATTTTTCAAAGTGTAGGGGTCACACAGCCGTGTGGACAGGGGACACGACCGTGTGACTATGGGACATGCCCGTGCTTCAAGCCGTGTCTGACCCCGTGTAACTATCTGACTTGGGTCACACAGCCAAACCACACGCCTGTGTGCCAAGCAGTGTACCCTTCAAGATGGCCTCACACGCCGTATGCCAGGCCGTGTGCTAGGTCGAGTGAAAACTAGAGGGTATACTGACTTGTGCCATACGGCCAAGCTACATTCCATGTGTTAAACCATGTGGAGTTAGTGACTTAATTTCTAAATAGTATCAAGGGACACACGGCCATGTCACCTAGCCGTGTGTCATACATGATCAAGACACACACCCATGTCTCTGCCCGTTTGGACAAAAATAGGCTATTTTCAAAACCATATTCCTCACCCACCTTAGTACCAACCTATACATATAATTTGGCATACAAACATGGCACAAATAATCAGTAAAGACTAACCAATATCAAGTTTATAACATGAACAATTACACCATAACATGATATAACAAACAATTTCATCACAACCACGATAAAACATACCCAAAAGATTGTTTATATATTTACAATCCAAGTATGCCAAAATAATCCAAATCACATGGCCATAGATATAACCAAAACAACATAAGACATATAGGCCACATTAGCCAAAACACCTATACATGCCATTTAACCTAAAATGCACATTAGCCAAAACACCTATACTTGTTGTTTAACCCAAAATGTGAAGTTTAGGTACCAAAAATAGAGTTTGATAGTGCGACGTGACCTCCGATGATTTCCAAATCAAGCGAGCTTTCAAAATACTATAAAACATGAACAAATAAACTGAGTAAGCAATTAAGCTTAGTAGTTAGAAATTCAAAGAATAAAACTTACCATAAAACTAACATTTTAGGTAAATAACTCAAACCTAACTCAATTCTATTTGGACAAAGCTTATCATTCAACCCATAATCAAGTTAGTCATATATTCACATAAAACCAAAAATCACACATGAATTCATCAATTTATCAAATTTCTTGTACATGTAATATCTATGTTATTTAATCATGTATCAAATACCAACCCTTTCCATGCAAATATTTGTACTTGACATATTAGACTCGTATAACCTCATAGTAAATCTATTAACCATCTAAAATATCGTAGGATATGCGGGTGGTACACACGAGGTGTATTGAACGGTAAACTGTCAATTATTATACATCTATGCTTATACGAGCGATAAACGGTAAGCTCATCTGAGCTGAATAATGGTAAGATCTTACGAGCTGAGAATCGATAAGCTCATACGAGCTGCAGTGAGTCTGCAACACATGCAGGATCTCTACCAAAATTGGTAACCCTAATGACATGACATGTTATTCGTATCTTACAAATTTCTATGGTTCAATTGGGGCTCGGTATTTTTTTATACTATATCCATTATGTATTCAATATTTACACACCATAATTTCTAAATTCACATACACGAAATTCAATTAAAATATATAAATACACAATGCAGTTATACAAGCTTACCTCGAATTAATACGAAGTAAGTCGACCGTTCAATCCACTACCTTTTCCTTTCCCCGGTTTAAGTCCGAACGTGGCTTTTTTTGATCTCTATAATATCAAATTTAACTAATTTAATAATTATTCTATTCAATTTAGTCCAATTTCATAATATGGAAAAATTACTATTTTGCCCCTAACATTTGACTTCTTTACAAATTAGTCTCTAGGCTTATAAGAATGAAATTCATGCAATTTCATCTATACACAAGCCTAGCCGATTTTCACATAAACTTACATCAGCCCATATATTTCACAATTTCACACATTTAACACATAAATTTCACATTTCTCATCTTAACCCCCAATTGACAATTTCATTTAAAATCCCTTAAAAAAGTTGTTTATTTAACAACTAAGATTCATTTCTTTCATTAAAGCCAATATGCTCTCATGGAAAAACCCTAGACTTTCCATCATATTGCAAATTAACCCTTAATTAACTAGCTTAAGCTACAAGGGTTCCAAAAACACAAAAATCAACAAAAACAATCACCAAAGTAACTTACATGCAAGAGAACAAAGTGGCTGAAATTTTGAGCTTCAAAAACCCCTCTTTTTCTAAAATTTTTGGTGAAGAAGAAGATGAGCAATTATTGTCATCTTTTTATTTTATTATTATATCTATTAACCTAATATCACCTAACACATTTTTTTCTTTATGTACATCAACAAACTCAATTAGTGGTCTAATTACTCAATAAGGACCTCTACTTTTAAGTTCTATAGCTATTTGACACCTTTAGCTAATAGAACACAACTTTCATACTTTGTACAATTTAGTCCTATTTCACAAATTGAGTGTACAAATAGTAACATTTCTTAACGAAATTTTTATAAAAATAATTCTAACATGCAATAGACCACAAAATAATATTAAAATAAATTTTATGACCTCAAATTTGTGGTTCCAAAACCACTGTTCTGATTTCACTAAAAATAGTTTGTTACACCACTGTTTGACCAAAAAGCTCGGACACCCTATCGTTATTCCAGACTAGCTTGTTCTGAAGCCATAATTTTTTAACCACCTTTTCATTATAGGTCAACAAAGCATGGTTAACGGAGTCCTCACACAAACTCTTGAAACCCCACCTATCATGTCGTACATCGATCTTTTTCCCATCATCAACGAGCCAAACAAAACCATTTTCCAAAGCTTTCATGGCTTGGGCAATGCTAGACCACATGAAGGAGGGTTTGTCAACCCTTTTTGCATGGAAGATATTTCTATTCGGAAAATACTTAGAATTAAGAACCCTATAGCAAAGGATGTCCTTGTACTGGATAAGACGCCACACTTGCTGGCCAAGGAGAGCAACGTTGAACATGTGCAGGTCCCAAAAACCTATACCACCCATGCCTTTAAGGTGACATAACTGATCCCAAGTCATCATAGACCAACCCTCTCTTTGCCATTGCTTCTCCACCACGTGCTATTGATTTTAGATTGAACCTCCTCAATTATCCCTGTAGGCTCCATGAACACCAAAAAAGTGTAAGTGGGCAAGGATTGTAAAATAGCTTTAATAAAAAATTCTTCCCCTAAAGGAAAGAAGACGCTTTGACCAACTATTGGCCCTACATGAACATTTATTAACAATATTAGTAAAGGCACTTGATTTTTTCCTTCCAATAGGTAAAGGTAGACCTAAGTAATTATCAAGTTTGTTGACCATTTTCATGCCTAGAAGATCACAGAAAAATTGTCTTTGAATATGGAGAGTATTCGGGCTAAAAAGGATCATAGATTTATTATTGTTAATACTTTGACTTGAAGCATTAGTAAAACATTTAAAATTTTCATCACCGCCTCGACGTCCTTCTTTTTATTATGAATAAAAATTAGGGTGTCGTCTGCAAAAGGGAGGTGATTGATGCGCAGTCCATTAGAGCTTGCCCGAATACCTTTAATTACATTATTATTTTGAGCATGTGCCAACATTCTAGAAAGTGCTTCCATGTAAAAAAAAAAAAAAAAGATAAGGGGAAAGGGGATCTCCCTGTCTAAGACCTCACTCCGAGATAAGAGGCTCAGAGAGGACCATGTTGCACTTAATCCTATATCGAACAGAATGAACGCACATCATAAGTTTTTCAATCCAAGTGCTGGCAAACCCAGACGTTTCATCACCATCTCAATAAAATTCCATTCCACATGATCATACACCTTACTCATAGTGAGTTTGATTACGAACCCTTTGTTTGGCCCGTTCTTCTGACTTTGAAGATAGTGAAGTAGCTCATGAGAAATCAAGATGTTGTAGTGAATCATTCGCCTGGGAAAAAGCGCTTTGATTTTGGCTATTGCATGCCGGGAGGGAATTCTTTAGCCTATTTGCGAGGACCTTCGAGATAATTTTATAGAGAACTCTACACAAACTAATAGGCCAGAAATTAGTCATATCTTTAGATTCCAAAATTTTAGGGATGAGAGTAATAATAGTATCATTTAAGCAAGCCACATCCATGTTTCCTTCTAGAATCTCATGACAGAACTAAACCACGTCTGCTCCCACCATTTCCTAATTTTCCTTGAAACCCCCCCGAGAGTTCATCAATCTTGGGGGCTTTACGTGGGTCCATTTGAAAAAAGTGTAATGCCCTAATTTTTCTTAATTTTGACTTTTGTAAAATTGTTACAAAAATATCTGTAGATGTTTCTGAAATTAATTGACATAATTGTGTATCTTCTTTAGTGGCTAAGTGTTCTGGGCGTGTATGAGAGGTTCCAAGTTAAAGTCCTATCTTTGGCAAATTTTGGGTTTTTATGGAATAAAGCCTTACGTTTGGTTAGTAGGCTTATAAGTATTTATTTGTAAGAACATGTCAAAATGGGCCTACTGGTCTGGTGGTTAAGTGGTGTGTTGTTAAGGTAGAGGTCCTGTGTTCAAGTCCTTACAGAAGCTCTGACGCTTTTACTTTTGTGGTTGTTGGAGAAGAGTTTGAGTTCGTTTCAAAAACTGAGTAGTGGATTAGGGGGTGAGAAAAACTAGGGATATGTGATCATTTTTATTTTTTGCAAAAGTTCCCTTCTTCCTCTAACGTTTGACCTTTTTTGCTCTTTGTTTCCACTTTCAACTTTCGGTTTCCTACCTTTGTTCTCCCTTTTTCTTTTCCTTTGTTTCTTCTTTTCAACCATAGTGCGTGGTCGTTTTGCCCTCCGTGTTGTTGAGTAGGTAAAGATTTCAAATTATTTTGGAGGTATATTGGTTATGCGTAATTCTGTTAGTAATCATGGGGTGTTTTTCTTGTGAATGATTTGGGTATATGAGAAGGCTATGAGCAGTGACTTCTCGTCGATCGTTGAACGATTTAAGTGGTGGTTTTCATCGTCGGTAAGTGTTAGATGTTATTTCGAGAGTTGTGGATGTAACAGACCAAATTTGACCCTAATCGAAACGGTGGTTTCAGGACCACGAATTCGAGTTCGAGAAATATTTTAATATTATATTTTGTGTTTATTATATGTGAATTAATGTGTGTGAAAGTCTCGTAGAAAAATTAATCGTTTAAGTGTTTAATTTAACGAAAAGGACTTAATCATGTAAAGTGTAAAAGTTGCAGGCTATAGAGTAAAGTGCTAAAATGAGGATGGCTTTTTAATATGAAGCATTAAATGGGTAAATAACCCATTTTTAAGTTAGTGGGTGACATATGACATGTTTAACATTAATTTTTATATTATATAATTATTTATAATAAGGTTATAAAGGTAAATGAATAAATGTCATATATATGTTAAATAAAACATAAAAAAATGGCCATTATCATCTTTTATTTGCTTGACCGAATGTTGAGAAAAGAAATGGGTTTGGTTTCCTTTGAATTTTGACAACTTCAATCACAAATTCAAGGTTAGTTTGATTTCGGCTCTTGATAATTTTTACGTTTTTGAGATCGTTGCTTCGAACCGTAGCTAACCCATGTTAAAATTTTTTAAATCTAAGCATGCTTGATGTTCGACCATTGTTGTGTTCATGTGGTTTTTTATGTTAAATGATTTTATATGACAGATATGTTAAAGATTAGTATGTTTTGTATTGGAAGTTTTGATGAAATTGAGTATTTAGGGCTAATTTATAAAAATAAATTTTATAGGGACTTATTTGTGAAATAAATGAAATAAATGGACTTGTAAGGTCCCTAGGAAGATTCGGCTCTTGAGTATCATGGGGAAATTTTGTGTATTTTGTGTTTTATACAAATAGGACTAAATTGTAAAAATGTGAAACATTAGGGGTAAAGTGGTAAATTGCCCATTTATGTGTTTTGGGACTAAATTGAAATGAAATGCACTTGAATGAGATAAATTTTAATGTGTTTAGATCAAGAACAAAGAAAAACAGATTTGGATCGGGGAAAGACAAAGGTTATCGACTAGCCGGATTACGTGGTTCGTCGACAGTCGAGGTAAGTCCTTAAGATAAAGTATGTTAAAGAATTATTTATGAATAGGTTCAATGAAATTATTTGATAAATTTGAGTATGAATATATGTGTTAGCCGAATGTAAAGGCTTTAAAGTGGATTAGATGTGTTTTTGTATATATGATAAGAATTTGTACATTAGTGGTGATATGTGAATGTGAATTGTGTATATGTTTAGTTAATGATGATAGTGTTAAGAAATGAAATTTGATGGACTGGTTTATGAATTTTTTCCGGCTTATTGCCTAGCAGGCCTTTGCCGGTGATTTGATTCGGGCTTATTGCCTAGCAGGCCTTGTGTCGGTAACATATTCGGGCTTCGTGCCTAGCAGGCCTTGTGTCGGTGACATATTCAGGCTTCATGCCTAGCATGCTTAGTGTCGGTGACATATTCAGGCTTCGTGCCTAGCAGGCTTAGTGCCGGTGATATATTCGGGCTTCGTGCCTAGCAGGCTTAATGCCGGTGATACTTTAAAATGAAGAAACCATAAATTGATCGAGGTGTAACATAGTGAAACTATTGAGCTAAAAACTCAGGTAAGCTTAAGTCCCATTGAATTCATCAGAAGTAAGGTAAGTTGTGATTAATGTTACTTGAGTTAAAATATTATGTTAAGAACAGTGTTATGTGAATTTGAGCTGGTAATTGACATGTATGAATATAGAAATAATAGAATTTTTAGTGTGATAATGTAATGGATATGAATGTTGAATCTACATGATTATAAACATGCGATTCATGTAATATATGTACTTTGTGCTTTGATGAGTGGTAGTGAAGTATAAGTAATTGAGTTAATACATCACTAGTATTCGGTTTTGTATCAATTGCATATCAAAATATACATATACAATGTTCTACATTTATTGATTAAAAATGTTAAAGTGCTTGATTAGTGAATTATCTTTTGCTTAAGACTTACTAAGCTAGTGAGCTTACTCTGTATGTGTTTGTATTTCTATTTTATAGATCATTGATTCAACTATGGGCTCAGGGGATCATCAAGAAAGTCGACCACACTAACACTCTCTTTGGTATATATATGTTTTGTATACTTTTTGAATCAAAGGAATGTATAGGTTGTATTTTGATAAGTAATGTATGATGTTCGGTTTTGTAAATGTATATATATGGCCTTGCGAATAAGGTTGTTACTTTTGCTTTAAGCATTGTTTATATGTTTGATATAATAGTCTGTTTTAATCTTTGGTATAAGACGTATGCTTATAATGCTTGGAAGTTGAATGTAGTTGTATAGAAATGATTATATATATGTATAAGTTAACTTGCTGGATTCATTGTTAATGATAAGTATAAGTAGTTACAAATTATGGAAAAGTGGTAATGAATGTTCGGTAAAGGCATGGTTTATATGCTTGTGTTTTTAGGTTAAGTTGGCTTTGAGACCTATGTTTATGTATGGTCAATTGTAGTACAAATAAGTTACGTAAATTTTGCATGAATTATGGAAGTTTAGTTGGTACATTCGGTCTTTGATCTATGCATATAACTTGTTGTGGTTATGCATTAAAAACTAAGGTTATGCATATTTGGATATAGGAATATAGATATATATATGAAGTGTATTGTCTCTTAGTCCATAGGTGTAATGTCAAGTGATGTATGATGTAATCGTAATGATGCTTATTAGTAGTTCCAATTACAAGGTTCGGTGTGCTTTGGTTTAAAATGAAATGGTACGTGAGGCATGTTTGCATGAAATGTATACAAAGGAGTGGTACTAATTAGGTGTTTGTATCATAGAATAAAATAGATAAATATGCTAATAATGAGGATAGAAGTATATTGTTTGATCATTTTGTATTTGTGGATGATTACATTGAATATGTTTTAACTTGTATATTAAGTATATTTATATATATATATATTATGCCCATGTGCTTTATCTGTTTAGCATATGAATTAATCAATTCAAAAAGATTTGGCTATTGGTAACGCCTGTAACCCTAATCTGGCGACGGATACGGGTTAGGGGTGTTACATTTTATTGGTATCGAGCTACGGCTTAGTCGATTCTAGGACTACCATAGTGCATAAGAGTCTAGCTATACATGCCATTGAATTGTATATATGATAGTGTGGTGACTTCTGACAATTTCAATTGTATTTTATATAGTAAATGGATCCCGATCTCGATAGAGCCGTAGCTAATGATGTGGAGAGCGTTGCGCCTGGTCTCATTTGTGGATCAGTGCCATTAGACTCTCGACTAGTTTTGGGTAGCCATGAGGGGGAGGCTAAACAAGCTTTCTATCAAATGATGAACGAATGGTTTACCCAATTTATTCAGACTAATCCGGCTGTACAACAACCTCCACCCTCGAATAATCCAACTCTGGTACCTTCAGCACCCCCGATGATAGATCCGATGGGATCTAGCAGGCCTCCCGTTGATAAAATCAGTAAATATGGGGCCGAGAAATTCAAGGCCAATGACGATGATGATGCAGAGCAAGCCGAGATGTGGCTTGATAACACTATTCGGGTACTCAATGAGTTATATTGTACTCCAGATGAATGCCTAAAGTGTGCTATATCTCTACTTCGGGACACTGCCTATCACTGGTGGAACACACTGGTATCCGTAGTTAGAAAGAAAAAGTAACTTGGGACTTCTTCCAAATTGATTTAGTAAGAAATATATCAGTCAGAGATTCATCGATCAGAAACGAAAAGAATTTCTGGAATTAAAATAGGGTCGCATGACTGTGACAGAATATGAGCAGAAGTTTGTCAGATTGAGCCGTTACGCTCGGGAGTGTATATCTACCGAAGCCATTATGTGTAAAAGATTTGAAGATGGCCTGAATGAAGACATAAAGTTACTTGTTGGCATTCTTGAAATCAAATAGTTTGTGACATTAGTCGAGCGAGCTTGTAAAGCCGAAGAGCTCAGAAAGGAGAAAAGAAAAGCTGAAGTAGAAGCTAGAGACACTCGAAAAGATCATCGAGTAAAATTTTCCATTCTATCCATAAGAAGTTCAGAGATGACCCCAGTCAACATAAAGCCACTTCAGACTTGCCTAGACGTGATCGACCTCCAGTGAGATCCCGAGCCACGTCGATAGCTAGTGTTGGTAATGTTTCGCAGAACTGGGCCGAGTGTAAACATTGTGGGAAATGACATCCTGGGAGTTGTAGAGTTCGTGATCGGTCCTGCTTTAAATGTGGATCGTCAGATCATTTTATTCGAGAGTGCCTGATGTTAGCCGAGCAAAATGCAACTCAGAACACTAGACTGAGCAAGGCGCCAAAGACGGGTAGACCACTCAGACATTCAGGTAATATAGGTGGCAGTTAGAGAGGGATGAAGGACATCGCAATACGATCAGAGGCTAGAGCTCCAGCTAGAGCTTATGCTACACGAGCCAGAGAGGATGCTTCCTCCCCTAATGTCATTACCGATACTTTCACCCTTTATGATACTACTGTGATTGCATTGATTGATCCTAATTCGACTTATTCATATGTGTGTGAAACTCTAGTATTCGGTAAGACTCTGCCAGTTGAGTCTACTGAGTTTGTGATTCGTGTGTCCAACCCTTTGGGTAGATGTGTATTTGTTAATAAAGTGTGTAGAGGTTGTCCATTGATGATTCGGGATTCTTGCTTCCCAGCCAATTTAATGTTGTTGCCCTTCGATGAGTTAGACATAATTTTGGGAATGGACTGGTTAACTTCACATGATGCAGTGGTGAATTGCAAAAGAAAGCTTATTGATTTGAGATGTCAGAACGGTGAGATCATCAGAATTGGATCCAGTGATTTAAGTGAGTTTCCTATAGTAATATCCTCGATGTTAGCCCGAAAGTATATGAGAAAAGGGTGCGAAGCTTATTTGGCCTATGTACTGGATATTAAAATGTCTGAAAAGCATATTGAATCTGTACCGGTTGTGTGTGAATACCCAGATGTGTTTCCTAAAGAACTACCGGGTTTACCACCAGTACGAGAGATTGAGTTCAGCATTGAATTAGCACCGGGAACGACTCCAATCTCGATAGCTCCGTATCGGATGGCACCTACTGAGTTAAAAGATTTGAAAGCACAGTTGCAAGAGTTAATAGATAGGGGCTTTGCACGATCGAGTTTCTCTCCTTGGGGTGCACCAGTTCTTTTTGTGAAGAAGAAAGATGGAACGATGCGAATGTGTATTGATTATCGGTAACTGAATAAGGTAACTATAAAGAATAAGTACCCGTTACCTCGGATTGATGATTTGTTTGATCAGTTGAAAGGGGCTTCGGTATTTTCAAAAATAGATTTGAGATTGGGTTATTATCAGTTACGAGTCAGAGATACAAATGTGCCAAAGACTGCATTCCAGACGAGGTACGGACATTTTGAGTTTCTGGTTATGCCTTTTGGACTCACTAATGCACCTGCTATTTTTATGGACCTAATGAAGCGGGTCTTCAGACAGTTTTTGGATCGGTTTGTAGTAGTGTTTATTGATGATATACTGGTCTACTCCAAAGATGAAATTGAGCATGCCGAGCATTTGAGATTAGTGCTACAAACTTTGCGAGATCAACAGCTGTATGCAAAGTTTAGTAAATGTGAGTTCTGGATGAATGAAGTCAGTTTCTTGGGTCATGTTATTTCAGCATCAAGTATTCGGGTGGATATAAACAAAATAACGGCTATACTCGATTGGAAACCACCAAAGAATGTTTCTGAAATTCGAAGTTTTTTAGGCCTTGAGGGATACTACAGACGGTTTGCAAAAGGTTTTTCTGTGATAGCTACACCTTTGACAAGCCTACTACAGAAAGATGTCAAGTTTGAGTGGTCAAAAAAGTGTTAGAAAAGTTTCAAACAGCTGAAAGCTCTTTTGACCGAAGCTTCAGTGTTAACTCAGCCTGAATCGGGTAAAAAATTTGTCATTTTTAGTGATGCTTCTTTAAATGGTTGGGTTGCGTTTTGATGCAAGAAGGCAAAGTTATAGCCTACGCTTCGAGACAATTGAAGCTGCACGAAAGAAATTATCCGACTCATAATCTGGAATTAGCAACCATTGTTTTTGCATTGAAAATTTGGCGTCATTACTTATTCAGCGAGAAATGTCATGTTTATTCGGATCATAAAAGTCTAAAGTATTTGATGACTCAGAAAGATCTGAACTTGAGACAACGTAGATGGTTAGAATTGTTGAAAGACTATGAGTTGGTGATTGACTACCATTCGAGAAAAGCCAATATTGTTGCAGACGCGTTAAGTCAAAAATCATTATTTGCTCTTCATGTGATGAATGCACAGATGGTTATGTCTGGTGATGGTTCAATCATGCCAAGTTACAAGTAAGACCGATGTTTATTCAGCAAATTTGTGATGCACAGAAAGTTGACAAAGATTTGATTGCTAGAAAAATTCAGTGTGAAAAAGATATAGAATCAGAGTTTCAAATTGATGCAAATGACTGTTTGAACTTTAAAAGCCGAATGTGTGTTCCGAAGAACTCGGAGTTGATTCAGATGATTCTGATTGAGGCTCATAGTGGTCGATTATCGATACATTCGGGTAGCACAAAAATGTATAATGATTTGAAACAGTTTTATTGGTGGCTTGGCATGAAACGGGATATATCTGAATTTATGTCAAAGTGCTTAATTTGTCAGCAAGTAAAAGCTGAGCATCAAGTGCCTTCTGGGTTGCTTCAGCCGATTATGATACCTGAATGGAAATGGGATAAAATCACTATGGATTTTGCATCTGGTTTGCCTATGACACCGAGCAAGAGAGATGCAGTCTGGGTTATAGCAGATAGACTGACCAAATCAGCTCATTTTGTACCGGTTCGTATGGACCTTTCACCCGATAAACTTGTTGAGTATATATCTCAAATCGTGAGATTACATGGTGTGCCAAGTTCTATTATCTTAGATAGAGACCCGAGATTCACATCGCGATTGTGGAAGAAGTTACAGGATGCTTTAGGTACTAAACTTCATCTTAGCACCGCCTTTCACCCATGACATGATGGTCAATCTGGCGAACCATTCAAACACTTGAGGACATGTTGAGATGTTGTGTTCTCGAGTTTGAAGGTACGTGGGAAAAGTACTTACCTTTGATTGAATTTGCCTATAATAACAGTTTTCAATCAAGTATCAAAATGGCACCCTATAAAGCTCTATATGGCCGCAAGTGTCGTACGCCATTGTACTGGACCGAGCTCAGTGAGAATAAGATACAAGGGGTTGATTTGATTAAAGAGACTGAACAAAAAAGTGGCTGTAATCAAAGATAGTTTGAAAGCTGTATCAGATCGTCAAAAGTCTTATGCTAATTTGAAACAAGATATAGAATTTCAAGTCAGAGATCGGGTATTCTTGAAAGTATCTCCGTGGAAGAAAGTACTTTGTTTTGGTCGGAAAGGCAAACTGAGTCCGAGATTTATCGGACCATATGAAATCATTGAACGTATTGGGCTTGTTGCTTATAGGTTGAAGTTACCCTCTGAATTAGAAAAGATACACGATGTATTTCAAGTTTCTATGCTCCGCAGATACAGATCAGATCCGTCACATGTGATTGCTCCATTTGAGATTAAAATCTGACCCGATATGACGTATGAGGAAGAATCGATCCGTGTCTTAGCTTGGGAAATGAAAGAGTTAAGAAACAAAAGGATTCTATTAGTGAAAGTACTATGGAATCGGCATGGAGTTGAAGAGGCTACGTGGGAGCCTGAGGACTCAATGAGGCAACAATATCCGACGTTGTTTAACGGTAAGATTTTCGGGGATGAAAATCCTTAAGGGGGAGAGTTGTAATAAACCAAATTTGACCCTAATCGGAATGGTGGTTTTGGGACCACGAATTTGAGTCTGAGAAATATTTTAATATTATATTTTGTGTTTATTATATGTGAATTAATGTGTGTGAAAGTCTCGTAGAAAAATTAATCATTTAAGTGTTTAATTTAACAAAAAGGACTTAATCGCGTAAAGTGTAAAAGTTGCAGGCTATAGACTAAAGTGCTAGAATGAGGATGGCTTTTTAATATGAAGCATTAAATGGGTAACTAACCCATTTTTAAGTTAGTGGGTGACATATGACATGTTTAACCTTAACTTTTATATTATATAATTATTTATAATAAGGTTATAAAGGTAAATGAATAAATGTCATATATATGTTAAATAAAACATAAAAAAATGGCCATTATCATCTTTTATTTGCTTGGCCGAATGTTGAGAAAAGAAATGGGGTTTGGTTTCCTTTGAATTTTGGCAACTTCAATCACAAATTCAAGGTTAGTTTGATTTCGGCTCTTGATAATTTTTACGTTTTTAAGATCGTTGCTTCGAACCGTAGCTGATCCATGTTAAAATTTTTAAATCTAAGCATGCTTGATGTTCGGCCATTGTTGTGTTCATGTACTTTTTGATGTTAAATGATTTTATATGAAAGATATGTTAAAGATTAGTATGTTTTGTATTGGAAGTTTTGATGAAATTGAGTATTTAAGGCTAATTTATAAAAATAAATTTTTATAGGGACTTATTTACAAAATAAATGAAATAAATGGACTTGTAAGGTCCCTAGGAAGATTCAGCTCTTGAGTAGCATGGGGAAATTTTGTGTATTTTGTGTTTTATGCAAATAGGACTAAATTGTAAAAATGTGAAACACTAGGGGTAAAGTGGTAAATTGCCCATTTATGTGTTTTGGGACTAAATTGAAATGAAATGTACTTGAATGAGCTAAATTTTAGTGTGTTTAGATCAAGAACAAAGAAAAATAGATTTGGATCGGGGAAAGACAAAGGTTATCGACTAGCCGGATTACGTGGTTCGTCGACAGTCGAGGTAAGTCCTTAAGTTAAAGTATGTTAAAGAATTATTTATGAATAGGTTCAATGAAATTATTTGATAAATTTGAGTATGAATATATGTGTTAGCAGAATGTAAAGGCTTTAAAATGGATTAGTTGTGTTTTGTATATATGATAAGAATTTGTACATTAGTGGTGATATGTGAATGTGAATTGTGTATATGTTTAGTTAATGATGATAGTGTTAAGAAATGAAATTTGATGGGTGGTTTATGAATTATTTGGGCTTATTGCCTAGCGTGCCTTGTACCAATGATTTGATTTCGGCTTATTGCCTAGCGTGCCTTGTCTTAGGTGACATATTCGAACTTCGTGCCTAACAAGCCTTGTGACATATTTGGGGTGATATGCTTAGTGCTTCGTGCCTAGCGAGCTTAGTCTTGGAGTGATATATTAAGCTTCGTGCCTAGCGGTGCTTAATCTGGGTGATACTTTAAAATGAAGAAACCATAAATTGATCGAGGTGTAACATAGTGAAACTATTGAGTTAAAACTTCGTGTAAGCTTAAGTCCCATTGAATTCATCAAGTAAGGTAAGTTGTGATTAATGTTACTTGAGTTAAAATATTATGTTAAGAATAGTGTTATGTGAATTTGAGTGGTAATCGACATGTATGAATATAGAAATAATAGAATTTTAGTGTGATAATGTAATGGATATGAATGTTGAATCTACATGATTATAAACATGCGATTCATGTAATATATGTACTTTGTACTTTGATGAGTTGCAGGTTGATGGTAGTGAAGTATAAGTAATTGAGTTAATACATCACTAGTATTCGGTTTTGTATGAATTGCATATCAAAATATACATATACAATGTTCTACATTTATTGATTAAAAATGTTAAAGTGCTTGATTAGTGAATTATCTTTTGCTTAAGACTTACTAAGCTAGTGAGCTTACTATGTATGTGTTTGTATTTTTGTTTTATAGACCATTGATTCAACTACGGGCTCAGGGGATCATCAAGAAAGTCGACCACACTATCACTCTCTTTGGTATATATATGTTTTCTATACTTTTTGAATCAAAGGCATGTATAGGCTGTATTTTGATAAGTAATGAATGATGTTCGATTTTGTAAATGTATATATATGGCCTTGCGAATAAGGCTATTACTTTTGGTTTAAGCATTGTTTATATGTTTGATATAATAGTGTGTTTTAATCTTTGGTATAAGATGTATGCTTATAGTGCTTGGAAGTTGAATGTAGTTGTATAGAAATGATTATATATATGTATAAGTTAACTTATTGGATTCATTGTTAATGATAAGTATGAGTAGTTACAAATTATGGAAAAGTGGTAATGAATGTTTGGTAAAGGCATGGTTTATATGCTTGTGTTTTTAGGTTAAGTTGGCTTTGAGACCTATGTTTATGTATGGTCAATTGTAGTACAAATAAGTAACATAAATTTTGCATGAATTATGGAAGTTTAGTTGGTACATTCGGTCTTTGATCTATGCATATAACATGCAAAGTTATATTGTGGTTATGCATTAAAAACTAAGGTTATGCATATTTGGATATAGGTATATATATATATATATATATATATATGAAGTGTATTGTCTCTTAGTCCATAGGTGTAATGTCAAGTGATGTATGCATGTAATCGTAATGATGCTTATTAGTAGTTTCAATTACAAGGTTCGGTGTGCTTTGGTTTAAAACGAAATGGTACGTGAGGCATGTTTGCATGAAATGTATACAAAGGAGTGGTACTAATTAGGTGTTTGTATCATAGAATAAAATAGATAAATATGCTAATAATGAGGATAGAAGTATATTGTTTGATCATTTTGTATTTGTGGATAATTACATTGAATATGTTTTAACTTGTATATTAAGTATATTTATATATATTATGCCCATGTGCTTTATCTGTTTAGGATATGAATTAATCAATTGAAAAAGATTTGGCTATTGGTAACGCCTGTAACCTTAATCCGGCGACGGATACGGGTTAGGGGTGTTACAGTGGAATTTGTTGATTGACTGCTAAAACAGTTGTTGTGTGCTCTTCTCTTAGGTTTAAAGGCCTCGGGAGTGTTTTCACTGCGAATTAGTAATAGGTGTGTACCCAGAAACACAAAAAATAAGGTTTCAAAAAAAGCCAAAAACCTTTCTGTTGACACCACACGGGCGTGTGGTAGCCCGTGTGGTAGGCCGTGTGCAAGACTGTAAGTCACCACACGGCCGTGTGATTGACGAGCCAGGCCGTGCGCTAGTGACACGGCCGTGTGATAGCTAAACGAGGCCGTGTGTGAGACACAAGCTCGACCAATAGAGCGGTGTGGCCTACACGGGCGAACCACATGGGCGTGTGAGCCCATTTTTATGAAATGTTCTAAAAGGTTGCACGGGCCACCCAAGTTGACTATGAACCTAATGAAGGGTCGGTAAGCAGTACTTAGACTCATAGTTATGTGATTTGATTATGTGAAATCTGTACTGAACATGTTGCACGTAGCATGTATACTGATTTGATTGTATGGACTGTTATCTGCATTACAACATGACATTCTGTGTATGTTGCATTGCATCGGGGTGGGTTGATGATTTACTGGAGTAAGTGTCTGAAAGGCTTTTAAGCCTATTATCTGGTAGCTGAGCTACAATTATCTGATTATGTGTCGCATTCCGTACAGCATGGTGTGTAGGGATGGTTGGGTTGATTTTATCCCAGCATGGTGTGTAGGGTTGGACGAAGTTGGTATGTAGAGCCTGGTGGGTAGGACTAAGCTATTTTGTTCTGATCTACATAATATGTCTAAAATGGGCTTAGGCCCTAGATTATATTTTATTCTGTATCTGAGTGGGCTAAGGTCCACACCATTTCCGTAATGGGCCAAATTGTAAATTTATGTCAGTTATCTGATATTACTGTGTGCATGTTTTTTGTGGGGATTACACACTGAGTTTGTGAAAACTCACCCTTTTTATGTTTAAACTGTTCAGGTAATCCCCAGCAGTAGATGGGTCGAAGTAGTAGAGGACTCGGCGGTGACCACGGTTCTGGACCTTTACAATTTTTTAATTTTATTCATGGTTTTAATTATTTCTAGGAAAAAGTTTATGTAATATAGCATTTACGGATTTTTTTTAAAGTTGGGATTTTTATTTTATAACTGCTAGTAGTAGGATAGATGTGCTTTTTCAAAATAAACAAATGTTTTATCAAAATGCTCATGAATTCGCAAATTACTTCAAAAGCTTCCGCAACATATAATGTTTTGAAAATGGAAATTGAATAAACAAACGACACGTTTTTTACGGTAGCCTAAGATATCGGAAACTGGTTCTGTTGTAATTACGTTTTCTAAAGCACTATCATGTGAAGTCACTAGATTCGGCCATAACATCGAGGCTGGGTTTGGGGTGTTACAAAAAGCCTCCACAATCTCGTTGTCTGTAAAATCCCTTGTCAACCTACAGTTTATTTCATCAGTAATACAATTTTTAATAAGGTTAAAAGAATTCTCTTCATACAAAGAATTAGAAGTTGTAAACAGGTTTTGGAAGTACTCCCTTGTTATGTTACATATGTCGGTCGTTGTATACTTCCAGCACCCATTAGCATCCATAAGCTTTTCAATATGATTTTTCTTTTTCCCGCCATAGCTCTAACATGAAAAACTGAGTGTTTTGGTCTCCTTCTTTTAACCACCTAATCCTCGACCTCTGTGCCCAGTAACATTCTTCCTTATCCAAAAGCTGACCAAGCTTCCTATGTGTCTCCTTAAGTTCACTCATATTGTTGTCTTTGTAAGGGCCATCAATAATATTGTTCACCCTTGCTTTAAGCTTCTCAATTTGGATTCTCGTTCTTTTGTTACGATTAACCTGCCAATGACCAAGATCCTGGCCCACCTTGTCCATCTTCATTACAACATCCATGTTGCTATTCTTCCACGCAAGTTGTATGACTTCTTTTTCTTCCCTATCATTTGCCCAACAAGCCTCATATTTGAAGTTGAGCCCTTGATATCTACCGCCTTCTCTTGACTTACCAACCATGGTATCCAGAGAGATAGCATTATGGTCTGAAGTTGATTGATGAACCACTTTAATCTCAATGTAGGGGAAATTAGCAACATCATTAGCCGAAATCATAAATCTATCAAGTCACTCCTTCACCATAGGAGACCCTTCTCGATTATTCACCCAAGGATACCACCCCTTGACCGTCTTTATGTCAACCGAGGAAAGTTCCTTAATGACATTGCAAAAGTCATCCATTAGAGCCTTTGATTTTCTATGTCCACCCTCCTTCTCGGTCTTATTAGCAATAGTGTTAAAATCCCCTCTAACAATCCATATTTCATTGACTGTACCCCCACTCTCTTAAGCATATTCCACGACTCGTTTCTCTAGTTCAATCCGCATCCCCATAAAACCATGTGAATCTAACCCGTCTTTGATCCTTCAACTGAATCACTGAGTTAATATGGTACTTAGAATAATTCTAAATATCAACTTTGGTCCATTCTTTCCATAACATCGCAAGACCCCCACTCTTTCCAGTAGAGTTAACAGCCAGACAACCATCCAATCTACATTGATCCCTCACTCTGGCAACTTTATTAGCCTACATTTTAGTTTCACATAAAAAGATAACATCTGGGTCATTAGCAATGAGGAGTTGCTTAAGGTCTAAAATTTTTGTAGGGTTCTCGAGCCCATGACAGTAGCAACATAAGAGCTTTATGGTTTTTAGCGGGGCTGGTCACCAGCCACAGCTTTACTAGGTGAGATATAATCCATAAGTTTTCTTCAAACAATTTTAGCTAGAAATTCCTCCATAGTCTCCCCAAATTCACTCCTGATTCTTTTTCTTTTACCTCTGTTTCTTCCTCCTCCATCACGCATATACCTTGTATGGCACTTTTCAATGGTTGAAACTGATTCTGAGTCCTCCACACCACCCTTTGTTTTCTCTTTTTTCTTTCAAACCCATAACTTTTGCCTCATCTTCACTTCATTTTTTTCCTTCATTTATCTCAATGTTGGTTTCCATTTTACCCTCAATTATTTCCACACCATTCCTCCAATTTCCACTATTTTGTCTATTACCACTCAATTGCACCCTAAGCCAATTCCCATATTGGAATCTATTACTTCATTGCTCCCCATTTTCGGTTTATTTGACACATTTTTGTCAAGGGTGTCATTAAATTTTGTTTTATGTTTTATATTTAATTATTATGAATTGTGAATTGTTATAAATTTACATGATTGCATATCCAATGAATTTCAACAAATACCGAGTTCCATTTGAACCTTAGGAATCCATAGGATACATATGACATGTCATTAGGGTTACATGTTTCGGTTGAGGTCTTACATGTGTTGCGAATACTCTACAGCTCATGAAAGCATACTGATTTATATCTCGTGAGAGTATACCGATCTACAGCTCAAGTGAGCATACCGATTTACAGCTCGTATGTGTATATATGTACATGAATTGATGGATTACAGTTATATGAGCTAGCACACTATGTGTAAGCTATCCTAGGTATCCAACAATATTCTAAACGGTTCAACGGAATGTTCTGATACGAAATGATATGAGTTTGATATGAACTATTATAGGTATACACATGAAATACATGGAAATGATGTTACATGATATATAGATATATGAAATGGATGATACATGTTTATGGAACTTGATTAATTGTTAAGCTCATCCATGATTATTGGTTCATATATGTATTTACATGACTAATATGGTTGGTGTGTATGTACTTAGGCATTTGGCCAAAATGTGTTGGGTTATGTTTTGTTACTTACCTATTACTTGATCAAATGGTAAGTTAAATTCTAAGTTATATGAACTTACTAAGCTTAAATGCTTTCTCTATGTTATTTTTTGTGTTTTATAGTGAATCGGAAGCTCGTTCAGGTTGGAAGCTTGTCGGAGCTATAACACAATATCCATCGACTCTTTTGGTACATTTGGTTGTTAAATTTTGGTTATAATGGCATGTATAGGTATTATGGCTAATGTGGCCATGTTTTTTGGTTATGGTTTTGGCCATTTAACTTGGCTTGTGATTTGGCATTTTGTTGGTAAAATGGTATAGTTTTGGCATGTAAATATTAGCCTTGATATGGTTGATGATTTGTTTAATGTTTTTGAATGATGGAAATGGAAATGTAGGTTGAATCTGCATATTATATATATGTCTTATAACTTGTTGTGAATTGGTACTTTGCTATGGAAGAAATATATGTATTTTTTAGGCTAATGATTGAGTGGTATATTTGGTACCATTTGGTATGTTTTAGTAAGGTAACTATGTGTTATGTAATAAGTCAAAGATGCTTATAAGTTAGTTGATTAATTGGCCATATTGAATACATAGTTTTACATGTTTATATATTGTCATTTGAGGTGTCTAAGGGCATATTGGTTGTATGTGATCATACCATTTTTATTAGGGTAGAATATGCATGGTTTTGGTGCCTTATTATGGCTTGTGTATATGTGCATTTGTGGTTGTAGGTACATGCCTAATTAGGTGAGAAAAATGGCTTGTAAAATGGCCTATTTTCGTCCACACAAGTAGAGACATGGGTGTGTGTCTTAGTCGTGTGTGACACACGGCCAAGTGACACAGCCGTGTGTCCCCTGTAGCTTTCAAAGGGTTGCAAGTCAGGCTGTTACACGACCTAGCACACGTCCGTGTAAGGTTATTTTGAAGGGTACAGGCCTAGCATACGAGCATGTTGCTTGGCCATGTAGCCTAAGTCAGTGAGTTACACGGATACGGACACGGGCTGGGACATGGCCATGTGTCCCTATTTTGAATGCCCACACGACCTAAGACACGGGCGTGTCTCTTGGCCCCTACAGTGTTGAAAATTTTCAATGTTTTCTAAAAAAATTCTTTGAGTTTCCAATTTAGTCCCAACTTGTTTCTAATGCATATTTTGGGCCTCGAGGGCTCATATATGGGATAATATGAATTATTTTTGGTTGGTTTTTTTTATATGAATAATGATATGTTTTAAAATGTTTGAAATTTCTGCCTGATTATTTTGTAAACTCTGGTAATGCTCTTTAACCCTATTCTTGAGATGGATTCGGGTTAGGGGTGTTACAACACGGTCGTGTGGCCAAGCCGTGTGATATAGCCTAGGCCGTGTAACAATCAAATAAGGGAGACACGGTCGTGTCCTCACTCATGTTAAGTAGGGTCACACGGTCGTGTCGCAGGCCATTTGTCTGGTCGTGTAACTCTCTGACTTGCCTCACATGGCCGTGTGCTAAGCCGTGTAACTCACTAACTTAAAACACTAGTAATTTATACATGACACATGGCCGTGTAGCCAGGCCGTGTGTAATGACCCATAAATTAAGGGTGTCAGGAAACATACTATCGGGACTCCATTTTCATGGAGTGAGCTCAAAATATTATATTATTTAAATTTTTGGAGTTACGTTAGAAGTAAAATTGAATGATAGTTAGATAATTTCAATTATTGCTGTTTAAATCAAAGTATGGGGACTTATTAAACAAATATACCATTATTGTTATAAATTAAGTTAATGGAAAAATTATGCTTGAAATAACATATTATAAGATAAATATATATATATATATATTATTAGTTATTTTGTAACATCCTGAATTAATGGGCTTTTGCATTTGATGTGTGTTACGTTTAATATGATAATTAAAATGTTTAAGTGGTTCAGATTGGGCTCATGTTTGGGCTAAGGCCTTAATTAAGTTTTCTGTTAGGGCACTTTAGTGGAAAGCTAGATAGGTCCGAGATTAAAAGATATTATCTGTGAATTAAAACACAAGTGGGCTTGAGGCCCAGTGGTCAAAATGGCGCCACTTAGAGAGCAAGGAGGTAGCGACATTAGCAGGTGAAGAGGCCAAAGTTTTGGCCGATTGGAGCCCATATATTTGAGCCATATTCAGCACTTAAGGGAGGAGCAGAGTGGGACGGCAGAAAGGCTTAAAGATAGGAGATTATTTAATGTGATAATAAGGTGGATAATGTGTTGATAAAGGAAGGAAGAGGTGGTGTCATCTAGGACACTGTGGATGAGTAAATAGATTAAGATAAAGGAGGAAAGATAGGAGGTATATACTGAGTGCAGTGTTGGCCGAAATTCCATCTCCTAAAGGGAGAGAAATCGGTTTCTTCATGGCAAACGGGTGCCGAAATTTCCCCTACTATGTGATTAAATGTTAGTTATCAGGAAGGGCACTTTTGGGTGTTGATAAGCAAGTGCCAAGATTCTCTATAAATAGAGGTGGTATCTCTTCAATTTCGACATTTGAACCCTATTCTTTTCCTCATTCTCTGTGTCAAAATTCTCAGACTTTCTCTACAATTTCTGTTCTCTCTACTTTTCCAAAAGCCAAAACCTCTCCATTCTTTCTCTCATCTTCACTTTCTTCAAAAGCTGAAACCTTTCACTTCACTTTCTTTTTCCATTCCTTTCTCTTGTGCTGATTTCTCCATAAAGCCGAAATCTCTTGAAAGTTGTCGAATTCCCTATAAAGGTAGGTGCTGATTTTCTTCTGTTCTTTTTCCCTTCTCTTTTGGTTTTTAAGACTATAGCCGAATGGCTAGTTGATTGATTGGTCATCTTTATTTTAACTTTTTCTCTAATCACATGTTCTTTTGGGCATCACTTCGAGAAATCATAGTAGATCGAATCATCCAAATCTCAAAAAGTTGGAAGCCATTAATCTCTAAGTATCCTATCGATTTTGGGATTTTGAGGTAAGGGGTTTCCTTTAGAATCCTATTAGATTCGCTATCAAATTTGAGATCTTAACTCATATATGGTTTAACAACCCTATTTCGCTATAGTAATTCTGACAAGGACTTTTTGGATGGAATCAAATATGGATCAGGCAAAGGAAAGGATTGGATCCGTAAACGCAATCCCTAATTTAAGAAACGAGCAGTGCCCGCTGTTCGAGATTGGTCGTCAGGTTGTGGATCGGCTTCTGAATAGCATCTTAGGCAGATAGTAGTCGTATCAGCTTCTGACAGTGTCGACATAGAGGGTGTCGTCTTAACCGTAATAAGGTATGTAGATTCTTGACACATAAGCTTTGTTATATTATATGTATGCTATGGGCTAAAAGCCGAAAAGAGAGGTTGTATGAACAGTCGTGTTACCCAAAGGGGTAGGCAAGGGATGCTAGGTACGTAATCATAGAAACTTTTCTATGTGTATTGAAGCATGTGAAAGTATGAGATCTGTAGATGGCTTGATGTTTTGATTCTTGTATGTGTGTATGCATGGGATGGGATTGATTGATCGATTTATGGAAGGGGAGCAGGTCGCGAGGCGATCGGTGGCTTTGCCACAAAGGTTCGCATTAGCGATCGGTCTTTATGACAGGCAGCATAGCTGTCGAAATACTAAATGTATTTTCTAAGGTTCGCATTAGCGATCAGTCTTTATGACAGGCAGCACAACTGTCGACGTGGTGTGTTGCGGATAGAGGGTTGATTGTAGAAATCCCCATGGTGTGATGGTTGGTACGAGGGTGTGTAGAGGATGGACTCTTAGGTTTTGGTATGGGCCATATTGCATGACATATTTTCTTACCAATGTATATGGGCCAAGGCCCATAATGTGTTTGTGGGCCCTAAGCTTTTATGTGGTTTTGAGATTTGCACACTGAGTCTCTGTGACTTACCCTTTTATGTTTTTCCCACTCTACAGATAAGTAGTAAACTGTGGATATGGGAGCCGAGGCAAACTCGAGGGGCCATCAAGACTATTATTTACATAGGCTATTTTTAGTATTCTTTTCAGTTTTAATGTTTTAGGAATATTTTTGTAATAGGGCCCCATAACATAGGTTGTTGGTTTATTTATATTTATTTAATAGGTCAAAATTCTTTTATTTAACTTCAAGTTTCCAAGGATTTACTGATAAAACGAGACGAAAACGGACTTTTATAATTCATTCAACATAAATGTTTTAACTTTCTTCAAAATATCACAATTAACGTTTAAATAATCTGAGTTTGTTTCAAAACCCCTCAATGCAAAGTTTTTAAGGTTCAACTTGTAGCATACCAGTTCCGACAATGATGTATGGGTCGAGTTTAGGGTGTTACATTTTTGGTATCAGAGCCCAGTTCAAAACTCGGGTTGTGAAATGGGTCCAGTAGGAATTTATGAATGTAAGGTAAGTTGAGAAGTTTTGGAAGATATGGCCTTCAAGTCTACTGGCACCCGATCCACCCAGGTAAGTATTCTAACCTTTGATGTGATATGTATGATGGGATTGATGGGCCTTATGGACTTAGTTTAAACAATACTTCAAACTTCATAAGACTTAATTACCCTAATTAAACATGTCTGTGAACAAGTCGCAGGGTTAAGGTGTGGAAACAAGCATACGCATGTCTAGGATTGGGTCTGGGAAGAGCTGGGTATTTAAGTGGTCCTAAGTGACTCACCTCCTCTTTTCTGGAATCCTACCTAGTGCGTAATGACTGTTCGCCTTAGCCACAATGACTTGTTGGCGGGCTAAAATTTATAACTAAAACCCGAAAGGGACTAGTACCCTATTTTTGTAAAATAACTTGTATGTCCCTGATTTTGTAAAATTATCCATAATACCATAGGTTGAGAAACTTTACCGAGACACCCTTGATTTTACAAAATGACCAAAATACCTTTGATTAAAAAATTACCCAAGTATCCTTGTTTGAGAAATTACTGAATTACCCCTAATTTATGAAAATTATCGAAATACCCCCGGATTGTAAAATTACTGAAATACCCCTGTAGGTAAAAATTATGAAAATACCTCTGGGTAGTGAAATGACGAAAATACCCATAGGTGATGAATGTAAGTTCATGGATGTTTACTTATGTGTTTGATGCATGCATGTGGTGCTATGCTTAATGATTGATTGAATGTGTATTCTAGAACTAGGAAATACCAACTTGAGAACTGAACTTGTAGATAGAATTTGAATTCGAAGGAACTACTGTTAAAATTACTTTCCATAAGACTGTCCATTATTAATCAGTGGAAGAAAGAATTATTGATTCATAAAATTTTTAATCAAATAAATCGCGAATGGCAAAATGAGCACTAGGGGACGTGGTGTGCGTGGCTGAGGTAGAGGCAGGATTGCTGTGTCAGAACCCGTAAGGTCTGGTCACAAGTCAGGGAATGAGGTTCTAGTGCCACCAGCTATGGAGGCAGAGCTTCAAGATCAGACGATCAAAGATGATGTTGTATCTCAGGTAATGTTACGAGTCTTAGAGAGGGTTGCTGGGGCAGGCATGGGCACAGGAGCTCGGAAGTCTATATCAGAACGACTTAGAGCCAATGGGGTAGAGGTGTTTAAGGGAATTTCTGGTGTAGCTCCTAGTACAGCAGAGTACTGGTTGGAAGCAATGGAGTGGATAATGGATGATCTCGACATTACGAATGAAGAGAAGCTGAAGGGAGTGGTGTCTCTCCTCTGGGACGAAGCATATCAATGGTGGCTTACGGTAATGGAAGGTACTGTAGTTGACCATATCACCTGGGATCACTTCAGAACGGCATTCCAAAGTAAGTACATTAGGACGAGCTATGTGGATGCGCAATGCAGAGCGTTCCTGAATCTAGTTCAGGGAAGTAGGTCGGTGGCGGCATATGAAGCAAAATTTTTACGCCTTAGTCACTATGCTTGAGGGATAGTGGCCACAGAGCATGAGTGATGTATTCATTTCGAGGATGGCTTGAAGGACGATCTACGTGTGTTGATAGCTCCACAACAAGAGCAGGAATTTGTTATGCTTGTGGAGAAGGCTAAGATAGCTGATGAGGTGAAACGGACAGAAAAACTAAATCGGGATAGAGATAAGGGTGGAAGTAAGAGAAACTTTGGATCATTAGGAACTACTAAGAGTAACTGGAAAAGACCTAGGCCAGATGGACTGAGACGGGCTGAAAGACCTGCTGCTAACCAAACACGAAGGTGTGCCCGATGTGACGAATTTTATGTAGGTGAGTGTTGGGCAGGCAGTGAGAAGTGCTTTAGGTGTGGTTCTTTGGACCATCAGATAAGGGATTGTCCTCAGCCACGGGATGAGGTAGGACCTGCAGGTAGGAAATGCTCAGTCGGGTAGAGGAGGTCAGCAGCCACAAAGGGGTCGTGGTCCGGCTAGAAGTGGTAATGGTTTCGGTCTGGGTCGTGGAGCACCAGGCCGAGGGGCAAGAAACACTAAGGCAAGGCAACGGGGTTGGTCTATGCTGCCAAACGTCGAGAGAAGGCCGACGCACTGGATGTTATAACTGGTACGTTTTTAATTTTTAGATTACCTTATATTGCACTGATTGACATTGGGTCGACACATTCATATGTTGCTAGTAGTGTGTCTGAAACTTTAAGTTTAGACTTTGAAGTTACCACTAGGGCGATGACAGTAATTAGCCCATTAGGACAATCTGTGGTGGTAGATAAACTTTATCGGAAGGTACCCTTAGAAGTTTAGGGAATAGTTTTCCTGATAGATTTGATGGAATTACCGTTCGGGGAGTTTAACTTGATTTTAGGCATGGACTGGCTAGTGAAGTATCAAGCTAATTTAGATTGTGCAACCAAGCATATGGTGTTAAGAACCCCCGAGGGAGGTAAAGTGTTGGTGATAGGAGAAAGGGGGAATTGTCTATCAAATGTGGTAACTGCCCTAAGAGCGAAAAGAATGGTGAGAAAAGGGTGCGAAGCAGTTCTAATGTTTGTATGGGCTTTGGAAGCCAAGGACCTAACTGTCGAGGACGTTAGGACGGTGAAGGAATTTCCTGATGTTTTCCAGAAAAGCTTCCGGATTACCTCCGGATCGAGAAGTGGAGCTTGGAATTGATCTTCTTCCAGGAACAGCATCGGTATCTATTGCTCCATATAGAATGGCGCCGAAGGAGTTGGTGGAATTGAAAGTGCAAATCCAAGAGTTATTGGATAGAGGGTTTATTCGACCAAGTGTGTTGCCTTGGAGAGCGCCGGTGTTATTTGTTAGGAAGAAGGATGGTTCAATGCGTATGTGCATTGACTATCGTCAGCTGAATAAGTTAACCATCAAGAACAAATACCTATTGCTGAGGATCGATGACTTGTTCGATCAGTTGAAGGGGGCCTCAGTCTTTTCGAAGATAGATTTGAGGTCAGGGTATCATCAGCTTAATGTCAATGAGGCGGATATTCATAAGATAGCCTTTAGGACTCACTACGGTCACTACGAGTTCATGGTGATGCCATTTGGATTGACTAACGCACCAGTAGCATTTATAGATATGATGAACCGAGTGTTCCAACCCTACTTGGATCGGTTTGTCATGGTGTTTATTGATGACACCTTGGTTTATTCAAGATGGAGGAGGAGCATAATTCACATCTGCAAGTGGTTCTGCAGATTCTGAGGGAGAAACAGCTTTATGCCAAATTTAGCAAGTGCAAATTTTGGCTAAAAGAAGTTACTTTTCTAGGTCACGTGGTGTCGGTAGAGGGGATTAGGGTTGACCCTCAAAAAATTGAACCGGTGTTGGATTGGAAGCCACCTAAGTTGGTGGCAGAGATTCAGAGTTTCCTTGGTTTAGCCAGGTACTACAGAAGATTTGTGGAAGGATTTTTTTTATTGCGACACCGTTGACTAAGTTGCTACGGAAAGGAGTTCCGTTCATTTGGTCTGATAAGTAGTAGGAGAGTTTTGAAAAGTTGAAAAGGATATTGACGGAGGCTCGATGTTGATTCAACCGGAGGCTGGGAAGGAATTCATGATTTACTGTGATGCGCCACACACGAGACTAGAATGCATGTTGATGCAAGATGGAAAGGTGGTTGCAAATGCATCACGGCAGTTAAGACCGCACGAAGCAAACTATCCCACCCATGATTTGGAGTTGGCGGCGGTGGTATTTGCCCTGAAGATTTGGAGGCATTATTTGTACGGGGAGAAATCTGTCATTTACACGGATCATAAGAGTTTGAAGTACCTTTTGACACAGAAGGAGTTGAATCTAAGGCAAAGGAGATGGATCGAGTTGTTAAAGGATTATGACTATTGCATTGAGTATCATCCGGGTAAGGCCAATGTGGTGGCAGATGCTCTAAGCTGTAACATGATCTCTGACTTGAGAGCAATGTTTGCTCACCTTAGTCTATACGACGATGGGAGTTTATTGGCAAAACTTCAAGTAAAACCCTCTTGGGTCAGTTAGGTTAAGGAAAAGCAGCAGATTGTTATGTTTTCAAGGGAGACTGTGTATGCCAAAAGATCCCGAATTGAGGCAGAGGATTCTACAAGAAGCGCATGGTAGTTCATATGCTATGCATCTTGGAGAGAGTAAGATGTATCGAGATTTACGGGAGTAGTTTTGGTGGCCAGGCTTAAAACGAGAGGTGACTGAATTAGTAGGAAAGTGTTTAACCTGTCAGCAAATAAAGGCGGAGCATTAGTTACCATCAGGGTTATTATAGCAGGTAAAGATTCCCCAATGGAAGTGGGAAAAGAACACAATGGACTTTGTTAGTGGGCTACCTCTCACGCCTACTAGGAAAGATTTAGTGTGGGTGATCGTTGATCGATTGATGAAGTCTGCTCATTTTGTACCGATTCGAGTCGATTATTCTTTACAAAAGTTGGTTAAGCTATATATAGCGGAGATTGTAAGGTTGCATGGTGTACCTATGTCGATTATCTCAGACCAAGATCCTAGGTTTACGTCAAGGTTTTGGGAGGCATTACATCAAGCATTGGGTACGAAGTTGGATTTCAGTACAGCGTTTCATCCTCAGACTGATGGACAGTCTGAGCGGGTGATTCAGATCTTGGAGGAAATGTTAAGAGGTTGTGTCATTGATTTCAAAGGTAATTGGGAGGAGTTTCTGCCATTAGCGGAGTTTGCGTACAACAACAGCTACCAGTCTAGTATTCAGATGGCGCCCTATGAAGCATTGTACGGGTGGAAGTTTCGTACTCCTACCTATTGGACGGAATTAAGGGAGCTACAGATTTTGGGTCTGGAGTTGGTTACCGAGACGGAGGAGAAGGTTGATCTAATTCGGGCTCAACTAAAGGAAGTGTCGGACAGACAGAAGTCCTATGCTGATTTGAAGCGTAAGGACATAGAGTTTGCAATGGGTGACAAGGTGTTATTGAAAGGATCGCCATGGAAGAAAGTATTAAGGTTTGGACGGAAGGGTAAGTTAAGTCCCAGATTCATCGGACCTTATCAGGTGTTGAAACGAGTTGGACCAGTAGCATATCAGCTTGAGCTACCTATTGAATTGAATCAGATCCACGATGTATTTCACGTCTCCATGTTAAGACGTTATCGTTTGGATCCGTCTCATGTGGTACCTATAGAGAAAATCGAGGTAAGACCTGACCTATCTTTTGAAGAGAACCAATGGAAATCTTGGATCGTGATGTCAAAGTATTATGAAGGAGGATGGTTCCATTGGTTAAGGTTCTATAGCGGAATCACGGCTCTGAGGAGGCTACGTGGGAACCGGAGGAAGCGATCGACAGTAATACCCGCATCTATTCAGATCAGGTAATTTTGAGGATGAAATTTCTTTAAGGGGGTAGAACTATAACATCCTGAATTAATGGGCTTTTGCATTTGATGTGTGTTACGTTCAATACGATAATTAAAGTGTTTAAGGGGTTCAGATTGGGCTCAGGTTTGGGCTGAGGTATTAATTAAGTTTTCTGTTTGGGCACTTTAGTGGAAAGCTAGATAGGTCCAGGCTTAAAAGATATTATCTATGAATTAAAACACAAGTGGGCTTGAGGCCCAGTGGTCAAAATGGCGCCACTTAGAGAGCAAGGAGGTGGCGACATTAGCAGGTGAAGATGTCAAGTTTTGGCCACTTGGAGCCTATGTATTTGGGCCATATTCGACACTTAAGGGAGGAGCAGAGTGGGACGGCAGAAAGGCTTAAAGATAAGAGATTATTTAATGTGATAATAAGGTGTATAATGTGTTGATAAAGGAATGAATAGGTGGTGTCATCCAGGACACTGTGGATGAGTAAATAGATTAAGATAAAGGAGAAAAGATAGGAGTTATCTACCAAGTGCAGTGTTGGCTGAAATTCCATCTCCTAGAGGGGGAGAGAAATCGGTTTCTTCATGGCAAAAGGATGCCAAAATTTCCCCTATTATGTGATTAAATGTTAGTTATCAGGAAGGGCACTTTTAGGTTTTGATAAGCAAGTGCCGAAATTCTCTATAAATAGGGTGGTATCTCTTCAATTCCGACATTTGAGCCCTATTCTTTTCTTCATTCTCTGTGCTGAAATTCTCAGACTTTCTCTATAATTTCTGTTCTCTCTCCTTTTCCAAAAGTGAAACCTCTCCATTCTTTCTCTCATCTTCACTTTCTTCAAAAGCCGAAACCTCTCACTTCACTTTCTTTTTCCATTCCTTTCTCTTGTGTCAATTTCTCCATAAAGCCAGAATCTCCTGGAAGTTACCGTCCCTATAAAGGTAGGTGCCAATTTTCTTATATTCTTTTTCCCTTACCTTTCGGTTTTTAAGACTATTGCCGAATGGCTAGTTGATTGATTGGTCATCTTCAGTTTAACTTTCTCTAATCACATGTTCTTTTGGGCGGCACTTTGGGAAATCATAGTAGATCGAGTCATCCAGATCTCAAAAAGTCGGAAGCCGTTAATCTCTAAGTATCCTATCGATTTTGGGATTTAGAGGTAAGGGGTTTCCTTTAGATTCTTATTAGATTCACTATCATATTTGAGATCTTAACTTATATATGGTTTAACAACCCTATTTCGCTATAGTAATTCTGACAAGAACTTTTTGGATGGAATCAAATATGGATCAAGCAAAGGAGAGGATTGGATCCGTAAACCCAATCCCTAAGTTTAAGAAATGAGTAGTGTCCGCTGTTCGAGATTGGCCGCCGGGTTGTGGGCCGGCTTCTGAACAGTATCTTAGGCAGATAATAGTTGTATCGGCTTCTGACAGTGTCTACATAGAGGGTGTCGTCTTAATCGTAATAAGGTGTGTAGATTCTTGACACATAAGCTTTGTTATATTATATGTATGCTATGGGCTAAAAGCCGGAAAGAGAGGCTGTATGAACAGTCGTGTTACCCAGAAGGGGTAGGCAAGGGATGCCAAGTATGTAATCATAGAAACTTTTCTATGTGTATCGAAGCATGTGAAAGTATGAAATCTGTTAGATGGCTTGATGTTTTGATTCTTGTATGTGTGTATGCATGGGATGGGATTGATTGATCGATTTATAGAAGGGAAGCAGGTCGCGAGGCGATCGGTGGCTTTGCCACAAAGGTTCACATTAGTGATCGATCTTTATGATAAGCAGCATAGCTGTCGAAATACTAAATGTATTTTTGAGGTTCACATTAGCGATTGGTCTTTATGACAGGCAGCACAGCTGTCGACGTGGTGTGTAGTGGATGGAGGGTTGATTGTAGAAATCCCTATGGTGTGATGGTTGGTATGGGGGTGTGTAGAGGATGGACTCTTAGGTTTTGGGACGGGCCATGTTGCATGACATATTTTGTTACCAATGTATATGGGCCAAGGCCCATAATGTGTTTGTAGGCCCTAGGCTTTTATGTGGTTTTGAGATTTGCACACTGAGTCTCTGTGACTCACCCTTTTATGTTTTTCCCACTCTACAGATGAGTAGTAAACCGTGGACATGGGAGCCGAAGCGGACTTGAGGGGCCATCAAGACTATTATTTACATAGGATATTTTCAATATTCTTTTAAGTTTTAATGTTTTAGGAATATTTTTGTAATAAGGCCCTATAACTTAGGTTGTTGGTTTATTTATATTTATTTAATAGGTCAAAATTATTTTATTTAATTTCAAGTTTCCAAGGATTTACTGATAAAACGAGACGAAAACGGGCTTTTCTAATTCATTCAACATAAATGTTTTAACTTTCTTCAAAATATCACAATTAACGATTAAATAATCTGAGTTTTTTTCAAAACCCCTCGGTGCAAAGTTTTTAAGGTTCAACCTGTAGCATACCAGATCCGGTAATGACGTATGGGACGGGTTTGGGGTGTTGCATATTAAAAAGTTTTGTTTAAATAATAGGAAAGAAATGATAAATGATAGAGAGAAAACAAATATATTAGTCGGGGAAAGGAAAAGAAAAACAATTTCTCTTTCTCCTTTTGCATGCCGAATTGATGAAGGTTGGGGGGAGACTTTCGGTGATTTCCTTTCCATTTTAGAAGCTCAATTGGTTGGTATTATTTGATCCTTTAAGAATTAGTGTGGTATTTTTGGAACCTTAAGATCTTGAATTAATTTACCCATGTTGAAATTTTTAAATTTACTGAAGTTTGTAGAAGTTGCCATTGTAGAGAATTTGAGTTCTTAGTGTTTTTATGTTAGATATTAAGTTTGGTAAATAAATAGAAATATTTGCTAAATGATTCTTGATGATATTTGGAATCAATGATTAAATTATGAAAATGATAGATTCAAGGATTAAATTGTAATTTAATTAAAAGTATGAGTTGTTCTTGGACCCTATGGAAAATTGGTTGACAATGGACCTTCTTGATTTTTAATTAATAGCATGTTTTAGAATTGAGAAGTAAATTGAATTGAAGATTTATGTTGAGTGAGAAAATGTGAAATGTAGTTAAAAGATTAATGGTTTGAGTAAATGTCTCTTGGTGATTATTAATTAAATTAATTATGTGATTAATCCTAGATCGGGAAACAAAAGGATCAGTTGGTAATCGCGAAAAAGAGAAGGTTGTCGAGTAACCATTCTCAACCTTAATAGCCATCACAATTCTGTAAGTTCATAGTCTCGAACTTAACTTGTCTATTAATTAGTTATTTAATGTTATTTTGATACTTGATATATGATTTTAGTTATATATTTAATGATGATGTTAATTGATGAGTGAGAAAACTTTGGAAATAAATAATTACATATCCGTCGATTTATTCGACTAACACTAGGCGCAACTTCCATCAGTTTATCCGACTAGCACTAGGCGCAACTTTTGTCAATTATCTAACTAGTGCTGGGCACACATTCATCGATTTATCCAACTAGCGCTAGGCGCAAACATTGTTGATTTATCCAACTAGAGCTAGGCTCACTTTTAATATCGTCGATTTATCCGACTATCCCTAAGCCCAAACCCTTTTGCGGTTTATCCGCTAAGCACCGGGAGCCATGTAACGAATGGACCCTACAAGTAAGTTAAATGAGCCATTAAAGAAGGTTGGTTGTAGGTATTATTAAGGAATAATTATATATACATATATACACTTATGAATATATTTAATAATAAAAATATATGATATATTTCTTGAATTATATTATTAAAGTTGAGGAATAAATTCAAATGCTTTAGATGTATCTATGGTTAGTTAAATAAGTGAAATCTATTTAATGTAAATTGGTTCCTTTGTTTGTAGGCTAGATAAATAGTAGACTCAAACTCAACATCCTACAAGAATCTCGTACTCAACATCAGTGATGTTCTCTTTTGTGTTTTGGCATGTACCTAGGGTATTAAAGTTTTGGAATAATGGTCTTTTGGGTTATTGTTGAATTTAGTGGAAGTTACTTGTGTTGGATGCTGTCATGTGAACTTTTGATTTATATTTTGAATTAATGTTAACACCTGTATATAAATGTGGGTAAAGATAAATATGTTTTATGAAATTAACTCTTTTGAAAGTATATGATATATGTCATGAGATTTTGGTATTGGTGGTAGCTTTAAGCTTGAGACTCTAATAAGCTAAAATGTTAGCCTAATATTGGTAAACATGGTATGAATGGAGCTTTGAATGGTTAATTGATTTGCTAGTGTGTTTGATATAAAACGTGGTACCAATGAGGGTACATTGGTTAGGTGTAACATCCCTAACCCGTAATCGTCATCGGATTAGGGTTAAGAGGCATTACTAATCATTTCTAAGCATTTCATAACATTTTACAACACATAGTCAATCATCATTGAAATATATCAAAATTTAAACATATAGTCCCTTAATAAGGTCTACGGACCTTAAACACGTGTTAGAAAGTGGTCGGGACTAAACCAAACACATACGAAAATTTTTAAATTTCAAACATTTTTCTAAGTTGCAGAGGTCACATGCCTGTGTGTGGTAGGCCGTGTGCCTCACACGGCCTCGGACACTCCCATGTGTCCAAGCCGTGGCAAAATAGGGCAAACCTACTGACTTGTCCACACGGCCTAAGACGCGCCCTTGTGCCTCACTCGTGGTCGACACTGACTTGCACCACACGACCAGTCACATGCCCGTGTGTCCAGCCCGTGGTCGAGTCTGACTTGTTTTAAAACACAACCTCGAAGGACACGATCAAGCCACACACCCGTGTGGGCAATTATAGGCCATTTTCAAGGCCAAATTACCATCCACACTTTGAAATCACCTATAAGCATCAAACCAATACCAATTCATGCCTCAAATGCAATTAAAACATACCAATTCAAGTACCAACTAATAAACTAATGCATCATTTTTTTCCATACTCAATTCCTACTCAAATAAATCCATCCAAAACATCATCTCACAACTCAAATAATTTAAACTAAACATCATCTATTCATACCACAAATTCACACTTAAAATACCAATCTCATCAACCAATTCAAGCATGAATTATACCATTTCCAACCTCACTATTTCATACCACATTCATCATTTACATAGCTCACACATATTAACCAAAATCATCTAACTTTCAAGCCATGTCACATAGCAAGGTCCAACATCTCAAAATACACCATATTTACTAGCCTATACATGCCATATACCAAATATGTACATCTTTCAAAAGTACCGAAATAGATAGTCAATAGTGTGATTGAGTCACTGACGATCCCCAGATCCGAGCTAGCTTTACTGACACTGTAAAACAGAGAAGCAATTCACACAGTAAGCCTAAGAGCTTAGTAAGTTCGTAATATAAAACATACTTCTCAATAATACATTATCAATACATAAATAAACCATCACTTAGATACACAATTAAACATGATATCATTCTCAACCATATGCTCATACATCCATCTATTCAACCTTAAATAATATCATCAACCACATAGGTTAGAAACATATCTTTGCCAACACTTAGTTAACAAATGTTTTTGCTATTCAATACTCGAAACCATATTTCATTCACTGCTCATTATCTCTTCAATTCAATCGCACACTTAGTGCCCAGTTCATAGCTGAAGCTTAGATAATATTGCACACTTAGTGGCTCAATAACAAATCGAACTTGAGTCAATAACGCACACACAGTGCAGATCAATAAATCCGAAGCTTCCACTACTTCGCACACACAGTGCTATTCAACTTTATCTCAATTCCAATTATGCACACTTAGTGCTATATTTCTCAATTTCGTACATATAGTAATTTATAACTATTCATTTCATAGAATTTAAACATAGTTAAGAACACGTATTATATCCGAACTTACCTCGGACATCAAAATGCTGAGACTAGTCGATCAATCGAGTACTTTATCTTTGCCTCGATCTCGATCCGAAACTCTCCTTTCTTGGTCTATACATATTCAAATTTAGCTCATTTAATCACCAAGTCATTCAATTTAGTCCAAACTCACATATTTAGGGTATTTTAAAAAATAGCCCTCACATTTTCACATTTTGACACTTTAGTCCCTAATTCACAAAATCACAAAATACACAAAATTTAACTACACCATGCTTAAGCCAAATTCTCCTTAGTCTCAAACAAGCCCATATATTTCATTTATTTTACATTTTAGTCCTCCAATTTTTCATTTTCACAATTTAGCCCAAATTACTCAATTTCATAAAAAAATCCAAATACAAACTATGTTAACCCAACACTAAGCTTTCATATTCCACCAACTAACAACAAAAAGATCACATATTCATCAATGGAATATCTCACCATCAATTTCTAAAATTTAAGCTTGGGTTTGATAATACACTAAGCAACGATCACAAAAACGTAGAAATCATCAAAAACCAAACAAAAACTAACCTTGAATCAAGCCACAAATGTGTCGAATTTACAAAAGCTTTAAACCCTTACTCTTTCTTCAATATTTGGCAGAAGAAAAGATGATAATGGCCATCGAATTTTGTTTTCATTATAATTATAACAACATTAATAATTAATTTCCAATTCTACCCTTAATGAATTAACCATTAAAACATATAATGGTTGTCCATATTAGTCCACTATCAATTATAATGGTATAATTACCATTTAAGGTCATTACATTCAAAAGCCAACCCATTTAAGTACATTAACAATTAGCACTCAACTTTTGCATTTTACGCGATTAAGTCATTTTTCATAATTTGGCACACAATCGATAAAATTTTCACACAAGACTTTCACACATGCTCAATCACATACTGTAAACACAAAAATAATATTAAATATTTTTTTGACCTCGAATTTGTGGTCTTGAAACCACAGTTCTGACTAGGGTCTAAATCGGGCTGTTACATTAGGCACCTAAGATGGTTGTTTTGGTATGTTTTGAGTATGTTTAATTGTGTATTTGAATTGCTTAATGCCCAAGCAAGTAGAAAATGGTAAACTTGAGTTTTAAGGTACATTTAGGTGCATACATCCTGAGACACGATATGCCACATGGTCGTGTGACACACATGGGCATGTGCCCTGAGCGTGTCGAGAAATGATATATGTGTGATTTCTACACGGGTTGACACACAGCCTGTGACAGGCCGTGTGATCCGAGTTAGTGAGTTACACGAGCTAGGACACAGTCGTGTGTCCCAATTTTGAAAGTCACACACGATCTGGGGCATTTCACATAGTTGTGTGTCCCCTGTTCCAAAAATTTTCAAACTTTTCCCAACTCTTCCAATATGTTTCAAATTGACCCCAAAATGTTTTCAATCTATTTTTAGGGCCTCGTAGACTCGTTTTAAAGTCCATATATGTATGTTAGTTTATGATTGGCATGTGATTACTTAATGGTAATTATGATTGCATATTTAATTATATAAAATTTTAAATGTTGATAGGTTATCATAATACTTCGTGACCCCAATCCGGTGACAAAGATGGGTTAGGAGTGTTACACCATGTATGTCACACGGCCATGTGGCAAGCCGTGTGATCCATAAATTGGCCCTAAATTCAAGCCATTTAAAGGCCAACCCATACCTAACCTGTAACACCCCTCACCCAGGTCTGTCGCCGGAACAGGGTACGAGGCATTACAGGACATGATTCATACTACTGTACAAAATTTAAAATGTAAAATCCATATAAATTTAAAACTTTTTCCATAGATAGTTGTCAATACCCATAAGCAAAATAATCATTCTTTATTACAAATAACAAAACAATTAAGCCTTCTATACATGCCATAATTCCAAAAATATTGTTTTCAAAATATCAAAAGAAGGCTGATAGTGTGGATGGATCTCCGACGATCACCGAATCATGAGCTAGCTTGATGACACTATAGAACGAGGAAAAGAAAAGAGAGCAAGAATATAGCTTAGTAATTAAGCATATAAATAATAAATAATGGATTTAATATGTTTACAAGATAACACAATCATATCTACATTCAAAGTCACTATTAATTCAAATTTAGAGCAAGTTGTCTATTCTAGTCATAGTCACTAAATTATTTTTATCTGGAGCTACAAAACTTTATATTAAGATATGTAAATTTTATCTGAAACTAAATTCACATATTTTTTTACCATAAAATTTTCAGAATTTTTTGTTCAGCCAATCAGTACAGTTTATTCTTCAAAGTCTCCCCTATTTTGCTGTCTGACAATTCCGACCATTCTTTTCTAAAATTTAATTATCTTTTTTCACAAAATTCAAATGATGTTCTAGTTTGCTTTTTCTAAAAATAGACTCAATAAGGAATCTAATAATATAAATTATGTCCCAATATTATTTTTTACAATTTTCAATGATATTTCCAAGTCAGAACAGGGGATCTCGAAATCACTCTATACCAGTCTCACAAAAATCTAAATATTTCAAAATATACCAATCCTTTTCTTTCTATGTTTCTTTTATATGAAAATAGACTCAATAATCTTTAAATAAATGTCTCATAAAACATATAATTCAATTTCTACCATTTTTGGTGATTTTTCAAATTCACATCACTGCTGCTGTCCAAAACAGTTTTATTGTAAAATTTTGCTTTCTCTCACTTTAGTTGTATTCATTACTTACCTATAACAACCATTCAAATTTCCAATCACATATTGAGCATATTGCTCATACATTATGCATACATATACATATACTTATCACAACAACATCTCACATAATTTCATTTAGTCAGTTTTCCCGTTGAACGCTTCGGAATAATAATGAATATGCGGTGGTTTCGCACACAGCCCACCTTTGAAATCGAAGTTCTCTTGTACACATAGTGGCCTTCACCCAGTACCACTCATGTGACCTAGCTCGATTGTACTTATAATTCTGGCTCTCTTGTACATATGGTGGCCTTCACTTAGCACCACTCATATGACCTTGCCTTCTCGTAGCTCTCTTGTACACATAGTGGCTCACTCCATATACCACACATGTGACCTAGCTACATATAGCTTTCTCGTACACATGGCGTACTCTCGGTACTACACATGTGACCTAGCTACGTATACAAAATCTCTTGTAGATCTCTTGTGCACATAATGGCCTACACTTAGTACCACTCATGTGACCTAGCTACATGCCAATTACATCTTTCGATTCCGAAGGTTCAAACGGGAAATAACTCACTTTTTAACACTTTATTTCATTCCTTCAATAGTCAATTATGATCCAAAAATCAGATACAATACATTAAACATGCTAAAATATAAAACATCAATAAAAATGATGAATTATTTACATACTATTTACCTCGGTGCAAAATATGGCAAAATTTGCAATTTAGTCCTTAACTTTTCCTTTCCCTCGTTCAAGATCGATTCCATGTTCTTCTTGATCTATAATAACACATTTAGCTTATTTAATATTTACATTATTTAATTCATTCCAAAATCAGATTATGGCAAAATTACATTTTTCCCTATCTTTCACAAAATTACAATTTTGCCCCTAGGCTCGAAAATTAAATTTCATCCTATTTTATTACATTTTAGGACATGCTGAACATTTTTCCCTTCTATGGTAACATCAAATTCTCACTCTAACATGTACTTATGAACATTAGATATTTTTACCGATTATGTCATTTTACTCGTTTTTACGTAAAATCGCTTAGCAAAAGTTGTTTAACATAATTTTAGCCTTCATATTATATCATAAAACATCAAAATAAACACATTTCACCTATGGGTATTTTTCCAAATATGAACCCTAAGTTAAATTATTGCTAGAATAAGCTAAACCAAGTTACCGGGATTCCAAAAAACGTATAGAACATGAAAAACGGGGCTTGGATTGACTTTCTATGGAGCTTGGAAGCTTGGAAACCCTAGCTATGGAGTCCCCCCCTTGAAGTTTCATCCTAAGGAAGAAGATGAGCATATTTTGCCATCTTTTTCCCTTTTTAATTTCTTTTTATTACCAAATGACTAAATTACCTTTCATTAAAAACTTTGGTTCTTTCTACCTATATTTGTCCATTTTTGTCCATGAAAGCCTAATGGTATAATTACCATTTAAGGACCTCTACTTCAATTATGCTCTTCAATTAAATCCTTTAGTATCTAGAACTCTTATTTATCAACTTTTACAATTTAACCCTAATAAGCAAATTAGACAAGAATTTCATAAAATTTTCTATCAATACTCTAACACATGCATCCAATCAATTAATAAATCATAAAAATTAATCAAAATAAAGTTTTCTATCTCTGATTTGTGGTTTCGCAACCACTGTTCTGTTTAGGCCCTATTTCGGGATGTTACATTTCTCCCCCTTTAGGGATTTTCATCCCCGAAAATCTTACCTGTGAAGAGGTTTCGGTACTATTTTTGCATAGCCTCTTCGAGGCTCCCATGTAGCCTCGTCTACCCCATGTCTATTGCATAATACTTTCACAAGTTCGACACTTTTGTTCCTTAGTTGCTTGACCCCTCGAGCTAAAATCTTAACTGGTTCCTCTTCGTAAGTTATATCTGGCTGAATCTCAACCTCCATTTGAGGAATCACATGTGACGGATCAGAATGGTAACGGCGTAACATGGATACATGGAACACATTATGAATCTTCTCTAACTCAGTTGGCAAAGCTAACCGATATGCTAATGGCCCAACTCTCTCTGTAACCTCAAATGGCCCAATAAATCGTGGACTTAGTTTGCCTTTCTTGCCAAATTTAAGGACTTTCTTCCATGGGGATACTTTTAAAAACACTTTGTCACCAACTTGATACTCAATCTCTTTTCTCTTCAAGTCTGCATATGACTTCTGTCTATTTGAAGCTACTTTCAAGCAATCTCTGATGACTTTTACTTTCTCTTCTGTTTCTTTAACTAAATCAACCCCATGAATGTGATTTTCCTTAAGCTCTGTCCAATATAAAGGTGTACGACATTTACGTCCATACAAAGCCTCATAAGGTGCCATCTTCAAACTCAACTGATAACTATTATTGTAAACAAACTCTACTAATGATAAATACTTTTCCCAACTGCCTTGAAATTCTAATACACAGCATCTAAGCATATCTTCAAGCACCTGGATTACTCTCTCTGACTGACCATCGGTTTGAGGATGAAAAGTTGTACTAAAACTCAACTTTGTGCCCAAAGTTTTCGGTAACTTCTTCCAAAACCGTGAAGTAAATCTCGGATCTATGTCTGAAATGATCGATAATGGTACCCCATGTAGTCTAACTATCTCTAAGATATATAATTCAGCCAACTTATCTAGTGAATAATCCATACGAACTGGGATAAAATGAGCCGACTTCGTTAGCTTATCAATTACAACCCATATTGCATCTTTCTTTCTCGGTGTCAACGGTAGTCCTATAACAAAATCCATAGTAACTTAGTCCCATTTCCACTCAGGGGCTGCAATAAACCTAAAGGTACCTGATGTTCGGCTTTTACTTGCTGACAGATCAAGCATCTAGAAACAAACTCTGAAATATCTCTTTTCATTCCTACCCACCAATACATTTTCTTCAAATCATTATACATCTTTGCACTACCTGGGTGAATAGAAAAAGAACTATTATGTGCTTCCTGAGGATCTTACGAATAAGCTTGTCATTCTTCAGGACACACACTCTATCTCTGAACAACAAACAACCATTAGAACCGATCTGAAAATCGGACTCTACACGACCAAGACTTGAGCTCTTTTAGCTTGCAACTCACTATCATTTTTCTGAGCTTCATGGATTTCTTCAAGAAACATCGGTTTAGCTCTCAACTCAGCTATAATGAAACCGTCATATGATAAAGCCAAGTTAGTATTCAAAGCTCTCAATGCAAATAAAAGTTTTATACTCAAGGCATCAGCAACAACATTTGCTTTACCCGGATGGTAATTGATCACTAACTCATAATCTTTAATCAACTCTAACCATCTTCTTTGCCTTAGGTTCAAGTCTTTCTGATTCATCAAGTATTTCAATATTTTATGATCAGTGAATATTCGACACTTCTCGCCGTACAAGTGATGTCTCCAAATTTTCAGAGCAAATACAATAGCAGCTAGCTCTAAATCATGCGTCGGATAATTTTTCTCATGTGGTTTTAGCTGTCTAGAGGCATAAGCAATTACTTTACCTTCCTGCATAAGTACACAACCCAATCCATTCAAGGATGCATCACTGTAGACCACAAACTCTTTACCTGGTTCTGGTTGTACTAAGACAGGAGCTTCAGTCAACAATGCCTTTAACTTGTCAAAACTCTGCTGACATTTCTCAGTCCATTCAAATTTGACATATTTTTGTAGCAATCTCGTCAATGGGGTAGCTATTATGGAAAATCCCTCTACAAATCATCTATAATAACCAGTTAATCCCAGAAAACTTCTAACCTTAGATACATTCCTCAGAGGCTTCCACTCAACAATGGCTGAGATCTTGCTCGAGTCAACTTTAATGCCTTCACTTGAGACGATGTGTCCCAGGAATCCAACTTCTCAAAGTTAGAACTCACTTTTACTAAATTTAGCGTACAACTGGTTATCTCTCAAAGTTTGTAAGATAGTTCTCAAAGGCTCTGCATGTTCAGTCTCATCATGAGAATAAATTAAGATATCATCAATAAACACGACTATAAACTTATCCAAGTAAGGTCTGAATATTCAGTTCATTAAGTCCATGAAAATGGAAGGAGCATTAGTCAAGCCAAATGGCATCACAAGGAACTCATAATGATCGTACCTAGTCTGAAAAGCAGTCTTCAAAACATCTGACTCTTTAACTCGCAACTGGTAGTATCCGGATCTCAAATCTATCTTAGAGAACATAGTGGCTACCTTCAATTGATCAAATAAATCATCAATTCTAGGAAGTGGATATCTATTCTTTATTGTTACCTTGTTAAGTTGCTGATAGTCTATGCACAATCTCATCGAACCTTCTTTCTTTTTTACAAATAGGTCTGATGCACCCCAGGGTGAATAAATAGGTCTTGCAAAGCCTTTATCAGCTAATTCCTGCAGCTGAGCTTTCAATTCTTCCAATTCCAATAGGGCCATTCTATATGGAGCAATAGAGATGGGTGTGGTACTTGGAATCAACTCAATACCAAACTCCACTTCTCTAATAGGAGGCAAACCTAGTAATTCTTCTGGAAACACATCTGGATACTCGCATGCTACTGGCACTGACTCAATTTTTAGCTCTGAATCTTTAGTGTTTAACACAAAAGCAAGATAAGCTTCAAATCTTTAGTGTTTAACACAAAAGCAAGATAAGCTTCATACCTTTTTCTCAAACATTTCTGAGCAAACATAATAGAAATCATAGCAAATGAACTATCTGGCTCATCTAAGTTAACTCGAAGGATTTCACCAGTTTCATATTTCAGCTCGATGAATTTCTTCCCACAATTCACTATCACATCATGTGCAGTCATCCAATCCATACCAAGGATCACATCAAACTCGTCAAATGGAAATAGCATGAGGTCGGCCGAGAAACAATGACCTCTAATCATTAAAGGGCAATTTCTACATACTTTATCTACTAACACATGCTTGCCTAATGGATTTGATACTTTAATCACAAATCCTATAGATTATATAGGCATACTTATACTAGGCATCAATTTCAAGCAAACATAGGAATGGGTCGAACCCGGATCAATCAAAGCAACAACATTAATATCATGTAGAGAAAATGTACCCGTAATTACATCGGGAGAGGATGCCATTTCACGAGCTCGGATGGCATATGTCCTAGAAGGTGTTCTAGCTTCTGATCTCGTGGCTGGGTCTTTCATCACACTTTTACTGCTAGCTCCACTTCCAGTATTTCTCGAAGGTCTACCTCTATTAGTAGTGTTAGTCTGTCTAGTACTGTGAAATTTCTCTTCCTTAGCTCCCTCCGGATAATCTTTAATAAAATGATCGAGAGAACCACACCTGAAGCAAGCTCGACCAGTTCCCCAACACTCACCAAAATGTTGCCTTCCACAATGCTGACACTCAGGTTTACTAGACTTCACATTGCCCACACTTGCCACTGAAGTAGCTTGAGTTTTAGGACCCGAATATGATCTCCTACGGTCTCGATGCGAATGTCCCGCTGAAACAGTAAATCAAGGATTCATCTCTTTGAACTTCTTTGATTGAGATTGTGACGACTTGCTCATCAGTCTCTTTCTTGTATCCGGGCCTCGATAGTAGCTTTCCTTCTTTTTTTGTTTAATTCCTCAACTTTAAGGGCTCGGTCGACCAATACCACTAATTCTTTCAGCTCAAGAATTCCCACAAACATTTTAATGTCATCATTAAGCCCATCTTCGAATCTCTTGCACATAATAGCCTGGGTGGACACACACTCCTGGGCATACTTACTAAGTCTAACAAATTCGCGCTCGTACTCTGCCACCGACATCTTGCCCTACTTCAATTCAAGGAACTCCTTCCGTTTCTGATCAATAAATCACTGACTTATATATTTCTTTCTAAATTCTTCCTGGAAGAAATCCTAAGTGATCCTTTCTTTTGGCACCACTCTACTAAAGTTTTCCACCAATGATAGGCTGAATCTCTCAGAAGTGATACAACATATTTTAAACACTTTTCTGGTGTACACGAGAGCTCATCAAATACAAGGATAGAGTTTTCAAGCCAAAACTCCGCTTTCTCATGATCATCATCAATATTTTCTCTAAACTCTTCTGCTCCTTGCTTTCTAAATTTATCGACTGGAGGCTTGCTCATTCTTACCAAATCCATGCCCTGGGGAGCTACGAGAACCGTCTGAGGTATGAGAGGGGGTGGAGGAGGTTGAGCATTCGGATTCACTTGAATAAACTCAGTATACCAGTTACTCATCATTTGGAGAAAGGCTTCCCGAGCCCCCTCTCCTTGTCCACATGTTTCAGATCTATTTTCTACTGGCGCGGTCCCTTGCGCGGGAGCTGGCGCATTACTTTTAGCATCGTCAGTAATAACTCGGTCGGGATCCATTTACTATAAAAAACATTTTAAATTGTTAGGAGTCATCACACTATCACAATATATTTATGGCATGTATAGCTAGACTTTTACACACGCTATGTTATTCCGAGAACCGACTAAATAATAGCTCTGATACCACTAAATGTAACACCCCTCACCCAGGTCCGTCGCCGGAACAGGGTACGAGGCATTACCGGACATGATTCATACTACTGTACAAAATTTAAAATGTAAAATCCATATAAATTTAAAACTTTTTCCATAGATAGTCGTCAATACCTATAAGAAAATTAATCATTCGTTATTACAAATAACAAAACAATTAAGCCTTCTATACATGCCATAATTCCCAAAATATTGTTTTCAAAATACCAAAAGAAGGCTGATAGTGTGGATGGGTCTCCGACGATCACCGAATCGCGAGCTAGCTTGATGAAACTATAGAACAAGGAAAAGAAAAAAGAGTAAGCATATAGCTTAGTAAGTAAGTATATAAATAATAAATAATGGATTTAATATGTTTACAAGATAACACGATCATATCTACATTCAAAGTCAATATTAATTCAAATTTGGAGCAAGCTGTCTATTCGAGTCACAGTCACTAAATTATTTTTATCTGGAGCTACAAAACTTCATATTAAGATATGTCAATTTTCTCTGAAACTAGATTCACATATTTTTTTACCATAAAATTTTCAGAATTTTTTGTTCAGCCAATTAGTACAGTTTATTCTTCAAAGTCTCCCCTGTTCTGCTGTCTGACAATTCCAACCATTCTTTGCTAAAATTTAATTATCTTTTTGCACAGAATTCAAATGATGTTCTAGTTTGATTCTTCTAAAAATAGACTCAATAAGGAATCTAATAATATAAATTATGTCCCAATATTATTTTTTTACAATTTTCAATGATATTTCCAAATCAGAACAGGGGATCTCGAAATCACTCTGTACCAGTCTCACAAAAATCTAAATATTTCAAAATATACCAATCCTTTGCTTTCTCTGTTTCTTTTATATGAAAATAGACTCAATAAGATTTAAATAAATGTCCCATACAACATATAATTCAATTTCTACCATGTTTGGTGATTTTTCAAATTCACATCACTGCTACTGTCCATTATTGTAAAATTTTACTTTCTCTCACTTTAGTTGTATTCATTACTTACCTATAACAACCATTCAAATTTCCAATTACATATTGAGCATATTGCTCATACATTATACATACATATACATATACTTATCACTACAACATCTCACATAATTTCATTTAGTCAGTTTTCTCGTAGAACACTTCAGAATAATAACGAATATGCGGTGGTTTCGCACACAGCCCACCTTTGAAATCGAAGCTCTCTTGTACACATAGTGGCCTTCACCCAGTACCACTCATGTGACCTAGCTCGATTATACTTATAAATCTGGCTCTCTTGTACATATGGTGGCCTTCACTTAGCACCACTCATATGACCTAGCCTTCTCGTAGCTCTCTTGTACACACAGTGGCTCACTCCATATACCACACATGTGACCTAGCTACATATAGCTTTCTTGTACACATGGCGTACTCTCGGTACTACACATGTGACCTAGCTACGTATACAAAATCTCTTGTAGCTCTCTTGTGCACATAGTGGCCTACACTTAGTACCACTTATGTGACCTAGCTACATGCCAATTACATCTTTCGATTAGAAGGTTCAAGCGGAAATAACTCACTTTTAACACTTTATTTCATTCTTTCAATAGTCAATTATGATTCAAAATCAGATACAATACATTAAACATGCTGAAATATAAAACATCAATAAAAATGATGAATTATTTACATACTACTTACCTCGGTGCAAAATATGGCAAAATTTGCAATTTAGTTCTTAACTTTTCCTTTCCCTCGTTCAAGATCGATTCCACGTTCTTCTCGATCTATAATAACACATTTAGCTTATTTAATATTTACATTATTTAATTCAATCCAAAATCACATTATGGCAAAATTATGTTTTTGCCCCCTAACTTTCACAAAATTACAATTTTGTCCCTAGTCCTAAAATGTAAGAAAATAGGATGAAGTTTAATTTTTGAGTCCTAGACTTGAAAATTAAACTTCATCCTATTTTGTTACATTTTAGGACATACTGAACATTTTTCCCTTCTATGGCAACATCAAATTCTCACTCTAACATGTACTTATGAACATTAGATATTTTTACCGATTATGTCATTTTACTCGTTTTTACATAAAATCGCTTAGAAAAAGTTGTTTAACATAATTTCAGCCTTCATATTCTATCATAAAACATCAAAATAAACACATTTCACCTATGGGTATTTTTCCAAATATGAACCCTAAGTCAAATTATTGCTAGAATAAGCTAAACCAAGTTACCGAGATTCCAAAAAATGTAAAGAACATGGAAAACGGGGCTTAGATTGACTTACTATGGAGCTTGGAAGCTTGGAAACCCTAGCTATGGAGTCCCCCCCTTGAAGTTTCGTCCTAAGGAAGAAGATGAGCATATTTTGCCATCTTTTCCCTTTTAATTCTTTTATTACCAAATGACTAAATTACATTTCATTAAAAACTTTGGTTCTTTCTACCTATATTTGTCCATTTTGTCCATGAAAGCCTAATGGTATAATTACCATTTAAGGACCTCTACTTCAATTATGCTCTTCAATTAAATCCTTTAGTATCTAGAACTCTCATTTATCAACTTTTACAATTTAACCCTAATAAGCAATTTAGACGAGAATTTCATAAAATTTTCTATCAATACTCTAACACATGCATTCAATCAATTAATAAATCATAAAATTAATCAAAATAAAGTTTTCTATCTCTGATTCATGGTTTCGCAACCACAGTTTCGTTTAGGCCCTATTTCGGGATGTTACATAACCAACCATTCCATTTGTGCACACATTCAAGAGACTTAAACATTATTCAAACACATCTAAACATGCCATTTCAAAACTCCTACTTTATCTAACCAATATGCCATTCAAATGCACCACATTTGTATCAAAACATCATTGATCAAATCAAAGCAACATAGTCACATTTCAAGCATAGAACCTAGCTCTTCTATTTACCGAATGCTATCATATATGGCCATTTACATACCATTACAAACATACCAATGGGTCTTATATACAAACCCTTAAAAGTGGCCAAAATGACCTAACTTGGAAAGTTTCCAAAGCTCACCAAATCAAGCATAAACTTTAAAAAAACATATACAAACTAAATCAACCATTACACATTCAAGAAATACCATATACAAGATCCTATACATGCCATCTATAACCTTGGCCAAAATTCACCCAAAAACTATCAGAATGGTTGCTAGATAGTGTGATTGATCCCCTACAAGTTTCCAACCGGTCGAGCTTTCGATAATTTATGAAACAAAGGAAAGCAACTACGTAAGCAACGAATGCTTTGTAAGCTCATATAAACTCAAATAAAACTTACCATTTCATTAGCACAATTTATAAAATAAGAGTATAATGTCATTACCAAGACATAAGCTTAGTAAAAGCCTATACAAGCATCATCAAACTCACAAGTAAGTAAGTTCATATAATCATAATATAAGTAGATTTCATTAGCCTTTTCATATGCACCTCATTTATTTCATTAGCCTTTTCATAGATCATGATTCAATATCCCATTGTGTACTTACCATGCCATTCCTTTACTTACCCATTGAACCATCTAGAATTACATCGGATACTTGGGAATGTTCACACACATAGTGTGCCTTTCCATATAACCGTAACATTTCCATTTCAATAGTGCTCACATGAGCTGTGAATTGGGTCTGCTCACACGAGTTGTGGGTCGAAATGTTAGCTATACAATGCTGCTCACACGAGCTGTGGAGAATCTACAACAAATGTAGGACCTCAGTCATCGATAGGACATTTAAGACTAGCACCCGAAACATGAAATCCCTAATGATATGCCATTTGTATCCTAAGAATTCTTAAGGTTCAACTGGGATTTATTATCCATCAATTATTCAAACATTGATACATATACAATTTCAAGTCCATTTATAATAATGCAACATAGTAAATAATCAATTTAGCTAATGCAACATAGCAAATAATCAATTTAGCTAACATTAATACAATCATAATTCATACGAACTTACCTCGATAACTACAATTGTGAAAGTAGAATCTGAAACTAATCTGAAGCTTTTGCCTTTCCACTATTTAAGTTAGGTTGTTGTTTATCTTGATTTAAATAGATAATTTCATTAAATTAAGTACTTCTAGTATTCAATTTATTCCACAATTCATATTTATGTAAAATTATGAAATTACCCTAACATTTTAACTTTTCACAATTTAGTCCTTAAGCTCATAATTTGAAATTCAACCATTTTAATCCTCCATACATGCTATCTGAATTTCTTAGGGACTCATATCAACCCACTTAAATCATCATTTCATAACTTTACCATGAAATTTTACTATTTTCACAAATAAATCCCTAAGTACAATTTCACCAAAAATCACTTAACAAAACAAGTTTGTTTTACAACCAAGATTAATAATCTATCAAAATATTCAAAAAATATTCAAAAACAACCATGGTAAGTCCCTCAACCTTTAACAATTTTGCAAACTAATCCCTAGGCTTGCTAGACTAAGCTAAAACGAACTCAAAAACATAAAAATTATTTAAAATAAGGCTAGAAAACCTACCAAGCATGAAGAACTCAAAACCAAAGCTCTCCCCCCTTCAATGGCTAATTAGGTTTAAAATAGGTAAAAAAAAAAAGAAGAAGATGACTTTGTTTCATCTTTTCTTTACTTAATTTTTCATTTAATTACTAATTTACTACTTTACCCTTATCATTAATAAAAAAACTTCAATAAAACCTATCCATATTTGTCTTCTAACTCTTTAAATGGTATAATTACTATCTTAATCCATTATTTTAAGATTTCATAGCCATTTCACCCATTTAACTAATAAAATTCAACTTTTACACCTTTTACAATTTAGTCCTTTTACCTAATTAACCATTTAAACTTCAAAATTTCTTAACAAAATTTTAATACGACCTTAATATAATCTCATAGACATTAAATAAATATTAAAATAATAACACACTTGTCAAAATTGTTGTTCTGAAACCACTATTTTTGACACCATTGAAAATAGGCTATTACAAAAATATACCAAAATAAATGCATACCAAATGCATTTGCAGTAGAAGCCCTGGCTTGTGTACAAGCAGTCCAATTTGGAGCCGAATCTGGTTATTTAAGAGTCGACATTGAAGGTGATGCCCTATTAGTATTAAGGAAATTGCAGGAAGACTTAAATGATAGATCAAAAATCAGAGCCTATATTCTTAATGTTAAGCACCTAAAGAGAAACTTCATTAACTGCAAACTCAAATATGCTTCAAGAATGGGGAATAATATGGCACATACCCTTGCTAAAGAGGGATTAAGGGTAGAAGATGATAGTAATATGAATAACAGACTTTCCGGGGAAGTGTTAGCCACTGTGGCAGAGGATTGTCTAGGATTGATTTGTAATAGGTAAGAGACTTCAATGAAAAGGAAGAACGGTATGTGGGGATTGAAGGAGACAGTACATCTAAAGCAAAGTCCAATAACAACAAAGTGAGTGGGTCAAAGAGGTAGATGCTGAAGAAGAACGGTTTGGGAAAATGGAACGTTAACGGTAAGAACTAGGTAAAGGCATTTTAGTATGGACAGACAGGCAAACAGAATCGGATCGGTGGAGAGAACTTGGTCATGGCTGGGATGCCCTGAGAAACAAAGTTCTAAAAAGGTCGGTCAGAGCATGGAAAATGATAAAGTTCAAAAGAAATTAGGGAGAATGATTGACAAGTTTTGGTGGTTCGCTACAACTTTATCTAAGGGTTTTTGGAAAAATGTAGGATTAAGTTTAGGATAAGGGCTTTTAGGCTCATAGGGTCTTGGGCCATTTTGTTTTAGGTTTTTTAATTAGGAAGGTGTTTAATTTGGGCTTTATGGGTTTTGTTCTTTTATTTATTTATGTTTTGGTGCTTTCTTTTTAGTAATAAGCAATCCAACATTTTTCTTCAAAAAAATATAAAGATAAAGATATTTTAAAATTAAATATTTTGAAAGGATAATTTAGTTTAAAAGGTATAAGATAATTTTTAAAACTATAAAAATTAAAGTGATAATAAAAATTAAATAAATTATTTAAAACTTATAGAAAAATGAGAGATGCATCAATTGTCCTAATATGGGCTTGTATGCTTCTTATGTTAGATATATTTAAATATATTTGATTAGGTTAACTATTATCACGTTACGTCAATTATTTAAATATTATTTAATTATTCTAAATTAAATTCTTTTTATATTTAGATGTTAATTTAGCAATATGATAGAAAAAATATTTTTGTCGATTTAATAGTTTTTTTTTCAAACTCTTGCTTTTAAGGGTCCGTTTGTTTGCCAGGAAAACATTTTTCAGAAAATGTTTTCCTGGTTTTACGGTGTTTGTTTGACTGAAAACATTTTACATATGGAAAATGTTTTTCAAAACACGGGTAAAATGATATGGGTCTAGGGAAAATGTCTTACCGATTTTATTTCTGTAAGACATTTTCCAACTCTCACCAAATTCTTTCCTCCTTCTTCTTCTTCCGTTCTTCATCTTCTCCTCCTTCTTCATCCAGGTAACTTTTCTCCTTCTACTTCTTCCGTTCTTCATCTTTTATTTCCGATTTTCCTTAGTTATGTCTGTCACATATCTTCTCTTTTCAGGGCTGCTATTTCGTTTTGCTCAAATCTATGGCTGCTTTCACCTCTTTTTCTCTTCTTCGGTACTCTTTTATCTGTTTATATTTTGTTAATGTTAAGGACAAAGTGATAACATATTGATTCTGGGTATTTGATTTGGACAGTAATTATGCAACGACTGGAAGGATTGTTGCAATTGTGAGAGCCTCACCACGACTCTCTTCTTCTCCACCTCCATCAATTTTCTAACACCAAATCACTCACGCAGGCATATTTTCTTTTCTTTTTATTTGGTTGGCAAGTTCTCTTCTTTTGGCATTCAATTGATGATTACTATTATTATTTTCATTATCAGTTGGCTGATCAATGAATTGGGGGTAGAGGGAAGGTTTAATTGGGTTCTAATTGTAGTTTTTTTGGTAGTCTAGCCAGCCAGATAAGTGAAGAAGAGCTGTACAGAATATATGTTGAACTTTTTTTAGCCTTTCTTGATACCTTTGAATCACTCTTTGTAGATATCTATGTCGTGCTAGTTCTACACATGATGAAGAGGTTGTGGTAAAGACAGCTGCTGTAACATCCCAAAAATGGGCCTAGTAGGATTGGGCCCAATGGGCCTTGGGCGTAAGAATGTTCAAAATTTTTGAGAATATGAGAATGGCGTTGTTGCAAATTGGACTTATTAGTCAAGTGAATTTGGAAGGTTACGGCGTTTCTATGAAGTCTCGGGTTTAATTGGGCCTTAGGAAAAATTTGGTATTTTAGCACTTTAAGGAGAGATGGTAAGGAGCTTTGTAACACCCCAAACCCGGCCCATATGCCACGACCGGATCTGGTATGTCACTAAGAAAATTTTTGTAAAACCAGTCGTGTTGTCAGAAAGCCCAAATGTAACTTATATAAAATATGCCTCAATGAATAAAACCCAAACTTAATTACATGCCTTAGTTTAATTAAAATAAATGTTTGAATAACTAAAAATAATTTAACCCATAATAAAACAAGATATAACTAGTGGCCCATGGCCTTATTACAACGAGGTTTAAAATCCCTTAAATAAAATAAGATATAAAATAATTAACTTGAGTCTTTTTGTCGGATCCACATAATCTTTTGCATGGCCACCTTGTGCTCCTCTCCAGCCCGGTTTGATGCACTAAATGTTACCCGAAATGTTAATTAATTGGTTGAGTCGCGAGACTCAGTATGCAACCTTCATACACCATTAGATTTGGGCCTTCGCCCCATAAAATAGAATAATAAACTCATGTACATATATATATATAACACATAATATGCAAGGCCCAACCCAATTTCCTAAGTTTCCATCCGCTACACGCCCCTGTACCAGCCATTTACACCATTGGGGATTTCTACAATCAACCCACACCGCTACATTCCTTGATGGCAGTCTTGTTGCTCATCAACAGATCATGGCCAACAGATCACGGCAAAAGCCCCTAGAACAGTTCACGGTAAAAAATCGCTACAACAGATCACGGTAAAAACCGCTACAACTGTTGAAACGCCGGCACCCCCATGGCACAACGAAATAAAATTAATCCCGGTGATCCAAACCATGAATCCATGTGTGAGGCACGAATCGAGGTAAAAAAAAGGTTTCGAAATTACCAAAATTTCAATCTGAGTAGTCAGTGATGCCTCGGCAACAAGAGTTCTGATCTACTGTCGAACCAAGCCACAACCTTTACGATGTCGGCCTCTACGTAATCCACCCGGTTTGACTATGAACGGCAGAAATCTCCAAAAATTATTTTCAAAGAGTTTTTATTTGCTTGACGGCTGCTAGACTTTTCTAAGCAAAAAAATTAGGGTTTCTCTTCACTTATTACCTTTTATAATCGGTATTTCATTTATGAATTATAAAATTAAATACATATAATAATGTTTTAATCGAAAATTATAATTATATTAATTATACCCAAAAAGTTATAATTACATTAATTATAACATGGATTTCAATAAACTATATTTATTTAAATTTATATATGAACCAAATTCATATATTAATTCTCATTATGTGTACAACATCCGGTACATATAATATATTCAATATTTGATTCCCCAATTAAATTAATTCTTTAATTAATTTAATTCATGTGACAATCAAACACAATACCAACTATGTTTTATTTCGTTCATTTCAACCATAGGGTGTGACCCTATAGGTTCTTGTAATGTTAGTAGTAATAGTAGAACGATTCTAATGTCACAAACAATGAGTGGCATCTAGCAATGCATCATTGCTACCTAAGTTACAAGAAGTCATGATTCGACATAACTTTTTGTGATTAACTTTTCATGCATTAATCCTTAAGTCCTTTATCTCTGGAATAGATACAAGTCATGGAATAGTCACACTTGTATAGTCCATCCCATGTTTCTTGATATCTTGAGTAGACTATGATATACAAATTAGTATGACATCTCATGTCAACTTATTTGAGCATGGCCATGCATTTCTAGTCTCACTCAATCAAGTATCCTAAAATATTACTCCCATTATGTGGAAGGGACTTATCCTATATTGATCAACAATATCCCTTTACATAGATTGTGGTATATCCAACATCAGCCTTTTTAGAACAACCAGTTGCGGTGTACATTTGACTGTATCAAAATATACGACTCACGATGTTGGGATAATGATTATCTCAAGTCTAAGGATCATATACATATTAATCACTATGAGTAATGTTGTGACAATTACATAATAATCCAAGAAACATACTCATAGCGGGTCAGTCCAATATGTTGTTCTCAAACACACATATTCATGCATTGATTTTGACACTCCATATCAATGACAACTCTTTATCATCAATCAACTACATGTTAGTCTTAATGCATTATTGTTGTCCTAGTCAACAATAATACTTAACTAAGGATATTTTAAGAATAATCATATTATTCTCAGGACATTATTATAAAACAGTTTATTTGTACACACAGAAAGAAAAACTAAAATAATAATGACAACGCTGAATATTAATAAACATGGTAAATCAAGTATGTTATTACAACCATCTCATGATTGATCTTTGGGCATACTCTTACAACAACGTATAACTTCCTCCTTTTATCAACCCAGCCCATGCAATCACATAAAATTCAATATACTTGTAACGTATAAACAAAACATTCACTGACCTGGTGATTTGTGATTACCTTCTTTGGGTTTCCGTCATTATGCCGGGATTTCGACATTCATCATAACATATAAAATTTATAATCATATATTAGTCAAACAGATCTAAATGGTGGGGAAGTATTACACACCTGATTAAAATTGATACCCCTGCTAAATCGATCTACTACCTTGCTCAAAAAGCCGGAAAGATGTGAAAATAGGCCTTTTCCTATAATCAGCCATGGTTAGTGTTCTACCCGATTTTACACACTAAAATCAATAGACTTCCTTACCTTGAAATCCCAAAAGTACCACGATTTGAGTATTACTGAACCTATCACGTGGAGATCTATGCGATTGGCCCTACTTCGGATCTTGGAATGCCAAAAATAAAATAAAAGTATAAGGGATTAGTTCTAAATAGCCATTCGGCTAGGGTCTTTGAAAAGCTAAAAGAATATTGAAATCCCGAAATCAAAACTTAACTATTGTTTCCTTCATATTTCGGCACAAGTAGTCTCCATTAAAGAAGATTTGGCAACTCCAAGAGGTGAGATCTTAGTGATTTCGGCTTTTTATGAAAATCCCGGAGGGATAAACTGATATGGTTTCGGCTAGAAAGAAAAGAGAAAAGAGAGCAAGGAGATGCTTGAAGATTCGGCTAACTGAAAAAGAAGAGAAGAGAGAAAGAATAGGGGAGAAATTTTGGCACAAAAAATATGAGAGCTTTAGCAGTGATTTCGGAAAAAAAGAGAAGAATGAACAGCAAAATTTCGCACATACACCTTAAGCCAAAACCGAATGCCCCTTTCTTTTCAAATTCCTCAAAGTTTGGGCTAACATTAAACACTTAAAGATGGCTCATATCTTTCTAAATTTACTCATCCCAGTAGAGTCTTAACTAGCTCCAACACCTCCTTCCATTATCAGCTTTTTATTCGCATAATTAAAACAATAAAACTCCTAAAAAAATGCCTTGAGCCGTCCCCCCTAAGGCTCCTTGTAGGTGCCAAATTCGGACCTAAAACTTGGGCTTGAATCAACCAAAATTTGGGCCTTCATGATGCCACCTTCTCCTATCTTGTGGCGCCCCTAAACTTTGGGCTCCAAGCCCACATTTGGCATTATTTTCCTAGCTTCCTTCCTTTTAACCTCATAATGCCCAAACATGAATTATTCTACTGAGATTTTAACCCATTCTTGAGCCCAATTAGCACCCTAAATTCTTAATTAATAAATTAATCATACACTTCACAAAAAAATGCACAAGCTCATAAAATCAAGATGTTACAGTTCTACCCCCCCTTAAAAATAAATTTCGGCCTCAAAATTTACCTGATCAAAAGAGATGGGGATATTGTTGTTGTATAACATCCTCCAGCTCCCACGTCACCTCCTCTGCACCATGATTTCACCACAAAACTTTGACTAAAGGGATGGACTTCCTTCTCAACACCTTTACGCCTCAATCCAAGATTTGCACTGGTTCCTCCTCAAAAGACAAATCCGACCTTACTTCAATCTCTTCTACCGACACTACGTGCGATGGATCAGAATGATAACGTCTTAGCATCAAGACATGGAACACGTCGTGGATCTGTTCCAACTCTGAAGGCAACTCTAACTGATAAGCCACTGGGCCAACACGTTCCAATACTCGATAAGGTCCAATGAACCGAGGACTTAGTTTTCCTTCTAACCAAATCTCATTACCTTCTTCCATGGAGACACCTTCAAAAAGACTTGGTCTCCTACTACAAACTCCACCTCCTTCCACTTTAGATCCGCATAAGACTTCTGTTGTTCGACGTTTTCTTCAATCGAGCTCGTATTAACTTAACTTTCTCCTCTATTTTTGAAACTAATTCTGGACCTAACACCTTACGTTCACCCAACTCCATCCAACAAGTTGGAGTACGACATCTCCTTCCATATAACGCTTCATAAGGCGCTATCTGAATGCTAGCTTGATAACTATTATTGTATGCAAATTCTGCCAAGGGCAAATACTCTTTCCAACTACCCCTAAAGTCGATGATGCAACCCCTTAGCATATCTTCCAAGATTTGAATTACCCTCTCAGACTGACCATCAGTCTGTGGGTGGAAAGCAGTACTAAAATCTAACCTTGTTCCCATTGCTTGATGAAGAGCCTTCCAAAATCATGACGTGAACCTAAGGTCCCTATCTGATATGATTGACATAGGTATACCATGTAGTCTTACAACCTCAGCCATGTACAACTTAGCCAACTTTTGAAGAGGATAGTCTACCCAAACTGGTATGAAGTGAGCAGACTTTGTCAGTCGGTCTACAATCACCCAAATCGAATCCTTCTTGGTGGGTGTAAGGGGTAACCCACTAACAAAATCCATCGTGATTCTCTCTCATTTCCATTGGGGAATCTTCACCGACTGCAACAATCCCGAAGGCACTTGATGTTCAGCTTTGACCTGCTGACATGTCAAACATTTTCCTACGAATTCTGTTACCTCTCGCTTCAGACCTGTCCACCAGAATTGCTCTTGCAAATCCCGATACATCTTAACTCCTCCAGGATGCATAGTAGAAGGGCTACTATGTGATTCTCGAAGAATCATCTATCGTAACTCCTCATTTTTAGGCATGCAAATCTTCCCACGGTAACACAGAACTCCATCATTGTTCAAACTATAGTCCTTGATTCCACCGTCCCTCACTTGCAAAATTCGAGCACTTAGGACATCATCCACTAAATGTTTATTCTTAACCTGACTTACCCATGTCGGCTTCACTTGCAATTCGGCTAGCAAGCTCCCATCATCAAATAAACTCATATGAGTGAACATCGCCCTTAATTCTGATACTATCTTACGGCTTAACGCATCTGCCACTACATTCGCCTTACCGGATGGTATTCGATCGAGCAATCATAGTCCTTCAAGGCTCGATCCACCTACTCTGTCTTAACTTTAGCTCCTTCTAGGTAAGAATGTACTTTAGACTTTTATGGTCAGTATAAATTACCGACTTCTCCCCGTACAGGTAATGCCTTCAAATCTTCAGAGCAACACTACCGCCGCCAATTCCAAATCATGCGTAGGGTTGTTCAACTCATGCAGTCTCAACTGTCGAGATGCATATGCAACAACTTTTCCATCATGCATCAACACACACCCTAACCCTATATGTGACGCATCACAGTAGACTATAAATTTCTTCCCCGCCTCTGGCTGAATTAACACTGGCGCTTCCATCAGGATTCTCTTTAGCTTCTCAAAGCTCTCCTATTGTTTGTCGGCCCACACAAACGATACTCCCTTTCTCAACAACTTAGTTAAAGGTGCCACTATTAGAGAGAACCCCTCAACAAACCTTCTGTAATATCCAGCTAAACCTAAGAAACTCCAAACCTCCGCCACAGACTTCGGTAGTTTCCAATCCAATACAGCCTCTATCTTTCGAGGGTCCACCCGGATTCCCTCAACCGAAACTACATGTCCTAGGAAAGTCACTTCCTTTAGCCAGAACTCACATTTACTAAACTTTGCAAACAACTACTTCTCCCTCAGAGTTTGCAACACCACGCGAAGATGTTCATCATGCTCTTCCTCCGACTTAGAGTAAACCAGGATATCATCGATGAACACCACGATGAACCGATCAAGATATGGCTGAAACACCCAGTTCATCATATCCATAAAGGCCACTGGTGCGTTCGACAACCCAAACGGCATTACCAAGAACTCATAATGGCCGTACTGAGTCTGAAACCCCGTCTTATGAATGTCTCATTCCTTAACCCTTAATTGATGATATCCCAATCTTAGATCAATCTAAGAAAAGACCAAAGCTCCTTTGAGCTGATCGAACAAATCATCAATTCTCAGTAACGGATACTTGTTCTTAATTGTCAACTTATTTAGTTGACGATAATCCACGTACATACGCATGGATCCTTCCTTCTTCTTTATGAATAGGACCAGCGCTCCCCATGGAGACACACTCGGTCGGATAAATCCTCGATCCAAAAGTTCCTGAATCTGAGCACTGAGCTCCACCAGCTCCTTCGGTGCCATTCTATAAGGAGCAATAGACACCAGAGCTGTACCCAGAAGTAGATCTATTCCAAACTCCACTTCGCGATCCGGGGTAATCCTAGCAACTCTTCCGAAAAAACATCTGCGAAATCCTTGATTGTTCGAACCTCATCGATAGTTACCTCCTTAGCATCCAACGCACTAATAAAGGCTAGAAATACGTTACATCCCTTCCGTATCATCTTAACAACTTTCAGTGCCGATACTACGTTGGATAGATAGTTCCTTCTTTCTCCTAACACAACCACCTCCCCGCCTTTAACACCATACGCTTAGCTTCATAGTCCAACTTAGCATGATTCTTAGTCAACCAATCCATTCCTAAGATAAGGTCAAACTCTCTAAATGGCAATTCCATCAAGTCTGTCGGGAACACTACCCCTTGAGTCTCTAAAAGTACATCCCTAAACAGCTTGTCCACTACCCTAGATTGTCCTAGGGGACTAACCACATCATCTTCCTAGTGGTTATCTCATGATCTATCCTTAGAGTCTTAGATACTGAACATGTAACATAGGAGTGGGTTGACCCAATATCAATTAAGGTAAGAAAAGGGTTATCAGCGATAAGAAACGTACCAGTTATAACATCTGGTGTGTCACCATCCTCCCGTGGCTGAGCTGCATAAACAAGACCCGGCTGCCTTGCCTCTACATTACCTACACCCCTACCAGGTGCCCCGCGACCCTAACCAGATCCATTTCCTCCTCTGGCTGCACCTCTATCCCTTAGTCTAGGCTGATCACCCTTCCTTGGCTGGTTAGAACCTCGGCCCATTGGTTGTACCCAATCCATCTGAGGACAGTCTTTAATCAGATGTTCTGTGGATCCACACCTAAAGCATCCACCAGTTTTCATTTTGCACTCCCCATAATGGGTTCTCCCACATGTAGAACATGCTTGATTCTGGCCCACTGGAGCACGAGCTGGCCCATCAGTCCTAGGCCTCTTTTGAAAATTCCCAGATGCTTTTGATGGCCCAAAACTTCTCTTACTTTTACCCCAATCCTTATCTCTCTCTTGTCTCTCAACCTGTTTCACTTCTTCAGCTATTTTAACCTTATCCACCAAAACTGCAAAGACTCTTTCTCTTTGTGGTGCAATCAAAATCCTTAGCTCATTCCGAAGCCCATCCTCAAACCGAACACAATGCTCATACTCCGTTGCTACCATTCCCCTAGCGTAGCGACTCAAGTGCAGAAAGTTTGCCTCATATTTAGCCACAAGCTTACTTCCCTGCACCAGGTTCAAGAATGCCTTCCTTTGTGCATCTATATAACTGGCCCCAACATACTTTCCCTGGAATGACTCCTTAAAGAAATTCCAGTCAATCAAATTCGCGGTAGTACCTTCTTTCACCGTGAGTGACCATTGATAGGCCTTGTCTCGAAGAAAGACACAACCCCTTTCAGCTTTTCCTCCACCGTGAAGTCTAAGTCATTCATTATGCACTCCACTGCCTCCAATCAATATTCAGCAGAACTCAGGGCTATGCCAAAACTCCTTTAAATACTTCTGCCCCGTTGTTCCTAAGCCTCTCTGGCACAGATTTTTGGGCTCCTATGCCCATACCAGCCTCAACCACTCTTTTCAAAACCCTCAGTACAGCCTGAGACACCACGTCCTCTCCACCGTCGGTCACGAAATTCCACCTCATGAGATGGTGGGCGGTATCTCGTTCCCAGATTCGTGGCAAGATCCTACTGGTTCTGACACGGTCATTTTACCCCTACTGCGACAACGCGACGGATGCCCATGACCTCTGGTACTCATTCTTCTCTTTTGTGTTTATCTGATTTAAAAATTTTATGAGTCATTATTTCCTTCCACTGATTATTCGCGATAAATCTTATGAAGAATAGTTTTGAGAGTGATTCTTTCGAGTTTAATCCTATCTACAGTTTTAGTTTCAAACTTACCTCCTAGAAACCACCTACATTCAGCATTTATCACACAACAACATTCATGGACCTACATTCAATGTGTAAGGGTATTTTTGTCATTTCACTACCTAGGGGTATTTTCGTAATTTTAACCTACAGGGGTATTTTGTAATTTTCAAAAATATGGTTTCAGGTGATTTTATGAAATAAGGGTGTTTTGGTAATTTTTCAACTCAGGGGTATTTTGGTAATTTTTACAGTCTGGGGGTATTTCGATAATTTTGGTAATTTTGGGGTATTTTAGGAATTTTACAAATCAGGGGTAATTTGGTCAATTTGCAAATCAAGGGTATTTTGGTCATTTTTCAACCCAGAGGTATTTTGGTCATTTTTCAGATCAGAGGAAATTTTTTTACGAATCAAGGGTATGTTGGTGATTTCCCAACTAGGGTTTACTTTAGGATCTTATAAAACAGGGTGGCTGGTCCCTTTCGGGTTTTAATTGTAAGTTTTGGCCTATCAACACGTCCTCTTGGTTAGGGTGAACAGTTACTACGCACCAGGTAGGATTCCAGTGAAGAGGAGGTAAGTCACTAGGACTGCGTAAATACCAAGCTCTCCCTATATCCACTCCTAGACATGCGTATGTCTATTGCCACACCCTAACATGGCTTAAGGTGAACAGTCACCACGCACCAGGTAGGATTCTAGTGAAGAGGAGTTGAGTCATTAGGACTGCTTAAATACCAAGCTCTCATTGTATCCACTCCTAGACATGCGTGTGCCTATTGCCACACCTTAAGTCGGTGAATAGTTCACAGGATTTGTTTGAATAATTAAGTCTTATGTAATTTAAGAAGTTGTTTAAGCTAAGCCTAAAATCCATCAAGTTCTAGCTAAGATAATCTACATCCCTTAAAGCCCATCAAGCCCACATGCATATATATCACACAGTGAGTTCAGAATACTTACCTGGCGGACTTGGGCCAGAAACGCAGGTGCCATGCCGAGCTAACAAACCTGTTATCATTTATAAACATGCATGTTTCAAAAACCCATCTTTAGAAAATGTTTTGAGCCCAAGAACCCCAAAGCCAAGTTTTGAATTGGGCTCTGATACTAATCTATAACTCCCCAAACCCGGCCCATACGCCACGACCGAATCTGGTATGTCACTAAGAAAATTTTTGTAAAACCAATCGTGTTGTCAGAAAGCCCAAATGTAACTTATATAAAATATGCCTTTATGAATAAAACCCAAACTTAATTACATGTCTTAGTTTAATTAAAATAAATGCTTGAATAACTAAAAATAATTTAACCCATAATAAAACAAGATATAACTAGTGGCCCATGGCCTTATTACAACGAGGATTAAAATCCCTTAAATAAAATAAGATATAAAATAATTAACTTGAGTCTTTTTGTCGAATCCACATAATCTTTTTGCATGGCCACCTTGTGCTCCTCTCCAGCCCGGTCCGATGCACTAAATGTTACTTGAAATGTTAATTAATTGGTTGAATCACGAGACTCAGTGTGCAACCTTCATGCACCATTAGATTTGGGCCTTCAGCCTATAAAATAGAATAATAAACTCATGTACATATATATAACACATAATATGCAAGGTCCAACCCAATTTCCTATGTTTCCATCCGCTACACGCCCCCGTACAAGCCATTCACACCATTGGGGATTTCTACAATCAACCCACACCTTCTACGCATTGATGGCGATCTTTTGCTCATCATCAGATCATGGCCGTAGCCACTACAACAGATCATGGCAAAAGTCGCTACAACAATTCACGGTTAAAACTGCTATAACAGATCACGGTAAAAATTGCTACAACGTATAACTTCCTCCTTTTATCAACCCAGCCCATGCAATCACATAAAATTCAATATACTTGTAACGTATAAACAAAACATTCACTGACCTGGTGATTTGTGATTACCTTCTTTGGGTTTCGCCATTATGCCGGGATTTCGACATTCATCATAACATATAAACTTTATAATCATATATTAGTCAAACAGATCTAAATGGTGGGGAAGTATTACACACCTGATTAAAATTGATACCCCTGCTAAATCGATCTACTACCTTGCTCAAAAAGCCGGAAAGATGTGAAAATAGGCCTTTTCCTATAATCAGCCATGGTTAGTGTTCTACCCGATTTTACACACTAAAATCAATAGACTTCCTTACCTTGAAATCCCAAAAGTACCACGATTTGAGTATTCTTGAACCTATGACATGGAGATCTATGCGATTGGCCCTACTTGGATCTTGGAATGCCAAAATAAAATAAAAGTATAAGGGATTAGTTCTAAATAGCCTTTCATTAGGGTCTTTGAAAAGCTAAAGAACATTGAAATCCCAATATCAACACTTACCTATTGTTTCCTTCATATTTCGGCACAAGTAGTCTCCATTAAAGAAGATTTGGCAACTCAAGAGGTGAGATCTTAGTGATTTTGCTTTTATGAAAATCCGGAGGATAAACCGATATGGTTTTCGCTAAAAGAAAAGAGAAAAGAGAGCAAGGAGATGCTTGAAGATTGACTAAGCGAAAAGAGAGAGAGAGAGAAAGAATAGGGAGAAATTTTGGCACAAAAATATGAGAGCTTTAGTAGTGATTTGACAAAAAGAGAAGAATGAACAGCAAAATTTCGCACATACACCTTAAGCCAAAATCGAATGCCCCTTTCTTTTCAAATTCCTCAAAGTTTGGGCTAACATTAAACACTTAAAGATGGCTCATATCTTTCTAAATTTACTCATCCCATGAGAGTCTTAACTAGCTCCAACACCTCCTTCCATTATCGACTTTTTATTCACATAATTAAAACAATAAAACTCCTAAAAAATGCCTTGAGTCGTCCCCCTAAGGCTCCTTGTAGGTGCCAAATTTGGACCTAAAACTTGGGCTTGAATCAACCAAAATTTGGGCCTTCATGATGCCATCTTCTCCTATCTTGTGGCGCCCTAAACTTTGGGCTCCAAGCCCACATTTGGCATTATTTTCCTAGCTTCCTTCCTTTTAACCTCATAATGCCCAAACATGAATTATTCTCTTGAGATTTTAACCCATTCACGAGCCCAATTAGCACCCTAAATTCTTAATTAATAAATTAATCATACATTTCACAAAAAAATGCACAAGCCCATAAAATCAAGATGTTACAAGCTTCAAGGCTTATAGAAATAAATGAGTAAATTGTTAGCATAAATGAGCATTTAGGAAAGAGGTTATGGCATCAAGTGAAGGACTTTAAGGGAAGAGGTTCAAATCCCATTGTGTGGAAATTTTGACTATTATTTTTGCATGCTCTCCTTAAGTGTCGGCCAAGAAGTATAAATGGCAAGGTGGCTTCTTTATTTTTGGTAAGGTGGCTAAGGAAATAAGGAAAGGTTGAGGTTGGGGAAAGGAATCAAAAGAAAAAGGCAAGTATGGGGGACATGTTGGCACAAAAAGGGGAGAATGTTATAGAAAGTGTGGTTGGCCAAATGTTTGACCAATATTGTAATGCATATGGACAGTTTTGGGGGTAGATAGGTAGCTGAAATTTTTACTTTGGCATTTGGTAAGGTATTGGTATTGTTTTGGCCAAAAATTCTATTTGCAACTTTTGTGTCATCTTCTTCCAATTTCTATTCTCTTTGTCGAAACCTCCTAGCACAACTGTGCATCTTTCTTCTCTTTTGTTTAGTCAAATATTCATCTTTTGTTCATCTTCTTTTGATAGTTGAATTTCTATCATCTTCTATCTTCCCCATTTTTGTGTGTTGGACATCTCTCCTTGGTTGAATCGGAGTTCTAATGGGTGGCCTAATACCAAATCCTTGTCGATCCACTCGTAGTCATAAGCCAATTGGTGGGAATCAAGATTATCATTGATTAAGGTAAGGAGTCTTTTCATAGTCCATTTGATATCACTATTTGGTTATGGTGTTAATCGGATTGAAAGTTTGGCTAATCGATTATGTTGTTAGGCACGAAATCACGCGATACTCTCTACTTGTGGATTTTTTGGAAATAGTGGTAAAGTCAAACACCTATCTCTCGTAATAAGAGACTCGGATTGTTGGTAAGTGATATAGATTGTTAAATCAATCGCAATACTTGGATGAAGTTGTAAATTGGGTTTTGGACTAATTGTTGACCGATTGTATCTTTAGGTGCCGCGGAGAATATAGTGTTACGGATTCCGAATAAGGTGTGTAATCCCGTACTTTTCGAATATATATTTGAAATGGTGTGTGATCTCACACTTCTCTTAAGGCTTGCATGAAATATTCTGTGATTTGGTCGACATACCGAAGAAAAACAGGAAACCGGCATCTGTAATCACTCGGGCATTCGTATGATCGTAGTGGTAATCATATTTGTAATAAAACAGTTCCGATTAAAAATAGTGATGTGTTTTTAAAAAATTATGAAAAATAGGAGAAAGGGAATTAGAAAGTGAATGAGATATCAAATTAAACCTTACTGTGTCTATTTTGATATGGAAGAAACGGAGAAGGAAAAGAAATTTTATAATCTTAGATATCTTAATTTTAGTGAGAATGGTTCTGAATGACTTCGTGGTTCTCTGATCTGTCTTGGAAAAATCATATAAGATTGTACAAAGTGAATTATGGGTTATAATTTATATGTATGGATTTCTTAGTGAGTCTATTTTCAATAGAAACAAGTGAGAGCAGTATATAAAAACCGTACAGTGAGATATTTGAAATTAAGGAAAGAGAGGTTAGAATCTTTGGACAGTGAAATAAGGGAAACATTAAGGCATAAACTGTACTAAATGGTTAAGAAAAAAATTCTGGAAAAATTTTAGTAAGAATATATATGAGCTTAGTTTCAAGGAAAATTTACGGATTTAGATTTCGAGTTTCCTAGCCCAAGTTATAGTCAATTTAGTCAGTATGACGCAGATGGACAGTTTCAAGTTTTATGTCCCAAATTAATAATTAAGTCTGGGGTTGCAAAATTACGAAAATACCCTTGGAGGGTAAATTACCGAAATACCCCTGGATTGTGAGATTACCAAATTACCCTTAGTGGGCAAGATTTTTGAATTACGAAATTGCCCTTATGTGCTGAATTATTAAAATACCCTTATGGGTCGAAATACTAAAACGCCCCTAATGGGCCGATTTGATAGATTGCCTTAATGGTCCGATTTTGATAGATTGCTTAATGTGCCAATTTGATATATGGCTAAATGGGCCAATTTGATAAATGGCTAAATGGGCCAAATTTGATATATGGCGTAATGGGCCGATTTTGCAAAGTGTTAATGGGCCAAATTATTTGTAATAAATCTCTGATGTTGTTAATTATCATTGTTATACTGTAAATATCATAATTTGCTATGAATGTTGCATTCACATAATTCTACATGGTTTTGGGATATTGATGATTGGAGGAAGCTATTTGGTTGCTCTGCCACATATGGCTATTTTCTTGACTCTGTCTAATCGCTGGTGGCTATGCCATGTATATTCATTATTCGGTGGCTTCGCCACAAATTACGATATTATAAATGGCTAAATGCCTGCGATTACAAATGGCCACTGGCCTGTGAATTATTATTATAAATGGCAATTTGCCTGCATTTTGGTGTGTTGGCGGGGTGGGTTGACTGATGATCCCCACAGGTGTGTTGGTTGGTACGGGTGGTGTGTAGCGGATGGATTACTAGGCTTGGTTTGGGAATTGCATTTCATATACATGTTATATTTTGATATATTATTGTTAGTGTAAATGGGCTTAGGCTCAAATAATTGTTTAATGAGATTTTGGCCCAGTGAACAACGGTAAGGGGATTTTACACTAAGTTCTTGTAACTCACCCCCTTTTTCTTTCTTAATCCTTTCAGGTAATGCTCAGTGATGTGGACTTGGGCCATGGATGACTCGGTGAGGCCATACTTCAGAAATGGTTTTTATTTAACTTTAGTTTCCTAATTCGTTCACTTTATTATTCTTACTATTTTGGGTTTATTTTGTGTTGTAATAAGGCCTCTGGAATATTTTATTTTGCTTATGTTTTTGTCATACTTAGTATTATGCTTGAATTGTTTTTAACGGGATTTTTCAAAAAATCTTAAATAAAGGTTTTCCAAAATAGATTAACAAATGATTTTCGTAACAAACTTTTACAAATGATTTAACTCGAAAATTCTCTTTCAAATTATCGACGACATTTTCAAAAGTCATGGTTAAAGTTCACTACCTCGATCTTTGACTCATCAATCAACCTCTCAAAAATACTTGTATTTTATCTATGTTTCCGCAATGTTTTCATAATGCTTCTACAACTCTATTTCCAAACGTCATATTTTCGTAAATCGTTTATTTCAAATATGTTTTTGCAACCAAAAAGGTTTTAAAAGATCACTAGTTCAAATATCGATTCTTCAATCAGCTTTTCAAAGATTAGTAGTATTTTTATCAAATATTTCTAAACAAACTTGTTTTCTTCAATTACACTATTTTAGTACGAATCACAAGATCATGTATACGTTTTCTTCATTGTGACACATCAGATTCGAGCCTAACTTCTAGGTCGGGTTTGGGGTGTTACAGCTGCAATCAATGCTAATAGTGGAGCTCCAACCATGTATGTATCATCCTTAACACCCTGCTTTGAATTCACATTCCAGTTCTAGCCTGGAATTTGTTATATATTATGTTGTTGGACCTATATCCATTTGGGATTTCATCTCCCTCTTAATAAGAGTTTAAAAAATCATAACTTTGGGAATAACTTGAGTTTTAAGCAAGCTATTTGTAATTGTGTATTGCTAAAAGTTAGACAGAATTGGTTCTGCTGATAACTTTTCTATGAGATATTGAAGAACAGGGTCACATTGATTTTGCTATTTATCATTGTAGTGGTTGTTGATTCTTTTTTCCCTTCCCATTCAGATTTGACAAGATCATATCTAAGGAAATTCCTTCAACCATCGTGTATGAAAATTGTAACGCCCTGTTTTTCTTTAAATTCGACTTTGGTAATTTTGACATGAAAGAGTGTCTGCTTCAGTGGATATGTGTTCTGGGTGTGTGTGGGAGGTCCCAAGTTCAAGTCTCAACTTGGGTAAATTTTGGTATTTTTATGAATAAAGCCCAAACTCTGGTTAGTAGGCTTATAAGTTAAAGTGTGTAAGTAATTAACAGAATGGGCCTGCTGGTCTGGTGGTTAAGTGGAGTGTTGGTGGTCTTGTGTTCGAATCCCTGTGTGAGCGAGGAAATTATTTTACTGCTCGTGTTAAGTAAGAGTTTGAGTTTTAGTTAAATGCTGGTGATGGAGTGTTTGAAGGATAGAATTAAAGAGTTGGGAGGGGGAGTTATTAGAATTTGATTAGTGTTTCAATTAGGCAATATTCGGCCCTCTCTCCTTCTTCTCTTTTCTTACCGTTTTCCTCTCTCTATTGGCTGCCGAAAATCCACCTTTCTTTTTGTTTGTTTGTTGTTTCGTATTCAACTGGGTCCTGTTCTGCAGCTGTCGCTGCCCTTATTCGGTAAGTGTTTTTATTTAAGTTTTAGTGTTATTTTGATTAAGTGATTAATAGAGGAATCATTTTACTCACGTTAGGTGCTACTCGAAGGCTGTAATCGGGTCCTCGTGTTGCAAGCAAACACAACTTCTTGCTCGAAGGTAAGTTTGGTCGCTCATTGGATGAGCATTCCATTTCGGGCTTATTCTGATTTAGTTGTTTAAGAGATTAATAAGTAAAACATTGTTCAATTATAGGTGCTGGTGACCTCGGGATTGCGTAAAGAGCAAAAATGAACTAGGTGGGTACTCAAAAACACAAAATGAGGTTTCGACAAAAATCGAAAACCTTACTATCGATGCCACATGGGCTTGTGGTCACCCGTGTGGTAGGCCGTGTGCAAGACTATTAGTCACCACACGACCGTGTAATCGATGAGCTAGGCCGTGCGCGAGTGACACAGCCGTGTGATGGCTGAACAAGGTCGTGTGCGACAAACGGGCTCAAACAATTGGGTCGTGTAGGCCAATGGGTGTGTGGGCCCACACAGATGAACCACACGGGCGTGTGAAATTCTGGGCCAGGCCGTGTAATCCACACGGCCAAGGCCAATTTGGGCCGTGTGGGCCACACGAACGTGTGGGCCCACAGGGGTAAGCCACATGGGCGTGTGAGCCCATTTTTTTGAAAACTCTGTAAGGTTACACGGGTCGCCCAAGTCGACTGTGGACCTACCGTAGGGTTGATAAGTAATACTTATGCCCTAAATGAATGATATGTCTGTCTAATTTATGTACTAAACATGTATACTTGTAATAGTCCGATTTAGACTCTAATCAGAACGGTGGTTTTGAGACCATGAATCGGAGTCAAAAAAATATTTAAATATTATTTTCGTGTTTATTATCTTTGAATTTGCATGTGTGAAAGTTTCGTATGAAATTTTGATTGCTTGTATGCTTAATTTAATAATAGGACTTAATCGTGTAAAATAAAATTTTAGTGGTTATTTGTATAAAGGGCCAAAATGCAATTTGCTTTTAAAATAGAAGTCTTTATGTTGCAATTAGCCATTAATTTGTTAAATGGACAGTAAGAGGTTTATATCATAATGTTTTGATATAAATTTATTAAGGTTACTTTAATAAACTAATATTATAAATCATTATAATATAACATATATCATAATAAAAAAATAAAGCCATGCATTCATTCTTTGAAATGGTTGAATGTTGTAAGAAAGAAAAGAAACAAAAGGTTTAAGGGTTCGGCATTTTAGAAGCTTGATTAAGGTATGTTTATGTTTCAGTTTTTGATTTTTTTTACGTTTTTAATATCGTTACTTCGAATACTATCTGACCCATGCTATAATTTTTTATTCTGATGCATATTTCGAGTTATGCCATTGATGAATATTTGTGTTTTGTGATGTTTGATGATGAAATATTTAAGATATGTTTTTGATGAACATGTTTTGTATTGGAGTTTTTGATGATTTTGAGTTATTAGGACTAACTTGCAAAAATAATAAATTGAGGGACTAAAATGTGAAATAAATAAAATGTATCAACTTGTATGAGTGTAAGGAACATTCGGCCTAAGCATTGTGTAGTCAAATTTTGAATATTTTGTGTTTTGTGCAATAGGGACTAAATTGTGAAAATGTGAATATTAAGGGTAAAAATGTAAATTGCCTATTTATGTGTTTATGGACTAAATTGAATGAAATATTTTTGAATGAGCTCAATTTGAATATGTTTAGATCAAGAACCAAGGAAATTAGATTTGAATCGGGGAAAAACAAAAATAGTTGAATAGCCGATTACATCGTTCGTCGATATCCGAGGTAAGTTTTTAAGCAATTAAACATTGTTAATTTTGAATGTAACTTAGTAATATGTTGAATTGAACTTATAGAATTATTATTAAGCTAGCCGAATGTAAATGAGCAATAAAAAAATGTGTTTGAGTTTATATTGATTGAGATATAACATTTGAAAGTTCGTATGAATTACGTGGAATATTTGAAATATTCGATATATGAAATGTGTATGAGACAGCTTTATAGCATTTAGATGTTAATTTAGCAATATGATAGAAAAAATATTTTTGTCAATTTAATAGTTTTTTTTCAAACTCTTGCTTTTAAGGGTCCGTTTGTTTGCCAGGAAAACATTTTTCGGAAAATGTTTTCCTGGTTTTACGGTGTTTGTTTGACTGAAAGCATTTTACATATGGAAAATGTTTTCCAAAACACGGGTAAAATGATATGGGTTTAGAGAAAATGTCTTACCGATTTTATTTCTGTAAGACATTTTCCAACTCTCACCAAATTCTTTCCTCCTTCTTCTTTCGTTCTTCATCTTCTCCTCCTTCTTCATCCAGGTAACTTTTCTCCTTCTACTTCTTCCGTTCTTCATCTTTTATTTCTGATTTTCCTTAGTTATGTCTGTCACATATCTTCTCTTTTTAGGGCTGCTATTTCGTTTTGCTCAAATCTATGGCTACTTTCACCTCTTTCTCTCTTCTTCGGTACTCTTTTTTCTGTTTATATTTTGTTAATGTTAAGGACAAGGTGATAACATATTGATTCTGGGTATTTGATTTGGACAGTAATTATGCAACGACTGGAAGGATTGTTGCAATTGTGAGAGCCTCACCACGACTCTCTTCTTCTCCACCTCCATCAATTTTCTAACACCAAATCACTCACACATGTATTTTTCTTTTCTTTTTATTTGGTTGGGAAGTTCTCTTATTTCGGCATTCAATTGATGATTACTATTATTATTTTCATTATCAGTTGGCTGATCAATGGATTGGGGGTAGAGAGAAGGTTTAATTGGGTTCTAATTGTAGTTTTTTTTGGTAGTCTAGCCGGCTAGATATGTGAAGAAGAGCTGTACAGATTATATGTTGAATTTTTATTAGCCTTTCTTGATACCTTTGAATCACTCTTTATAGATATCTACGTCAAGCTAGTTCTACACATGATGAAGAGGTTGCGGTAAAGACAGCTATTGTAACATCCCCAAATTGGGCCTAGTAGGATTGGGCCCAATGGGCCTTGGGCGTAAGAATGTTCAAAATTTTCGAGAATATGAGAATGGCGTTGTTGCAAATTGGATTTATTAGTTAAGTGAATTTGGAAGGTTACAGGGTTTCTATGAAGTCTCGGGTTTAATTGGGCCTTAGGAAAAATTTGGTATTTTAGCACTTTAAGGAGAGATGGTAAGTAGCTTCAAGGCTTATAGAAATAAATGAGTAAATTGTTAGCATAAATGAGCAATTAGTAAAGAGGTTATGGCATCAAGTGAAGGACTTTAAGGGAAAAGGTTCAAATCCAATTGTGTGCAAATTTTGACTATTATTTTTGCATGCTCTCCTTAAGTGTCGGCAAAGAGGTATATATGGCAAGGTGGACTTCTTTATTTTTGGTAAGGTGGCTAAGGAAATAAGAAAAGGTTGAGGTTGGGGAAAGGAATCAAAAGAAAAAGGCAAGTATGGGGGACATGTTGGCACAAAAAGGGGAGAATGTTATGGAAAGTGTGGTTGGCCAAATGTTTGACCAATATTGTAATGCATGTGGATAGTTTTGGGGGTAGATAGGTAGCTGAAATTTTTACTTTGGCATTTGGTAAGGTCTTGGTATTGTTTTGGCCAAAAATCCTATTTGCAACTTTTGTGTCATCTTCTTCCAATTTGCTATTCTCTTTGTCGAAACCTCCTAACACAATTGTGCATCTTTCTTCTCTTTTATTTAGTCAAATATTCATCTTTTGTTCATCTTCTTTTGATAGCCAAATTTCTATCATCTTCTATCTCCCCCATTTTTGTGTGTTGGACATCTCTCCTTGGTTGAATCGGAGTTCTAGTAGGTGGCCTAATACCAAATCCTTGTCTATTCATTCGTAGTCATAAGCCAATTAGTGGGAATCAAGATTATCATCAATTAAGGTAAGGAGTCTTTTCATAGTCCATTCGATATCGCTATTCGGTTATGGTGTTAATTGGATTGAAAGTTTGGCTAATCGATTATGTTGTTAGGCACGAAATCACGCGATACTCTCTACTTGTGGATTTTTTGGAAATAGTGGTAAAGTCAAACACCTATCTCTCGTAATAAGAGACTTGGATTGTTGGCAAGTGATATAGATTGTTAAATCAATCGCAATACTTGGATGAAGTTGTAAATTGGGTTTTGGATTAATTGTTGACCGATTGTATCTTTAGGTGTCGAGGAGAATATAGTGTTACAGATTCCGAATAAGGTGTGTAATCCCGTACTTTCCTAATATATATTTGAAATGGTGTGTGATCTCACACTTCTCTGAAGACTTGCATGAAATATTCTGTGATTTGGTCGATATACCAAAGAAAAATAGGAAACCGGCATCCGTAATCACTCGGGCGTGCGTATGATCGTAGTGGTAATCATATTTGTAATAAAACAGTTCTGATTAGAAACAGTGATGTGTTTTTAAAAAACTAAAAAATGAATGAGATATCAAATTAAACCTTACTGTTTCTATTTTGGTATGGAAGAAACAGAGAAGGAAAAGAAATTTTATAATCTGAGATATCTTAATTTTAGTGAGAATGGTTCTGAATGACTTCGTGGTTCCCTGATCTGTGTTGGAAAAATCATATAAAATTTTACAAAGTGAATTATGGGTTATAATTTATATGTATCGATTTCTTAGTGAGTCTATTTTCAACAAGTGGGAGCAGTATATAAAAACCGTACAGTGAGATATTTGAAATTAAGGAAAGAGAGGTCAGAATCATTGGACAGTGAAATAAGGGAAATATTAAGGAATAAAATGTACTAAATGGTTAAGAAAAAAATTCTAGAAAAAATTTTAGTAAGAATATATATGAGCTTAGTTTCAAGAAAAATTTACGGATTTAGATTTCTTGTTTCCTAACCCAAGTTATAGTCAATTTAGTTAGTATGGCGCAGATTAACAGTTTCAAGTTTTATGTCCCAAATTAATAATTAAGTCTGGGGTTGTAAAATTACGAAAATACCCTTGGAGGGTAAATTACCGAAATTCTCCTGGATTGTGAGATTACCGAATTACCCTTAGTGGGTAAGATTTTTGAATTACAAAATTGCCCTTATGTGCCGAATTATGAAAATACCCTTATGGGTCGAATTACTAAAATGCCCCTAATGGGCCGATTTGATAGATTGCCTTAATGGGCCGATTTTGATAGATTGCTTAATGTGCCAATTTGATATATGGCTAAATGGGCCAATTTGATAAACGGCTAAATGGGCCAAATTTGATATATGGCATAATGGGCCGATTTTGCAAAATGTTAATGGGCCAAATTGTTTGTTATTTATCTCTGATGTTGTCAAATATCGTTGTTATACTGTAAATATCATAATTTGCTATGAATGTTGCATTCACATAATTCTGCATGGTTTTGGGATATTGATGATTGGAGGAAGCTATTTGGTTGCTCGCCACATATTTCTTGACTCTGTCACAATCATGTCAGTGGCTATGCCATGTATATTCTGTTATTCGGTGGCTCATACAAATTCTAATATTATAAATGGCTAAATGCTGCGATTACAAATGGCCTTGCTGCAATTATTATTATAAATGGCAATTTGCTCGAGTTTGGTGTGTTGGCGGGGTGGGTTGTTGATGATCCCCAGGTGTGTTGGTTGGTGCGGTGGTGTGTAGCGGATGGATTGCTAGGCTTGGTTTGGGAATTGCATTTCATATACATGTTATATTTTGATATATTATTGTTATTGTAAATGGGCTTAGGCCTAAATAATTGTTTAATGAGATTTTGGCCCAATGAACAATGGTAAGGGGATTTCACACTGAATTCTTGTAATTCACCCCCCTTTTTCTTTCTTAATCCTTTCAGGTAATGCTTAGTGATATGGACTTGGGCCATGGATGACTCGGTGAGGCCATACTTCAGAAATGGTTTTTATTTAACTTTAGTTTCCTGATTCGTTCACTTTATTATTCTTACTATTTTGGGTTTATTTTGTGTTGTAATAAGGCCTCTGGAATATTTTATTTTGCTTATGTTTTTGTCATACTTAGTATTATGCTTGAATTTTTTTTAAACGGGGATTTTTCTAAAATTCTTAAATAAAAGTTTTCCAAAATAGATTAACAAATGATTTTCATAACAAGCTTTTACAAATGATTTAACTCAGAAATTCTCTTTCAAATTATCAACGACATTTTCAAAAGTCACGGTTAAAGTTCACTACCTCGATTTTCGACTCATCAATCAACCTCTCAAAAATACTTGTATTTTATCTACGTTTCGCAATGTTTTCATAATGCTTCTACAACTCTGTTTCCAAACGTCATATTTTATCTACATTTTTGAAAAATGTTTTCCTAGTTTTACGGTGTTTGTTTGATTGAAAACATTTTACATATGGAAAATGTTTTCCAAAACACGGGTAAAATGATATGGGTTTAGGGAAAATGTCTTACCGATTTTATTTCTGTAAGACATTTACCAACTCTCACCAAATTCTTTCCTCCTTCTTCTTCTTCCGTTCTTCATCTTCTTCTCCTTCTTCATCCAGGTAACTTTTCTCCTTCTACTTCTTCCATTCTTCATCTTTTATTTTCGAGTTTCCTTAGTTATGTCTGTCACATATCTTCTCTTTTCAGGCCTGCTATTTCATTTTGCTCAAATCTATGGCTGCTTTCACCTCTTTCTCTCTTCTTCGACACTCTTTTATTTGTTTATATTTTGTTAATGTTAAGGACAAAGTGATAAAGTATTGATTCTAGGTATTTGATTTGGACAGTAATTATGCAACAACTGGAAGGATTGTTGCAATTATGAGAGCCTCACCACGACTCTCTTCTTACCTCCATCAATTTTCTAACACTAAATCATTCACGCAGGTATTTTTCTTTTCTTTTTATTTGGTTGGGAAGTTCTCTTATTTCGGAATTCAATTGATGATTACTATTATTATTTTCATTGTCAGTTGGTTGATCAATGAAATGGAGGTAGAGAGAAGGTTTACTTGGGTTCTGATTGTAGGTTTTTTGGTAGTCTGGCCAGCCTGTAATATCCCGGATTAGGGCTTATGCACTATTGCTAAATTATATGAAATAGCATGTCTTAGTGTTATGAATGTGTTATGTGAATTTTAGAATCTTGAAACATAATGAAAATGCCTTAGAAAAATATCGAGTTTTAAGTCTAAAAGAGGGAACTGAAGCAAGGTGGCCTTAAGAAAATAAATAAGGGAAATATGACATATAATTGGGCTTGGAAAAGTGGCCCGGAGACGCCACTTAAGGCCTCTAGGAATGACGCCATTACCAAGGGAAAGGGCTTGAGTTCAAGTTGCATGGGAAGCAAATAAAGGAAGTTTTTATTTTCGGCAACAAGGAGCAGTAGTGGACGGCAAAAGGAGTCTGTGGGAGGAGTTTGAGATGAGGTCTAGTTCTCTTAGAAATTTCGACTAAGGTAGGAAAAGGGTAAGGAAGAGTGAATTAAGGGATTTGATTGTGAGAGGAAGAGGTGGCCGGCCAAGGGACTCTAGGTTTAGTAATTTCGGCAAGAGGAGGAAAAGTAAGGCTATTATTCTTTTCTCTTTGAAGCCTCTGCCGAATTCTCTAGCCACTCTTCTCTTTCTCTCTTATTTTGTCAAAAGCCGAAAGCAAGTTCCTCCTAAGCCATTGCCGAATTTCTTACCATCTTTCCTTCCTTCTCTCAAATTCTTTCTTTCAACTCTTCCTCTAGCCGAATCTTCATCATCAACTCTCTTTTTCTTTTCACAACTCACCAAAAGCCGAAGATAAGCCTTTTTCTAGCAATAGCCGATTGTTAATCAAAAGCCACCATAGCTGAATCTCTTTAAGCCTCAAAACTGAATCTACAATGGTGGTTTAGTTTCCCGAAGGTGCACCATAGGCCGCATGTTCCTTAGTGATTTGGTAAGTTTCGAGATTTCTTTCCTTTGTAATTTCTTTCTTTCTTTTCATCAAGATCTAACCCGAATCAATTGTCTAAGCCTATCAACATCTCCTCTTTATTCTCTAGAGGCTGAATCTTATTTTACAATAGCCTGAAATGCTGATTTTGGAAAAGCCAAAGGTGAGTGGTTGATGGTAGGTGGCCAAATGGCCCTTTCCTATTCTTTTCTTTTTGGCCGAATGCCATATGGGCTAAGTTAATTGTGATCTTCGGTTTATTGAATAAATGAAGGACGACCAAATGCAGGTAAAATTGAGGTGACTTTGGCTTTTGGGAAGAAAGCCGGCAGTGGTATACAAAGATTTCAGGATTTCAAAATTACAAGGTAAGCACATAGGTACATTCGGCCAAGGTCTATTAGTGATTTAACATCTAATTTCGTAATTATTCAAAAGCCAAAAACTAACCCTTTAAGTGATCTAATGCTAGCCGATTACAAGGTAGAAGGATTTCAATGTTTCGGGATTTGATTAGTAGTAGAATCGGCACTAAGGTAAGTTTTGAGTTATAATCCTAATGGGACTTGGTTTTATAGCCGAATGGCTTTTTACTAATATGAATGGGATTGGCCGAATATAGGCATTAAAGATCTAAAGTAGTAGATTGGATTTTCAGAATTTGGAGTGAATTGCTAAGTATATCAGGTGTGTACCCCGCACTAAATCTTGATAGATTTACGGCTTTAATTTATTAAATGTGCTAATATAAAAGGTGTAAGATTATGGCTAAGGTACCATGTAATGGTACGAAATACTCAGGTACGTTTTCCTACTCCTACTATGAGTATGATAAGTTTTGCTATGGCATATATATGAAATTATAAGAATGTGAAAAAGGTATATGATATGGTTAATGCATAGTTGTATGACATGGGGCATATGGGTGATATGTAAAGGGGAAGTGAATTGGTGGTTTTATATCCCAATTTAAGAATGTGGTAACTTGTGTCACAATATAAGAATGTGGTGACTTTTGTCACAATATAAGAATTTGGTGACTTATGTCACGAATTTATATATGGTGGTTATGCCACAAATTTTATAAGGGCGATGAGCATGTCGACTGCAGCGACTGCCTTGATGGTGTGTAGCAGATGGAGGGTTGACTTAGTAGTCCCTATGGTGTGATGATTGGTACGGGTGACGTGTAATGGATGGCATTTAGGTTTGGGTTCGGGATTGCATCATTTTATTTAAATGTTATGTGAATAAGTATGATTTGATATGCCACATCTATTGAGACTTAGTGATGATTGTACACATTGAGTCTGTTTGACTCACCCCGTTATGGGAATGTTTTTCAGGTGATGATCAGTGATGGACCAGGTCGGCAGGAGCTTAGTGGTGGCCATGCTCAACAAGGAATTTCATTTTATTTGGACTTTTTATTTAAAGTACTTTGGATTTAATTTGGTTTTTATGTTGATGTAATAAGGCCACTAAGTATGAACTGTTTATGCGTGCTTTTAAAGTATTTTACTATGGCACGATATTTATCAAATGAAAGTTAATTTTTCTTAAAAGTAGATACAAACTATTTTTAACACCAAATCAACACGGGTTTTAAAATTCGAGCCCAACCTAAATCAACTGTTTTCAAAAACACACAAGTTTTTGGCGAAGCCCAAATAGATTTCGAAAGGTTTTTCTTTAGAAGCATGCCAGATCCGGTCAGGGCTTGTGGGCAGGGTTTGGGGTGTTTCAGATTGGTATCAGAGCCCGATTCAAAACTTGGCCTTGAGGGCTTTTTAGGGCCCAAAACGTTTTCTCTCTTTTGAAAATGGACTTTTCTGAGAAATAAACAGTTCTCTGGCATGGCACCTGAGTCTCCGGCCCGAAGTCCACTAGGTAAGTACTTCTAACCTCTTTGTGATTTGTATGTGGGGATATATAGGGACGTAGACTAGTGGAATAGGAATTAAACCCTAGGACTAGTTTACCCCAACAATTACATAAAACTTTAATGCACAATTAAACAAACCTATGTCTAAGTCGCCTAGTTAGGGTGTGGCAACCGTTGTGCGCATGTCTAGGATTGGTTTCAGTGGGAGCTTGGTATTTAAGCAGTCCTAGTGACTCACCTCCTACCCACTCGAACCCTACCTGGTGCGTAGCGATGGTTCACCCTAGCCAAGAGGACTTAGTCACGGGCTAAACTCAATAATTAAAACCCGAAAGGGACTAGCCACATTTTTATGGAAACCCTAGTTTTAAAAGTCAACAAACTACCCTTTTGAATTGTGAAAATTATTTTGGAAAAACTTTCTAAGAATTTTAATTTACAAAATTACCTAAATACCCTTAGTGGTGGAAATTACTAAAATGCCCTTGATTTCCCAAAACTACAATACTACCCCGATTTCAAAAACAACTTCTGATTTTGCAAAAATATCCAAAAACTTTACAAAATATCAAAGACACCCTGATTTGAAAAAAAAAATTTACGAAATTACCCCTGATTTGCAAATGACCAAAATACCCTCAGCAAGGAAAATTATCGAAGTGCCCTCAATTTAGAAATCTTTAACAATACCCTTGTTTTGAAAAGTCACTAGGAACCAAATTTTGTGAAAAATTACCGAAATGACCTTGGCTTGTAAAATTACAAAAATACCCCTAGTGTATAAAATTACCATTTCACCCTTGAAATTTTCCCAGCAAGTATTTTAATCAACAATCTTTATTTTGCAACATTTTCAAATACCCTAATTTGAAAATTACCAAAATAACCCTATAGGATAAAATTATGAAAATACCCTTGGGTAGTGGAAAACAACAAACAACGACAATTACAACATTTCTCTGTAATGAACGCAAGTTCATGTGTGTCACTAAATGAATGATGTGAGACTGTATGTGTATGAATCAAAAGAACAACTTCTTAAAACTATTGAACATAAAACTGCTCGTGATAAATCAGTGGAACAAAAACTAATTCAAAAAATTATTTAATCAGATAAACGCAAGCGGAAGTATGAATTCAAGGGGACGTGGTCGTAACGTGCGTAGCCGTGGAAGAGGCCAATGACCGTGTCTAAACCCATTAGATCGGGTCAAGGATCTAAGAATGAAATGCCACCACCACCCTCACCACCGATATGGAATATCGGGACCGAGAGGGATGACGCTTGATGTCTGGCGATCTGCGCAGGTCTTAGAAAGGGTGGCAGGAGTAGGTGGAGGCATGGGAGCTCGAAAGTCGGTACCTGAACGACTCTGAGCCAACGAAACTGAAGTGTTTCGTGGTATATCAAGTGTAGCACCCAGTACTGCTGAGTATTGGTTGGAAACGACTGAGCGAATTATAGATGAGCTCGACTTAACTGACGAGGAAAATCTGAAAGGATTGGTGTTGCTTCTCTGCGATGAGTCATATCAATGGTGGCTCACGGTGCGGGATGGTGCTATAGCTGAGGAACTCACGTGGGAGTATGCTAAGGCAGCATACCAGAAGAAGTATGTTGGCACTCATTATATTGATACCCAGAGAAAGGCTTTTCTAGGACTGGTTTAAGGAAACAAGTCCGTAGCTGAGTACGAGGCTGAATTTTTAAGGCTGAGCAGTTATGCTCAAGGCATAGTATCAACTGAGCATGAGCAATGCATCCGGTTTGAAGACAGACTAAGAGATGACTTGAGGTTATTGATAGCCCCGGAATAGGAGCGGGAGTTTACTGTGTTGGTGGAAAAGGCTAAAGTGGCCGAAGGTATCAAGGAGTCTGTGAGGTAGAACTCCAATCGAAATAGGCAGAAGAGAGGATTTGGATCATCAAGGTCATCCAGGAATGAGCAAAAAGGCCTAGAGTTGAAAGGCCGCGAGGTCAGCAATCTGCTACTAGAGGGCAGTACCCTACTTGTGATCAATGTGGGAAAAAGCACTTAGGTGAATGTTGGAAGAAGACAGGGGGATGTTTCAAGTGTGGGTCAAAGGACCATATGATTAAGGACTGTCCGATGAGACCAGATGGGAATCGACCGGTAGCTCATAATGTTAATTAGGCTGGTAGAGGGGGACAGCAGCCTCAGCGGGGTCGTCGTCCGAATAACAGAGAAAATGGTACCGAAATAGGACGTGGAACACCGGGCTGAGGTGGTGGTAATACAGAGGCAAGACAGCCAGGCTTGGTGTATGCGATTCACCGTAGGGAGGATGGTGACGTATCGGACGTCATAACCGGTACGTTCTTTATTTTTGGCAAACCCTATGTTGCTTTGATTGATGTGGGCTCGACCCATTCCTATGTTGTATGTAGTGTAGTAGAAACACTAGGCATAGCCTATGAACTTTCTAGTAGGGAAATGACCGTAGTAATCCCACTAGGTCAAACTGTAGTAGTGGATAAGATGTTTCGGAGAATACCTTTAGAGATTCAAGGAGTGGTTTTCCCTGCCGACTTAATGAAGCTACCCTTCGGGGAATTTGATCTTATACTTGGCATGGATTGGCTAGTGGAGCATCGGGGTGTATTGGATTGTGCAGCCAAACGAATGGAGTTAAGGACCCCAGAGGATGAAGTGATAGTTATGATAGGAGAAAGACGGAACTACTTGTCTAACGTAGTTTCAGCTTCAAAGGCTGATAAGATGGTTCGGAAGCGGTGTAAGGCATTTATGGCCTTCATTAGTGCTTTGGATACGAAAGAAGGGGAGTTAGTGAAGTAAGAACTATAAGGGAATATGAGGATGTCTTTTCGGAAGAATTACCCGAAATACCCCGGATAGGGAGGTGGAGTTTGGAATTGACTTACTGTCGGGTACAGCTCTTGTGTCCATTGCCCCATCCAGAATGGCACCAAAGGAGTTGGTTGAGCTTAAGGTCAGATCCAGGAATTGCTTGACCATGGGTTCATACGACCCAGTGTGTCTCCATGGGGAACCAGTCTTATTTGTAAAGAAGAAGGATGGAACTATGCGCATGTGCATAGATTATCGTAAGTTGAACAAGCTGACCATCAAGAACAAGTATCCATTGCCAAGGATAGATGACTTGTTTGATCAGCTTAAAAGAGCCGCGGTATTTTTGAAGATAGATCTCAGCTTAAGGTGAAGGAGGCTGATATCCATAAGACGGCTTTCCGGACAAGGTATGGCCATTTTGAGTTCGTGGTAATGCCATTTGGATTGACGAATGCCCCAGCCGTGTTTATGGACATGATGAACCGGATTTTCCAACCCTATTTGGATAGATTCATCGTTGTGTTCATCGATGACATTCTTGTGTACTCTAAGTCTGAAGAAGAGCATGATGAGCATCTACGGATTGTGTTGCAAGTGTTGAGGGAGAAGAAGCTCTACGCCAAATTCAGCAAATGTGAATTTTGACTTAAGGAGGTGACGTTTTTATGACATGTGGTATCTGCTGAAGGAATAAGGGTGGATCCTCGAAAGATTGAGGCAGTGTTGGATTGGAAACCACCTAAGTCGGTGGCGGAAGTTTAGAGTTTCTTAGGATTAGTAGGCTATTATAGGCGGTTTGTGGAAGGGTTCTCGTCGATAGCCGCGCCTCTGACAAAGTTGTTAAGAGAGGAAGTACCCTTCATTTGGATAGATAAGCAATAGGAGAGCTTTGAGAAGCTTAAGAGGGTCTTGATTAAAGCTCGATTTTGATTCAACCAGAGGCGGGAAAGGGTTTTGTGGTGTACTATGATGCTTCCCATACAGGATTGGGAGGTGTCCTTATGCAAGATGGAAAAGTAGTCGCTTATGCGTCTCGGTAACTAAGGCCACACGAGGTTAATTACCCGATGCACGACTTGGAATTAGCGGTAATGGTCTTTTCCCTTAAGGTGTGGAGACATTATCTTTATGGAAAAAAGTCAGTGATCTACACAGACCACAAAAGTCTCAAGTATCTGCTAACTCAGAAAGAGTTAAATCTGAGACAGAAAAGGTGGGTGGAATTATTGAAGGACTATGATTGTTCGATAGAGTATCACCCGGCAAGGCGAATGTGGTGGCAGATGCCCTAAGTCAGAAGGTGGTGACGGATTTGAGGGCAATGTTCACACATCTAAGCCTCTATGACGATGGAAGTTTGCTAGTAGAGTTGCAAGTTAAGCCAGCGTGGTTGAATGAAGTGAAAGAGGGACAGTTGGTGGATGAGGATCTAAGTGTTAAGTTGCGACAAGTGCAGAATGGAGAGTTAAAGGGTTATGGTGTTAATGACGAAGGAGTATTGTGCTTCAAGGGTAAGGTCTGTATACTGAAGGACAAGGAGCTTAGGCAAAGAATTCTTCGGGAAGCGCATAGTAGCCCTTATGCTATGCATCCCGGAGGTAGTAAAATGTACAGAGACATAAGGGAACAGTTTTGGTGGCCTAGTCTTAAGCGGGAAGTGATGAAATTTGTTGGCAAATGCTTGACGTGTGAGCAAGTTAAGGCTGAACACCAAGTTCCGTCAGGATTGCTTCAGCCAATACAGATTCCCCAATGGAAGTGGGAAAGAATTACCATGGACTTCGTTAGTGGGCTTCCCCTTATGCCTACTAAGAAGGACTCGGTATGGGTGATAGTGGATCGGCTGACAAAGTCTGCGCATTTCTTACCTGTACGAGTTGACTATTCGTTGTAGAAGTTGGCAAGGTTATATGTGGCAGAGATTATAAGGTTACACGGAGTACCGATGTCAATTATCTCAAATAGAGATTCGAGGTTCACGTCTCACTTTTGGAAGGCACTACATCAGGCTTTAGGCACCATATTGGATTTTAGTACGGCTTTCCATCCACAGTCGGATGGCAAGTCTGAATGAGTGATCCAAGTGCTAGAGGATATGCTAAGAGGCTGTGTGATAGACTTCAGAGGAAGTTGGGAAGAATATTTTCCTCTAGCAGAATTTGCTTACAACAACAGCCATCAGGCCAGTATACGGATGGCACCATACGAGGCGTTATATGGACGAAAGTGCTGCACTCCTACGTGTTGGACAGAGTTGGGAGAACGTCAAATTTTGGGTCCAAAGTTAGTAATAGAATCGGAGGAGAAGGTTAGTATAATTTGAGCTCGATTGAAGGAAGCATCTAATAGACAAAAGTCATATGCAGATCTCAAACGGAAGGAGATTGAATTTGATGTGGGAGATCAAGTGTTCCTTAAAGTATCGCCTTGGAAGAAGGTGATGAGATTTGGTCGAAAAGGGAAGCTAAGTCCAAGGTTCATAGGACCCTATCGGGTATTGAAGTGAATCGGACCGGTGGCATACCAGTTAGAGTTGCCTCCAGAATTAAAGCAGATGCACGACGTATTCCATGTTTTCATGCTACGTCGAACCGATCAGATCCATCTCACGTAGTTTCGATTGAGGAGGAGGAGTTAAGGCCAGACCTGTCCTATGAGGAAGAGCCAATTAGATCTTGGAGTGAGATGTAAAAGTATTACGAAGGAAATCGGTCCCTTTGGTCAAGGTATTGTGGCGAAATCATGGATCAAAGGAAGCCTTGTGGGAGTCGGAAGAAGCAATGCGACAACAATACCCCCACCTATTCTAGCCAGGTAATTTCGAGGATGAAATTATTTTAAGGGGGTAGAACTGTAATTCCTGGATTAGGGCTTATGCACTATTGCTAAATTATATGAAATAGCATGTCTTATGTGTTATGAATGTGTTATGTGAATTTTAGAATCTTGAAACATAAGGAAAATGCCTTAGAAAAATATCGAGTTTTAAGTCTAAAAGAGGGAACTGAAGTAAGGTGACCTTAAGAAAATAAATAAGGGAAATATGACATATAATTGGGCTTGGAAAAGTGGCCCGGAGACGCCACTTAAGGCCTCTGGGAATGACGCCATTATCAAGGGAAAGGGCTTGAGTTCGAGTTGCATGGGAAGCAAATAAAGGAAGTTTTTATTTTTGGCAACAAGGAGCAGTAATGGACGGTAAAAGGAGTCTGTGGGAGGAGTTTGAGATGAGGTCTAGTTCTCTTAGAAATTTTGGCTAAGGTAGGAAAAAGGTAAGGAAGAGTGAATTAAGGGATTTGATTGTGAGAGGAAGAGGTGGCCGGCCAAGGGACTCTAGGTTTAGTAATTTCGGCAAGAGGAGGAAAAGTAAGGCTATTATTATTTTCTCTTTGAAGCCTCTGCCGAATTCTCTAGCCACTCTTCTCTTTCTCTCTTATTTTGTCAAAAGTCGAAAGCAAGTTCCTCCAAAGCCATTGCCGAATTTCTTATCATCTTTCCTTCCTTCTCTCAAATTCTTTCTTTCAACTCTTTCTCTAGCCGAATCTTCATCATCAACTCTCTTTTTCTTTTCACAACTCACCAAAAGCCAAAGATAAGCCTTTTTTCTAGCAATAGCCGATTGTTAATCAAAACCACCATAGCTGAATCTCTTTAAGCCTTAAAACTGAATCTACAATGGTGGTTTAGTTTCCCGAAGGTGCACCATAGGCCGCATGTTCCTTAGTGATTCGGTAAGTTTCGGGATTTCTTTTCTTTGCAATTTCTTCCTTTCTTTTCATCAAGATCTAACCCGAATCAATTGTCTAAGCCTATCAACATCTCCTCTTTATTCTCTAGAAGCTGAATCCTATTTTACAATAGCCTGAAGTGCCGATTTTGGAAAAGCTGAAGGTGAGTGGTTGATGGTAGGTGGCCGAATGGCCCTTTCCTATTCTTTTCTTTTTGGCCGAATGCCATATGGGCTAAGTTAATTGTGATCTTTGGTTTATTGAATAAATGAAGGATGATCGAATGCAGGTAAAAATTGAGGTGACTTTGGCTTTTGGGAAGAAAGTCGACAGTGGTATACAAAGATTTAGGGATTTCAAAATTACAAGGTAAGCACATAGGTACATTCGGCCAAGGTCTATTAGTGATTTAAGATCTAATTTCATAATTATTCAAAAGCCGAAAACTAACCCTTTAAGTGATCTAATGCTAGTCGATTACAAGGTAGAAGGATTTTAACATTTCAGGATTTGATTAGTAGTAGAATCGGCACTAAGGTAAGTTTTGAGTTATAATCCTAGTGGGACTTGGTTTTATAGCCGAATGGCTTTTTACTAATATGAATGGGATTGGCCGAATATTGGCATTAAAGATCTAAAGCAGAAGATTGAATTTTCAAAATTTGGAGTGAATTGCTAAGTATATCAGGTGTGTACCCCGCACTAAATCTTGATAGATTTACGGCTTTAATTTATTAAATGTGTTAATATAAAAAGTGTAAGATTATGGCTAAGGTACCATGTAATGGTGCAAAGTACTCAGGTACGTTTTCCTACTCCTACTATGAATATGATAAGTTTTGCTATGGCATATATATGAAATTATAAGAATGTGAAAAGGTATGTGATATGGTTAATGCATAGTTGTATGACATGGGGCATATGGGTGATATGTAAAGGGGAAGTGAATTGGTGGTTTTATACCCCAATTTAAGAATGTGGTGACTTATGTCACAATATAAGAATGTGGTGACTTTTGTCACAATATAAGAATGTGGTGACTTTTGTCACAATATAAGAATGTGGTGACTTATGTCACGAATTTATATATGGTGGCTATGCCACGAATTTTATAAGGCGATGAGCACGTCATTGCGATGATGCCTTGATGGTGTGTAGCGGATGGAGGGTTGACTTAGTAGTCCCCACGATGTGATGGTTGGTACGGGTGACGTGTAGCGGATGGCATTTAGGTTTGGGTTCGGGATTGCATCATTTTATTTAAATGTTATGTGAATAAGTATGATTTGATATGCCATATCTATTGAGACTTAGTGATGATTGTACACATTGAGTCTGTTTGACTCACCCCGTTGTGGGAATGTTTTTCAGGTGATGATCAGTGATGGACCGGGTCGGCAGGAGCTTAGTGGTGGCCATGCTCAACAAGGAATTTCATTTTATTTGGACTTTTTATTTAAAGTACTTTGGATTTAATTTGGGTTTTATGTTGATGCAATAAGGGCACTAAGTATGAACTGTTTATGCATGCTTTTAAATTATTTTACTATGGCACGATATTTATCAAATGAAAGTTAATTTTTCTTAAAAGTAGATAACAACCTGTTTTTAACACCTAATCAACACGGGTTTTAAAATTTGAGCCCAACCTAAATCAACTGTTTTCAAAAACGCACAAGTTTTTGGCGAAGCCCAAATAGTTTTGAAAGGTTTTTCTTTAGAAGCATGCCAGATCCGGTCAGGGCTTGTGGGCCGGGTTTGGGGTGTTTCACAGCCAGATAAGTGAAGAAGAGCTGTACAGATTATATGTTGAATTTTTATTAGCCTTTCTTGATACCTTCGAATCACTCTTTGTAGATATCTATGTCATGCTAGTTCTACTCATGATGAAGAGGCTGCGGTAAAGGCAGCTGCTGTAACATCCCGAAATTGGGCCTAGTAGGATTGGGCCCAATGGGCCTTGGGCATAAGAAGGTTCAAAATTTTGGAGAATATGAGAATGGCATTGTTGCAAATTAGACTTATTAGTTAAGTGAATTTGGAAGGTTACGGGATTTCTAGGAAGTCTCGGGTTTAACTGGGCCTTAGGAAAAATTTGGTATTTTAGCACTTTAAGGAAGGATGGTAAGTAGCTTTAAGACTTATAGAAATAAATGAGTAAATTGTTAGTATAAATGAGCAATTAGTAAAGAGGTTATGGCATCAAGTGAATGACTTAAAGGGAAGAGGTTCAAATCCCATTGTGTGCAAATTTTGACTATTATTTTTGCATGCTCTCCTTAAGTGTCGGCCAAGAGGTATATATAGCAATGTGGACTTCTTTATTTTTGGTAAGGTGGCTAAGGAAATAAGGAAAGGTTGAGGTTGGGGAAAGGAATCAACAGAAAAAGGCAAGTATGGGGGACATGTTGGCACAAAAAGGGTAGAATGTTATGTAAAGTGTGGTTGGCCAAATGTTTGACCACTATTGTAATGCATGTGGACAATTTTGGGGGTAGATAGGTAGCTGAATTTTTTACTTTGGCATTTGGTAAGGTCTTGGTATTGTTTTGGCCAAAAATCCTATTTGCAACTTTTGTGTCATCTTCTTCCAATTTGCTATTCTCTTTGTCGAAACCTCCTAGCACAATTGTGCATATTTCTTCTCTTTTGTTTAGTCAAATATTCATCTTTTGTTCATCTTCTTTTGATAGCCGAATTTTTATCATCTTCTATCTTCCCCATTTTTATGTGTTGGACATCTCTCCTTGGTTGAGTCGGAGTTCTAATGGGTGGCCTAATACCAAATCCTTGTCGATTCATTTGTAGTCATAAGCCAATTGGTGGGAATCGAGATTAACATCGATTAAGGTAAGGAGTCTTTTCATAGTCCATTCGATATCGCTATTCAGTTATGGTGTTAATCGGATTGAAAGTTTGGCTAATCGATTATGTTGTTGGGCACGAAATCACGCGATACTCTCTACTTGTGGATTTTTTGGAAATAGTGGTAAAGTCGAACACCTATCTCTCGTAATAAGAGACTCGGATTGTTGGTAAGTGATATAGATTGTTAAATCAATCACAATACTTGGATGAAGTTGTAAATTGGATTTTGGACTAATTGTTGACTTATTCTATCTTTAGGTGCCACGGAAAATATAGTGTTACAGATTCCAAATAAGGTGTGTAATCCCGTACTTTTCGAATATATATTTCAAATGGTGTGTGATCTCACACTTCTCTAAAGGCTTGCATAAAACATTCTGTGATTGATCGAGATACCGAAGAAAAATAGGAAACGGCATCCGTAATCACTCGGGCATGCGCATGATCGTAGTGGTAATTTTATTTGTAATAAAACAATTCGATTAGAAATAGTGACGTGTTTTTGAAAAATCACAAAAAATAGGAGAAAGGGAATTAGAAAGTGAATGAGAGATCAAATTAAACCTTCCTGTGACTATTTTGATATGGAAGAAACGGAAAAGGAAAAGGAATTTTATAATCTAAAATATCTTGATTTTAGTGAGACTGGTTTTGAATGACTTTGTGGTTCCCTGATCTGTCTTGGAAAAATCATATAAAATTGTACAAAGTGAATTTTGGGTTATAATTTATATGTATGATTTCAGTCTATTTTCAATAGAAATAAGTGGGAGAAGTATATAAAAACCGTATAGTGAGATATTTGAAATTAAGGAAAGAGAGGTCAGAATTGTTGGACAGTGAAACGAGGGAAACATTAAGGAATAAACTGTACTAAATGGTTAAGAAAAAATTTCTGGAAAAACTTTAGTAAGAAGATATATGAGTTTAGTTACAAGGAAAATTTACGGATTTAGATTTTGAGTTTCCTAACCCAAGTTATAGTCAATTTAGTCTGTATGACGCAGATGGACAGTTTCAAGTTTTATGTCCCAAATTAGTAATTAAGTCTGGGGTTGCGAAATTATGAAAATACCCTTGGAGGGTAAATTACTGAAATACCCTTGGGTTGCGAGATTACTGAATTACCCTTAGTGGGTAAGATTTTTGAATTACGAAATTGCCCTTATGTGCTGAATTATGAAAATACCTTTATGGGTCGAATTACAAAAATGCCTTTAATGGGTCGATTTGATAGATTGCCTTAATGGGTCGATTTTGATAGATTACTTAATGGTCCAATTTGATATATGGCTAAATGGGCCAATTTGATATATGGCTAAATGGGCCGAATTTGATATATGACTTAATGGGCCGATTTTGCAAAGTGTTATTGGGCCAAATTGTTTGTAATAAATATCTGTTGTTAATTATCGTTCTTATATTGTAAATATCATAATTTGCTATGAATGTTGCATTCACATAATTCTGCATCGGTTTGGGATATTGATGATTGGAGGAAGCTATTTGGTGGCTCTGCCACATATTTTGCTAACTCTGTCACAATCTGTCTGGTGGCTATGCCATGTATATTTTGTTATTCTGGTGGCTTCGCCACAAATTCTAATATTATAAATGGCTAAATGCCTGCGATTACAAATGGCCACTGGCCTGCGAATTATTATTATAAATGGCAATTTGCCTGCGTTTTGGTGTGTTGGCGGGGTGGGTTTACTGATGATCCCCACAGATGTTTTAGTTGGTATGGGTGGTGTGTAGCGGATGGATTACTTGGCTTGGTTTGGGAATTGCATTTCATATACATGTTATATTTTGATATATTATTTTATTGTAAATGGGCTTAGGCCCAAATAATTGCTTAATGAGATTATGGCCCAGTGAACATCGGTAAGGGGATTTCACACTGAGTTCTTGTAACTCACCCCCCTTTTTCTTTCTTAATCCTTTCAGGTAATGCTCAGTGATGTAGACTTGGGCCATAGATGACTCGGTGAGGCCATACTTCAGAAATGGTTTTTATTGAACTTTAGTTTCCTGATTTCGTTCACTTTATTATTCTTACTATTTTGGGTTTATTTTGTGTTGTAATAAGGCCTCTGGAATATTTTATTTTGCTTATTTTTTTTCATACTTAGTATTATGCTTGAATTGTTTTTAAACGGGGATTTTTCTAAAAATCTTAAATAAAGGTTTTCCAAAATAGATTAACAAATGATTTTCATAACAAACTTTTACAAATGATTTAACTCGAAAATTCTCTTTCAAATTATCGACGACATTTTCAAAAGTCACAGTTAAAGTTCACTACCTCGATTTTCAACTCATTAATCAACCTATCAAAAATACTTGTATTTTATCTACGTTTTCGCAATGTTTCCATAATGCTTCTACAACTCTATTTCCAAACATCATATTTTCGTAAATCGTTTATTTCAATTATGTTTTCGCAACCAAAAAGGATTTAAAAGATCACTAGTTCAAATATCGATTCTTCAATCAGCTTTTCAAAGATTAGTAGTATTTTTATCAAATATTTCTAAGCAAACTTGTTTTCTTCAATTACAACTATTTTAGTACGAATCACAAGATCATTTATACGTTTTCTTCATTGTGACACACCAGATTCAAGCCTAACTTCTAGGCCGGGTTTGGGGTGTTACAACTGCAATCAATGCTAATAGTGGAGCTCCAACCATGTATGTATCATCCTTAACACCCTGCTTTGAATTCACATTCCAGTTCTAGCCTGGAATTTGTTATGTATTATGTTGTTGGGCCTATATCCATTTGGGATTTCATCTCCCTCTTAATACGAGTTTCAGGGAAAAAAATCATACCTTTGGGAATAACTTGAGTTTTAAGCAAGCTATTTGTAATTGTGTATTGCTAAAATTTAGACAGAATTGGTTCTGCTGATAACTTTTCTATGAGATATTGAAGGGTCACATTAATTTTCCTATTTATCATTGTAGTGGTTGTTGATTCTTTTTTCCCTTCCCATTCAGATTTGACAAGATCATAGCTAAAGAAATTCCTTCAACCATCGTGTATGAAAATTGTAACGCCTACTTTTTTCTTTAAATTTGACTTTGGTAATTTTGACATGAAAGAGTGTCTGTTTCAGTGGATATGTGTTCTGGGTGTGTGTGGGAGGTCCCAAGTTCAAGTCTCAACTTGGGAAAATTTTGGTATTTTTATGAATAAAGCCCAAAATCTGGTTAGTAGGCTTATAAGTTAAAGTGTGTAAGTAATTAACAGAATGGGCCTACTGGTCTAGTGGTTAAGTGGAGTGTTGGAGTGTTGGTGGTCATGTGTTCGAATCCCTGTGCGAGCGAGGGAAATTATTTTGCTACTCGTGTTAAGTAAGAGTTTGAGTTTTAGTTAAATGCTGGTGATGGAGTGTTTGAAGGATAGAATGAAGGAGTTGGGAGGGGGAGTTATCAGAATTTGATCAGTGTTTCAATTAGGCAATATTTAGCCCTCTCTCCATCCTCTCTTTTCTTGTCGTTTTCCTCTCTCTATTGGCTACCAAAAATCCACCTTTCTTTTTGTTTGTTTGTTGTTTCGCATTCAATTGGGTTCTGTTCTACTTGTTCAGTAAGTGTTTTTCTTTAAGTTTTAGCGTTATTTTGATTAAGCGATTAACGTAGGAATCATTTTACTCACGTTAGGTGCTACTCGAAGGCTGTAATCGGGTCCTTGTGTTGCAAGCAAACACTACTTCTTACTCGAAGGTAATTTTGGTCGCTTATTGGATGAGCATTCTATTTTGGGCTTATGAGCATTCTATTTTGGGCTTAGTCTGATTTAGTTGTTTAAGAGATTAATGAGTAAAACGTTGTTCAATTATAAGTGTTGGTGACCTCAGGATTGCGTAAAGAGCAAAAACGAATCAGGTGGGTACTCGAAAACACAAAACGAGGTTTCGACGAAAGCTGAAAACCTTACTGTCGATGCCACATGGGCGTGTGGTCACCCGTGTGGTAGGCCGTGTGCAAGACTTTTAGTCACCACACGGTCGTGTAATCGATGAGCCAGGCCATGCACGAGTGACACAGCCGTGTGATGGCTGAACAAGGCCATGTGCGACAAACGGGCTCGAACAATTGGGCCGTGTAGGCCATACGAGCGTGTGGGCCCATACAAATGAACCACACAGGCGTGTGGGATTCTGGGCCAGGCCGTGTGATCCACATGACCAAGGCTAATTTGGGCCAGCCCATTTTTTTGAAAACTCTGTAAGGTTACACGGGTCACCCAAGTCGACTATGGACCTACCGTAGGGCCGGTAAGTAATACTTAGGCCCTAAATTAATGATCTATCTGTCTAATTTATGTACTAAGTATGTATACTTGTAACAGTCCAATTTAGACCCTAATCAGAATAGTAGTTTTGAGACCACGAATCAGAGTCAGAATGAAACACCCCAAACCAGGCCCAAAAGCCTAACCGGATTTGGTATGTTCCTCGAGTAAAACTTTAGTGGAATTCCATTGTAAAGAAATTTTGTCTTTTAAAACATTATTTTTGAGGAATTAATAAAATCAAAAGGAAACCAAACTTAAGAAAATTTCCTTGAAAACATTTATATATTTGAGACAAAAACCTTTTAAATAATTATCGAAAACCAATTTAGTTATTTAATAGATATTTGTTCATGTCAAAATAAAAGTAAATTCAAACACGAAATGAAAAATAATTTATAGTGGCCTTATTACATTAATTGGCAAATCCATAATAAAGTCTAAGTAATAAAATTTAACTTAAAGAGTTTAAGTTGGAAAATCTCCACAATACTTGATACTGAGCATCGCCACCTCGAAATCCTTCCTTGCTTAGATCCATCGCTTTGACCACTGAGTTATCTGAAAAGTTATCCCATAAAATGGGTGAGTCATAAACTCAATGTATAACACATACACTAAAAAGTCCATTTTATCATATGCTTTAAAGCCCGTAATTTCACATATGGCCATAGGCCCATTTAATCAAATATTTAGCCCAAAAGCCCATTTAACTCATATTTAGCCCAAAGGCCCATTTCATAACAGATCAATTAATAATCATACAATATTACATAGTTATGTATATGAAATGAAATGCAAGCCCTACCAACCTAATTATCCATCCGCTACACACCCCGTACCAACCAACACACCGTGGGATTACTAAATCGACCTCCATCCGCTACACACCATATCAACATGCACATTTTGGCAAAGCCACCAAAGCAGATGTGACCAAGTCACCGACCAAGTCCAAATTTCAAATCGTGACCAAGTCACCGGAGCCAAATATGCACCTAGTAACATGTGAGAATAATACCCTCTTGCTCGTCCACACCTAATTGATTAATACACTCGGTTAGTATAAACTATTGTTAACAAAACTATACTTATAAACGATGGATCTAAATCCTTACCCCTGATTCACGAATGACGATTATTTGTGGTTTTTCTCCACTAGATGGATCAAAACCACCGATATTCCACCAACGTAAAGTGGTTGGTTATACGACTACTTGAATAACCGATCCTCGTTAGCGAGAGGGTCCACAACCCGATGGAAAATCTCTAACCCCGATATCGCTTCTTCGTTTGTAGTTGAATACCTCCTTTCTTCCAAACACTTCGCATGACCCTTTTCTTACCTATCTTGTTGATCTTAGATCGCCTCAAAATAACATAGATTAGTGATCCATATAAAGAAATTGATATTATCTAAAATAGTAATCTTACCTTGATGATTGAATGGTCACTTAAAGGTTGTCTTCAACAAGGATCATTGAAAAATCTTTTCAAAAGATTCGACCTAGGAGGAAATAAAAGATTATAATTCTAAATTTACTAAAGTGAAAGGAAATGATAAAATAATTGATAGAATTCTTATTTGAGTCCTTCAAGATTCGGCTTTAACAAAAACAAGAGAAATGGTGGTTTCGGTTTGAGGAAAAGAAGAAAGAGAAAAGAAGAGAAGGAAAGAAAGAAGGAAGAAAAGAAAGAGGAGAAGAAGATGATTATGGTGATTTCTCAAAAGAAAAGAGATGATTAGGAACTTTTGCACATTCGGCCAAGGAGGAGATTCTTGATCCTATGTGGTTTTGACAATGAGAGGAAAAGAAGAGAAATAAAGTGAAAAGAAAAGAAAAGAGAATATGATCAAAGAGAAGGAGATTAGTTTTGAGACTTAGGTGCATTCATTAAAGAAGAGAAATGAAGAATTTGGTTCTTTGAATTTTGTAGTTTTGGTTTCAAAAAGAGAGAGGGAAGAACGAAAATTGTATTTGGTTCAAATACAATCGAGGACTAAATCAAAAGTAAAAGTGTACCAAAGTGTCTAAGGTACATTCGGCCAAAGTAGAAGTTTTTGGAGAAAAATTGGTCAAAAGAAAACTAAAACAAAGAGAAGATTTTTACCTAAACTCAATGTCAATTTCGGCTAGGAGAGAACTTTTGGTGAAAATGAGAAAAGATGGACAAAAGGTTGTGTAAGACTTTTGGCTAACTCCCCCCTAATGGCAAAGCACAAATTCGGCCAAATCAAGGCCAACATATCCCCCTTTTTCCTCCTTGTTTCTTGCCCATCATATCCAAAATTTGCTATTAAGCCACTCCCTTTAGCCTTCATGTTGTCTAGGTTCATGGTCAAATGACCATTTAGCCAAATATCATGCCTTTGTCCCCTCATCTTATCATGAACTTAAGATTCCATGCCTTAAGTTCTTTGCTTCCTTTTCACATGGTCAACTAGCTAAAAATATGAAAGCTCATCCACTCTAGAACTTTCTTGGCCGACACTTAAGGAAGAAAACAAAATTTAAAATCCTCCCCTAATGCTAGCTAGGATATTCGAACCTTACACCTCAAGCACACATCCATGCATCTTAACCACTTTGCCAATTACTTAATTCATGCTTGAAATTCCTTGTCATTAATTCTTAAGGCCTAATTTACTTAAATAAAAAAAATTTAGTGGTTATTTGTATAAATGGCCAAAATGCCATTCTTTGAATTTGCTTGTTAAAATAGAAGTCTTTATGTTGCAATTAGCCATTAATTTGATAAGTGGACGATAAGAGGTTTATATCATAATGTTTTGATATAAATTTATTAAGGTTACTTTAATAAACTAATATTATAAATCATTATAATATAACATATATCATAATAAAAAAATAAAGCCATGCATTCATTCTTTGAAATGGTCGAATGTTGTAAGAAAGAAAAGAAACAAAAGGTTTAAGGGTTCGACATTTTAGAAGCTTGATTAAGGTATGTTTATGTTTCAGATTTTTGATAATTTTTATGTTTTTAATATCGTTGCTTCGAATACTGTAATAACCGAGAATTAGGGCTTGTGCATTATTGCTTAATTGTATGAAGTAGCATGCCTATGTGTGTTTGAATGTGTTGTATGAATTTTTGAGAACTTCAGAGTATAGGTAAATGCCTTAGAAAATATCAGATTTTAAGTGTTAAAGCTTGATAGGCTAGAGGAAAATTGGACAAACAAATGGGCTTGTTAAAGTGGCAAGGAGGTGCCACTTAAAGCCCTAGAAAGTGACATACAAGCAGTTCAAAGGGGCCTAGGTTCGAGTAGCAAGGAGAGCACTTTTGGAGTTTTATTTTGCAGCAAGGAGGAGAGGTAGTGGACGGCATGTGGACTCTAGAAGGAGGAGGTATAGATGGGGTTGGAGAGTTGAGGATTCGGCTGAGGAGGAGGGGATCAAGGGATAAGGGAGAGAGGGGAGCAAGTGGCCGAATATAGGACTCTAGGGGTGGTATTTTCGGTTTTGAAAGTATAGTATAGTGTGTGCCAAAATTTGTTCCACTCTCTCATAAACTTTCAACCCTTTTTCTTTCATAATCAAACCTCACCAAAATTCACTCTTTTCCTTTCATTTAGACCTTGGCGAATCATCCCAAGACCACTAGGGTCAATTGCTTTCTCTCATTTGTTTAAGGTAAACTGAATCTACCATCTTTCCTTCTCATCTTTTCTCTCTATTCTACTTAGGCCGAATTTCTTACTCCCAAAAGTTCTTTATTGCTGAAACTCTCTGAACTACATCCCTTTTCTTCCATTTGTTAAAGCCGAATATCCCTCTCTCAAAGTTCCATCATTGCCGATTCTCCCTAAAGCCTCATACTTCTCCTTTTCTTTCCCTTGTTGAAGCCGAATCCTTTATTTTGGTGGCCATAACCGATTGCTCCTCTACCTTGTTGAAGTCGATTTGATCACTCTATTTGGTAAGGATTTCTCTTGATTGATCTGTTGTTCTTTTCTTTCTCTATCTATCAAAAATCAAGGTTTTAATCCCATTAATGTTCTTTGGCCGAAACTATGAAGGATCTTTCGGGATTTCTATTGTAGCCGACTTCTAGGGGAGACCATTTGGGATTTTAAGATATAAGGTAAGCGAATGTAATCTTAGGCTAAAGGCCATTTATGGTGTTCATTAAGTGTTAAAAATGAATCTAATATAAGGCTTGTAGGTATTTCGACATCTTCATAGCCAAGTGACTATTTTCGGGATTTAGATCCACAAGGTAAGGGAGTATGAACATTCGGCCAAGGCCATATTTAGTGATTGATGTTGGCCGAATTCTGACTTTGATTTTTGGGGAAGTGTACACTCTATTTCGGTTGACTTTCGGGATTCAGTGAAAGCGTTAGAACCAGGTGTGTAGCCTTACACCAAATCCTAATAGACTTATGGTATTAATGTAATATGTGTGTTAATAAGAATTTGAAAGATGTGGCTAAAGGTACCATTCAATGGTACGACATATTCAGGTACGATATTCTCTAAAGATCTGTTAGTAGTATTATAAACTATGAATGTGACATATATGAGAATTGGTTACGATTATGAATAAGGCATATGGCATGATATTTGTATAATTTGTATGACTCATGGGGCATATGGGTGATTATGAAAAGGGGAAGTGATCTGGTGCTTTTTACCACAATATCTGGTGACTCATGTCACATAATTTGAATGTGGTGACTTATGTCACAAAATGTTATCTGGTGGCTATGCCACAATATATAAGGGCGATGTGCAAGTCGTCTGTAGCGACTGCCTTTGATGGTGTGTAGCGGGTGGAGGGTCAATTTAGAAATCCCCACAGTGTGATGGCACGTACGGGTGATGTGTAGAGGATGGTTATTTAGGTTTGGGTTCGAGATTGCATCATTGTTTATATATGTTTTGTATGTATGATTTGACATGCCTAAATCGATTGAAAATTTGTGTTGGTTGTTGCACATTGAGTCTGTTGACTCACCCCGTTGTGGGATATCTTTTCAGGTGACACTCAGTAATGGACCGGGTCGACAGGAGCTTAATGGTGGCCATGCTTAGCTCAGAGTTATTTTATTTTCGTTGGGTTTTATTATTTAAGTATTTTGGATTTATTTCGGTGTTGCTTGATGTAATATGGCCATCATTATTAATTGTTTTAAGTATACGTTTAATTTGATTTATCATGACACGATAATTATTAAATCGAGGTTATATAACTTTTCTTAAAAATAAATTCTAAATGTTTTTGACACCTAAACACAATCAATTTTAATTTAATGTTAACCTCTAAAAACCCGACTATACTTTTAACTTATTGATTACAAAAACAACACCGTTTTCAATTTGTACTCAACACAAATCAAATTATCTTCCAAACCACCCAAATTTTTCCAAAGTAACGAATAAGTTTTGAATTGTTTTACTCAAGAAGCATGCCAGATCCGATCGGGGCTTGTGAAATTTGGGTTTGGGGTGTTTGATTTGGTATCGAGCAGGTTCAAAACTTGGCCTTGAGGGCTTTTTCGGCCCAAAACGTTTTCTTTCTTTTGAAATTGAATTTTACTAAGAAATGAGTAGGTTTCCTGTCATGGTACTTGAGTCTCCGGCCCGAAGTCCACCAAGTAAGTACTCCTAACTCTTTTGTGATTTGTATGTGGGAAATTATAGGGACATAGATTGGTAGATTAGGAATTATTAAGCCCTAGGATTAGTCTACTTCAACACCAAAATACATAAAACTTAAAGTCTAACCAAACAAACTCAAGGTCTCGAGTCACCGAGTTAAAGGTGTGGCAACTGTTGTCGCATGTCTAGGATTTGATTCAAGGGAGCTTGGCATTTAAGCGATCCTAGTGACTCACCTCCTCTCCTTCGAATCCTTCACAGTGCGTGGTAGTGACGGTTCACCTTAGCCAAGAGGACTCAAACACAAGCTAAACCTAATAATTAAAACCCGAAAGGGACCCGTCACCTTGTTTTGTGAAATTCTAAAGTCAAACCATGATTATAAAAGTCCAAAGTACCCTTAATTTAAAAATGACCAAAATACCCCTAATTTGTAAATTAACCAAATTACCCCTAACCTGTGCAAATTACTAGAATACCCTCAGTATGGAAAGTTACCGAAATACCCTCAAATTAAAAAATTTTCAAAATACCTTTATTTTGTTAAATCACCTGGAACCATATTTTGCAAAAATTATCGAAATGCCCCTGGTTTGAAAAATTACAAAAAATACCCTCAGTTTATAAAATTACCATTTTACCATTGAAATTTTCTTACCAAGTATTTCAATTTTGAAAAAAATATATACAAAAAATCTCTACCTTGTGAAATTTTCAAATACCCTAATTTGGAAAATTACCAAAATACCCTATAGGATAAAATTACGGAAATACCCCTGGGTAGTGGAAAACAACAAACAATGACAACTACAACACTTTTCTGTAATGAACGCAAGTTCATGAATGTGATGATTGAATGAATGAAATTGAGACTATATGTGTATGAAATTGAAAGAATTACTCCTTAGAACTATTGAACGTAAGACTGTTCACGATAAATCAGTGAAACAAAAGCTAATCCATAAAATTCTTTAATCAGATAAATGCGATTCAGAAGCATGAATTCTAGGGGACGTGGTCGTAACGTACGAGGCCGTGGTAGAGGCCGAATGACCATGTCGGAACCCGTTAGGTCTGGACAAGGGTCCGAGAATGAAATGCTACCACCACCAGCTGCTGATGTGGAATATCAGGATCAGACGGGGGATGATGCGGTATCACAGGCAATGCTGCGAGTTCTGGAAAGGATGGCTGGAGCAGGTGGAGGCATGGGAGCTCAAAAGTCGGTACCTGAGCGACTCCGAGCTAATGGAGCTGAGTTTTTTCGTGGTGTATCTAGTGTGGCACCCAATACGGCTGAGTATTGGTTAGAGGTAACAGAGCGGATTATGGACGATTTGGACCTGACTGCCGAGGAGAAACTAAAAGGGGTAGTGTCGCTACTCCGTGATGAGTCACATCAATGGTGGCTCACAGTTCGGGATGGTGCTACCGCTGATGATCTTACTTGGGAATATTTTAAGGTGGCATATCAGAAGAGGTACATTGGAACTAATTATGTTGATGCGCAGAGGAAGGTATTTTTGAGGCTGGTTTAGGAAAAAAGTCCGTAGCAAAATACGAGGCAGAATTTTTAAGGTTGAGCCAATATGCTCGAGGAATTATGTCAACGGAGCATGAACGGTGTGTCCGATTTAAGGACGGACTAAGGGATGACCTAAGATTGTTGATTGCTCCACAGCAAGAGTGAGAGTTTACCGTGTTGGTGGAGAAGGTAGTCAAAGGGATTAAGGACTCGGTGAGACAGAATACGGATCGAAATAAGCAAAAGAGAGGCTTTGAATCATCAGGGTCATCAGGGAATGTGCAAAAGAGGCCTAGAGTGGATGGGCATGAGGTCGTGAGCTACTACGAGAGGGCAAGACTGCAGTACTGCGGCCAGTGTGGAAAGATGCATCTAAGAGAGTGTTGGAAGAAGACAGGGGGATGCTTAAAGTGTGGGTCCAAGGACCACATGATTAAGGACTATCCTATGAGAACGGAAGGGGGCCGACCAGTAAGTCAGGGTCCTAATCAGGCTGGAAGAGGAGGACAACAGCCACCGCAGGGTCGTGGGTCGGTTGGCAGAGGTAATGGTTCTGGTAGAGGACGGGGAACACCGGGTCAAGGTGTAGGTAACACGAAGGCGAGACAGCTGGGTCTGGTGTATGCTGTTCACCGGAGGGAGGATAGAGACACACCGGACGTCATAACCGGTATGTTCCTTATAGCTGACAAGCCTTACTTTGCTTTAATTGATGTTGGCTCTACCCACTCTTATGTTGCATGTAGAGTAGTTGAAACACTAGGCATAGCCTCTGAACTGTCTAATAGGAAGATGACTGTAGTGAACCCTTTAGGTCAAACTGTAGTGGTGAATAAGATATTTTGGAGTGTACCTTTAGAGCTTCAGAAGTGGTATTTCCTGCTGACTTGATGGAACTACCCTTCAGAGAATTTGATCTCATCCTTGGCATAGACTTGCTAGTGGAACATCGGGCTGTATTGGATTGCGCAGCTAAGCGAATGGAGTTAAGGACACCAGAGGATAAGTTGGTAGTTATGATAGGAGAAAGAAGAAACTACTTGTCTAACGTAGTCTATGCTTTAAAGGCTAATAAGATGGTTCGAAAAGGGTGCAAGGCATTTTTGATATTTGTTAGTGCGTTGGATGCAAAGGAAGGGGGAGTTAGTGGAGTTAGAATAGTAAGAGAATTTGTGGATGTTTTTTTGGAGGAGTTACCTGGAATACCCCCGAATAGGGAAGTGGAGTTTGAAATTGACTTATCTATTGGGGACGACTCGTGTCAATTGCCCTGCAGAATGGCACCAAAGGAGTTGGTTGAGCTTAAGGCTCAGATCCAAGAGTTGCTTGATCGTGGATTTATTCGACCCAGTTTGTCTCCATGGGGAGCACCGATCTTATTTGTGAATAAGAAGGACGAAACTATGCGCATGTGCATAGATTATCGTCAGTTGAATAAGCTGACCATCAAGAACAAGTACCCTTTTCCAAGAATAGATAACTTGTTCGATCAGCTTAAGGGGGCCGCGGTATTCTCAAAGATAGATCTAAGGTCTGGATATCATCAGCTCAAGGTGAAGGAGGCTGATATCCATAAGACAGCTTTTCGGACAAGGTACGGGCATTATGAGTTCTTGGTAATGCCATTCGAATTGACAAATGCCCCAGTCGCGTTCATGGACATGATGAACTGGGTTTTCCAACCCTATCTGGACCGGTTCATTGTTGTGTTCATAGACGATATTTGGTGTACTCTAAGTCTGAGGAAGAACATGACGAGCACCTCCGAGTCGTGTTGCAAGTGTTAAGGGAGAAAAAGCTATATGCCAAGTTCAGCAAGTGCAAATTTTGGCTGAAGGAAGTTACGTTTTTAGGACATGTGGTGTCTGCTGAAGGAATAAGGGTGGATCCTCGGAAGATTGAGGCAGTATTGGATTGGAAACCACCTAAGTCTGTGGCGAAAGTTCGTAGCTTCTTGGGGTTGGCAGGCTATTATAGAAGGTTTGTAGAAGGGTTCTCATCGATCGCAGCACCTTTGACGAAGTTGTTGAGAAAGGAAGTACGTTTCGTATGGTCAGATAAGCAACAGGAGAGCTTTGAGAAGCTTAAGAGGGTCTTGACTGAAGCTCCGGTTTTAATTCAGCCTGAGGCAGGGAAGGATTTTGTGGTGTATTGTGATGCTTCCCATACAAGATTGGGAGGTGTCCTGATGCAAGACGGGAAGGTAGTTGCTTATGCGTCGCGACAATTAAGGCCACATGAAGTTAATTACCTGACATACGATTTGGAATTGGCGGCAGTGGTCTTTGCTCTTAAGGTGTGGAGGCACTACTTATATGGAGAAAGGTCAGTAATCTACACGGACCATAAGAGCCTAAAGTATTTGCTGACTCAGAAAGAGCTGAACCTGAGACAGCGAAGATGGGTGGAGTTATTGAAGGATTATGATTGTTCTATAGAGTATCACCCGGGCAAGGTGAATGTGGTGGCAGATGCCCTAAGTCAGAAAGTAGTGTCGGAGTTAAGGGCGATGTTTGCACATCTTAGCTTGTATGATGACGGAAGTTTATTGGCAAATTTGCAAGTTAAGCCGACATGGCTGAATGAGGTGAAAAAGGGACAGTTGGCAGATGATGATTTCAGTACTAAGCTATAGCAAGTGCAGAGTGGGGAGTTGGAAGATTATGGTATTAATGGCAATGGAGTATTGTGTTTCAAGGGTAAGGTTTGTATGCCGAAGAATGAGGAGTTAAGGCAGAGAATTCTTTGGAAATCACATAATAGCCCTTATGCTATGCATCCTGGAGGTAGTAAGTTGTACAAGGATTTGCGGGAACAATTCTGGTGGCCTGGCCTTAAGCGAAAAGTTACAGAATTTGTAGGGAAGTGTTTAACGTGTCAGCAAGTTAAGGCTGAACACCAAGTTTCGTCAGGATTACTTCAGCCGATAAAGATTCTGCAGTGGAAGTGGGAGAGAATCACTATGGACTTCGTTAGTGGGCTTCCCCTTACGCCTATAAGAAGGACTCGGTAAGGGTGATCGTGGATCGGTTGACAAAATTCGCGCATTTCATTCCGGGCGGGTTGACTATTCTCTCCAGAAATTGGCAAAGTTGTATGTAGCTAAGATCATAAGGTTGCATGGAGTGCCAGTGTCGATTATCTCGGATAGGGATCCGAGGTTTACGTCTTAGTTTTAGAAGGCATTACATCAAGCTTTGGGTACCAGGTTGGATTTCAGTACGGCATTCCATCCGCAGTCAGACGGACAATCTGAGCGGGTGATCCAAGTGTTAGAGGATATGTTGAGGGGCTGTGTGATAGACTTCAGAGGAAGTTGGGAAGAATATTTGCCTTTAGCAAAATTTGCGTACAACAACAGCTATCAGGCAAGTATTCGGATGGTACCGTACGAAGCACTGTATGGACAAAAGTGTCGCACTTCCACATATTGGATGAAATTGGGAAAACGTCAGATTTTGGGTTCAAAAATTGTAGCAGAATCGAAGGAAAAGTTTAAGGTGATTCGGACACGGTTGAAGGAGGCTTCTGACAGGCAAAAGTCATACGCAGATCTTAAGCGGAAGGAGATTGAGTTTGCTGTGGGAGATTATGTGTTTCTTAAAGTTTTGCCTTGGAAAAAGGTGATGAGATTTGGTCGCAAAGGAAGTTAAGTCCCAGGTTTATAGGACCTTATCGGGTATTGAAGCGAGTGGGACCAGTGGCATACCAGATAAAGTTACCTTCGGAATTGTAGCAGATGCACGATGTATTCTATGTTTCGATGTTACGTCGTTATCGATCGGATCCCTCTCATGTAGTTTCGGTTGAAGAGGGGAGCTAAGGCCAGATTTGTCCTATGAGGAAGAGCCAATTTAGATTCTGGAACGAGATGTGAAGGTGCTTCGGAGGAAATCGGTCCCTCTGCTCAAAGTGTTATGGCGTAATCATGGATCGGAGGAAGCTTCTTGGGAGCCGGAAGAAGCAATGCGATAGCAATACCCCCACCTATTCCAGTCAAGTAATTTTGAGGTCAAAATTATTTTAATGGGGTAGAACTGTAATATCTGGGAATTAGGGCTTGTGCATTATTGCTTAATTGTATGAAGTAGCATGCCTATGTGTGTTTGAATGTGTTGTATGAATTTTTGAGAACTTCAGAGTATAGGTAAATGCCTTAGAAAATATCATATTTTAAGTGTTAAAGGGGAGCTAAGCTTGATAGGCCTTAAGAGGAATTGTAGGGAAAATTGGACAAACAAATGGGCTTGTTAAAGTGGCAAGGAGGCACCACTTAAAGCCCTAAGAAGTGACGCCACAAGCAGTTCAAAGGGGGCCTAGGTTCGAGTAGCAAGGAGAGCACTTTTGGAGTTTTATTTTGCAGCAAGGAGGGGAGGTAGTGGACGGCATGTGGACTCTAGAAGGAGGAAGGAGGGGATCAAGGGATAAGGGAGAGAGGGGAGCAAGTGGCCGAATATAGGACTCTAGGGGTGGCATTTTCGGTTTTGAAAGTATAATATAGTGTGTGCCGAAATTTGTTCCACTCTCTCATAAACTTTCAACCCTTTTTCTTTCATAATCAAACCTCACCAAAATTCACTCTTTTCCTTTCATTTAGACCTTGGCTGAATCATCCCAAGACCACTAGGGTCAATTGCTTTCTCTCATTTGTTTAAGGTAAACCGAATCTCCCATCTTTCCTTCTCATCTTTTCTCTCTATTCTACTTAGGCCAAATTTTTTACTCCCAAAAGTTCTTTATTGCCGAAACTCTCTGAACTACATCCCTTTTCTTCCATTTGTTAAAGCCGAATATCCCTCTCTCAAAGTTCCATCATTGCCGATTCTCCCTAAAGCCTCATACTTCTTATTTTCTTTCCCTTGTTAAAGCCGAATCCTTAATTTTGGTGGCCATAACCGATTGCTCCTCTACCCTGTTGAAGCCGATTTGATCACTCCATTTGGTAAGGATCTCTCTTGATTGATCTGTTGTTCTTTTCTTTCTCTATCTATCGAAAATCAAGGTTTTAATCCCATTAATGTTCTTTGGCCGAAACTATGAAGGATCTTTTGGGATTTCTATTGTAGCCGACTTTTAGGGGAGACCATTCGGGATTTTAAGATCTAAGGTAAGCGAATGTAATCTTAGGCCGAAGGCCATTTATTGTGTTCATTAAGTGTTAAAAATGAATCTAATATAAGGCTTGTAGGTATTTCGACATCTTCATAGCCAAGTGACTATTTTCGGGATTTAGATCCACAAGGTAAGGGAGTATGAACATTCGGCCAAGGCCATATTTAGTGATTAATATTGGCTGAATTCTGACTTTGATTTTTAGGGAAGTGTACACCCTATTTCGGTTGACTTTCGGGATTCAGTGAAAGCGTTAAAACCAGGTGTGTAGCCTTACACCAATTTCTAATAGATTTACGGTATTAATTTAATATGTATGTTAATAAGAATTTGAAAGATGTGGCTAAAGGTACCATTCAATGGTCCGACATATTCAGGTACGTTATTCTCTAAAGATCTGTTAGTAGTATTATAAACTATGAATGTGACATATATGAGAATTGGTTACGATTATGAATAAGGCATATGGCATGATATTTGCATAATTTGTATGACTCATGGGGCATATGGGTGATTATGAAAAGGGGAAGTGATCTAGTGGTTTTTACCACAATATCTGGTGACTCATGTCACATAATTTGAATGTGGTGACTTATGTCACAAAATGTTATCTGGTGGCTATGCCACAATATATAAGGGCGATGTGCAAGTCGTCTGTAACGACTGCCTTCGATGGTGTGTAGCGGATGGAGGGTCGATTTAGAAATCCCCACGGTGTGATGGCAAGTACGGGTGATGTGTAGAGGATGGTTATTTAGGTTTGGGTTCGGGATTGCATCATTATTTATATATGTTTTGTATGTATGATTTGACATGCCTAAATCGATTGAGAATTTGTTTTGGTTGTTGCACATTGAGTCTGTTGACTCACCTCGTTGTGGGATATCTTTTCAGGTGACACTCAGTAATGGACCGGGTCAGCAGGAGCTTAATGGTGGCCATGCTCAGCTCAGAGTTATTTTATTTTCGTTGGGTTTTATTATTTAAGTATTTTGGATTTATTTCAGGTTTTACTTGATGTAATATTGCCATTATTATTAACTGCTTTAAGTATGCGTTTAATTTGGTTTATCATGACACGATAATTATTAAGTCGAGGTTATATAACTTTTCTTAAAAATAAATTCTAAATGTTTTTGACACCTAAACACAATCGATTTTGTAACACCCCAAACCCGGACAAGACACCACGTCCGAATCTGGTATGTTACGGGGGAAACATGTTTGTGAGAGGTTACAAATTTTCGCTAAAAGCCGAGTGAAACACAGTGTATTTTGAAGACAATTTGAGTAGACTTGTTTGAAATCGATGAAGTATGTGAAACCCGAGATTTTTGAAATCTTAACTGATCAGGTGGCTAAACGAGTTTAAACCATTTAAACCTTAATAGTTTCTTAGTGTTACTTAAAACCTTATTAGACTTAGGAGTAATACAAGTTTGATTCAAAATCACTTGAATTTGCTTACTATAAAGACGTAGTGTGATACAGATGGTATGGTTTTAAAACATATTATGTTATCATTTTGAAATCATTATCTTTCCAAGTTTTAGTAAAATTCATACCAACTTGTTTTGTTAAGGCATATTAAAAATCTAATTAAAACATAAACATCACCAAAACATAAATTAAAGGCCTTTTACAAATCCAATATAAAACCCAAATAAAGTAAATAAACTAAAGTACCCAAATTCAATAGTCCTTTATTAAAGCATGGCATGTGCACCCGAGTCCATCCGGCCCATGTAAATCTCACGAAGTCACCTGAAATGTCAAAGGAGAGGATGAGTCGAGTGACTCGGTGTGTAAATCCCGCCCTAGAAGAACAACATGCTAACACACATCATACAAAGCAACATAATTAATGCAACCCGATCCTAACCATCCATATCGCTTTTCTACCCGTGTGGTACCAAACCACTTTGGTGGTGCCAAACCACGGTGACATATAGTCACAATGTGTTACCAAAACACCGTGTCCCAAAGACACAATATCCATCAATGTGGTACTAAACCTTTGGTGTCCCAAAGACACAATTGTGCTACTAAAGCTTGGTGACCAAGTCACAAATCCGATGATGGGGCCAACCCATCGTGTGATACCAAATCACTAGCAGACGATCCCATATCTCATGTGGGGCCAACCCACGTGGTTAAACCACAGGACAAGTCGCAATGAGGTGCCAAACCTCCGTGACCCAAAGTCACAAAGTGTGCTACTAAAGCACCGGTGCTCACAAGACAAAATATCACCGCTCCCTCCACTCAGTATCACCCATCAACATACCACACTCATGTAATCATGCATATCATATAATCATACATATCATGCTATTATGTCTAACCTCATATCCCATGTCATATATAGCCACGACCATGGTATCACATAAATCATCAAGTAAACTCATAATAATACCGACTTACCCGAGTCCGTAATCATACCCATTAGGGTATCATATCAATCATCAACGTTTCATTAATCATCACATGTGTTATTAATCATATTACTAAATGTAGTGTGTTAGTTTACACACGAATTAAGGGAGATTCTAATACTAAGAACCGATCTAAGACCCTCGACCACCTTGGCAACTTTGATCCTAAAATCGACCAACCAACGAGTTAGCACACATATCAATCGGCCATAACCAAAGAAATCAAAGGGTATATCGACACACCCTTACCTTATCCCGGATTTGGTTTCCTACCAATCCGAACCCTGATGGTTCTTTCGAACCGCCTTCAACAATGGTGTCTCCTTACACAAAGCGGACACCACGATAAACGAAAGCGATTAATCCCTTAACAAGCGGTCTCAAAGAAAACTAAATGAAATCGAATATAGCACTCGCTCTTACCACTACTCCTCGCCGCTACTTGAGAAAGAAAACTCCTTTAGCACGCTCCTTAGATCCGGATGTCCTATAATAAGAATTGGTTTATAAGCGATTAGCACCTTCCAACAATCACAATCAGCCATCAACATAACAAGAATCGGCAAGGTGAGAGAAAGAAGAGAAATGGCCATTCGGCCTAGTACTTACCCACTACCAAACGATTGGAACCAAGCTCCCAACACCACCAAATATTCGCCAACACAAGGAGGATTCGGCTAATGTGTTTTGGAAAAGAGATGAAACAAAGAAAGATGAGTGGATGGGGGTCACTTTGGTTTTGAAAGGGAAAAAAATGAATCGGTGGGTTTAGAAGAAGAACTAGTTTCGCTACTATCTTTTAAGGAAAATAGAAAGAACATGCTAAGTTCTACCAAAGATGATGAAGAACAAAGGCTGGTTTTTGTTTAAAAGAGATGGTATGAAACAAAGGGAAATCGGCACAAGGTTGTGAAAGCACAAAGAAAGAAAATGAGAAGGAATCGACCAGCAAATGAGAAGGTTCGGCTTGAGTGCTTAACACCCTTACTTTCAGCTTTGTACAATTAAAGAAATGGGAAGAAAAATGTGAGAAGAAGCGATATAGGTTTCAACACACAAAGGAAAGAAGAAGGAAGAAACAAGGTTTACTTTCGGCAATAAGGTGCTAGAGGTTTCGGTTTAACAAAGTTGAAAAAGAAGCGAGAGGTGGAGAGGCATTGGCTTCTAAATGAAACAAAAGAAAAACAAAAGAGCTACAAGTGCATTCGGAATACCCAAGCTTTGGGTTTTCGGTTCCAAGAAGAGAGAATATGGGCAAAAGAAAGAGAGTACAAGTTTTGACAAGCTACAAGCATATGACCGAAAACACACACACACAAGCACAAAGGAGATTTGGCACTTCCCAAGCTCCCCAAACACTCCTCAAAACCGCCACACACTCCCTCTCCCCAAACTCTCACCAAATCCGCCAACTCCCCCATTTACTCACACACCACTAATTCAAATGGCAAAGACCAAGTCTCCCTCCTACTTTCACTCTCCACCTTACTTTTGAACGGTTTGACCAAGTCCATGGTAGAATTCCACTTGCCTTCTACCTCTTCCTCCATGCCGTCCAAAATGAGAGCCAAAAGGGGTGGGATTCTCGCGACTTGAACACCAGACCTCCCCCTTGTAGATGACGCCACACACACACCTTCCTTGTGGCGCATGCTTGCCACTTTGCTAGCTCCCCATTTGTGCTATAATTTCACTTAATTTAAATATAAACCCCAACACCTTCTGCTTCTATCCCCTAAAGCCTAAGAACAAGAATTTCACCACCTACCCAGGCTCACACCTAGCCTACAACTAAATCCCGAAAACACCAAAACAACATCATAGCAAGCAATTAAACATGCAAACAATGCCAAATCGAAATAGCCCTTAACCCGGATATTACAGCTTCTAACCCCTTAAAAGAATTTCGACCTCGAAATTACAGTCGGTCAAGAGTTATGGGTATTGCTTGTCTCATCATATCCTCGGGTTCCCACGTAGCTTCTTCTACGCCATGATTCCGCCAAAGAACCTTAAACGAGGCACAGACTTCACAGTAGAACCTTCACATCCCGATCTAAAATCAGACTGAGCTCTTCCTCTATGGACATATCTGGATTTACCTCGATCTCCTCATTACATTACATGTGATGGATCTAACGATATCGCCAAGCATCAAACGTGAAACACGCCATGAATCGACTTAGCTCACCGGCAACTCGGTGATATGCAATCGGTCCCATTCGTCTTAGTACCTTATACGCCCAATAAACCCCGGACTAAGCTTGCCTTTCTTCCCGAACCTTAACACTTTCTTCCACGGTGAGACCTTCAGAAAACTCGATCTCCCACAAAGAAATTCAATATCTCTCTGCTTAAGATCAAGATAGGACTTCTCACGGCCGAAGCTTCTTCAATCGAGCTCAATCAACTTAACCTTGTCTTCGCCTCAAGAATCAACTCGCCCTAACAACCGACGCTCACTTAACTCGTCCAACAAGTCGGTGAACGACACTTTCTACCGCATAACGCCTCATAAGGTGCCATCTTAATGCTCGCTGGTAGTCATTGTTGTGTTTAATTCGCTAACGGTAGATACTCCTCCGGCTACCCTCAAGTCCAAAACACACCCTCGAAGCATATCCTCCAAAATCAGATAACCCTTTCTCGATTGCCCGTCATCATGCGGATGAAATGTCTTTGAAATCTAACCGTACCCAAAGGCTCGATGCAACGCCTTCCGAACCTTGACGTGAATCTGGGGTCCCTATCCGAGATGATCGACACGGCACCCCATGCGCCTCACTATCTCCGATACATACACTTTGCCAACCTCTCGTAGTGAGTAATCCACCTCAGGAATAAAGTGAGTGATTTAGTCAGTAGATCCACAATTACCAGATCGAATCCTTCTTGCTCGGTAAGCGGTAATCCACCCGACGAAATCCATAGTTATTCTTTCCCACTTCCATTGTGGAATTTTCATCGGTCAAGCAACCTCGACGCAATCGATGCTCGGCCTTGACTTGTCGACATGTCGCACTTCCTACAAACTCGCACTTCCTTTTTCGCATCTTACCACCGTAATCGCTTCTCCGAGATCCCTATACATTTTGCTACCTCCGGGATGCATAGCGTAGGGCTACTATGAGCATCCTGAAGAATCTTTTGCCTCAATTCAGCATCTCTAAGCATACGTGCCTTCCCTTGAAAAACACGAACCCCATCACTAGACAAGCTATACCCTTCAAACCATCATTACGCACCGAGTCCTCTCGCGCTCAAAACCTCATCTAACAAGCGCTTTTCTCGATCGCTCAACCCAAGTAGGCTTAACTGCAGTTACGCGAGAATACTCCGTCATCGTACAAACTCAAGTGGGCAAACAACGCTCTTAGATCCGAAACAACCTTACGGCTCAACGCGCTCGCCACGATGTTAGCCTTGCCGGATGATACTCAATTGAGCAATCGTAGTCTTTCAATAGCTCAATCCATCGTACCGTCTCAGATTCAAGTCTTTACGAGTCGAGGTACTTCAGACTCTTATGGTCCGTATAGACTACCGATCTCTCTCCGCATAAGTAATGCCTCCATATCTTTAGGGCAAATACTACAGCCGCAAGCTCCAAATCGTGCGTAGGATAATTAACCTCATGTGGCCTCAGCTGTCGGGATGCGTAAGCCACCACCTTCCCATCCTGCATCAGCACACAACCCAAGCTCAGATGTGATGCATCGCAAGACATCTGTGAATTCCTTACCACCTCAGTGAATCGAATCGAGCTTCACCAAAATCTTCTTTAACTTATCGAAGCTCTCCGCCGCTTCTCACCCAAACAAACGGAACTCCCTTTCTCGCTATCCGGTCGCAATTAACGAAACCCTCTACAAATCTTCTGTAGTATCCCGCCAACCCCGTAAAACTCCGAATTTCGCCATCGACTTAGGCGGCTTCCAATCCAAAACCGCTTCTATCTTACTTGGGTCCACTCTAATCCCCTCACCGACACTACATGACCCAAGAATGTCACCTCCCCGAGCCGTAACTCGCATTTACTAAACTTCGATAGAATTGCTTTCTCCTTAGAATCGCAATACCACCGTAAATGAGTATCATGCTCTTCCTCGGCCCCTGAGTAAACCAAGATGTCGCCGATAAAAACCACTACTTAATTGATCTAGAATCGTTGGAACACCCTATTCATCGATCCATGAAAGTCACGGCGTTAGTCAACCCGAACAGATAACCAAGAACTCAAAGTGCCCATACCGAGTAATAAATGCCGCCTTACGATATCCTCTTTTACCTTCAATCGGTGATACCTGCACCTTAGGTCGATCTTCGAGAAAACCGACGCCTCTTCGGTGATCAAACAAGTCATCTATCCGAGGCGGTGGATACTTGTTTTTAATCGTCAGCTTATTCAGTTGGCGGTAGTCTATACACATCCGCATAGTGCCGTCTTTCTTCTTTACAAAGAGTACCAAGCGCCCCATGGCGTAAATACTTGGCCCGATAAAACCTCGGTCCAATAACTCCGAATTTGAGCCTTAAGCTCCACTAATTCTTTAGGTGCCATCCTCAGACGGAGCAATGGATATCGGCGCAGCCCTGCAATGATCAATCCCGAACTCTACCTCCGATCCGTGGCAAACCCGGAAGCTCCTCAGAAACACATCCACAAATTCCTCGATCGTCCAACAGTCTCCACAGAAGACTCCTTAGCCTCCAAAGCATACACATGCACCATATATGCTTGCACCTTTCCTCGACCATTTTCTCGGCCAGAGCAGATACCAAGTTGGATGATAGTTTCTCCTATTACCGATCAAAACTACTTCATCACCCTCGGTGTGCTCGAGAACCATGCGCTTAGCGCACAAATTCAACTTCACCGATACTTACCCGGCCGGTCCATTCGAGAATTAGATCGAACTCCCTAATGGCGCTCCATCGATCGACCTCAAATACTACCCCTTGGAGTTCTAGAGGTACGCCTCTATACGTTTATCTACCACTACAGAGTGACCTAGAGGGCTTATTACGGTCATCCGCCTGAAGATATCTCGAGTCTAAATCCATTGTCTCTACTATACCATCGGCAACATAAGAGTGTAGACCCCACATCAATTAAAGCAAGATAAGGAGAACCAAAATAAAAAACATACCGGTGATGACGTCGGGTGTGTCGCCTCTCTCTCGGCGCCTCAAAGATATACCAAACCAGTCAGCTCGGCCTCGAACTACACCGCACCTACGCCGGTGCTCCACTACCGACCGTAAGCATACCTCCTCTGCCATTACCTCGGCCCCTCTGCGGCGGTCCATTATTTCAGATTGATTACGGCCCTCATTCTGGGATCAATTCTAGCCAACTTATGCGGACAGTCCCTCACACGGTGGTCCAACGAGCCACACTCAAAACAACCTCGCCATCAGGTCCAATGACCTCCCCAGTGAGCCTTTCCACCGGTTACATCTGGGCGGTCCTGTCTAGCAAACAACAAACCTACCCGATCGATTCGCCCACTCGGTCTAGCCTCTTCTTGCGATTGCCGACGACCGGAAGATCCAAAACTCCGTTTATGGCGGTTACATTATCCATACTACGCCTCAGACTCTTTAATGCCCTCGGCAACCTTCGCTTTTCAACCGTAATCAAATTCACGCTCCCGCTGAAGCGCAATCAACAATCTTAACTCGTCTCGCAGCCATCCTCAAACGAACGACCTTTCCTCTTCAAGAGCCACCATACCCCCGGCATACCGACTCACCGTAAACTCGGCCTCATACTCCGTCTGATTTGCTCCCTCGACTAACCTCGTAAATGCTTTCCTCCGCTCATTTATGTAATTAGCTCGACGCACTTCTTCCGATAAGCGACCAAAATAGTCCCAAGTCGATCTTCATTGCGGTATTTATCACGGACCGTGAGCCACCACCGATATGACTCATCTCTGAGAAGTGATACGATCCCTTTAATTTTTCTTCTACCGTTAGGTCCAGATCGTCCATGATCCGCTCGTCGCTTCGGCCAAGACTCAGCCGCTTAGGAGCAACCCCAGACACCCCGGAAGAATTCAAAGCCCCATTTGCCCAAGTCACCAGCATGATTTCCTAGCTCCTACGCCCCCACCGCTCCAGCCTACCTCTCTAAAACCCGCAGATCGCTCAGGATATCGCATCATCACCGGCTCATTCTCGAACTCACCACCTCCGGTGGTGGCGAACCAGATCTCATTCTCTGAACCTCGCCCGTAACCTACGGGCTCGTAAATATCATCCTACCACGACCACGCCCACGACCACGTCCACCCGGGTACTCATGACTAAATCTAAATCTCAATTAAAGAATCTTATGTATCACCATTATTCCATCGTGTTTAAAGCAAAGTTTTATGAATTTTAAAGAAGCTTTGTTTTCATGAGTCCACGAGTCCTATTAGTTTCGATCTCTAGAGTAGTCTTACTAGCCATCCCATCATGTCAATCACAACAAATAGTACGGGTACTTACAGGCGGAACCGGTGGTGCATGACTCGGTGCCATGCCCTTCAAACCATACTTTAAAAACAATAAACTTGAAAATTTTAGTTTTAAAACATTTTGGGCCTCGGGCCCACAAATGAGCTTTTGAACTTAGCTCGATACCATTAAATGTAACACCCCAAACCGGACAAGACACCACGTCCGAATCGGTATGTTACGGGGAAACATGTTTGTGAGAGGTTACAAATTTTCGCTAAAAGCCGAAAGTGAAACACGGTGTATTTTGAAGACAATTTGAGTAGACTTGTTTGAAATCGATGAAGTATGTGAAACCCGAGATTTTTGAAATCTTAACTGATTGTGTGGCTAAACGAGTTTAAACCATTTAAACCTTAATAGTTTCTTAGTGTTACTTAAAACCTTATTAGACTTAGGAGTAATACAAGTTTGATTCGAAAATCACTTGAATTTGCTTACTATAAAGACGTAGTGTGATACCCGATGGTATGGTTTTAAAAACATATTATGCTATCATTTTGAAATCATTATCTTTCCAAGTTTTAGTAAAATTCATACCAACTTGTTTTGTTAAGGCATATTAAAAATCTAATTAAAACATAAACATCACCAAAACATAAATTAAAGGCCTTTTACAAATCCAATATAAAACCCAAATAAAGTAAATAAACTAAAGTACCCAAATTCAATAGTCCTTTATTAAAGCATGGCATGTGCACCTCGAGTCCATCCCGGCTCCATGTCCGCTTCACGAGTCACCGAAATGTCAAAGGAGAGGATGAGTCGAGTGACTCAAAGTGTAAATCCCGCCCCAAGAACAACATGCTAACACACATCATACAAAGCAACATAATTAATGCAACCCGATCCTAACCATCCATATCGCTTTTCTACCCCGTGTGGTACCAAACCACCGGTGGTGCAAACCACCGTGACATATAGTCACAATGTGTTACCAAAACACTGGTGTCCCAAAGACACAATATCCATCAATGTGGTACCAAACCACCGTGTCCCAAAGACACAATTGTGCTACTAAAGCACCGTGACCGAAGTCACAACCGATGATGGGGCCAACCCATCGTGTGATACCAAATCACTAGCAGACGATCCCATATCTCATGTGGGGCCAACCCACGGTGGTTAAACCATAGGGACAAGTCGCAATGAGGTGCCAAACCTCTGGTGACCCAAAGTCACAAAGTGTGCTACCAAAGCACCGGTGCTCACAAGACAAAATATCACCGCTCCCTCCACTCGTATCACCCATCAACATACCACACTCATGTAATCATGCATATCATATAATCATACATATCATGCTATTATGTCTAACCTCATATCCCATGTCATATATAGCCACGACCATGGTATCACATAAATCATCGGTAAACTCATAATAATAATCGACTTACCCGAGTCCGTAATCATACCCATTAGGGTATCATATCAATCATCATTGTTTCATTAATCATCACACGTGTTATTAATCATATTACTAAATGTATGTGTTAGTTTACACACACGAATTAAGGGAGATTCTAATACTAAGAACCGATCTAAGACCCTCGACCACCTTGGCAACTTTGATCCTAAAATCGACCAACCAACGAGTTAGCACACATATCAATCGCCATAACCAAAGAAATCAAAGGGTATATCGACACCCTTATTTTATCCTCGGATTTGGTTTCCTACCAACCAACCCTTGATGGTTCTTTCGAAGCGCCTTCAACAATGGTGTCTCCTTACACAAAGCAGCACACCACGATAAACGAAAGCGATTAATCCCTTAACAACCGGTCTCAAAGAAAACTAAATGAAATCGAATATAGCACTCGCTCTTACCACTACTCCTACCGCTACTTAGAGAAAGAAAACTCCTTTAGCACGCTCCTTAGATCCGGATGTCCTATAATAAGAATTGGTTTATAAAGCGATTAGCACCTTCCAACAATCACAATCACCATCAACATAACAAGAATCGGCAAGGTGAGAGAAAGAAGAGAAATGGCCATTCGCCTAGTACTTACCCACTACCAAACGATTGGAACCAAGCTCCCAACACCACCAAATATTCGCCAACACAAGGAGGATTCGCTAATGTGTTTTGGAAAAGAGATGAAACAAAGAAAGATGAGTGGATGGGGGTCACTTTCGGTTTTGAAAGGGAAAAAAATGAATACGGTGGGTTTAGAAGAAGAACTAGTTTCGGCTACTATCTTTTAAGGAAAATAGAAAGAACATGCTAAGTTCGGCTCAAAGATGATGAAGAACAAAGGCTGGTTTTTGTTTAAAAGAGATGGTATGAAACAAAGGGAAATCGGCACAAGGTTGTGAAAGCACAAAGAAAGAAAATGAGAAGGAATCGACCAGCAAATGAGAAGGTTCGGCTTGAGTGCTTAACACCCTTACTTTACTTTGTACAATTAAAGAAAGGGAAGAAAAATGTGAGAAGAAGGGATATAGGTTTGACTTACACAAAGGAAAGAAGAAGGAAGAAACAAGGTTTACTTTCGGCAATAAGGTGCTAGAGGTTTCGGTTTAACAAAGTTGAAAAAGAAGCGAGAGGGTGGGAGAGGCATTCACTCTAAATGAAACAAAAGAAAAACAAAAGAGCTACAAGTGCATTCTAGAATACCCAAGCTTTGGGTTTTCGGCCCAAGAAGAGAGAATATGGGCAAAAGAAAGAGAGTACAAGTTTTACAAGCTACAAGCATATGACCGAAACACACACACACACAAGCACAAAGGAGATTTCGCACTTTCCAAGCTCCCCAAACACTCCTCAAACCGCCACACACTCCCTCTCCCCAAACTCTCACCAAATCCGTAACTCCCCCATTTACTCACACACCACTAATTCAAATGGCAAAGACCAAGTCTCCCTCCTACTTTCACTCTCCACCTTACTTTTGAACGGTTTGACCAAGTCCATGGTAGAATTCCACTTGCCTTCTACCTCTTCCTCCATGCCGCCCAAAATGAGAGCCAAAAGGGTGGGATTCTCATGACTTGAACACTGCACCTCCCCTTGTAGATGACGCCACACACACCTTCCTTGTGGCATGCTTGCCACTTGCTAGCTCCCCATTTGTGCTATAATTTCACTTAATTTAAATATAAACCCCAACACCTTCGCTTCTATCCCCTAAAGCCTAAGAACAAGAATTTCACCACCTACCCAGGCTCACACCTAACCTACAACTAAATCCCGAAAACACCAAAACAACATCATAGCAAGCAATTAAACATGCAAACAATGCCAAATCAAAATAGCCCCTTAACTTAGGGATATTACAGATTTTTAATTTAATGTTAACCTCTAAAAACCTGGCTATACTTTTAACTTATTGATTACAAAAACAACACCGTTTTCAATTTGTACTCAACACAAATCAAATTATCTTCCAAACCACCCAAATTTTTCCAAAGTAACGAATAAGTTTTGAATTGTTTTACTCAAGAAGCATGCCAGATCCGGTCAGGGCTTGTGGGCCGGGTTTGGGGTGTTTCAAATACTATCTAACCCATGCTATAATTTTTTTATTTTGATGCATATTTTGAGTTATGCCATTGATGAATATTTGTGTTTTGTGATATTTGATGATGAAATATTTAAGATATGTTTTAGATGAACATGTTTTGTATTGGAGTTTTTGATGATTTTGAGTTATTAGGACTAAATTGCAAAAATAATAAATTAAGGGACTAAAATGTGAAATAAATGAAATGTATCAACTTGTATGAGTGTAAGGAACATTCGGTCTAAGCATTGTGTAGTCAAATTTTGAATATTTTGTGTTTTGTGCAATAGGGACTAAATTGTGAAAATGTGAAATATTTAGGGTAAAAATGTAAATTGCCCATTTATGTGTTTTTGGACTAAATTGAATGAAAATATGTTTTAATGATCTTAATTTGAATATGATTAGATCAAGAACCAAGGAAATTAGATTTGGATCGGGGAAAAACAAAAATAGTTGAATAGCCGATTACATCGTTCGTCGATATCCGAGGTAAGTTTTTAAGCAATTAAACAATGCTAATTTTGAATGTAACTTAGTAATATGTTGAATTGAACTTATATAATTATTATTAAGCTAGCCGAATGTAAATGAGCAATAAAAAATGTGTTTGAGTTTATATTGATTGAGATATAACATTTGAAAGTTCATATGAATTACGTGGAATATTTGAAATATTCGATATATGAAATGTGTATGAGACAGCTTTATAGTATTGTTATTCGGGCTTTAGGACTAGCAAGCATTGTGCTGGTGAATTAAATTGGGCCTTATGCCTAGCAGGCTTATTGTCGGTGTATATAATCAGACTTTGGGTCTAGCAGGCTTTGTGCCGGTGAAAGATATCAGGCTTTATGCCTAGTAGGATTTATGCCGGTTGTAGGAGCCCAAATCTGCCCGGGCCCATTAGCCTACCAATTAACCAGATTCAAACCAAAAAAACTAAAACCAATTTAAAAACCCAAAAATTATTATTAAACAGTCCATATAAGTTCCATTTACAATAACCCAAATCAGGTATTAGTCCATTGCAAACAGTGGCTCGGATTCATTGCTCATTAAACCCAAGCCCAATGCTTAACCCATTTACAGACCCACTAAACCAACCTTAACCCAATTTTAGAACTGGCCCAAATGGCCCAAAACCAGTGGAGGGCTTCCAGAATGTTCCAGCAACGCCTCGGCCTCCCTCGTGCGTGCCTCCATGCACGCCGCTTAGACTGCCTCCTTGTCCACACGCGCGCCACGTCCACCACCGTATGGCCTCCGTACTGCCAGCAAGCCTCCACGTCCACCTTGTACCTACAACCAAGGACAAACGACAACAGAGAACAACAGACAAAATAAAAAAAGAGAGAACAGTTGTATTGGAGGAATTTTTTTTTTGATTTTTCTGATTTTCGGCTATAATAAACTGAAAACAAACCATTGTAAAGGGACACATTTTTTTTACACAGAGAGAATAGAAGAAATCAAAAAAGAGATCGAAAGCAAAAATCTAAAGGTTGATTTCCCTTTTATTTTCCATTGTTATCTATTGTCGTTCTATTATTTCTTTATTTTTTTGAATCTTTGTAAACAAAATAAAAAAGGGACTTACCTTCGAAGAATCGAATCGACGGTCTACCTTCTTCATCGAAATCGAAACGAAGGTGGTCGTCGAGGTTAGTATTCTAGTCGAACCGAGAGAGGCGATCATCGTGGACCAATTAGCATCGATCGCTGATTACAACGGCATTGAAGTGACCAAATTCCATTTTCTCCATTGCGGCTGAGAGTAAAGACAGGGAGAACTAGGGTTTGGTTTTTTTGGAAAATGAAGGGGGCCGATTTTTCTGTTTGTTTTTCAGGCGTTGTTGGCCTTTTAAAGCAAATGCAAAATGGCGTCATTTTGAAGACTGATTAAGTGGCCTCAAAACGGCGTCGTGTGAATCACTCTGACCCGATCCGACCCGATATCCATGGGATCCGCGTGTTTTCTTTAATAGTGGGTTATTTATGCAATTAATCCCTCTGGTTTCTGATTCTTTTGCAATTTAATCCCGTTTCAACACAGCGTTTTGGCCAACTGAAATATTTGTGATTTTAATCCATTTAATTTACGCGCATTATATTTTAGTCCTTTCTCCGAATTTCACTTTAATTTGTTTTTTTAAGCTCTGTAATTTTGTTCTGATTTTAATATAGTCCTGAATTAATTAATTTAATTATTTGTTTATTGTTTTCCTTTTCAATTATTCTTTTGAAATTAATATCAAATGTTATATATATTTTAAACGTATTATTTATTTCTCTATATTATTTTCATTAAACTTATATATATACATAATTTATATTATTTTGTGTATACATATTATTGATTTCGTATTATTTTATGTATTTATATTCTCTTGAATTTATTTACGTGTGTATACATATACCTATATATATATATTATTTTAAATTTATTTATGTATATAATTGGTTTCTTTGAAAACCCTATTTTAAATTATATATTTATTTATTCCAAACACCTTCATGTGGCATTATTATTTTAATATACAATTATACTACATCGGGTTTATTACACATGTTTTATTTAAGTTGACACATATTATCCCTCACGTATTAGATGTTCATTTGTTTGTATTATATCTCTTAATACTTATCGTTGTAATATTTGTTGTTGGCTTTGTATATTAGTATTCTATCGTATCTTACGAAAAATGTAGTGTTTCAATGTCATTTCGGTTTTAAGATCACAAGGCAATGCTCGTGTTCATAGGTTTCGAGAAAATCATGCTCTAACTTACTGAGTTCCAATTCTCTTCGTTTAAAACCTTGTAACCGAGTATCATTTCTCTCTTAAATCAAAATGCACGGTATTTTAAGTAAAAAAAACTTATTCTCAGGAAGTTGAGATATTGCGCCCTAACTTATTAGGTGTGATATTTTATCATCTCGAGATAAGAATTTCAAAAGAACAAAGGAAATATTTTGTATTCGGGAATTTTGAGAAATAGTGCCCTAACTTACTGGGTTTCGATTTTTTATTTGACCCAAATAATTGAATATCCTTCTTAATTTTTAAATGCGCGAGTATTGAATGTCGAAGGATAAATCTAATTTCGAGAACATAAGATGTTGTGCCCTAACTTACTGAGTACGACATTTTATTTCTTTGAAATAAGAAATTTTGGCATCCAATATGATTCTGTCCAAATATTTCTTCAAGTTTTCCCTAACAAAAAGGATCGTATTTTAAAATATTTTCAAATTTTCGACGTTAGGACATTAATTAATCAATTCGGTACCAATTTTGGGCGTTGCGAGGGTGCTAATCCTTCCTCGTGCATAACCGACTCCCAAACCTGTTTTCTCAGATTTTGTAGACCAAAATTATTATTTTAATAAAAATGTTTTATTAAAATAATCCATCTCAAGGTGATCCGATCACATCTTGAATAAAAGATCGGTGGCGACTCCATTTCCATATTTTTAAAGTCGATCCCCCATTTTTCTAAACATCGTTTAAAAAATGGTTTCGATAGCTTGGTGACTCCACTGGGGACCAATAAGAGAGTCAAGTCGTAAAATTGATTAATTTTTGTCCTTTCGTCGAAAACTAAAAATTTGATTTCAAAAATTACTATCCTATTATTGTATTTATGTTGTTGTGATTACTGTAGAACATGTTTGCATCATATTGCATGACCGTCAGGTCACACCTTTTAAGTGGGAGTGAGAAGCTACTCCTTTGTGAGGTTTTCACCTCCGTGCAGGATAGTGAATCACTTTCGGGATACATCCGTACCTATGTCTTTGTGAGATTTTCATCCCCGTGCAGCCATAGGGAAATGTATTCCCCCGAACCGAACCCGTTCCATATGAGCCTATGATGGGTGAGGATCGAGGAATCTACTGGTCTTGGTACCTCTCTTTAGAACCAAACCACATGTAAAAGACTCTAGGAGCCTACCCTAGATAGAGCCGCGCCAAACCCTAGTGGTCACCCAGTCAGGTGTTCTATGTTGTTTATTTCTCTGGCACTAACTTGTTTTCTTTTGATTGCATTACATTGCATTCATTTCATGTATTTTTATATTAGAGAGAGATGTTGATTTGGGTTCGGTTGCTAAATTAGGGAGCTCGACATGGAGAACAAATTTCTTGATAAAACGGAAGACAATACGGATGTTCGTATATTTGTATTCCGTTTCATGTAAAGAGCTTGGTCCTCTAGTAAAGTTTCCTAAAAGAAATTGAGTTAGAATCGACATCTCTTTACATTCATTTCATGCATTCACATAGCATTACATCACATGTATTAGATTTCATGAGATGAACCTGATTAGGCGAGATATTTTCAGTTAACCTAGAGGACATGGAACAAAGGTTGGAGAGAATAGAGCAAAGACAAATACTAATGCAAGAGCAGTTGGCCAAAATTCAACAGGACATGCAAGATCAAATGAATATGATGCGCCAGATAACCCAATTACTAGTTGGAGGGCTTGAAAAAAGGAGTGGCCCAGTGGTCAGCAGTGTGGATGGTGACGAAGACATCGTTTATTCCCCGATAAGTATCCCGACTCAACCAAACACGCATTCGCATGGGGTACCCATCATTATTAGACCCCAATGTTAGAATTATACCTCGGCATTGAAAAATTTCCCAAGGGGTTCAGATTTTAACTCAGGGGATAATCAAGTTAATCTTATTGTTCTTGGCTCAACAGAGAAAAAGAAAAGGGGGATGGGAATTTTAAAGGCCCCGAGGGAGAAGGAAAAGGAAGTGAATAATATGAGTAAGTGTAATAGGGGTAATTCAAAGCCGATTACGATAGCTCAGCCAAAGACGACTGCTACCAGCTATCAGGTTTCCCCAATACAAGAGACCAATCTAAAGTCAAATTTAGAAAAACTCCAGTGTGAGCCCATTCCAATCTCGTATAGAGAGTTGTACCGAATTTTGTTCGATGCACATGTTGTATCCCCTTTTCATATAGAACCAATATGGCCTTCATACCCTAAATGGTTCGATGAGAATGCCCAATGCGAATACCATGCAAGAATTATGGGGCACTCGACAAAAAACTGTACCGCTTTCAAAAAATTAGTCGAAAGACTCATTAGATTGGGCATCGTAAAATTTGACAATCTTTTTGGTACAGAAAATTCTTATCCCAAAATTTTTGTTAAAGGGGTAAACATCGTGAGTCCAATGATAAATGGGGTCATGAGATCAGGAATACATCAAGTGCAGGGCTCTAGTGCAAAACCTGATACTGGCGAACTTGAACATTAATGATGTATCTAAAGAGTGAGCCAGGGAGTAGACTTTTCCAAGCTTCTGCTTTTACTTGGGATGTTTTGAACAATGGAACTGTGGAAAAAATCCTTGTATTTTTAGAGCTAATCTAGAGCAATATCCAAAACATGCTTGTCGCTTTAAGCCTAGGAGCAACAAGAATCTTTTTGTGAAATATGCTTGTATCCAGAATCTTAATTTCAATGAAATGCATCTTTTTAAGTAAATATTTTTTTTCATTATTTACATTTCATACAGTACATTCTTTCATTCTTTATTCATGACCATACCATAAAAATAATCATCCTTAGAATCATTTATTCTTTGGGATTACCTTTGTAACTAGGTACCCAGATATCAATGACAGAAGCGACGTTGTTACTGACTCCCTTTTTGAATGAGATATGCGTCTAAGGGATCTCAGGACTTTGAAGATGAAAAAAATTGTCACCTATCTTCTGATTTTTTAATACTAGATGAAAAACAAATCCTAAGTCATGAGCCAAGAAAGGAGAAAATATCAAAGCCTAGCTCAATGCAAAAATAAGATTTCCTACATGTGGGGCATGGACGTTATCAAGCCAATCTCCTCAAAAGCTTCTGGTCAACATTATTCATTTTCATGGACGTCGATCTCTTCACTAAGATGGTAAAAGTCGCTTCATATGCCAAAATTACAAAGTCGATAGTCATCAAATCAAAAAAATAAAGAAAGAATATTGACAAAAAAGAGTGGTCAAAAAGATCAATGTCAAAAGTTTACGGTCTGTTCAAAGAACATGTGCCACATATCAGTGTAGTAAAAGCAGCCAAGAAGAAAAACAAAAGATCAAAAAAAAGAAAGACCGAGACTTGTAAAGGTTGGAATACAGAAGTTACTATTTTACCCTCTATGCTTATCAAGCATTGGTCAGGACGGTCACCGAGGCAGCACATTTCTCATTGGTTTCGCCCATTGAAGTCAAATCTCCTTTTTTCTGAGTCTTATCAGAATTGAAGTTGGATGAGGCAGAACACGTTTAATCTCAATGTGATCAATTGGATTTGAAGAGAAAATGTTAAAAGCTATCTATCACGGTCAGATGATGCGAGCTCACAACAAAAATGATTCATCCTAGAAAATTTCATGATAGGGCTTTGAAGAAGATTCTTTCCCATGCAAAAGGGACTTCAGAAGAAAGAGGATGTCAAATCGAGAAGGACCTTAGGCAACAAGGAAGGCATGTTCTAGGGAAGAATGGATATTGTTTGAGATAGATGACAAGGACCTACCCAATCCGGAGAATTCAGATTCAATAAAAAGAATTCAAAAAAAAAAAAAAAGAAAGAAAGAAAAAAAAAAGAGAAAAAGAAATTTTCAGCAAAAAAAGAAGAAAGAAAAGGAGAGGCCAAGGTGAAAACCCGCAAAGGGCACTTTGAGACCAAAGGGGATTTGAGTTGAAAACCCGAAAAGGGTGGCTCAAATTTTAATTGAAAGTGGGACATACAGCAGTTCTACTATGCCTGAATTAACAATGAAGAAGTATGCTATGTCTTGGGGCATCGACAAAGTACTTCAGATCCCTAAGCACATATTGAGCTTAAAATGGCCCTCAAGAAGTTGGAACAGAGAAGCTCAGGCTGCGATATCTGGGGCACCTAGTTTCCACTTTATCCATTTTAAATTTTTTATTTGTGATTACATTATTTCTTTCAAAATATGTTCACAATAAATTTCTTTCTTAATTGCGATTGCTATCTTTGCTTAGCTTATTTGTTTCGAGCTATGCTCCTAATTAATTTCCTTCTTGTCCATGGTTATGATCTTTTTCAGGCATTTTGCATTGAAATAATGATTAGTGGACTAATAATATTTTCATAAAATGAGTTTCGCATAATACTCTGGAAATTTCTGAATAATACAAGAATCTGAAACAGGACTATTATTTAAAAATTCGCCAAGTCTAAGGAAGAGTCTAAATTAAGGATATCTCTTTGTATTTTCTGTCAAAAATGGTTTGTGATACAGTCTTGAAGAAAGCATGCAATATTAACCCAAGTATAAAAAGGGGAATCATTCGCAAGAAAAATGATATTCTGCATCCATGCAAGCATCATGTATATGCATCCAGTTGGGCCACCCGAAGAGTGATCAGTTAAATGAACAAGCTACAAAACCTTATACCCCCGAGTTATAATAGGATAGATGGAAACCGATTCAGATCCTATGCCCCTAAGTCACAAGGAGATGAGTCTTGAAGTTACAGTGGGGCAAATCTGTTGAGCAAGGTATAATTATTTTCTTGGGTTTTCTGTCAAAAATACCAGTCAAACAAGATGGCAGCATAGTACATCAGCAATAAAGCCCTGATAAACGATGAATGATGGCACCTTAAACTTTTAAAAATGGGTCATTCTCATGAAATTCTACATTCATGCAAAACACATCTATTTAGGGGCATTTGATTCATTCCGATCATTGCATCCTAATCTTTGTAAAAAGACCATTCTCATGACATTCTACATTCATACAAATGTCATCCATGAGACACATCTATTTAGAGGCATTAGATTCATTCTGATCATTGCATCCTAATCATTTTGCATAAGCATAAACACAAAACTAATTTTACAGCACAGGTCCGCTAAAGGACGTTATCGCAGCATTAGTAAATTCAAAGATCTTGCCTTCCTCAGTGAAGTGGATTGAAGACAGCAGATCTGGCAATCCTGAAGTTACAGGAACAAATCAAAGCCAAACAATTTTTATCACCTCAAATTTCCAGTAGAGCAGGTCGAAGTTACAAATCCCTCCTCCCTGAGTTTATGATGAGGATCAGTCAGTATTCCTTCAAAGTTTCAATAGAGAAGATGGAGGTTACAAATCTCTTCTCCTAAATTTCTAGCTCCTCGAAGCTCCAGTGGAGTAGGTGGAGGTTACAAATCCCTCCTCCCTGAGTTTACGATGAGGATCAGTCAGTATTCCTTCAAATTTTCAGCAGAGAAGATGGAGGTTACAAATCATTTCTCCCTGAATTTCTAGCTCCTCGAAGCTCTAGTGGAGTATGTAGAGGTTACAAATCCCTCCTCCCTGAGTCTACGATGAGGATCAGTCAATATTCCTTCGAAGTTTCAGCAGAGAAGATGGAGGTTACAAATCTCTTCTCCCTGAATTTCTAGCTCCTCGAAGCTCCAGTGGAGTAGGTGGAGGTTACAAATCCCTCCTCCCTGAGTTTACGATGAGGATCAGCCAGTATTCCTTCAAAGTTTCAGCAGAGAAGATAGAGGTTACAAATCTCTTCTCCCTGAATTTCTAGCTCCTCGAAGCTCCAGTGGAGTAGGTGGAGGTTACAAATCCATCCTCCCTAAGTTTACGATGAGGATCAGTCAGTATTCCTTCCAAGTTTTAGCAGAGAAGATGGAGGTTACAAATCTCTTCTCCCTAAATTTCTAGCTCCTCGAAGCTCCAGTGGAGTAGGTGGAGGTTACAAATCCCTCCTCCCTGAGCTTACAGTGAGGATCAGTCAGTGATTCCTTTGAAGTTTTAGCAGAGAAGATGGAGGTTACAAATCTCTTCTCCCGAACTTCTAGCTCCTCGAAGCTCCAGTGGAGTAGGCGGAGGCTACAAATCTCTCCTCCCTGAGTTTACAATAAAGATCAGTCAGTATTTCTTTAAAGTTTTAGCAGAGAAGATTGAAGTTATGAATCTCTTCTCCCTGAATCTTTATCACCATGAAGTTCCAACGGAGCAGGTTGAAGCTACAAATCTCTTCTTCAGGAAGTTACATTAAAGTGGATCGAAGCGCTACTTTTCATGCCCTTGAAGATGTTGTGGGATGGAATAAAGCTACTCAAAGAAGGAAAGAAGTGCCAAGAAGTCAAGAATCGATGAGATCGGGCAAATTTGGCCCCCTTTAAAGTCTTTGCTTCATTCCCATTACATGACAATGGGCAAAGAGGGGCAGCTGTAGGAGCCCAAATTTGCTCGGCCACATTAGCCTACTAATTAACCAGATTCAAACCAAAAAAACTAAAACCAATTAAAAAACCCAAAAATTATTATTAAACAATCCATATAAGGTCCATTTACAATAACCCAAATCAGGTATTAGTCCATTGCAAATAGTGGCCCGAATTTATTACTCATTAAACCCAAGCCCAATGCTTAACCCATTTACAGACCTACTAAACCAAACTTAACCTAATTTTAGAACTGGCCCAAATGGCCCAACACGTTTGACGCTCAAGAAACCCGTAGTGGGCTTCCAGAATGTTCCAGCGACACCTCGACCTCCCTCGTGCGTGCCTCTCACGCGCGTCGCTTGGACTGCCTCCCTGTCCACACGTGCACCACGTCCGCCACCGTACGGCCTCCGTACTGCCAGCAAGCCTCCACATCCACCTTGTACCTACAACCAAGGACAAACAACAATAGAGAACAGCAGAGAAAACAAAAAAAGAGAGAACAGTTGTATTAGAGGATTTTTTTTTTATTTTTCTAATTTTCAGCTATAACAAACCGAAAACAAACCATTGTAAAGGTTTTACACAGAGAGAATAGACGAAATCAAAAAAGAGATCGAAAGCAAAAATCTAAAGGTTGATTTCCCTTTTATTTTCCATTGTTATCTACTGTCATTTTATTATTTCTTTTTTTTTTTTTTTGAATCTTTGTAAACAAAATAAAAAAAGGGGCTTACCTTCGAAGTATCGAATCGACGGTCTGCCTTCTTCGTTGAAATCAGAACGAAGGTGGTCGTCGAGGTTAGTATTCGAGTCGAGCCTGAGAGGGGGCATCATCGTGACTGGATTGGCCACTGATCGCCGATTACAATGGCGTTGAAGTGGCCAGATTCCCTTTTCTCTGTTGCGGCTGAGAGTAAAGACAGGGAGATAGGGTTTGGTTTTTTTTTTTTTGGAAAATGGAGGGGGCTGACTTTTCTGTTTGTTTTTCAGGCATTGTTGGCCTTTTAAAGCAAATGCGAAATGGCGTCATTTGAAGCCTGATTAAGTGGCCTTAAAACGGCGTCGTGTGAAACACTCTGACCCTATCTGACCCGATATCCACGGGATCCGCGTGTTTTCTTTAATAGTGGGTTATTTATGCAATTAATCCCTCTGGTTTCTAATTCTTTTGCAATTTAATCCTGTTTCAACGCAGCGTTTTGGCCAACTAAAATATTTGTGATTTTCATCCCTTTAATTTACGTGCATTGTATTTTAGTCCTTTCTCCGAATTTCACTTTAATTTGATTTTTTTAGCTCTGTAATTTTGTTCTAATTTTAATATAGTCCCTGAATCAATTTATTTAATTATTTGTTTATTATTTTTCCTTTTCAATTATTCTTTTGAAATTAATATCAAATGTTATATATATTTTAAACGTATTATTTATTTCTCTATATTATTTTCATTAAACTTATATATATATATATATATATATACATAATTTATATTATTTTTATGTATACATATTATTGATTTCGTATTATTTTATGTTTTTATATTCTCTTGAATTTATTTACGTATGTATATATATATATATTATTTTAAATTTATTTATGTATATAATGGTTTTCTTTAAAACCCTATTTTAAATTATAATATTTATTTATTCCAAACACCTTCATGTGGCATTATTATTTTATATACAATTATACTACATCAAGTTTATTACACATGTTTTATTTAAGTTGACACATATTATCCCTCATGTATTAGATGTTCATTTGTTTGTATTATATCTCTTAATACTTATCATTGTAATATTTGGTGTTGGCTTTGTATATTAGTGTTCTATCGTATCTTATGAAAAATGTAGTATTTCAATGTCATTTCGGTTTTAAGATCACAAGGCAATGCTCGTGTTTAGAGGTTTCGAGAAAATCGTGCTCTAACTTACTGAGTTCTGATTCTCTTCATTTAAAACCTTGTAACCGAGTATCATTTCTCTCTTAAATCAAAACGCACGGTATTTTAAGTAAAAAAAATTATTCTCGAGAAGTTGAGATATTGCGCCCTAACTTACTGGTGTGATATTTTATCATCTCGAGATAAGAATTTCAAAAGAACAAAGGAAATATTCCGTATTCGAGAATTTTGAGAAATAGTTCCCTAACTTACTGGGTTTCGATTTTTCATTTGACCCAAATAATTGAATATCCTTCTTAATTTTTAAATGCGTGAGTATTGAATGTCGAAGGATAAATCTAATTTCGAGAACATAAGATGTTGTGCCCTATCTTACTGAGTACGACATTTTATTTCTCAGAAATAAGAAATTTTGGCATCCAATATGATTCTGTCCAAATATTTCTTCAAGTTTTCCCTAACAAAAAGGATCATATTTTAAAATCTTTTCAAATTTTCAACGTCAGGACATTAATTAATCAATTCGGTACCCATTTTGGGCGTTGCGAGGGTGCTAATCCTTCCTCGTGTGTAACCGACTCCCGAACCTATTTTCTCAAATTTTGTAGACCAAAATTATTGTTTTAATAAAAATGTTTTATTAAGATAATCCATCTCAAGGTGATCCGATCACATCTTGAATAAAAGATCGGTGGCGACTCCATTTTCATATTTTTAAAGTCGATCCCCCATTTTTCAAAACATCGTTTAAAAAATGTTTTGACACCGTGAATTATTATTATAAGTTTATGCCTAGAAGATTTATGCTGAGGTGGTAATTAAATACGTTAAATGAGCTCAATGATCAAGTATGTGTTAATTTATTGTTTACTTGAGATAATGTAAATTAGTATCTTGATATTAGTTACTAATTATGTGTGATACAAATGAAGATTTCATGTGAAATTTAGTAAGTGTATTCGACCTTGTAAATAAATAGTATGAATATTGTGGAATTTATTTTTGGATATGGGCTTATATGTGTTCATGTATATTCGACCATTTAAGTGGTATATGTACATGATGTGGTATTATAGTTCTTGAGTTTATATAAATGCGAATGTGTATGTTTGATCATATAAAGACATTTTTAGTTTTGAAAATTCATTAATATTAGGTCATATTGATTAAATGAGCATTCGGCAAAGGTAAATTTTGTGAGTAAAAAAAAATTTGTTATTTATCTCATTTGTAGATTTGAGGTTAAGATTGATAATGATAATGAAATTTGGATTGGCTTAAAATGAGTTAATTATATCATTGGGATGTTTATTTGCTTATGACTTACTAAGCTATTATAGCTTACTGTAACAGCCCGGTTTAGAACCTAGTTGGAACAGTGGTTCGAGACCACAAATTCAAGATCGTAAAAATATTATAATGATATTTTTTGTGTGAATGATATGTGACATAGTCTGTGTGAAAATTCTCTGTGATGATTTGATCGTTTTAGTGTCGGATTAAGAGAAAGGACTTAATTGTGTAAATAGTAAAAGCTATGTGCTGATTTATAAGTACCTAAGTGTGATTGTCTTTATAAAGTGAAGACCTTATGATGCAATTAGGCCATATTAAGTGATAGTGGGTGGCAATGGACTAGAATGACCTTAATGTTAAAATGTTTTATTTATTTATTTGAAGGTTAAATTAGTAAATGGCATAATTATAATATATATGTTATAATAAAACAAAGATGATGAATAAGTGAGTGTGCTCATCTTCTTCCATCGTTTGCAATAGAAAGAAAATAAAGGGTTTAAGGTGTTGAAACATCCGGCCACTTCAAGCTTCAATTAGTAAGTGCTTTATGCTTGGTTTTTGATAATTTCTATATTTTTGTGACCGTTGCTTTGTGCTCTAGCTAACCCATGCTTAAATTTTAGAAAATGATGGTGATTTTGAGATATGCCATTGTTGAATATATGAGCTTTGTGATGATAGTTGGTGGAATATAAAAGTTTAATGTTGGGTTAACATAGCTTGTATTTGAAATTTTGGTGAAATTGAGTAATTTGAGCTAAATTGTGAAAATGATAAATTGGAGTACTAAAATGCGAAATAAATGAAATGTGTAGACTCCTATGAGACTAAGGAGAATTCGGCCTAAGCATAGTGTAATGAAATTTTGAGTATTTGATGATTTTGTAAGATAGGGACTAAAGTGTCAAAATGTGAAAATATGAGGGCTATTTTGTAAAATTCCCTAAATATGTGTGTTTGGATTAAAATGAATGAATTGATGATTGAATGGATTGAATTTGAATGTGTATAGACCAAGAGAGGAGAGGTTCAGATCGAGATCGAGGCAAATATAAAGTGTTCGATTAATCGACCGTATCGATAGTTCAACGTTCGAGGTAAGTTCAAATATAATACTAGTTGTAAACTTTATCTATGTGATATAAATTGAATAGATGTATTTGTATCTATGAGATTTGAAATGCTATGTGCTGAATTGAGATAAAGGGGCACTAAGTGTGTGAAATTTGAAACGAGAAATAGATGATTGGCACTGTGTATGCGAAAAGATAGAAGCTTCGGCTTATCGACTTGGCACTATGTGTGCAATACCGATATAAGTTCAGTTTAATGTATTGGCACTAAGTGTGCGATGATGATTATGTTTCAGTTATGAAATTGGCACTAAGTGTGCGAATGAACCAATAGAATAGCAAGGGTTGAACGAGAGGTAATATCGAACAATTGAGTAGCATAAAAAGAGTAAGTAACTATGTGTTGATCAGGGTACGTTTGAATCTATGTTGTTGATGATAGATTTAAGAGTAGAATGAATAGAAAATTGGGTATATGGTTGAGATTGATAATATACCTAGTTATGTCTTTATCTATGTGATGGTACATATATATATACATATTGATGTTGTAGTATTGAGTAATATGTATTATATTACGAACTTACTAAGCTTTGGAAAGCTTACTGTGTGATTTGTTTCTCTGCCTTGTAGTGTTAGTAAAGCTAGCTCGAATCTGGGATAATCAACTTCTCAATCACACTATCGGCATTCTATTTTGGTACTTTTGGAAAGATGTATATAGCTAGGATATGGCATGTATAGGCTAGTTAATTGAATTATGTTTGAGATTGTAATTAGCCATGAGATGTGGCTAGATATGTGATAGGTTGGTATGAATGAATGTGATATGTGTGATGCATCTTTTGGCATGATTTTGTAGATTGATAAGTTTGTTATTGAGTGGTGACTTTGTGTTGATAAATGCTAGAAGGGGTAGTGAGATTGGGAATGAATTATGCTTGTGATAGAATAGGTATTGGCATTGAATTGGGTATGATTAGAGTTGGTATTGATTACATGTTTTAAATTGCTAAAATGGTATATTTTTAGATGGCAATATGTGCATGAGATGTTTGGTTGATTGGCTTGTAGGTTTGACCCTAAGTGGGTGGCATGTTGGCCTTGCAAAAATGGCCTATAATGTCACATGGTTAGGGCACACAGACGTGCCTCAGACTGTGGGTAAATTGGCAGAATGTGGCTTAAACTGCACACGGCCATGGCACGGGCGTGCCTACAGGTCGTGCGAGAAATGGCAGTATATGATCTAGTGGTACACAGCCTTAGCACACGGGCGTGCTTGGTGGCCGTGTTGATTTTGGCAGTATGTAACCACGGGGAGGGCACACGGGTGTGTCATGTAGTCGTGGGAGAGGCATGGCCTACCCCCACGGGCGTGTCTTCCCTGTATTCTAGAAAAGTTTCAATTTATCATGAAATTTTACATGTGTTTTGGTTTAGTCCCGACTCGGTTTATAAGCATACTTAGGGTCTTGATGACTCGTTTAAGGGACACTATGATTGTATATGAATGTGTTTGATGATGTTTGACTTTGTGTCATTAATATAGTGTGAAATGATCCTATTGTTCGATAATGCCTCTAAACCCTATTTTGGCGACGGTCTCGGGTTAGGGGTGTTACATCTTATTGGTATCATAGCTACGGTTTAGTCGATTCTCAGACTAACGTAGCATGTGTGAGTCTAACTATACATGCCACATTGTGAAATTTTGATAGTGTGATGAAATCTGACAGTTGAAATGTGTTTTAATATAGTAATAGATCCCGATCGAGTAGTTGCTGATGACGTAAGAGTAATGCACCTGCTCCCGCTCAAGGGATAGCGCCGACCACATCTAGGCCGAATGATAGTGGTGAGGGGGGTGAAGCTAAGTAAGCCTTCTTCCGTATGATGCGTGAATGGTTTTGAAATTTGTTAGAATAAATCTGACTGCTCCACAACCTCCACCCCCACAAGTACCTATTGTGCCACAAGTCGTAGATCCGATCAGATTGAATAAACCTCTTGTGGATAAGATTCGCAAGTATGGGGCCAAAGAATTTAGGGCCACATCTGATGACGATACTGAGAGAGCTGAGTTTTGGCTTGAAAATACAATCAAAATATTTGATAAGATGTCGATGAACCCTGAAGAGTGCATTAAGTGTGCAGTTTCCTTGTTGAGAGACACGACTTACAATTGGTGGAAAATGTTGATATCTGTAGTTCCGAGAGAGAGAATAACATGGTATTTCTTTAAAGTCGAGTTTAGAAAGAAGAATATCAGTAGATCTTCATTGATCAGAAACGTAAAGAGTTTTTAGAGCTGAAACAGGGTCGTTTGTCTGTTGCTAAGTACGAGCGAGAATTTGTACGATTGAGTCAATATGCTAGAGAGTGTGTTTCTATTGAAGCTACTATGTGCAAATGTTTCGTAGAGGGATTGAATGAAGACATTAAGTTGTTGGTTGGGATACTGGATATAAATGAACTTGTTGTATTAGTCGAAAGAGCATGCAAAGCTGAGGAAAAGAAGAAAGCTGATTCTGAGGCTCGTGATGAAAGAAAGAGATCGATGAATAAGTTCTCTCAATCTTCAGCAAAGAGATATAAAGATTCAAGCAATCTTTTAAATACCTCGTTTGGACATCAAAAGAGAGATTGTTCGAGACAGAGTATTGGTTTATAAATTCAAGCTCCAAATGAAACAAGTGTTGGCAGTGTTAAGAGTAACAAGCCCAAATGTAGACAATGTGGGAGACAACATGTGGGAGAGTGTTGGGGCAAGTATAATAATAGAACATGCTATAAGTGTGGATCCCAAGATCATTTTATCCGAGATTGCCCAAAGATGGTCGAAGAAGAAAATGTTCAGAATGAAAGATCGAGTAATGTGACAACAAGGGGTAGACCACCCAGAAACATCAGAAATATGAGCGAAAGCCAGAGAGGAACAACTAATATAGCTGTGAGGTCAGAAGCGAGAGCACCTGCCTGAGCCTATGCTATACGTGCACGAGAGGAAGCATCATCTCCAGACATCATCACTGGTACTTTCACTTTATTTGATAATGATGTCATTGCATTGATAGACCCTAGATCAACTCATTCCTATGTGTGTATGAATTTAGTATCGAATAAGACTCTACCTGTTGAGTCTACTGAATTTGTGATTAAAGTATCGAACCCCTTAGGCAAGTGTGTTCTGGTGGATAAGGTGTGCAAAAATTGCCTGTTGATGTTTCGTGATTTATGTTTTTTGGTCAATTTGATGTTGTTACCATTTGATGAATTCGACGTAATTCTGGGTATGGATTGGCTTACTTTGCATAATGCCATCATGAATTGTAAGAGAAAGAATGTTGAATTGAAGAGGCAGAATGGTGAGATAGTTCAAATTGAGTCTAGTGATATGAATGGACTACCAGCTATTGTATCGGTGATGAGAGCTATGAACTATGTGAGAAAAGGGTGTGAAGTTTATTTGGCGTATATGATTGATACAAAGGTGTCGGAAAAGAAAATTGAATCTGCACTGTGATATGTAAGTTCTTAGATGTGTTTCCAGATAAGTTACCAAGATTACCTCCGATTAGAGAAGTTGAATTTGGTATTGAGTTAGTGTCGGGAACTGCTCCTATTTCGGTAGCTCCATATAGAATGGCCCCAACTGAATTGAAAGAGTTAAAATCTCAATTGCAAGAATTGACTGGCAGAGGATTAGCACGACCGAGTTTTTCACCCTGGGGAGCTCTTGTGTTATTTGTGAAAAAAGAAGGATGGAACTATGAGAATATGTATTGATTATCGGCAATTGAACAAAGTGACGATAAAGAACAAATATCCGTTACCTCAGATAGATGATTTGTTTGATCAGATGAGAGGAGCTACAGTATTTTCTAAAATAGATTTGAGATCGGGCTACTATCAGTTGAGAGTTAAAGAATCTGATGTGCCGAAAATTGCTTTCAGAACGAGGTATGGACATTATGAATTCTTAGTGATGCCTTTTGGACTAACAAATGCCCCTACAATATTTATGGACTTGATGAATCGGATATTCAGACCGTATTTGGATCACTTCATGGTGGTGTTCATTGATGATATTTTGATCTATTCGTGTGGTGAGACGCAGCATGCTGAGAATTTGAGAATCGTGCTACAAATTCTATGTGAGAAATAGTTGTATGCAAAGTTTAGCAAGTGTGAATTTTGGTTGCATGAGGTCAGTTTTCTGGGGCATATTGTATCTGTTGCTGGGATACGAGTCGATCCATATAAAATCTCTGCTATTTTAGATTGGAAGCCTCCGAGAAATGTGTCCGAAGTCCATAGTTTTCTGGGACCACGGGATATTATAGACAATTTGTGAAAGGCTTCTCGATGATTGTGACTCCATTGACAAAGTTGTTACAAAAAGATGTTAAATTCGAGTGGTCAGAAAAGTGTCATCAGAGTTTTGAGCAGTTGAAAGTGATGTTGACACAAGCACCGGTGTTAGTTCAACCTGAATCGGGCAAAGAGTTTATAGTCTATAGTGATGCATCGTTAACTAGTTTGGGTTGTGTGCTGATGCAAGAAGGAAAAGTCATCGCTTATGCTTTGAGACAATTGAAACCGCATAAAAAGAATTATCCAACGCATGATCTTGAATTGGCTACGATTGTATTCGCTTTGAAGATTTGGCGTCACTATTTATTCGGTGAAAAATGTCATATTTATACTGATCATAAGAGTTTAAAGTATTTGATGACTCAGAAAGATTTGAACTTGTGACGGAGAAGATGGTTAGAATTGTTGAAAGACTATGAACTTGTGATAGATTACCACCCGGGTAAAGCTAATGTTGTAGCCGATGCCTTGAGTCAAAAATCATTATATGCTTTGCGAGCTTTGAGTAATCAGAAAGATCTGTGTGATGCTAATGCGGTGATAGCTGAATTGAAAGTTAAGCCAATGTTTGTATAGCAGATTTGTGATACTCAGAAGATTGATATTGAGTTGTGAGGAAAAAGAGCTCAATGTATTTCGAATGCGGAATCAGAATTTCGAGTTGATAGTAATGATTGTTTGAGATTCAGAGATCAAATTTGCATTCCAAGAAATTCAGAGTTGATTCAAATGATTTTGACCGAAGCTCACAATAGTTATTTGACTGTACATTCGAGAGTACGAAAATGTATAATGATTTGAAACAATTTTACTGGTGGCATGGTATGAAGAGAGATATTTCTGACTTTGTGTCGAGATGTTTAATTTCTCAGCAAGTTAAGGCTGAACATCAGGTTCCGTCCAGTTTATTACAACCGATTATGATTCCTGAGTGGAAATGGGAGAGGATCAAAATGGACTTTGTGCCAGGTTTACCCTTATATCCGAGCAAGAAAGATGCGATCTGGGTGATAGTGGATAGATTGACGAAAGCAGCTCATTTCATTTCGGTGAGAACTGATTATTCTTTAGATAAGTTGGTTGAACTGTATATCTATGAGATTGTGAGATTACACGGAGTACCATTATCTATTGTGTCTGCTAGAGATCCGAGATTTACCTCGCGATTTTGGAAGAAATTGCAAGATTCTTTGGGCATGAAATTGCATTTCAGTATTGCTTTTCATCCACAAATGGATGGTCAATCCGAACAAATTATTCAGACTCCTGAGGATATGCTAAGATGTTGTATACTCGAATTTGAAAGCACATGGGAAAGGCATCTATCATTGATTGAGTTTGCGTATAATAATAGTTTTCAGTCTAGTATCAAAATGGCACCATATGAGGCTCTTTACAGTCGAAAGTGTCGAACTCCATTGTATTGGACCGAACTAAGTGAGAACAAGATTCACGGGGTTGATCTTATAAAAGAGACAGAGCAGAAAGTGAAAGTAATTCATGACAGTTTGAAAGCAGCCTCAGATCGTTAAAAGTCTTATGCAGATTTGAAACAAAAGGATATTGAATTCGAGGTTGGCGATAAAGTGTTTTTGAAAGTGTCTCCGTGCAAGAAAATACTTCGATTTGGCCGAAAGGGCAAGCTGAGTCTGAGATTCATTGGACCGTATGAGATCGCTGAACAAGTTAGACCGGTTGCTTATAGATTGAAATTGCCATCTGAATTGGAAAAATCCATAATGTGTTTCATGTGTCAATGCTTCGACAGTACAGATCAGATCTGTTTCATGTGATTGCTCCTTCTAAGGTTGAGATTCAGATCCGAATTTTGGCACGAGAGACCAAAGAGTTGAGAAATAAAAGAATTTCCTTAGTGAAGGTATTGTGGCACAAAAACAAAATTGAAGAGGCTATGTGGGAGCCTGAGAACGTTATGAGAGAGCAACATCCACAACTACTCACTGGTAATATTTTCGGGGACGAAAATCCCTAAGGGGGGAGAGTTGTAACAGCCCGGTTTAGACCCTAGTCGGAACAGTGGTTCGAGACCACAAATCTAAGATCGTAAAAATAATATAATGATATTTTCTGTGTGAATGATATGTGACATAGTCTGTGTGAAAATTTAGTGTGATGATTTGATCGTTTTAGTGTCGGATTAAGAGAAAGGACTTAATTTTGTAAATAGTAAAAGCTATGTGCTGATTTATAAGTACCTAAGTGTGATTGTCTTTATAAAGTGAAGACCTTATGATGCAATTAGGCCATATTAAGTGATAGTGGGTCGCAATGGACTAGAATGACCTTAATGTTAAAATGTTTTATTTATTTATTTGAAGGTTAAATTAGTAAATGGCATAATTATAATTTATATGGTATAATAAAACAAAGATGATGAATAAGTGGGTGTGTTCATCTTCTTCCACCGTTTGCAAAAGAAAGAAAATAAAGGGTTTAAGGTGTTGAAACATTCGGCCACTTCAAGCTTCAATTAGAAAGTGCTTTATGCTCGGTTTTTGATAATTTCTACATTTTTGTGATCGTTGCTTTGTGCTCTAGCTAACCCATGCTTAAATTTTAAAAAATGATGGTGATTTTGAGATATGCCATTGTTGAATATATGAGCTTTGTGATGATAGTTGGTGAAGTATAAAAGTTTAATGTTGGGTTAACATAGTTTGTATTTGAAATTTTGGTGAAATTGAGTAATTTGAGCTAAATTGTGAAAATGAGAAATTAGAGGACTAAAATGTGAAATAAATGAAATGTGTGGACTCCTATGAGAGTAAGGAGAATTCAGCCTAAGCATAGTGTAATGAAATTTTGAGTATTTAATGATTTTGTGAGATAGGGACTAAAGTGTCGAAATGTGAAAATGTGAGGGCTATTTTGTAAAATGCCCTAAATATGTGTGTTTGGATTAAAATGAATGAATTGAATGGATTGAATTTGAATGTGTATAGACCAAGAGAGGAGAGGTTTGGATCGAGATCGAGGCAAAGATAAAGTGCTCGATTAACGACCGTATCGATAGTTCGACGTCCGAGATAAGTTCGAATATAATACTAGTTGTAAACTTTATCTATGTGATATAAGTTGAATGGATGTATATGTATCTATGAGATTTGAAATGCTATGTGATGAATTGAGATAAAGGGGCACTAAGTGTGTGAAATTTGAAACGAGAAAGAGATGATTGGCACTATGTGTGCGAAAACATGGAAGCTTCAGCTTATCGACTTGGCACTGTGTGTGCGATACCGATATAAGTTCAGTTTAATGTATTGGCACTAAGTGTGCGATGATGATTATGTTTCAGTTATGAAATTGGCATTAAGTGTGCAAATGAACCAATGGAATAGCAAGGGTTGAACGAGAGGTAATATCGAACAATTGAGTAGCATAAAAAGAGTAAGTAACTATGTGTTGATCAAGGTACGTTTGAACCTATGTGGTTGATGATAGATTTAAGAGTAGAATGAATAGATAATTGGGTATGTGGTTGAGATTGATAATGTGCCTAGTTGTGTCTTTATCTATGTGATGGTATATATATATATATACATTTTGATGTTGTAGTATTGAGTAATATGTCTTATATTACGAACTTACTAAGCTTTGGAAAGCTTACTGTGTGATTTGTTTCTCTGCCTTGTAGTGTCAGTAAAGCTAGCTTGGATCTGGGATCATCAGCTTCTTAATCACACTATCGACATTCTATTTTGGTACTTTTGGAAAGATGTATATGGCTAGGATATGGCATGTATAGGCTAGTTAATTGAATTATGTTTGAGATTGTAATTAGCCATGAGATGTGGCTAGATATGTGATAGGTTGGTATGAATGACTGTGATATGTGTGATGCATCTTTTGGCATGATTTTGTAGATTGATAAATTTGTTACTGAGTGGTGACTTTGTGTTGATAAATGCTAGAAGGGGTAGTGAGATTGGGAATGAATTATGCTTGTGATAGAATAGGTATTGGCATTGAATTGGGTATGATTAGAGTTGGTATTGATTACATGTTTTAAATTGCTAGATTGGTATGTTTTTAGATGGCAATATCTGCATGAGATGTTTGGTTGATTGACTTGTAGGTTTGACCCTAATTGGGTGGCATGTTGGCCTTGAAAAAATGGCCTATAATGTCACATGGTTGGGGCACACGAGCGTGCCTCGGACCGTAGGTAAATTGGCAGAATGTGGCTTAAACTACACACGGCCATGGCACGGGCGTGCCTACAGGTCGTGCGAGAAATGGCAGTATATGATCTAGTGGTCAACGGCCTGAGCACAAGGGCGTGCTTGGTGGCCGTGTTGATTTTGGCAGTATGTAACCACGGGGAGGGCACACTGGTGTGTCATGTAGCCGTGGGAGAGGCACGGCCTACCCCTACGGGCGTGTCTCCCATGTATTCTAGAAAAGTTTCAATTTATCATGAAATTTTACATGTGTTTCTGTTTAGTCCCGACTCGGTTTATAAGCATACTTAGGGTCTTGATGACTCGTTTAAGGGACATTATGATTATATATGAATGTGTTTGATGTTATTTGACTTTGTGTCGTGAATGTAATGTGAAATGATCCTATTGTTCGGTAATGCCTCTAAACCCTATTCTTGCGGCGGTCTCGGGTTAGGGGTGTTACACTTACTCTGTGTTTCCATGTTTATTTTGTTTTATAGATTTTGGATTCAAGTTACAAGCTCAGGGATCGTCGCAAAGTCTATCACACTATCAACCGTCTTCGGTAATTTATAATTTACATTTTGGAACTATGGTGTAACACCCCAAACCCAGCCCAGAAGTTAGGCCCAATTTTGGTGTGTCACATTAAAGAAAACGTATAAAGGATTTGTGATTCGTACTAAAAAAAGTTTTGTTAAAATCAAGAAAAACAAGTTTGATTTGAGACATTTGATAAAATACTACTAACCTTGAAGATTGATTGATAATTCGATAGATTTGAACTAATAATCTTATAAAACGTGACTTTTGAAAAAGACATTGAAAATTCAAGAAGATTTTCATGTTAAAAATATTTGTAAAAGTTTATTATGAAATCCATTTGTTAATCGATTTTGGAAAACCTTTATTTAAGTTTTTAGAAAATTCCCATTTAAAATAATTTAAGTAAAATAATAAGTATATCAAACATAAAGCAAATAATAAAATACTCCAGAGGCCTTATTACAACATAAAACCCTAAATAGTAAAGTGAACAAAAATAGAAATCTAAAGTTCCAAAGTAAAACACCATTTCTGAAGTATGGTCTCCACCGAGTCATCCATGGCCCAAGTCCACATCACTAAGCATTACCTAAAATGATTAAGAAAGAAAAGGGGGGGTGAGTTACAAGAACTCAGTGTGAAATCTCCTTACCGTTGTTCACTGGGCTTGAACCCACCCATTTAGCAAAAATTTGGGCCTGAGCCCATCTCATAATAACTTGGGCTGAAGCCCATTAAGCATAATCTTGGGCTAAAGCCCATTTAAATATAATAAATAAATTATATGAATGCAACCCATCCCATCTAGCCAATCTCTCCACCCGTACCAACCAATCTCTCCTGTGGGGATCAAGTCAACCCACCCCGCCAGTCTCTCCACCCGTACCAACCAATCTCTCCTGTGGGGATCAAGTCAACCCACCTGCCAGTCTCTCCAGAACGCAGGCAAATTGTCATTTATAATAATAATTCGCAGGCTAGTGGCCATTTATAATCGCTGGCATTTAGCCATTTATAATATCAGAATTTGTGGCGAAGCCACCAGAATAACATAATATATGTGGCATAGCCACTAGACAGATTGTGACAGAGTCACCAAAATATGTGGCAGAGCCATCAAATAGCTTCCTCCAATCATCAATATCCCAAACCCATGCAGAATTATGTGAATGCAATATTCATAGAAAATTATGATATTTACAAGATAATAACAATAATTAATAACATCAAAGATTTATTACAAACAATTTGGCCCATTAACACTTTGCAAAATCGGCCCATTATGCCATATATCAAATTGGCCCATTTAGCCATATATCAAATTGGCCCATTAAGCAATATATCAAAATCGGCCCATTAAGGCAATCTATCAAATCGGCCCATTAAGGAAATCTATCAAATCGGCCCTTTAGGGGCATTTTGTAATTCGACCCACAAGGGTATTTTTCATAATTTTGCAACCCCGAACTTAATTACTAATTTGGGACATAAAACTTGAAACTGTTCATCTGCGTCATACTAACTAAATTGACTATAACTTGGGTTAGAAAACTCAAAATCTAAATCCGTAAATTTTCCTTGAAACTAAACTCATATATCTTCTTACTAAAATTTTTCCAGAATTTTTTGTCTTAACCATTTAGTACAGTTTATTCCTTAAAGTTTCCTTGTTTCACCGTGTCAACGATATCGACCTCTCTTTCCTTAATTTCAAATATCTCATTGTCACGGTTTTCATATCTTTGCTCCGACATTGAAAATAACCTCACTAAGAAATCCATACATATAAATTATAACCCATTATTCACTTTGTACAATTTTATATGATTTTTCCAAGACTGATCAGGGAACCACGAAGTCATTCAGAACCAGTCTCACTAAAATTAAGATATCTCAGAATATAAAATTCCTTTTCCTTCTCTGTTTCTTTCTTATCAAAATAGACACAGTAAGCTTTTATTTGATGTCTCATTAACTTTCTAATTACCTTTCTCTTATTTTTCATGATTTTTCGAAATCACGTCACTGTCGCTGACCAAAACTATTTTATTACAAAAACATGGTTACCACTATGAACTTACGCGCACCCGAGTGATCCCGGATGCCAATTTCCGATTTTATTTGGTATTTCGACCAAATCACAGAGCATTTCATGAAATTTTTCAGAGAAGTGTGAGATCACACACCATTTCAAACATGTATTCGAAAAGTATGGGATTACACACCTTATTCGAAATCCATAACACGATATTCTCCACGGCACCTAAAGATACAATCGGTCAACAATTAGTCCAAAACCAAATTTACAGCTTCATCCAAGTATTGCGATTGATTTAACAATCTATATCACTTACCAACAATTCGAGTCTCTTATTACAAAAGATAGGTGTTCGACTTTACCACTATTTCTGAAAAATCCACAAGTAGATAGTATCGCGTGATTTCGTGCCTAACAACATAATCGATTAGCCAAACTTTCAATCCGATTAACACCATAACCGAATAGCGATATTGAATGGACTATGAAAAGACTCCTTACCTTAATCGATGATAATCTCGATTCCCACCAATTGGCTTATGATTACGAATGAATCGACAAGGATTTGGTATTAGGCCACCCACTAAAACTCTATGAAAAAGAGTTGATCAAATATGAGAGTGATGGAGAGAGTGATATTTCGATAAGAAACAAAGTGGAATAGTTGTATAGTGATGAACATACATATTCGGCTAGAAAGAGAAGAATTGAAAGGATTAGAAATAAAGCTCTTACCCGATTCAACCAAGGAGAGATGTATAACACACAAAAATGGGGAAGATAGAAGATGATAGAAATTCGGCTATCAAAAGAAGATGAACAAAACATGAATATTTGACTAAACTAAAGAGAAGAAAGATGCACAATTGTGCTAGGAGGTCTCGGCAAAGAGAATAGCAAATTGGAAGAAGATGACACAAAAGTTGCAAATAGGATTTTTGGCCAAAACAATACCAAGGCCTTACCAAATGCCAAAGTAAAAATTTCAGCTACCTATCTACCCCCAAAACCGTCCACATGCATTACAATATTGGTCAAACATTTGGCCAACCACACTTTCCATAACATTCTCCCCTTTTTGTGCCAACATGTCCCCCATACTTGCCTTTTTCTTTTGATTACTTTCCCCAACCTCAACCTTTCCTTATTTCCTTAGCCACCTTACCAAAAATAAAGAAGTCTACATTGCCATATATACCTCTTGGCCAACACTTAAGGAGAGCATGCAAAAATAATAGTCAAAATTTGAACACAATGGGATTTGAACCTCTTCCCTTAAAGTCCTTCACTTGATGCCATAACCTCTTTACTAATTGCTCATTTATGCTAACAATTTACTCATTTATTTCTATAAGCCTTGAAGCTACTTACCATCTCTCCTTAAAGTGCTAAAATACCAAATTTTTCCTAAGGCCCAATTAAACCCGAGACTTCATAGAAACCACGTAACCTTCCAAATTCACTTAACTAATAAGTCCAATTTGCAACAACGCCATTCTCATATTCTCAAAAATTTTGAACATTCTTACGCCTAAGGCCCATTGGGCCCAATCCTACTAGGCTCAATTTTGGGATGTTACATGTGGCATGTATAGGTTGAATTGTGTGACATCCCAAACTCGGTCTAAATGTTATGACCAGATCTGGTATGTCATAGCGAGAAAGGTTGAAAAGAAACTTTGAAATCCTGATGAAAACCGTCAGTTTGAAACTTTTTATTTTAGGTGATATTTTGAAAACAGTGGTTTGCAGCTTAAGAAAATTTTCCAAGATGGATTAACCGTTCATTTACTATCTATGTTAACACTTGTGAGAAAAATGGATATTTAGGTTGTAGTTGTTTAGAAAACTTCTTTTCAACAATTAAGCTCAAGTCATAAAATAATGTTGTATCAAAGTGGAATTTAAACTAAAAAAAAACCCAATAGTAATTTAAAAAGGCCTTATTACAACAATTAAAATCCCAAATTAAAAAGTCTTAAAAAGAAACTAAGTTTACTAAAATTAACAAGCTATGGCCTCCTCGAGTCTCTTCGGCTCCCAAGTCCACGTCTCACTGATCACCTGCAAGATTAAGTAGGGAGGGTGAGTCACCTAGACTCAGTGTGTAAGTTCCCCCTTAAAACATCATAAATGGCCTTAAGCCCACAACCACATATTGGGCCTTAGCCCACTCAAACATAGCATGTACAAAAATGGATGCAATGTACCCGGCCCAATCCTAGATTTCCATCCTCTACACACCACCCGTACCAGCCGATCACTCCGTGGGGATTTTTGCAATCAACCCTCCATCCGCTACACTCCATATGTGGCACCAAGCCACTGGTGACATAGTCACAAAATATCATATGTGGGGCCAAACCACTTGTGGTACCAAACCACTAGTGATAATCTCGAATAATCATATATGTGGGGCCAACCCACTGTGGTACCAAACCACTAGGACGAGTCACGAAATCATCAATATGTAGTACCCAACCACTGGTGGTTCCGAGCCACTGAGACTTAGTCACGAATCATGAATGTGGCGCCAACCCAAGTGTGGTACCAAACCACTAGTGACAGTCTTACACTTCCCCTTTCATATCATATCTAACCTATGCATACAAATGTCAATAGAATGCAGCATACTATCAAATGCATAATATTATCATGGCATACTTTTATTGGCATATACATAAACAGCAGGATACTTACCTGGTACTTCAGTCATGCCCTTAATGGCATAATGCTTATTCATCTAGCCATTGTGGCTTAAGAAATTAATAACACATAATAATAATATTAAAGTGTGTAAATCTTACACACCTAGATACGCACAGCACTATGCTATCTATGTCGACACTATCACTATCGGAGACTACCGCTATATGCCTCTTATTCTGCTCAGAAGCCAGCTCACAACCTGGTGGACAATCTCGAACAGTAGATACCGCGTGCTTCTTGAACTTAGGGGCTAGGATCGCGGGTCCAACCCCTCCTTTCGCTTGGTGACATTTGAGTCCATGAATAACCTTGGTCACTAAACCGTATTAAAGCAGCAAAATTGAATAAAAGCGAATAGACACTCAAAGCTAAAGGTCCTTACCTAGATTGACAAATCCCAGAGATTAAGAATCTAAATGGACTAGAACCGATTGTCCCTTAACACACTCCAATCAAAATCTAGAAGCCGGAAGAATGCGAAGATAAACCCCCTACAATCGGCCAAGAGTTTAAGAGTACAACTACTGCCTTTGGCACTTCACCAAGAGAAGAAATGATTGAACCAAAATGAAACCACTTACCACAACACTAGACAAACCGATTGGGAGTGGTGAAGAACAAGTAACGACAATCCACTTGAACGAAAATCGAAAGAAAATGATATGAATGACAGAGGAATTCGGCTCCCTTTCAAAGAAAACAAGAGGAGAAAAAGAGTGAGTAGATGTTTAGAGAGATTCGGGTAAACTAAAAAGAACTTACCGAATGCCAAAAATGTTCTGCTCTTGAAAAGAATAAGATGGAAAAGAAAAAGCTATCTACCAAATGAGATTCAGCTAAGATGTTGGAGAGAAAAGAGAAGGAAATGCCAGAGTTTCGGCAGGAGATGAGGCTTCAGAGGTTTTAGCTTTGGTTTTTATGGCAAAAAAATGAAATGGGAGTAGAGAGAGTGGATAGTAATGTGAGTTTCGGCCAAGCACAAAAGAAAAAGAAAAATACGAAGAGTATGGGAGGTGTTTCGGCTTTGGTGAATAGGAGAAAAGAAAATGCAAAACAAAAAGTGTGGGAGTGTTTTGGTGTTTGAGAGAAAAGCCAAAAATGCACAAAGTGTATAGATGTTTCAGTTTTGACAAAAAGAGTTGAACAAAGAACTCCCTTGGTTCCTCTAGCTAGCCAAAATTCTCAACACCCCTAATGCCATCATCTAACATTCGGCCACCCCCTTAACAACACTAAATCGAACCCACACACATATACACACACTTCCCACAATCGGCCAAACACTCTCCCTCTCTCCCAATCCATGATTCTCTCCACCGATCACTCTCCACTTCCATTCAAACTTGTTGACCCTTCTTCCTCCTTGAATTGCTCTCTTCCTTTCATTCAAATGTGTTGACCCATTCAACACTCATCCACCAGAGTCCAACCTGAGAGCAACTCTTCCCCACCTTGGCGTCAAAAAGAAATCCCTCAAAGGGGATCTACGCAACTCGAACCTACTCCCTGCCAGCTTCCCTGAGGCGTCACCTCCCAGAGCTTTAAGTGGAGCCTCCTTGCCACTTCACCAATAAACTTCTTGTGTCAAAACACACAAACACCAGCCCTTCAATCCTATCCCACTCAGCTCTCCCCTAAAGTGCCCAAAAAGTAAAATTTTTACTAAGGCCCCGGCTTACCCCTAAGTCATTCCTGGACCCCAAAGCACCCCAAACTAGCATTACAAACATAACATTCACACACAACCACACAAATGCATAGCCCTTAATTTAGGATGTTTCAATTCTACCCCCTTAAAACAATTTCGGCCTCGAAATTACCTGGTCAAAAGAGATGAGGGTATTGCTATCGCATTGATTCCTCAGGTTCCCACGTAGCTTCCTCAGAACCGTGATTATGCCACAAAACCTTAACCAATGGAACCGTCTTTCTACGTAATACTTTGACATCATGATCCAAAATTCGAACTGGTTCCTCCTCAAAGGATAGATCAGGCCTCACTTTGATCTCCTCCATGGACACCACGTGAGATGGATTTGAACGATAACGCCTTAGCATTGACACGTGAAACACATCGTGAATCTGACTTAACTCTATAGGCAACTTGAGTTGATAGGCTACTGGTCTTCACTATTCGATAAGGCCCGATAAACCTGGGGCTTAGCTTACCCTTCCATCCAAACCTAACCACTTTCTTCCACGGTGACACCTTTAAGAACACCTGATCACCCACCTCAAACTCTATGTCTTTAAGCTTTAGATCCGCATATGACTTCTGTCTGTCTGAAGCTTCCTTCAACCGAGCCCTAGTTAGCTTAACCTTGTCTTCCATTTCAGAGACCAATTCCAGACCCAACATCTAACATTCACCCAACTCAGTCCAACAAGTGGGAGTAGGACACTTTCGACCATACAATGCCTCATACGATGCCATCTGGATACTCGATTGGTACATGTTATTGTAGTTGAATTCTGCCAACGGTAAGAACTCTTCCCTACTACCTCTGAAGTCCATGACACAGCCTCTCAGCATATCCTCCAAGATTTGGATTACCTTTTCTGACTGTCCCTCCAATTGCGAATGAAATGCTGTACTGAAATCTAACTTTGTGCCCATCGCTTGATGCAATGCCTTCCAAAATCTTGATGTAAACCTAGGGTCTTTGTCCGAGATGATCGACACTGGCTCCCCATGCAACCTTACAATCTCTACTATATATAATTTAGCCAACTTCTAAAGAGAGTAGTCTACTCGCACCGTTATGAAATGAGCAGACTTCTTCAAACGATCAACCACTACCCAAATCGAATCCTTTTTGGTAGGTGTAAGAGGAAGCCCACTAACGAAATCCATTGTGATCCTTTCCCACTTCCACTGTGGAATATTCACCGGCTGTAACAAACCCGAAGTAACTGATGCTCTGCTTTCACCTGCTGACACGTCAAACACTTACTCACATATTCGGTTATTCCTTGCTTCAGACCCGACCACCAAAACTGTTCCTGCAAATCTTGATACATCTTACTTCCTTCAAGATGCATAGCATATGGGCTATTATGTGCTTCTTGCAAAATCTTCACCTCAACTCCGAATCCTTCGTCATGTAAATCCTTCCTCAGAAACACAGAACTCCCTCACTGCCCATATTATAATCCTTTACTCCACTATTCTGAACTTGAAGTAGTCTAGCACTCAAGACCTCATCCAACAATTACTTCTCTCTGATCTGATCTATCCACGTCGGTTTCACCTGAAGCTTAGCCAACAAACTCCCATCATCATACAAGCTAAGATGTGCAAACATCGCCCTCAAATTTGAGATTACCCTATGACTCAATGCATCTGCCACCACGTTAGCTTTACCCGGATGGTATTCGATTGAACAATCGTAATCCTTCAACAACTCGACCTATCGCCTCTGTCTTAAATTCAATTCCTTCTGGGTAAGGAGATACTTTAAGCTCTTATGATCTGTATAAATGACGGACTTCTCCCCATACAGATAATGTCTTTAGATTTTCAGAGCAAAAACCACCGCTACCAACTCTAAGTCATGCGTAGGATAATTCAACTCATGCAGCCTTAACTGACGAGACGTATACGCGACAACCTTTTCGTCTTGCATCAAAACACATCTTAAACCTGTGTGTGATGTAACACAATAAACCACGAACTCTTTCCTGGCCTCTGGCTAAATCAACACCGGAGCTTCCGTCAGAATCCTCTTTAGCTTCTTAAAACTTTCCTGCTACTGATCAGACCAAACAAATGGAACCCTTTTTCGTAACAACTTGGTTAATAGAGCCACGATCAAGGAGAACCCCTCAATGAATCTTCTATAATACCCAACTAGACCAAGAAAACTTCTGATTTCAGCCACAGACTTAGGTGGTTTTCCACTGCAGCATAGCTTTGACCTTCCGAGGATCAACCCTAATCCCCTCAACAGACACAACATAACCCAAAAAGGTAACCTATTTTAGCCAAAACTCACACTTACTGAATTTGTCAAACAGCTGCTTTTTCCTCAAAACTTGTAAGACCACACGAAGATGCGAGTCATGCTCCTCCTCCTATTTGGAATAAACCAAGATATCGTCTATGAATACAATGACAAATCGGTTTAGATAGGGTTGAAAAACCCGATTCATCATGTTCATAAATGCCGCTGGTGTATTGGTTAAACCAAATGGCATTACCAGGAATTCCTAGTGGCCATAGCGAGTTCGAAATGTCGCCTTATGAATGTTCGCCTCCCTGACCTTAAGCTATAATACCCTGACTGCAAATCTATCTTCGAAAAGACTGAAGCCCCCTTCAATTGATCGAACACGTCATCTATCCTTGGCAGCTGGTACTTATTCTTGATGGTTAGCTTGTTCAATTGACGGTAGTCAATTCACATACGCATCGATCCGTCCTTCTTCTTGACAAATAACACTGGCACTCCCCAAGGTGATACACTCGGTCGAATAAAACCTCGATCTGACAGTTCCTAAATTTGAGCTTTCAACTCCACCAACTCCTTGGGCACCATCCTATATGAAGCAATCGACATAGGTGCTATCCCCGGATAAAGATTAATACCAAATTTCACCTCTCGGTCCGGAGGCAAACCTGGAAGCTCTTCTGGAAAAACATCAAAAACTCATTCATTGTTCTAACATCCTTCACAGACAACTACTTGCCCTCCAAGGCACAAACCAAAGCTATGAACGCCTCATAGCCCTTCTTCACCATTCGCTCAGCCTTTAAAGTGGATATCACATTAGATAAATAGTTCCTCCTCTCAACTATTACCACCACTTCCTCATCCTCGAGAGTTCTCACTACAATGTGCCTGGCAGCACAATCTAGATTTGCTCGATACTTTCCTAGCCAGTCCATGCCTAAGATCAGGTCAAACTTTCTGAACGGTAGTTCCATCAAATCAGTCGAAAAAACCATCCCTTGAACTTCTAGAGGTACACCCCTATAAAGTCTATTTACCACTACCGATTGTCCCAGCGGGCTAACTACGGTTATCTCCCTAGAGGCAATCTCAATATGTTGATCCTATATCAATCAAGGAAATATAAGGCAACCCATAATAAGAAACTTCCTGGTTATGACGTCCGGTGCATCTCTCTCATCTCGACGCCTGACTGCATAGACTAGCCCAGGTCTCCTTGCATCACTGTCCCCAGCACCACTACCTGGTGCTCCACGACCATGACTGAAACCATTACCTCCTCGGCCTCTCTATGGTTACTGGCCACTTCTACCTGACTAAACATAACCTTGACCCGTTGATTGCGCTTTGCCCCTCTCTTGTGGATAGTCCCTTATACGATGCTCTGTAGACCCACACTTGAAACAGCCTCTATTACCAACCCAACACTCACCAAAATGAAATTTATCACATCGATTACACCTTGAAGGCCGACTATCAATAGTAGGTCTCGCAACACGATTCGGCCCCTCAACCTTAGGCCTCTTTTGAAACCGCCCAATTGATCATGACGAACCAAAATTCCTCTTGTTCCTATTCCTCTCCATATTTTACTTTTCGGACAGATTCACCTCCTTGACTATCTTAGCTTTTTCCACAAGAACAGTAAATTCCCTCTCTCGCTGTGGGGCTATCAGCACACGCAGATCATCTCTCAACCCATCCTCAAATCGAACACAGTGCTCGTGATCCGTGGCCACAATACCCCAAGCATAACGACTTAACCGCAAGAATTTTGCCTCATATTCGGACACTGACTTACTCCCCTGAACTAGATTTAGGAATGCCTTACGCTGCACATCCACATAACTCGACCCTACGTACTTCCCCTGGAATGCAGTCTTAAAGAAATCCCAGGTGACATGCTCAGCCACCGTACCATCCCTAATCGTGAGCCACCACTAATACGCCTCGTCTCGTAGGAGAGATACTACCCCTTTCAACTTCTCCTCTACCATGAGTCTAGATCATCCATTATGCGCTCACTCGCTTCTAACCAATACTCAGCTGTATTAGGGGCTACACCAGAAACACCCCTAAATATCTCTGCTCCATTGGCTTAGAGTCACTCAGACATCGATTTTCGAGCTCATGTACTCATGCTTGCCCCAGCCACTCTCTTCAGGACCTGCAACATTGCTTACAATACCGCGTCATCCCGCCTGTTTGGTCCTAAAATTTTGCTTCCACTGCTGGCAGCACCATTATCTCACTTTCTGACCCATGACCAAATCCTACTGGTTCCAATACAGTAGTCCTGCCCCTACCACGACCTCGCACATTACGTCCACGACCTCGAGTGCTCATGACTAACGTTTGCGATTAATCTGATTAAAAAGTTTTATGAGTTAGTTATTTCTTTCACTTTTTTAATACCGAAGAATTTTATGGAAGGATAGTCTTAGGGAGTAGTTTTCGTAACACATATCAAAGGTCCAGTCTCTATAATCTGAGTCTCCTAAAGCATACAACCATATTAAATTTTATTCTATGCATACCCTACCAGAAATTTTGAAGCACTTACCTGGGTGGACTGGGTGCCGTCGGACTCGGATGCCATGCTCCAACCAAACCATTCCTTCCAAAAATCATTTTAGACCAACTTAATAAAATATTGTTAAGCCCATTTTCACAGCCCGAGTTTTGCAACCTAGACTTTGATACCAAAATTATGACATCCCAAACCCGGTCTAAACGTTATGACCAGATCTGGTATGTCACGGGGAGAAAGGTTGAAAAGAAACTTTGAAATCTTGATGAAAACCATAAGTTTGAAACTTTTTATTTCATGTGATGTTTTGAAAATAGTGGTTTGTAGCTTAAGAAAAATTTCTAGGATTGTAACATCCTTAAATTGGGGTCTTTACATCTTGCGTGTTTGCATGTGTAATGTATGTTAGGTATGTTAGTTTGGTTTATCTTAGGGTCTAGGCTTGAGCCAGGATTGGGCCTAAGTTGTAGCACAAAATTACGTTTTGGGCTCTGGAAGGGGGAGCTATTGACGTTAGGGGTTAAGGATAATTGGTGGTGGTTTGTGTCGCAAGAGAAGCCTTGGTGGAGTGGCAAGGAGGCGCTACATGGGCACAAAGGAGTGACGCCTCATGCATGCTAAGGGAGCCTGGGTTCAAACAGTAGAATCCCCTTTTCTGCTTATTATTTTGAAGCCAAGACCAAGGAGAAGTTGAGTTCAGGATGGACTCTGGTGGATGAGGTTGGAAGAAGTTAACATGATTTGAATGGTTGGAGAAGAGTGAATGTAGGAAGTTTGACTCATTCAAATTGTTTGAATGAGTGGAAGAGAGGAATTCAAGGAGGAAGGAGGGGGACGACATAGATTTTGAAGGGTGTTGGGGTGTGTTAGCCGAATTTGGTAGTGGCTAAGGGGTGTTGGAGTTTTTGATTTTGAGTGTGGGGAGGTGTACCGAAATTGAGATGGCTTTGAGTGGAATTTTTGGCATTTAGGTAGGTGCACTCATCGATTTTGGTTTTTTTCTTTTTTCTTTCAATCTTTCTCTTTTTGGAAGCACCACAATTTCTCTCCTCTTTTTCTCACCTTTTGCAATTGCTGAAACCCCTATTGGTTCTATGCCCTTCTTCTTCTTTTCTTCTCCTCTCAACAAGCCTTAACCAAATCTATTCTACTTTCTTTTCTTCATTTTGAACCTAATCCGAAAGCATCATTCCACTTCTCTTCCAATTTCTTTTCTTCTCCTAGGTTCTCTTGTGCCGAAACACCTAAACTTCCTTCTCTTTTCTCATTTTGGTTCTAGCCGCATCTAGTACTCATCATTTTTTCCCTCTTCATCTACATTCTGTGATAGCCGAATATCCTGGTCACTCTCTTTTATTTTTCTCAAAGAGCCGAAACTACCTCCTCTCTTCATCACATTTGGGCCGAAACTATCTTCTCCTCTTTGATCCTTTCGGGTTATCTTCTACTCTAGTGTTACCGAATCTTGCTAGGTGTTGGCTGAATTTGTAGAGTTAAGGTAAGAGGGGGGACGTTCCCTTGTATTTGTGTTATCTATTTTAGGATTTCTTGGCCAAAGCTGAATAGCTATTTGTTAATAATGGTATGTTTGGCCGATTATAGGGAAGGTGTGACGCAAGCGTTTGGATTCCCGGGAGTTGCTCGACTTGTTGTTTAGATTTAAATTTTAGGATTTATCGATTAGGTAAGGGATCTAATTTTGGGATTTAATTCTTTACGATTTGTTTTACTGCTTAAATCTTAGTTAGTGACTAAGGTGTTATGGACTCAAAGGCTAACCAAACGTTAGGAGGGGTCAGATCTGAGACCCCAGGCCCTAAGTTCAAGAAGAGAGCAGTGTCGACTGTTCGTGATTGGCCACCTGGGTGTGGACGGACACCTGAGCAACGTAGTAGTCAGATAGCGATAGTGTCGATTAACGATAGTACCAATGTAGAAAGCATTGTATTGCGAGTAATCAGGTGTGTAACTCTTACACACTTTATTTGTTAATATGTTAAATCGTGTAATTGCTAAAAACTAGAATAACTGTTGAAGACGGTAAGTTACCCTTACCGGTAGGAAGCGAGGACTCCGGGTAAGTCCACTCTGATTGGTTAACATTAAATGCCCATTAGAATCTGTATATGCCATGCTATGTAATCTCTGATTGTTGAGCATGATCTTTATACTATGAAAAGTATGTTCATTGATGTGGGTTTGATGAGAGGAAGGGGAAGTTATGATTTCAGACTGTCACCAGTGGTTTTGACCACACAGTGGGTTGGCCCCGCTTATTATATTATTGTGACTAAGTCTTAGTGGTTTTGACCACCAGTGGTTTTGACCACATATTGCTATTTGTGACTACGGTCACTAGTGGTTTTGACCACACCAATATTATTTGTGACTACGGTCACCAGTGGTTTTGACCACACTTATATTATTTGTGACTACGGTCACCAGTGGTTTTGACCACACCGATACTATTCGTGACTACGGTCACCAGTGGTTTTGACCACACGGGGTAGAAACAAGAGTATGGATGGTTAGGTTTTGGGATTGCATGACTTGCATGTTGACTTATGAATGGTGTATGAGCCTTCCTATTTTCGGGATAGGGGTTTACACACTGAGTCTCGATGACTCACCCCGATGTTTAATTTTACAGGTAAACCTTAGATTGCGGATGTGGAGCCAGGGCGGACTCGAGGTGGCCATGCTCATTGCTTTTCGGGTTTCGTTTTAAATTATTACTCTGGTTTATATACTTTGAATTTGGTTTTTAAGTTGTAATAAGGCCACTATATCTTTATTTTAGGGTTTATTGACCTGCCTATTTTTCACGAAAAATTTGCATAAGTTAGACACCACGGCTAACTTTAAAATGAATGTTTTTTTTTTGGACTTGTACAGATTATCGGGTTTTTCTAAAACTTTACCATCGGGTAAAAACCAACAAGTGGTACAAATAGGCTAACGCAATTTCTTTAAAAACTCAATTGGATACGGTTTTGGCAACTAAACTAAAATGATTTCGGCTTTTAAACAAAAATAAAGGGTTTTCTTATAATAGGAGACAACACACAATCTTTCTAAATCCATTTTGGAAACAACCTGCTTTTAGACAATGCCCCTTTTACTCCGAAATTTAACCTACAACTTGTATTTTTTTAGAAATCATTTACTCAGGTGACATTCCGGATTCGGTTGTAGTATGTTGACCGGGTTTGGGGTGTTACAAGGATGGATTAACCGTTTATTTACTATCTATGTTAACACTTGTGAGAAAAACGGATATTTAGGTTGCATTTGTTTAGAAAACTTCTTTTCAACAATTAAGGTTAAGTCGTAAAATAATGTTGTATCAAAGTGGAATTTAAACTTAAAAAAAACCCAATAGCAATTTAGAAAGGCCTTATGATCGCTGCAAAATAGTCTAGTTTTAAAATTTATAAAGAATGATCGAACCTGTAGACTAACAATGACAATGATAGAGGCAAGTGCACCTATCGAACAGTAGTATAGTTAAGGCAAGAATATCTTATCAAACCCAAGGAACCTAAAAGTACTACTACTCACTTTCTTTCTATTATTTAGCCTAAAATATGGAGTGATTGGTTGATTTATCTAAAACTAATGAAATACTTTAAACTAAAATGCAAAGATAAATGAATAAATTAGGAAAAGACTTTGGAAAACTCAGTTGATAAAGACAATACCCTCAGGAAGAATCCACCTATAACTTCACTCATTATTTATCCCTATTTCTTTACTTAGCTTGATCCGTGAGACTCCCTAACCTATATTAAACCTTCTCTCGAAGCGAATAATGTCTAACCTTAGGTTAATTAGTGGAACTCTCGTTCTCTTATAATAACCCCCTAAGGAAGCAATAAATCGATCAATGGATTCCCATATTAGGTTTCACCCTAATCTGGTAAAATCTCGTAACCCTATCTCTAGGCGCCCGATCAACTCCACTTAGTTATGCTAGATCTACTCTCAGGCAGGGTCTATTCCTCCTCCACCTAAGCACATCAGATTAAATTAAGCAACATAATTAAGAACAAACTAAGTATTTATCATATAAATTCAGAAAATAATAACAAAATCCATCATAGGTTTCATCCTCTTCAGGTATTTGCAGGGTTTAGTTCATAACTAAATAAGAAGACATCTCAAGAGAAAAGATAAAACAAAACATTAGAAATCCCTAAAACCCCTTGAAGGAATTGAAGGAGAGATCCTCCGTCTTGAGTAGAATTCCAGCTCTTCGAGATGGATCAACTGCTATCTTGAGTAATTCCTAAATGAGGTAAAGTTCGCGAAAACTCGCTAAAACTTGACGCCTTGAATAACCACCTTGGGGTGTTTATATATACTTTTGGGATGCTTTACTTGGCTCCTAAATACTCATAATTCAAGCATAATTCGTTCCTAGGTGTTTAAGTAGACTTAAGATTGTGTTTCTTAGGCTCCAAGCATCCTAATCTGAGTGAAATTACTCTTTCCCGCGGCAGGGGCATAGTCATGGCACGCCCCTATAAGTCGTCTTCTAGCCCGTGTCTCTATTCTGTTGAATTAGGCAGGGCTATGGCATGGCCGTGCACGTCGAGGTATAGATCGTGCTTCGAGTCTGTCAATTGGGGCATGGTCGTGTAAATCGTGGCATGGCCGTGTGAAGTGAATGGCAAGGCACGGCCGTGTAGCTTGAAGTCCAGGCCGTGTTGATTTCTTGGGTTGGCCCAATTTGGTCCGTTTTAAGCCCGTTTTACGTTCTTTTTATCCTTAGGTGCTTTCTTGAGCATAAGACACAAAAAGAAAGGATTAAGAGCACCTTTTTACATAAATCGAGGATAAATTCATCCAAAATCATACTAAATGTGGGATTAAAATATGTTACTTTTACGGTTTATCACCTTATTACAACAATTAAAATCCCAAATTAAAACGTCTTAAAAAGAAACTAAGTTTATTGAAATTAACAAGCTATGGCCTCCTCGAGTCTCTTCAGCTCCCAAGTCCACGTCTTACTGGTCACTTGCAAGATTAAGCAGAGGGGGTAGTCACCTAGACTCAGTGTGTAAGTTCCTCCTTAAAACATCATAAATGGCCTCAAGCCCATAACCACATATTGGGCCTTAGCCCACTCAAACATAGCATGTACAAAAATGGATACAATGTACCAGGCCCAATCCTAGATTTTCATCCACTACACACCACTCGTACCAACCGATCACTCCGTGGGGATTTTTACAATCAACCCTCCATCCGCTACATTCCATATGTGCCACCAAGCCACTTGTAACATAGTCACAAAATATCATATGTGGGGCCAACCCACTTGTGGTACCAAACCACTAGTGACAATCCCGAATAATCATATATGTGGGGCCAACCCACTGTGGTACCAAACTATTGGGACGAGTCACGAAATCATCAATATGTGGTACCAAACCACTGGTGGTTCCAAACCACTGAGACTTAGTCACGAATCATGAATGTGGGGCCAACCCACGTGTGGTACCAAACCACTAGTGACAGTCTTCCACTTCCCCTTTCATATCATATCCAACCCATGCATACAAATGCCAACCGAATGCAGCATACTGTGAAATGCATAATATTATCATGGCATACTTTTATTGGCATATACATAAACAGCAGGATACTTACCTAGTACTTCAGTCATGCCCTTAATGGCATAACGCTTATTTATCTAGCCATTGTGGCTTTTTAGCCCCAAAAAAATTAATAATACATAATAATAATATTAAAGTGTGTAAATCTTACACACCTGGATACGCAAAGCACTATGCTATCTATGTTGACACTACCACTATCGAAGACTACCACTATCTGCCTCTTATTTTGCTCAGAAGTTGGCCCACAACCTGGTGGCCAATCCCGAACAGTAGATACCGCGCGCTTCTTGAACTTAGGTGCTAGGACCTCGGGTCCAACCCCTCCTTTCGCTTGGCTAACATTTGAGTCCATGAATAACCTTGGTCACTAAACCGTATTAAATCAGGGAAATTGAATAAAAGTGAATAGACACTCAAATCTAAGGGTCCTTACCTAGATCGACAAATTTCGGAGATTAAAAATCTAAATGGACTAGAACCAATTATCCCTTAACACACTCCAATCGTAATCCAAAAGTCGGAAGAACATGAAGATAAACCCCCTACAATCGGCCAAGAGTTTAAGAGTACGACTACTGCCTTCGGTACTTCACCAAGAGAAGAAATGATTGAACTAAAATGAAACCACTTACCACAACACTAGACAAACTGATTGGGAGTGGTGAAGAATAGGTAACGAAAATCCACTGGAACGAAAATCGAAAGAAAAGGATATGAATGTCAAAGGAATTCAGCTTCCTTTCAAAGAAAACAAGTGGAAAAAAAAATTAAGTAGATGTTTAGACAGATTCAGCTAAAGCAAAAAGAACTTATTGAATGCCGAAAATGTTCTACTCTTGAAAAGAATGAGATGTAAAAGAAAGGTGCTATCTACCAAAGGAGATTCGGCTATGATGTTGGAGAGAAAAGAGAAGGAAATGCCAGAGTTTCGGCAGGAGATGAGGCTTCAGAGGGTTTCAACTTTGGTGTTTATGGCAAAGAAAATGAAATGGGAGTAGAGAGAGTGGATGATAATGTGAGTTTTGACCAAGCACAAAAGAAGAAGAAAAATACGAAGAGTATAGGAGGTGTTTCGATTTTGGTGAATAGGAGAAAAGAAAATGCAAAAAAAAAAGTGTGGGAGTGTTTTGGTTTTTGAGAGAAAAGCCAAAAATGTACAAAGTGGTATAGATGTTTCGGTTTTGACAAAAAGAGTTGAACAAAAAATGCCCTTGGTTCCTCTAGCTAGCCAAAATTCTCAACACCCCTAATTCCATCATCTAACATTCGGCCACCCCCTTAACAACACTAAATCGAACCCACACACACACACACACATACACACTTCCCATAATCGGCCAAACACTCTCTCTCTCTCCCAATCCCATGATTCTCTCCACCGATCACTCTCCGCTATCCATTCAAACTTGTTGACCCCTTCTTCCTCCTTGAATTGCTCTCTTCCTTTCATTCAAATGTGTTGACCCATTCAACACTCATCCACTAGAGTCCAAGCTGAGAGCAACTCTTCCCCACCTTGGTGTCAAAAAGAAATCCCTCAAAGGGGATCTACGCAGCTCGAACTTGCTCCCTGTCAGCTTCCCTGAGGCGTCACCTCCTAGAGCTTTAAGTGGTGCCTCCTTTCCACTTCACCAATAAACTTCTTGTGTCAAAACACACAAACACCAGCCCTTAAGTCCTATCCCACTCAGCTCTCCCCTAAAGTTCCCAAAAAGAAAAATTCTTACTAAGGCCCCGGCTTACCCCTAAGTCATTCCTGGACCCCAAAGCACCCCAAACTAGCATGACAAACATAGCATTCACACACAACCACACAAATGCATGGCCCCTAATTTAGGATGTTACAATTGTGTTTTAATGTGATGAATCTTGGTTTTGTATAAAAGCCATGCGAAAATAGCTTATTTAAAAGTTCAAATTTGGTTTTGGTTTGATCATAGCATAAGTCCACTTTAGTTATGGTGATATGTGACGTGAATGAATGATATTTGTGATGTTTATTTTGTATGTATAAGTTGGTTGGTGTTTTTGGTTATATGTTAAAATGAGATAAAGAATATGATTGTTCAATGGTTCGGCATTTAAACACATGTTCATGAGATTTATGGTTGTATATATATATACGTGTGATTTTGGTTTAGGCATATGTCAAGAACGTATCCGAATATATGAAGTATGTATAGTTGCTATGTGTTTTAGCATTGTGATATATGATATTTGTTAATTACGCTTAAATAGATCATGTGTTAGTTAGGTAAGAATCAGAACATTTGCATGATGAGTATTCAATGTTCATTTATGGACCAATTAATGATATGAATGACATTTGATTTGGCTATCATAGTAATTTAATTAAGTTGGGTATTACATTTATATGAAGAATTGAATTGATGAAAAGAATATGTGTACCTAACATTTGGTTTTAACATGTTTTGAATATTTATAAATTGTTATATATATTTATATATATAGTATGATTTTTGAGATATGATTTGTCTATGCATTTTTTTTATTAATAATGTATGTGTGAATTTGATCAGCCATTTACTTTACCTTCATGTATTTTAATATGACCTATATGAATATGTGTATTGTTCAGAAGCTATGATGTGTTCAGTAATGCCTCGTAACCTTATTCCGGTGATGGATAAGGGTTAGGGGTGTTACAATACTGATATGAATATATGAGTTTATTTGCATAATAGCATGTCATTCTTGTATGTTGCTATAACATCTCGAAATAAGGCCTAAACGGAATAGTGGTTGCGAAACCATGAATCCATGCTATAAAAGTTTATTATGATTAATTATTATGATTTATCGAGTGATTAAATACATGTGTTAGAGTATTGATAAGAAATTTTATTAATTTCATGCTTAAATTGCCTATTAGGACTTGTTTGCAAAAGTTGCTAAATAGGGGTTCTAATTTATAGAGTACTTGATTGAAATGGGGGTTTAAAGTAGGAGTCCTTAAATGGTAATTAGACCATTATATTTTCATGGACAAAAATGGACATATATAGGTGGAAAGAACCAAAGTTTTTAATGAAGGGTAATTTAGTCATTTGGTAATAAAAAGGAATTAAAAGGGAAAAAGATGGCAAAATATGTTCATCTTCTTCATTAGGCCAAATTTTCAAGTGGTCACCATATCTAGGGTTTGTTTCAAGCTTCCAAGCTCCATAGTAAATGATTCCAAGCCCCATTTTTAATGTTCTTTACATTTTTGAAGCCCCGGTAGCTCGATTTAGCTTATTCTATCAATAATTCATGCTAGGGTTCATATTTGGAAAAATACCCATAGGTGAAATGTGTTTATTTTGATGTTTTATGATAGAATATGAAGTCTAAAATTATGTTAAGCAACTTTTGCTAAGTGATTTTAAGTGAAAACGAGTAAAACGGCTTAATCGATAAAAATACCTAATGTTCATAAGTACAAGTTAGAGTGAGAATTTGATGTTGCCATAGAAGGGAAAAATGATCAGCATGTCATAAAACATAAGAATAAGGGATAAATTTTAATTTTTGAGCTTTGGGGCAAATATGTAAATACGTAAAAGTTTAGGGGCAAAATTATAATTTTGCCAAAGTTAAGAGTTAAGGACTGTTTTGATGAATGTGAGTATTAAATAAGCTAAATTTGCTATTATAGATCAAGAAGAACAAAATCGAGTTAGATCAAGGAAAGAAAAGATAGAGGACTAAATCGATATAGTTGATCGTATTTTGTTTCGAGGTAAGTTTGATAAATAAATGCAATATTCTATTATTTTATATTTAATATTGTTAAATTCCAGCATTTACATATTTATTCTATAAATGTATTATTTAAAGACTCAAGTATGAATTGACTGGAAATGCTATCCTGTGAAGTTCGGTTGAACCTTAGGAATGTATAGGATACAAATGTCATGACATTAGGGTTTAAGGAAATCATGTAAGACCATGTCAAGACATGGCATTGATATGTTACTATAAGGCAAAGGTCTCATGTAAGACCATGCCAAGGCATGGCATTGGTGAGTTTATAAGGCAAGGATACCACGTAAGACCATGTCAAGACATGGCAATGATTAAGTTTCATAAGGAAAGGTACCCGCGTATCCTTAGTATTCCAAGTGGTTCAACGGGAAAATTCAAAGAGTATACCAAAGTAAAGGTAAGACAAGGTCAAGCTAAAAAGGTAAGGTAAGGCAAATTCATGTTAAAAGGTACAGGTAATAATACAAGTTTAAGTATATGGATTTAAAAGCTTAAGTGATCTTGATAAGAAAAGAATAAGATAATTGATTAAGAATGTTGTTATTTATTTACATGTAAACTTACTAAGCTTTATGCTTACTCCTATTCTTTAATTTTTTTTATAGTATTACAAGCCAACTCGGGAATCACAAAGACATCGGAGATCGTTATGCACTATCAAAGGATTATATTGGTATTTTTGACTCGAACGTTTTAAGTTACGGCATGTATAAGGACTTAGCCATTTTGTGTGTTTGTCCCTATGATATGGCTTAAGATTTGCTTGTAAATGTTTGGTAATGATTAGCCATTAAAATGGTTAATTAAGAACATGTTTTGGATGCTATGAATTGCCTAGTTGATAGTTATTTTAAAGAAATTATGTAATTATATGCAGGGAGCAGTTTGGACAAAGAAGAAGTGATGTGATTTTGAAAAATAACCAAAACTAGTAGAAATGGAATTATGTTGGCCATGAGATATATAATTAAATCTTATTGAGTCTATTTTATATAAAAATGGTGTAGGAAAAAGATTTGTATATTATGAGATAATTGATTTTTAGTAAAGAGGGGCAGAAATGTCACACGTGTAATGAGGGGACTTTAACTAATAAACTGTACTAATTGGCCACACCAAAAATTTTGGAAAAATTATAGTAAGAATATATATGAGTCTAGTTTCAGGAAAAATTTACGTATCTAGATTTCGAGTTTCGTAACTCAATTTATAATTGATTTACTTAACATGATGCAGATGGACAATTTCAATTTTTATGCCCCTAATCAGTAAGTTAAGTTTAGTAATGCCTCGTTCTCAACTCCGGCAATGGTCTCGGGTAAGGAGTGTTATATTTATTGGTATCAGAGCAAGGTTTAGTCAATTCTCTAAGTATTTAGTATGAGTAAGAGTCTATCTATACATGCCATACTTATATTTTGATATTGTGACGAATCTTGACGATTTAAAAATATTTTTCTTTTATAGTTATGGATCTCGAAGCAGTGGTGCAGATGATGTAGAGAGTAGTGCACCCACTCCTCACCGAGGGGACGGTGCCACAAGATAGTCATGAAAGGCCCGTTCATGTTAGTCGGGGAGGAGGGCTCGAAGCCTTCTTCCAAGCTATGAATGAATGGTTTGTTGAGTTCGTTCGTATGAACCCTACCGTTAGACCTCCACCCCTCATGATCCAAATACCACCCATGTAGCTTCCCGATCCAGATCTGATCGGATAAGAGAGAAGCCACCCATTGACAAAATCAAAAACAAGGGAAATTTGAAGAGTTTTGGGTGCTAAAGATGATGATGTAGAGAAAGTGAATTTTAGCTCGAAAATACTATCGAGTTTTGACGAGTTATCCCGCACACCGGAAGAGTGTATTAAATGTGTAGTGTCACTTCTAGAGATTGACCTACCGGTGGTGAAAGACACTTGTATCGATGAGTACCGAAAGAAAAAGTTACATGGGATTTCTTTCAGGAGGAGTTTTGTAAGAAGTATATCAGTCAGAGGTTTATTGACCAAAAAAAAAGAGTTCCTTGAATTAAAATAGGGTAAGATGACTGTGACCGACTATGGACGTGAATTTATCTGACTCAGTAATTATGCTCGAGAGTGTGTGTCTACAGAGGCTATCATGTGCAAAAGATTTGAAGATGGGCTCAATGATGATATCCGACTGTCAGTTGGTGTTCTAGAGATAAAAGAGTTTGTTGCTTTAGTTGAACGAGCCTGTAAGGCAGAAGAGTTATTAAAAAGAAAGAGTAAATCTGAAATTGAGATGCAAGACTCAAAGAAAAGACAGATGAGCAAGTCATTTCAGTCTACATCCAAGAGGCCTAGAGAGTTTTCTATGAGATCTAATTTTTCAGCTGGGTATTCTAGACGGAACAGAGGTGGAAGATTTATGGATTTAAAAGCTCAAACCACTTCGATTGCGAGTGTTGGCAGTATTCAACCTGATAGACCCGAGTGTCCTCAATGTGGTCGACGTCATCCAGGTCAATGTCAAGCAACTGAGATTGGTTGTTTTCGATGTGGTGCACTGAATCATTTCATTCGGGAGTGTCCCGAAATGGTTAAAAGAGAAGTAATACCGAGTGCAAGATCAGGTAATGCCCCCATTAGAGGTAGACATCAGAGAAATCTGGGAGTAGGGGCAGGTAGAGATGCATTTAGAGATACAGCAACGAGATCAGATGTTAGAGCACCCGCAAGGACTTATGCTTTCCGTACTCGTGAAGAGGCATCCTCCCCCGATGTAATTACGGGTACATTTTCTCTTCATGATGTTAATGTTATTCCTTTGATTGATCCGGGTTCAACCCATTCCTATGTTTGCATAAAATTAATGCCTAGTATGAACATGCCCATAGAGTTTACGAAATTTGTGATTAAAGTATCGAAACCATTTGGTCAGCATGTGTTAGTAAACAAAGTATGTAAAAATGCCCTTTGATGACTAGAGGTTCTTGCTTTTTTGGTGATCTCATGCTATTTGCCATTTGATGAGTTTGATGTGATTCTTGGTATGGATTGGTTAATCGCACATGATGTGATAGTGAATTGTGGAAAGAAATTCATTGAGTTGAAATGTGAAAATGGTGAGATCCTTGAGTTAATTCGGATGAGTCGGTAGTTTAATTTCCATGATTTACATTATGTCCGCCGAAATGTTTAAGGAAAGGATGTGAAGCTTATCTTGCTTTTGTGTTGAATACTAAAGACCCAGAGTTGAAAATTGAATCAAAGCATGTGGTAAATGAGTTTCCTGATGTGTTTCTAAAAGAACTACCAGGTTTGCCTCCTATTAGAGAAGTTGAGTTTGGTATTGAATTAATTCCAGGTACCACACCTATTTCTATTACTCCTTATAGAATCGTTTCAATAGAATTAAAAGAATTGAAAGCTCATTCTGTGAATTAAGCGATAAAGGCTTTGTAAGACCTAGTTATTCACCATGGGGTGCACCAGTGTTATTTGTGAAAAGAAGGGCGGTTCCATGAGATTGTGCATAGACTATCGGCTGACTTAACAAGGTAACCATCAAGAATAAATATCCTTTGCCTAGAATAGATGATTTGTTTGATCAACTGAAAGGAGCCCTTGTATTTTCTAAGATAGATTTGAGATCCGGATACTATCGATTCATGAGTTAAAGAGTCGATGTTCAAAACTACTTTTCGAACTAGGTATGGTCATTATGAGTTTCTTGTGATGCCATTTGGTTTAACCAATGCTCCTGTCATCTTCATGGATTTAATGAACCAAATTTTCAGACCTTACTTGGACAAGTTTGTAGTTGTGTTTATTGATGACATCTTGATTTATTCTCATGATGAGACCGAGCATGCGAGCATTTGAGAACGATTTCTGATTTTGACAAATAATCGACTTTATGCCAAATTTAGCAAAAGTGAGTTCTGGTTATGGGAAGTTTATTTTCTTGGACACGTTGTCTCAGGTGAAGGTATTAAAGTTGATCCGAATAAGATTTCAGCCATTGTCGATTGGAAGCCTCCCAGGAATGTATCAGAGGTTAGAAGTTTTCTTGGTCTTGTCGGTTATTATAGACAATTTGTAGAGGGATTTTCCATGATAGCTACTTCATTGACAAGATTGTTACAAAAGATGTCAAGTTTGAATGGACTGAGAAGTGTCAGCAGAGTTTTGACAAATTAAAGGTATTATTGACTAAAGCTCCTATTTTAGTACAACCAGAATCGAGTAAAGAGTTTGTAATTTATAGTGATGCATCCTTGAGTGGACTAGGCTGTGTACTTATGTAGAAAGGAAGGGTAATTGCTTATGCCTCTAGACAGTTAAAACCACATGAGAAAAATTATCCGACACATGATTTAGAGTTAGCTGCTATTGTATTTGCATTGAAAATCTGGAGACATCATTTGTATGGTGAGAAATGCCAAATATTCACTGATCATAAAAGTTTGAAATACTTGATGACTCGAAAGATCTAAACTTGAGGCAAAGAAGATGGCTAAAGTTAATTAAAGATTATGAACTAGTGATCGATTATCACGGGTAAGGCAAAGCGTTGTTGCTGATGCTTTGAGTAGAAAATCGTTATTTGCATTGAGATTGCACACTAGTTTGTCCTTGTCAGATGATGGTTCTATTTTAGTTGAGTTGAGAGCTAAACCGATGTTTCTTGAAGAAATTTGTGAAGCTCAAAAGGATGACAGTGAGTTGCAAGCCAAAAGGGTTCAGTGCGAGTCAAGTGTAGAGTCTGATTTTTAGATCAGATCTGACGATTGTTTGATTTTTAGAGACAGGGTATGTGTACCAAAGAATGGTGATCTTATTCGGAAGGTTTTACAGGAAGCACATAGCAGTTCTTGGTCTATTCACCCAGGTAGTACAAAGATGTATAATGATTTGAAAAAATGTATTGGTGGGCGGGAATGAAAAGAGATATATCGAGTTTGTTTCTAGATGTTTGATCTGTCGCCAGTAAAGGCCAAACATCGGTACCTTCGAGTTTATTGCGACTGTATTAGTTCTTGAGTGGAAATGGGACCGAGATACTATGGATTTTGTGATGAGATTGCCTTCGACACGAGAAAGAAAGATGCGTATGGGTTGTGATTGATAAGTTAACGAAGTCGGCTCATTTTATCCCAGTTCGGTATCGATTATTCACTTGACAAGTTGGCGAGTTGTATATTTTAGAGATTGTGAGACTACATGGAGTACCGTTATCAATTATCTCAGATAGAGATCCGAGATTTACTTCACGATTTTGGAAGAAATTGCAGGAAGCTTTAGGTACAAAGTTGAGTTTTAGTCGACTTTCCATCCTCGGTGATGGTCATCGAGAGAATTATTCAGGTACTTGAAGATATGCTTAGATGTTGTGTATTGGAATTTCAAGGTGGTTGGGAGAAATATTTGCCTTTAATAGAGTTTGCTTACAATAATAGTTATCAATCGAGTCTAAAGATGGCACATTATGAAGCTTTGTATGGACATAAATGCCGCACGCCTTTGTATTGGATAGAGCTTAAGGAAAATCAGATTTACGGGGTTGATCTAGTCATAGAAACAGAAGAGAAAGTAAAAGTCATCAGAGATTGCTTGAAAGCAGCTTCGGATAGATAGAAATCTTATGCAGATTTGAAAAGAAAAGAAATTGAATTTCAATTTGGTGATAGGGTATTCTTGAAAGTATCCCCTTGGAAGAAAGTTCTCAGATTTGGCAAAAAAGGCAAATTAAGTCCCCATTTTATTGGACCGTTTGAGGTGATCGAGAGAGTTGGGCCATTGGCATATCGGTTAGCATTGTCGACTGAGTTAGAGAAGATTCATAATGTCTTTCATGTGTCTATGCTACATCGTTATCGTTCAGATCCATCGCATGTAATTTCGCAGACAGAGGTTGAGATTCAGCCAGATATGACTTACGGTGAGGAATCGGTAAAAATTCTAGCTTAGGAGGTTAAGCAATTAAGGAACAAAAGTATTGCACTTGTGAAAGTATTATGGAATAGGCATGGGATAGAAGAGGCTACATGGGAGCCCGAAGAGATTATGCGAAAATAGTACCCAAACCTCTTTACAGGTATGATTTTCGGGGACGAAAATCCCTAAAGGGGGGAGAAATGTAACATCCCGAAAAAAGGCCTAAACAGAATAGTGGTTGTGAAACCATGAATCCAAGCTATAAAAGTTTATTATGATTAATTACTATGATTTATCGAGTGATTAAATACATGTGTTAGAGTATTGATAAGAAATTTTATTAATTTCATGCTTAAATTGCCTATTAGGACTTGTTTGCAAAAGTTGCTAAATAGGGGTTCTAATTTATAGAGCACTTGATTGAAATGGGGGTTTGAAGTAGGAGTCCTTAAATGGTAATTAGACCATTATATTTTCATGGACAAAAATGGACATATATAGGTGGAAAGAACCAACGTTTTTAATGAAGGGTAATTTAGTCATTTGGTAATAAAAAAGAATTAAAAGGGAAAAAGATGGAAAAATATGTTCATCTTCTTCATTAGGCCAAATTTTCAAGTGGTCACCATAGCTAGGGTTTGTTTCAAGCTTCCAAGCTCCATAGTAAGTGATTCCAAGCCCCGTTTTTAATGTTCTTTACATTTTGAAGCCCCGTAGCTCGATTTAGCTTATTCTATCAATAATTCATGCTAGGGTTCATATTTGGAAAAATACCCATAGGTGAAATGTGTTTATTTTGATGTTTTATGATATAATATGAAGTCTGAAATTATGTTAAACAACTTTTGCTAAGTGATTTTAAGTGAAAACGAGTAAAACGGCTTAATCGATACCTAATGTTCATAAGTACAAGTTAGAGTGAGAATTTGATGTTGCCATAGAAGGGAAAAATGATCAGCATGTCATAAAACATAAGAATAAGGGATAAATTTTAATTTTTGAGCTTTGGGGAAAATGTGTAAATATGTAAAAGTTTAGGGGCAAAATTATAATTTTGCCAAAGTTAAGAGTTAAGGACTATTTTGATGAATGTGAGTATTAAACAAGCTAAATTTGCTATTATAGATCAAGAAGAACAAAATCCAGAGTTAGATCAAGGAAAGAAAAAGATAGGGGACTAAATCGATATAGTTGATCGTATTTTGTTTCGAGGTAAGTTTGCAGAAAATAAATGCAATATTCTATTATTTTATATTTAATATTATTAAATCCCAGCATTTACATATTTATTCTGTAAATGTATTATTTAAAGACTCAAGTATGAATTAACGGAAAAGCTATCCCAAGAAGTTCCGGTTGAACCTTACGAATGTATAGGATACAAATGTCATGACATTAGGGTTTAAGGAAATCATGTAAGACCATGTCAAGACATGGCATTGATATGTTACTATAAGGCAAAGGTCCATGTAAGACCATGCCAAGGCATGGCATTGGTGAGTTCATAAGGCAAGGATACCACGTAAGACCATGTCAAGACATGGCAATGGTTAAGTTTCATAAGGAAAGGTACCCACGTATCCTTAGTATTCCAAGTGGTTCAACGGGAAAATTCAAAGAGTATACCAAAGTAAAGGTAAGACAAGTTCAAGCTAAAAAGGTAAGGTAAGGCAAATTCATGTTAAAAGGTATAGGTAACAATACAAGTTTAAGTATATGGATTTAAAAGCTTAAGTGATCTTGATAAGAAAAGAATAAGATAATTGATTAAGAATGTTGTTATTTATTTACATGTAAACTTACTAAGCTTTATGTTTACTCCTATTCTTTAATTTTTTTTATAGTATTACAAGCCAACTCGGGAATCACAAAGACGTTGGAGATCGTTACGCACTATCAAAGGATTATATTGGTATTTTGTGACTCGAACATTTTAAGTTATGGCATGTATAGGGACTTAGCCATTTTGTGTGTATGTCCTTATGATATGGCTTAAGATTTGCTTGTAAATGTTTGGTAATGATTAGCCATTAAAATGGTTAATTAAGAACATGTTTTGGATGCTATAAATTGCCTAGTTGATAGTTATTTTAAAGAAATTATGTAATTATATGCAGGGGAACAGTTTGGACAGCAGCAGTGACGTGATTTTGAAAAATCACCAAAACTAGTAGAAATGGAATTATGTTGGCCATGAGATATAGAATTAAAGCTTATTGAGTCTATTTTTATATAAAAAAAACAGTGTAGGAAAAAGAGTTGTATATTATGAGATAATTGATTTTTAGTACAGAGGGATCAGAACTATCAGTCTGTGTAACAGGGGAGAATTTAACTAATAAACTGTACTAATTGGCCACACCAAAAATTCTGGAAAAATTATAGTAAGAATTTATATGAGTCTAGTTTCAGGAAAAATTTACAGATCTAGATTTTGAGCTTCTTAACTCAAGTTATAATTGATTTACTTAACATGATGCAGATGGACAGTTTCAATTTTTATGCTCCGAATCAGTAAGTTAAGTTTAGTAATGCCTCGTGCTCGACTCCGGCAACGGTCTCGAGTAAGGGGTGTTACAGTTGCATTGCATCGGGGTAGGTTAATTATGATTGAAGGAAGTATCTGAAAGGCTCTTAAGACTGTTATCTGGCAGCTCAGCTGTAAATTTCTGATTATGTGCCGCATTCGGTACGACATGGTGTGTAGGGCTAGGTGGGTTGATTTTATCCCCACATGGTGTGTAGGGTTGGACGGAGTTGGTGTGTAGAGGTTGGTGGGTAGGACTTTGTTTTCTGCATATTCTGTCTGAAATGGGCTAAGGCCCTGTATTATGTCTGATTCTGTATCTGAGTGGGCTAAGGTCCACACCGTTTCTATAATGGGCTCAAACCCAAACTGCGAAAAGTATGTCTGTTATCTGATGTTACTGTGGGTATGTTTTCTGCGGGGTTTATACACTGAGTTTGCGAAAACTCACCCTTTTCTGTTTAATCTGTTCAGGTAATCCCCAGCATTAGACGGGATCGGTGCAGCGGAGGACTCGGCGGCAACCGCGGTTCTAGACACTTATTTATGGTTTATTTTTAATTATGATTTGGTTATATTTGGGTAAATTTATGCAACAAGGCCTTTCAGATTTTTGTTTTAAATTTGGGATCATTATTTTATAAACTGTTAGTAGTAGGACAAGACGCGAGATTTCAAAATAAACAAAGGTTTTATCAAAATATATACGACCTTGCAAGTCATTTTAAAAGCTTCCGCAACATATAAAGTTTTGAAAACGGATAATTAATAAATAACGACACGTTTTGACGATAGTCTTGGATACATAAAAATGGTTTTAACACAGTTACGTTTTCTAAAAGCACTATCATGTGACATCGCCAGATTCGGCCATAACGTCCAGGCCGGGTTTGGGGTGTTACAAAGATGATAAAGTCTTAGCATTCAAAGACATCAGTCGGTAGGCTCCTGTTCATGTTTTGGTGATTCCAAAGTTTAGGGATGGGTTGACACAGCTTGGGAAGGTGTGTTCTAGGCCTGTTATCTATCTAATTTGTTTTATTTCTGTTGTATAACTTGGCTGGACTGAATGTCAATTTTGCTGTCTTAATTGATTAAGTTCACCTTCGCAATCATATATACAAAAAAAAGTTCACCTTTTTCTGCTTTTCTGCATTTTAACCACTTGTAAATGATTCGGATGAACTTAGAGAAGAACTATCTGCGTACCTGATCCATAAACCTTGCTTCGGTTTTTCTTGAAGTAGTTTCCTTAGATGGAATACTGACCTGGTTTAAATTTCTGGTTACAATTTGTCAGGCTAAACAAAGGCATGGAGAGACACTGGGTCAACTTCTTTTATTTGATGCGCCATTATTGAAATTATCATATCCATCATCTTTGGCTTCGTCCCAACCAGCCCAACCATCATTGCTATGAGAAGTAGTCACATCTGTAGTACCTTCCTTCCTGTTAACAAAACTTCTCTGCATGTATTATTCTGATGTTTTCATGGTTTATAAAATGTTTTCATGGTTTCTGAACTTATAAGTACAAGTTAAGATGCATGTATCTGGTTTCGTTTTAAGTACCTTCTTTGGGTATTAGTTGCATCTTGTGGTGAATGAATTATTTTATTAACATATCCCATTTACTGTAGTAAGTTCTGAGCAGGGAGAAACATGAGTGCACTCTTTTAGAATGACTTGCAATTTGCAAGTGATCAATAGATGCTATATTTGGTTTTGGCATAAACCGAGGACTAAATAGTTGTAGGTGGGGATAAAATAAATGATTTCTAAAAACAAAACGTTTTTAATTTGATGACTCCCTTTATGCAGTAAGGGAGAAAAAGACTGGACAAGAAGAATTGGCAATGATCGTCATTTAATCTGCATAGAGGATCCGTTTGTGGTATCTCATGACCTTGGTCGAGTGGTGGACAAGTTCAGCATTAAAGCTCTAAGAGAAGAGTTTGAACGAGCAGCTGATATAATGCAGTACGATCTTAATCCTTAGATAACACTCTTTGAACCTTACGTCCCTGGGTAACAAAACCTTGTCCAAGTGTGTTAGAAAATCAATGGTTAAAGCTATTTGGTTGGTTTTTGTAGTCCGTGTGCTTTGCGTCCCCCATAATCTTCAATTTTGACCTTTTGAGTTCACATCCATTTTAAAGAAGTTTAAGCTTATTATATGTAATCAAGAAAAGAAATTTCCAAACATTTTATGGATGGATGTTAAACAAGTTTTAATTAATTGATTGATAGTGTATACAAATTTCTGTACAGCTTTTATGAAATATTTTCATGAAATCTATCAAATAATAGAAAATATTTTATACAAATTCATACAAACACCAAAAAGTAAATTATTTCTAGAAAAATAAATCATTTTCCAAAATTATTTTTAGAAAATATTTTCTTGGCAAACAAATGAAGACTAAATGTATTGTGATGTATTAAAATAAAAGAAAATCGATCAATTAAGAATTTGTATTTTGTATTATCTATGTTTCTCTAACTTTTAAAATTTATACTTAGTAATGTTTCAATTAAATATTGAATATAAAATTATGTTCATAACAAATTATTAATATAAATTATAATTAATACAATCAATAATATAATATAATATAATATAAAAATAAAAATAATTATAATTATTTTAATAGTAATGTTTTAATTAAATATTGAATATAAAATTATGTTCATAACAAATTATTAATATAAAATAATTATAATTAATATGTTTTCATTATCAATATAATAATTATGATCACTTAATTAGATTTTAAATCTATATTAAATTACACTTATTATTTTAGATTAATTATCATTTAATTAATGTTACAATTATAAATCAATTAGAACCAATATTAGTGAGGCATTTAAATTCAAAATAACATTTAAAGACTCAAAAATCATATTTTAGAATTATTTAATAGGTTTTGTTTCCATAATCAAATAATAGTTTTAGTGTTATTTAATTTTAATAATATTTACACAATTATAAACTTTATTTACTATTGTGTTGTGAAATATTATATCAAATTTAATAAACTATTAGAGTAATAACTCTTCATAGGTAAAATTTTCATTCATATTCAAATGATAAATTATTTTATCTAATTAAATCGACTACTTCTTTTTTAAAAAAAATTGTTCTTTCAGTTGTTTTTCAAAATTAATAAATTTTATTATAAAATTAAACCAATTATGATTTAATTTGTAAATATATATTTTAAAAATATAAAATATATTATTTAATAAACCTAAATAATAAACACTTAAAACGTGACCTGAACAGAGGCAAAGCTCAGGGTAGTTTTCATCTTTTAAAATTTTAAATTAATAAAATAAAAATAATTGCATTTTTGTTATCTTAGAAGTACCATTTAATTTCTAACTGCTTTCAAAATCTTTGTTTCTTGGGTCTGTTTGTTTGGCACTAAAATATTTTTCGGAAAATGATTTCTGGAAAATGATTTACTAGAAAATATTTTCTGGTGTTTGGATGAATCTGTGTAAAATATTTTCTGTTGTTTGACAAATTTCCTGAAAATATTTTCCGGAAAAGTTGATTTTACATATATATTAATAAATTTATTTACATATTAATAATTTTTTATATTTTAAATTGTTTTTACATATATTGCAATGATTTATTTATTATAAATAAATTAGATTAAATATATAATATCTTGAATTATTAAGTTACATTATTAACCCTCATATTGAAAACAATCAAAGTCAAATAAATTATTTGTAATTGTGTTAAAAAATAAAAAATGATTGAATAATTATAAATTAGTACAACTGCATCTCCAGCATTAATTTCAATACTACTGTTGCACACCTTCTAATGAGATATTCTTATTATACTTGGGTATAGTTCACATCAATAGGGAAGCCAACAAATTTGCAGGCTAAGTTGGTGCAGACTATCTTGAGCTTATTTCACTTATTGCTTTGAGCAATGAGTTGCTATTTCTTTGAGCACTGATTTGCAATTGAAGGGAGTGTTTAGAAGTTCGCTTATTTTGTTTTGCGTCTTTCTGACTTGAGTATTTAGCGGATAATTTTATGCTTTGCCTTTGATTTGTTTTATCTTTGGAGTTGACTCGCCATTTTGTTCTGTGTTATGCTTCATTTTGTTGTAATCGTATCTTAATTAATATAAGACCTTTTTCCTTTCAAAAACATGCCAACAATCATGAGGCCGTCCTTCTCTTTGCAAAATTTAATTACAGAAGAAATCAAATATATAAATTTTCAAATTTTAATTGCGAAGAAATCAAAGATATAAATTTTGGTGCTACTATAAAAACAATGAAGAAACCCACAAATAATTATCGAGAATAGTATCATCTTGTTGAGAGAACACCAATGGTGCTTCAAGAAATGCTAATGTTCTATGTGTTGACTAGTTATACCTTGCGACCACTTGTTTGAAAAAAAAGTGGAAATTCATTGATCTTGTAAGACAACACAAACTCCACGAGTTTCTGTTTTAACAACACAACTTGCAATGTTAAATTAAACAATCTCGATTGATAATTCGATTTGAGTGGGATCTTGAAAATCTTTTGTATAGAAAGTGATTAAGTACCAAATATTCCGGTGTCCTTGGAATATCTAATATAGATTTTACACCAGTAAACGATCGCCTCTTGGTGTCCTTCCAAGCTCCGTGAGGTTAGAGGATATATCCATTCTTGCATTTTGAAACATAAGAAGCAAAAATTACAATTAGTAAAAGCATAGAATATTCGTGCAATTTTTGGTATCACCACATGCTCATGAAAAAAAAGTTCATTGGTCACAAAATTTTAAACACTATCGAGACAAACAATTTGTAGGACTATTGCGGATGTGGAAGTACAACTTGCTATGCTCGCCATGCCTATGTACTCCCCAACTCCCCAATAATAAAAAGCAGGTATACCAACTGCAAGTGATGAATGTGTCGTGGAGACACTACCAAGGGTAACAATTACAAAGAAGATGAAAAGTGGAAAGGTGATTCAAATCTAGCAGTCACCATGGGCAAAAAACATAGTTGCAGAAGCAGTTGTTGCACCATTCCTCTTGGTGGCCACGAAAATGGACATTCGTTACCACACAAAATTTGAGGTGCAATATATCGAGAAAAAATAGGAAACAAAACTCATTCAATTTTTATAGGCCGGTGTCATTTATGGTTTTATTCTTGTACTTATTATAAGAAGAATTTTAAGTAGATATTGAAGTGAAAATATTCAAGAAAAAGTTACTTAGAAGAATATAAACAAATAAATAGCTCTCGCCGAGTTTTGTACATTGATCTCTATGTTTATTAATTATTCCTTTATAATTTGCACCAAATTTGAAAGTTCGGTGGAAAAATTAGCACCCTATAACCACTCAATCTCAAAAATAATAACACAAAAGTCGAATCATACATCTAATTAGTTTATTATCATTAGAGATAGAATCAGAGATGAATAAAGAGTCCTGCAGCAAGCTAAATGTGATCCGATAGAAGATATTGTGAAATACAAAATCTTCATAGAAACAATAAGTTTAATTAATTATTAAGAATTTGCTCAATGGTTTTCTTCTATCTGAACAATGTCTAACATAAACGGCATGCAACTATATGTTGTTCAGGAGAGCAAAAGTTATTCAAAATAATTTTCATAAATAATTAATCCTTCGTCTCTGGTAAGTAAACCTTTTTCATTAGTATCATAATGTCATCTTCAATGTAACAAATCCTATAACTATTTCACCTTAGTAGATCTATGACAAAGAAAAGCGAGTTGGTCTATCTTTATTTGAAGGCCTAATATGAATGGGGTGAATCTACTAAACCTCTTTGTCCCTTCAGTTATAGTTACCCAAACAAAAGATATCTAATTCAATATAACAAAATAACCAAAAAAAGAGAGAGAGTTAAGGAGCCATGTAGGTTAGCGGGGATGCCTATTTCCTCCGCACTGCAATCCCCTCTTGTAAATATTCAATTTCAAATGGAACAAATTGTTAAAACATTCCGACAAACTTAGAAAAATAGGTTTGCTTAGCCATTCAATAAGTGGAAACAGATCAAGCATCAAAAGAAACAAGATAAGAAATCTTACCAAACCAAACACCCGTTAACCCTTCAATCCTAGAAGCTTTGATAGAAAATGTCGATGAAAGAACACGAATCACCACCTCCTCAAGTGTCCTAAGATACCAATGAAGATCCATCTTGTGAATCTGGAGATTAATAATAGGATACATAACCAGCTACATTTAAATACATGTAGTATATAAAAAGAAGAAGAAGAAAAGTATAAGTTAGTCCAAAGAGAAAATCACCACTGAAATCAAATTAATTTCACATTCTTATTTCTTATCCATCTAGGTTTTGGAACTATACTGTCCCGGGCCGTGGTATGTAACTTCCCACAGCGTTGATTCGATAAACATCAAAAGGAGCTTCCTTTACGTCAAAATTCAAATAGTTTTTCGAAATTGCCGATTGCCCATTGTATAAATAGGGTTATCTTTGAAGAACAATTAATGTATCTGGGCAATCCTCATGTTCTTGTAGCAATGATTTCTTCTATTTAACAATCTGTTTCTGCCAAGACCATACCTTTTCATATGGAATAAGCTCCTTGTGCAAATCAAAACACTCGCACCTACGAAATTTAAGTTAAAAAGCTTTGAGTTTGGGGGAAAGGGAACGAATGGTGTTTGTTTGTGAAAATGCCTAAAAAAGACGGAGGAACTTACGCCTTTGTTTTTGTTGGAATTACTGGGTTGAGTTGGTGAGGAGGATCCTTTTGTTGCTTTACGGTTGTGCATGTTGTTGGGATAGTTCTGAAACACAGATTCATTGCGAGAATCATACTTATAAATCTCTGTAATCAAGCATGATCGTAAAACATTGGAATTTTACTAAATGTTATTTTTTTATAATCAATTAAAGATCCCAATAGGAAAAAGAAATGAAAGGAAAAGTTACCATGGGAAATGATGGTGGACTCGAGAGCAACAACCGGAGACCGAAGGGATGAGCACGAGACACTTGAGCGGATACTTTGACTAAAAGGTTTGAGTTAGTTGGGAAAAGATGGTTCTTTGAGTTTTGATAGTCTTTTAACGGTAGATGATAATGATGGAGAAAAAAGCGCCATTTTTCCAAGGGTTGATTCTAAAGCGCCTTTGCGGTGGGTTGTTTTACGGAGGTTTGAAAAAACAAATTCAACCCTTATTCCCACGTAGACCTGATGATGGTGGCCATCCGTCGAGGCCATACCTGGAGGGGATCGATCAGAGATGAAATTTTCCAAGTAAAAATTAAGAGAATAAACAGGGAAATATGCCATACTTGGAGGGGATCAGAGATGAAATTTTTCAAGAGAGATTCCAAGATGAGGAACCGGAAAAGTCTGAGAAAGAGAAAAAGAGATTTGTTGGCTGAGAAAGAAAGAAGGAAGGAGAAGGAATGAAGAAGGGAAGGAGAACATACCTGGATGATGAAGGGGAAAGCTTTGGAAAATGTCTTACCAAAAAAAATTGGTAAGACATTTTACAGGAATAAGGAAGGGATTTTACCCGTGTTTGTAAAATGTTTTCCTTGAGGAAAACATTTTCCATCAACCAAACACCGAAAAATTCAAAAAATATTTTCCGAAAAATAATTTCACCCAAACAAACACAGCCTAAGGCTACCGGTAGAGAAAACAAAGACATAAAACAAAGAAAGGAATCTATCCTTACTCCCGGATCTCAGTCTTACAGTTTCATCCAAAGTAGTGAGAATCATGGGAAGCGAGAGAAAGATGAGTGGAACGGGAAAGGTGGTATGTGTAACAGGAGCATCAGGTTACATTGCTTCATGGCTCGTTAAGTTTTTACTCCAACGTGGTTACACTGCCAAAGCCACTGTTCGTGACCCAAGTTTGTTCTTAACTTCAATATTTCAATCTTGGCTTCAATCCCCTTCTCTTTCTTCTTTTTGTTCTTAAATCTGTGATAATATTCGATGATTAACTGTTAGGTACTTGAACTTTCCTGATTTCATCTTTCTTAACTGACTTTTTGGGCATTGATACAAGTCAAAGATTAGAAAGATGGACTTTGTATGTATGTATACCTATCTGGGTTGTTATAGAATGGGTTTGGGTTGGATTTCTGCTACTCATGGACAATCTAATTGCACATTTTATATTTTTTGTGATTTCATTCTGCAATGCTTAAAAATGCCCCCTTTTAATGTCGTACTGTAACACAATTGTAATTTATGATTCCTTTTACTAATCAGCCTTGATTCCGCTAATTATTTGGTTTTTAGTTCAATAATTTGTTGAACTTTATGAAGGAGATATATATATATATATATCTTTTGCATTTGGTGTTAATGAAATATAGTTTTAAGATTGATATGTTTTTCCATATAACTGTCCCGTTCACTTATATATAGGTGATCCAAAAAAATCGGAACACTTACTTGCACTTGATGGAGCAAAGGAAAGGCTCCGTTTGTTCAAGGCACAGCTGCTGGATGAGGGAGCTTTTGATTCTGTAGTTGATGGATGCGTAGGAGTTTTCCACACAGCATCTCCTTTTAATCACAATATCAAGGATCCTCAGGTGCTTTTTTTTCTCTCTTATAGAATTTTTTCATGGTCAGTGTATAAATATTTATGATTAGTCTCTACCATTCTGGTTCTTTAAATAGTTGCTGATTTTTATTTTTTCCTCGTACATGGATGAAGTAGCCCTCCAATGTTCATAAATGTCATTAAAAATGAACTTTAGTTATCATATTGTCTCATCTGCTATAGTTCAACATGTTTTTCTACAACTAGTTTAATCTTTCTCTGGTTTACTTGAATCCCACCACTCATTTCTGAAAGTGGTGGTTCTTAGGCTCATGTATGTTGTTAGAATTCTTTGAAGCTTGAGCTAACTGTTGATCTATTCAACTTGTCTGGTGCTTGAAATTCTTTGCTGTAAGCAGGGATAATTTTCTTGAACCATGAATCAACTTTCAAATGGTGAAAAAATTTGTTTACTGTATTGAGTTTTGTTCAAATGGTCTAGCGTTTGATTTTGCATGTACGTATTTTCAATCACCAACATTGCAATATGAATCCTGATAACTAATGCATTCTATGGTTGTTTTATAACAGGCTGAAATGCTTGACCCAGCTGTGAAGGGAACACTTAATGTTCTTAGGTCATGTGCTAAGGTCCCATCTATCAAACGGGTGGTTATAACATCCTCAATTGCAGCTATTGTGTATAATGGAAGGCCTCTTGGTCCTGATGTTGTAGTTGATGAGACTTGGTTCTCAGATCCTGCTTTTTGTGAGAAATCAAAGGTATGCAAACGTACAAACTTATATAACATATGTATGTATATATTCAAAAGATGTGATGCTATAAGTGTGTCAGATTACAGTTTCCTAATAAGGAATATTCAGTGTATCAGAAAGAATCCTGTAGATATTTTATTTATTGCTATCCCTAACTTTATGGCTGTATTTTAATGGACAGCATCCCTAAAATCAGTTTGCTTCCTAGTATAGAGTTTCCTAAAGTTAGGCTCACTATGTATATAAATATTAGTGTAATTTCTTGTGAGAAAGATAATATAGAAAAGCCTATTTCTAACATGGTATCAGATTAGACCGATTTGGAATTATTTTTGGTAATCTTTACTCCCACTCAACCCTCAAGCACGCTTCTTTTGTTCAAAAGAAATATGTCGAAATTATCCAAACCAATACCAATGGGGATAGTTCGAAGTCTCTATGAACAACTCCAACCTAACAAGTGAGTTGCGAACATTCAAGTGGCCTCTGGGTTAAATGGGAAGAATTACAAGTGGTCTTCCAGAGGTACTTGTAGTTTGGCGCTTTCGGGTATATCCTATTCTCAAAATTCTAATGTCTCGGACACGATCCCAATGTGTCTTGGGTCATTGACTTAGAGCTACAGACCAAATTACCCTCCTCACACAAATTTGTTTCATATACACCTTGTCCTAGTAATAAAAAATTACGATGGTGATGGTTACTGTGATAATGAGTGGTTGGTCAAGGTGATATTGTTATAAACAAGACCCTTACTCTTAAAAATGTACTTAATGTTCCTAAACTATTTACCAATCTTCTCTCTATCAAAAAACTTACCAGGGACTCTAATTGTAGTGTGGTTTTTTATCCCAATCGATGTTTTTTTAGGAACAGAATACGAAGAAGATGATTGGACATGCTAAGGAAGCCAATGGCCTATACTATCTTGAAGAATCTAGTGGAGAAATTAGTGCTATGAATTCCTCACCATTATCTTTCATATCCAAGTCTGTTCAAGCTAATAAAGACCAAATTTGGCTCCATCACCTCGCCTTGGTCATCCTTCGTTTCAAGTCCTTAAATTTATGTTTCCTTCATTGTTCAAACGAATACCTGTTGAAAATTTCCATTGTGATGTTTGTGAACTTGCCAAACATAAACGTATCTCCTTTCCGGTAAGCAATAAAAGAACATCTGCTCCTTTTACTCTTATTCATAGTGATATTTGGGGGCCATCAAACATTTCAAACATCTTTGGGGCTCGGTGGTTTGTGTCCTTTATTGATGATTGTACTTGTGTGTCTTGGATATTTCTTTTAAAACAAAAATCTAATGTAAGGTTTATTTTACAACCTTTTACAACATGATCAAAACACAATTTGGTGATGAAATAAAACGGTTTAGGTCAGACAATGCTAAAGACTATTTCAATCAATTTCTCTCCCCATATTTTCAAGAAAAAGGCATTCTCCATGAGTCCTCTTGTGTTAACACACCCTAACAAAATAGTGTTGCCGAAAGAAAGAATGGTCACATTTTAGCTATTACTAAGCTCTATTGTTTCAAAAAAATGTCCCTAAACAATACTTGGGGGCGGCTGTTTTAACTGCTACTCATCTGATAAATAGGTTGCCTACAAAGGTCCTTGACTCTCAAAGTCCTATGCAAGTTCTATCGAAATTTTTTCCTGATTCCAATACCTCAAACCTTCCACCCAAAATCTTTGGATGTGTTGCCTTTGTACATGTACATTCTCAAAATAGGGGAAAACTCGATCCACGAGCTATCAAATGTATCTTTCTTGGTTATTCCTTTACACAAAAAGGGTACAAATGCTATAATCCAGCCACCAAAAAATTTTATGTTTCAACGGATGTCACTTTTGCAGAAGAAGAAAAATTCTTTACTGGTCCTTATCTTCAGGGGGAGAACTTATTCACAGAAGATAAGGGCAGAGAATTTTTTTCTTCTTGATTTTCGACTTACATCCGACCTACCAACCAGCACGCCTAACTAAATTTTCCGGCTCCTATTCAGCAACCAAACACTCAGTCCTTACCTACCAACCAGCCTGCCCACCTTGAACCTATGCAACCCAAAATAGATCCTACTACACCTAAGTCGCCCAAAGGGATTCAGGACACTACTTGCCTTTTACTTGTTTACTCAAGGAAGAAGGCACAGTGCAAGTTCAATCATCTTTTTCGGATAAACAACCTACTGCTCTACAACCCGAGGTAACTACTGAACCTACTTTGAATATTACTGAAAATTCAGATCAGAAAGATTATGATTTTCCTATTGCTATTAGAAAAAGGAACTAGGGCCTGTACAAAACATCTCTTGTACTCATTCATGTTTTACAAAAATTTGTTTGATAACCACAAAACCTTTCTTACTAGCCTAAATTCTATCTCCATTCCCAAAACTGTATCCGAGGCATTAAATGATGAGAATTGGAAAAATGCCATAAAGGTTGAAATGGAAGCAGTTGAAAAAAATAAGACATGGGATGTAACATCCTAATAATTAAGGGTTATGCATCTTACTTAATTGAATGATGTTGCATGCTTAAATATGTTAAGTGTGTTTTGGAAGTTATTTTTGAGCTTCATTAATTAAGTGAATGCTTAGTGAAACTTTTAATTTCTTAAGAATTAATGACAAGGAGTTTAAAGCATAAGTTGAGTAATTAGCAAAGTGGTAAGGACATATGGATGAGTGCTTGAGGGAGAGGTTGAATCCCTAGCTAACAAATGGAAGGATTTTATTTTGTTCCCTTCCTATAGTGTCGGCCAAGATCCTTCTAGAATGGATGAGCATTCTTTTAATTTTGGCTATTTGACCATATGAAAAGGCAAGCTAAAGACTTATGGCATGGAATCAAGATAGGATGATAAGATAGGGGGACATAAGGCTTGATATATGGGCAATGTTTTGGAAACTTATTCATGGTCATTTGACCATGAACCTAGACAACATAAGGGGCTAAGGGAGAGGTTTAATTGAGTTGGAAATTATGGAGTTGATAGGGAAGAATTGTGGAGGAAAAAGGGGTTGTGTAGGCTATTGTGTTGGCCGAATTTTGGTATGGGATTAGGGAGGTTTTAGTTGACCAAAGGTTGTCATTTGTGCATTTTCCTTTGTCCAATATTTTTTCTCTTAGCCAAAATTGTCTATTGGCAATTGGTAAAAAAGTTTGCTTTGTTTGGCCTTCATTTTGACCAATTTCCTCCAAAACCATTGTTCATAGCAGAATGCCTATTTACTCAAAAAGAAATTTTGTTTCTCTTTTTTGTCCTTTTGCAAATTACCATTCGGTTTGAGAAGCCTTTGTAATTCTTTTCTTCTAAGCAAACATCTTTCAAATTCTCTTGTAACGAAAGTTTCAAAGATCATAAATTTATTTTCTTCAATTCTCCTCATTCTTAGAAACTACAAAGTTCAAAGAACCATTTTTCTTCAATTTCTTCCTCTTGGCGAATGTGCATAGGTTCCTAAACACATTTCTTTTCTTTTGAGAATCAACATCATCATCATCTTCTTCTTCTTCTTTTAATCTCTCTTTCTCTTTCTCTTTTTTCCTTTTCTCTTTCCTTCTCATTTCATTTTCTTTCTTTCTTCTCTCATAGCGAAACTATCCTATAATCTTTTCACCATTTTCTTTCTTTTCTTTTGGTTAAAAACCGAAACCATCATATTTGAAACCACCATCTTTTCTCTTCTCTTTTGTTAAAGCCAAATTATCAATTCCTTTCTTCTCTTTGTTCAAGGCCGAACCTTCAAGTGAATCAAGTAAGGATCTTGTCAATAGTTTTCATGCCATTTACCCCAAAATCATAATATAATCATACTTATTTCACATTTTACGCATATAGCAAAATTAACGAAATATTGGGGTAAACATACCTGAATATCGTATACCACTGAATGGTATCCAAAAATCATTATTAAACACATTATCATAAAATCACATATAAAAATAGATCTATGAGTTTTTAATGTAGGGTTACACACCTTATGACAGTGAGAATGATACTCTCTCACTTGTCAACACCTAGTTAATCATCACACTTGTTTAGTATACACTATTACTAATAAAATTATACCATTGATGAGGGATCTAAATCCTTACTCTCGGATTCTCGAACAACCATTATTTGTGGTTTTTCTCCGCTAGATGGATCAAAACCCACTGATATCCCACCAACGTAAAGTGGTTCGGTTGTACGCACTACTTCAAATAACCGATCCTCGTTAGCGGAGGGTCCACAACCCGTGGAAAGTCTCTTACACCGACATCGCCTTCGTTTGTAGTTCGATGGTAAAAGAGTACCTCCTCTCTTCCAAACACTCCATCGGCTCTTTTCTTACCTATCTTGTTAGTCTCAATTTGCCCTTAAAATAACGTTGATTAGTGATCCATTCTAAAAGAATTGATACGATCAAAATTAAAATCCTTACCCTCGAAGATTTTGAAGATCACTTCTTAAAAGTTACCTTCAACAAGGATCCTTAAAATCCTTTCCAAGGATTTGGCCTAGGAGAGAAAAATAAAAGGATTATGAGACTATAATAATAAAAAAAAAGAGATCATGAAAATGATTGACAAGATCCTTACTTGATTCACTTGAAGGTTGACCTTGAACAAAGAGAAGAAAGGAATTGATAATTGGCTTTAACAAAAGAGAAGAGAAAAGATGTTGGTTTCAAATATGATGGTTTGGCTTTTAACCAAAAGAAAAGAAAGAAAAATGGTGAAAAGATTATAGGATAGTTTCGCTATGAGAGAAGAAAGAAAGAAAATGAAATGAGAAGGAAAGAGAAAAGGAAAAAAAGAGAAAGAGAAGAGAGATTAAAAGAAGAAGATGATGATGATGATGATGTTGATTCTCAAAAGAAAAGAAATGTGTTTAGGAACCTATGCACATTCGCCAAGAGGAAGAAATTGAAGAAAAATGGTTTTTTGAACTTTGTAGTTTTTAAGAATGAGGAGAATTGAAGAAAATAAATTTATGATCTTTGAAACTTTCATTACAAGAGAATTTGAAAGATGTTTGCTTAGAAGAAAAGAATTAGAAAGGCTTCTCAAACCGAATGGTAATTTGCAAAAGGACAAAAGAAGAGAAACAAAATTTCTCTTTTGAGTAAATAGGCATTCTGCTATGAACAATGGTTTTGGAGGAAATTGGTCAAAATGAAGGCCAAACAAAGCAAACTTTTTTACCAATTGCCAATAGACAATTTCTTGCTAAGAGAAAAAATATTGGACAAAGGAAAAATGCACAAATGACAACCTTTTGGTCAACTAAAACCTCCCTAATCCCATACCAAAATTCGGCCAACACAATAGCCTACACAATCCCCTTTTTCCTCCACAATTCTTCCCTATCAACTCCATAATTTCCAACTCAATTAAACCTCTCCCTTAGCCCTTTATGCCGTTTGGTTCATGGTCAAATGACCATGAACAAGTTTCCAAAACATTGCCCATATATCAAGCCTTATGTCCCCCCTATCTTATCATCCTATCTTGATTCCGTGCCATAAGTCTTTAGCTTGCCTTTTTCATATGGTCAAATAGCCAAAATTAAAAGAATGCTCATCCATTCTAGAAGGATCTTGGCGACACTATAGGAAGGAACAAAATAAAATCTCCCATTTGTTAGCTAGGGGATTCGAACCTCTCCCCTCAAGCACTCATCCATATGTCCTTACCACTTTGCTAATTACTCAACTTATGCTTTAAACTCCTTCTTCTTAAAGCCTAACATGCTTAGCTCCATCTTAATTATTAGAAATTAAAAGTTTCACTAAGCATTCACTTAATTAATGAAGCTCAAAAATAACTTCCAAAACACACTTAACATATTTAAGCATGCAACATCATTCAATTAAGTAAAATGCATAACCCCTAATTATTAGGATGTTACAGTTCTACCCCCTTAAAATAATTTCGTCCTCGAAATTACCTGGCTGGAATAAGTGAGGGTATTGCTGTCGCATCACTTCCTCCGGTTTCCACGAAGCTTCTTTTGATCCATGATTACCCATAATACTTTGACAAGAGGAACCGACTTTCTCCGTAAAACCTTTATATCTCGCTCCAGAATTTGAATTGGTTCCTCTTCATATGACAAATCTGATCTTAATTCCACCTCCTCAACGGCACTACATGAGATGGATCCGAGGCCGTAATGGCGTAGCATTGAAACATGGAACACATCATGCATTTGCTTCAACTCAAGGTAATTCTAAGCGGTATGCCACAGATCAGACCCGCTTCAAAACCCGATAAGGTCCAATGAACACAGGACTTAGCTTCCCTTTGCGACCAAATCTCATTACCTTTTTCCAAGGTGAAACCTTTAGGAAAACTTGGTCCCCACAATAAACTCTATTTCTTTCCGCTTTAGATCTGCGTAAGACTTTTGCTGTCGGATGCTTCTTTAACCGAGCAGGATTAACTTAACCTTTTTTGGATTTAGCCACTATTTCTAGACCCAAAATCGGCGTTCCCTAATTACATCCAACACGTAGGAGTGTGACACTTCCGTCCATATAGTGCTTCATATGGTGCCATCCGAATCTTGGTTTGGTAGCTGTTGTTGTATGCATAAATTCGCTAACGGTAAGAATTCCTCCCAACTTCCTTGAAATCTATCACACAACCCCTTAACATATCTTCTAAGATTTGGATTACTCTTTCAGACTGACCGTCCGATTGAGGGTGAAATGCCGTACTGAAGTCCAATCTGGTGCCCAAAGCCTGATGCAATGCTTTCCAAAATCGAGACGTAAACCTCGGGTCTCTATCTGAAATGATTGACAACGTCACTCCATGCAATCTCACAATCTCAGCCACATATAACTTCGCCAATTTCTGCAAAGAGTAATCAACCCAATCGGGATAAAATGTGTAGATTTAGTCAATCGGTCCACTATCACCCATCTGAGTCTTTCTTAGTAGGCGTAAGAGGAAGCCCACTAACAAAGTCCATGGTGATTCTCTCCCACTTCCACTGTGGAATCTTTATCGATGAAGCAATCCCAAAGGTACTTGATGTTCAGCCTTGACTTGCTGACACGTTAAGCACTTTCCTACAAACTCCGTAACTTCCCGCTTAAGTCCATGCCACCAAAACTGATCTCGCAAATCTTGGTATAACTTACTTCCTCCAGGATGCATAGCATAAGGGCTACTATGCGACTCCTGAAGAATCTTTTGCCTCAATTCACGATCCCTGGCATCTGAGACTTTACCTTTAAAACATAATACCCCATCACGGTTAATACTATAATCTTTTAATTCCCATTTCATACCTTCCAAAGTTTTACACTCGGATCTTCGTCTACTAACTGCTCTCTTTCACTTGACTCAACCATGTCGGTTTAACTTGTAATTCTGCCAACAAGCTCCCGTCATCGTAAAGACTAAGATGTGCAAACATCGCCCTTAAATCTGACACCACTTTTTGACTTAGAGCGTTTGCCACCACATTCGCCTTGCCCGGATGGTACTCGATAGAACAGTCGTAGTCTTTCAACAACTCTATCCACCTTCGCTGCCTCAAATTCAGTTTTTTCTGAGTCAGTAGATATTTCAGACTCTTGTGGTTCGTGTATATTATTGACTTTTCTCCATATAAATAATGCCTCCAAACTTTAAGAGCAAAGACTACAGCTGCCAATTCCAAATCATGCGTCGGGTAATTAACCTCGTGATGTCTCAACTGCCGAGATGTATACGCAACTACCTTCCGTCTTGCATCAAAACACATCCTAATCCCGTGAGAAGCGTCACAATACACGACAAAATTCTTTCCGCCTTCAGTGAATCAAACCGAGCTTCATCAAAACTTTCTTGAGCTTCTCAAAACTCTCTTGTTGCTTATCGGCCCATCTGAAAGGTACTTCCTTTCTCAACAATTTCGTTAAAGGTGCGACTATCGATGAAAATCCTTGACGAATCTTACGTAGTATCCTGCTAATCCCAAGAGCTGCGCAAACCTCGATTCTGAGACTTAGGTGGTTTCCAATCTAGCATGACCTCAATCTTCCGAGGATCCACCCTTATCCCTTCCGCCGACACCACATGGCCTAAAAATGCAACCTCTTTCACCAAAATTTACACTTTTCGAATTTGGCATCTGACTTCTTCTCCTTAAAACTCGCAACACAATCAAGATGCTCATCATGCTCTACTTCAAACTTAGAATACACGGGATGTCGTCTATGAATACCACAATGAATTGATCCAAGTAGAAATTTGGAAAATCCGGTTTATCATATCCATGAAGCGCGGTTGGGCGTTTCATCAATCCGAATGGCATTACAAGAAATTCATAATGCCCATATCTAGTTTAAAAAGTCGTCTTATGGATATCCGCTTCTTTCACCTTAAGTCGATGATACCCGACCTTAGATCAATCTTTGAGAATACATGACTCCTTTGAGTGATCGAACAAGTCGTCGATCCTTGGCAAAAGATACTTGTTCTTGATGGTCAGCTTATTCAACTGCCGGTAGTCTATACACATCCTCATCGATCCATCCTTCTTCTTCACGAATAGGACCGGTGCTCCCCATGAAGACATACTAGGTCGGATAAATCCACGATCAAGCAACTCCTGAATCTAAGCCTTAAGTTCCACTAACTCCTTCGGTGCCATTCTATATGGAGCAATAGAAACTGGCGCCGTTCCAGGCAATAAATCAATCCCGAATTCTACCTCACGATCCGGAGGCAAACCTGGAAGTTCTTCGGGAAAAACATCTTCAAATTCATTCACAGTCTTGACTTCTTCAACAGTCGCCTCCTTAGCTTCCAAGGCACTCACCAACATCAGAAAGGCTACACATCCTTTTCTAACCATCTTTTCTGCCTTAAGAGCGGATACTACATTAGATAAGTAGTTCTGTCTCTCGTCCATCACTACCACTTCTTTGTCATCAACAGTTCTTAAGGACATTCGTTTAGCAGCACAATCCACATTTGCACGATACTTCACAAGCCAGTCCATGCCTAAGATCAGGTCAAATTCTCCGAATGGCAACTCCATTAAATCAGCCGGAAACTGCGTTCCTTGAACTTCTAAAGGCACTTCCTTAAAAAGTTTGTCTATAACTACTATCATCCTAAAGGACTAAATACGATCATCTTCCTAAATGCAGTCTCGAAGTCACATGCAAAGTTCCGGATACTTCACTAGCGATATAAGAGTGAGTTGACCCTATATCTATCAAAGCAATAAAGGGCAACCGAAATCGAAGCGTACTCGTGATAACATCAAAAGGTGCGTCCTTTGTCTTCTCTTTAACTGCATATACCAGAACTGGCTATCTCACCTCAAAGCTACCATCGCCTCTGCTCAAGTTCTCGACCTCTACTAGAGCCATTACCCCTTCCATTTGGACCACGGCCCTTATCATTCATTGTTCACCTCTGCTAGCCTGATTAACACCCTGACTTACTGGGCGGTTCTTCTCTAAATTCTTCGGGCAATCCTTGATCATATGGTCTTTAGATCCGCACTTGAAACATCCCGGTCTTTTCCAACATTCTCCGAGTGCATCTTTCCACATTGGGCACAAGCACGATGTTGTCCACCGTGTGATCTGGCGACCTCGCGATCCTTCATTTCTTGGTTTCTTCGAAAATTCCGGATGACCACGAAGACCCAAAGCTTCTTTTATTCTTATTACGGCCTCTGTCCGGTTACGTCTTTTCACCCTCTTAACCTCTTCACTATTCTTGCTCTTTCCACCAAGATTGTAAAGTCTCTTTCACGGTCTTGAGCAATCATCACCCGTAGTTCATCTCTAAGTCCATCTTCAAATCTGACACACCGTTCATATTAGTAGCCATTATCCCTCCGCATAATGGCTAAGTCACAAAAATTCGCTTCATATTCACTATCGACTTGTTTCCTTGCACCAAATTCGAAATGTCTTCCTCTCGAGAGTCGATGTAGCTAGCTCCAACGTATTTTCCTTGAATTTAATTTTAAAATACCCCAATCGATCGATCTCTGAGGATACTCTCCTTAATAGTGAGCCACCTTTGGTAGGCCTCATCACGAGTAATGAAATAGCACCTTTCAATTTCTCTTGAAGGTGCAATCCAAATCGTCCATAATCCTTTCGACTGCCTCCAACTAGTATTCCGCTACATTTGGAGCTATTCCAGATACTCCTCTGAAAACCTCAGCTCCATTTGATCTTAGTCTCTCAGCTACTGACTTTCGAGACCCATTTTCAGAACTAGCTTTTGCTACTCGTTCTAAAACTCGCAGCACAGCTTGTGATACTGCATCACCTCCTTCATTTTGCTCTTGAAAATCCACCCTAACAGCCGGTGGTGGAGCATCATTCTCGGAACCTTGACCAGATCAAACTGGTTTCGACACAGCCATTCTTCCTCTTCCACGTCCACGACGACCACTTCCCCTAGAGCTCATTTCTACTACGTGTCTTATCTGTTTTTACGAAAAAGTCTTATGTATTAGAGTCTTTTCACTTCTTATTAAAAGAAAGTTTTATGAAGTAGATATTCAGTGGTTTTTCCGTAGTAGCACACATACACCTAGGGTCCATGTCTCTAAAGTTATAGTTTCCTTAAGCTTATCAGACTTTCATATCACTTTATCAATAAAAATACATACACGATGGATGCAGTGCGAGAACTCAAAGTGCCATGCTCTTATAAAACCATTTTAACTTAAGAAAACTTTCAAAAGTCATTTGGGCCATATTTTGAAAACGTTGTGGCTTCAAAACCCAAGGCCGAGAGTTTAAAACTCAGCTCTGATACCAAGTTGAAACACCCCAAACCCGGCCCAAAAAGTCCAACCGGATTTGTTATGTTCCTCGAATCTAACATTTTGCAAACTCTTAAAAATTGGATGATTTTGTAGAAAGCAGATTTAACTTAATATTTTAGGTTGAAATCAAATTGTAAAGTAAATTTTGTCTTTTAAAACATTATTTTTAGAAGAATTAATTAAATAAAAGGAAACCAAATTTAAGAAAATTACTTTAAAACATTTATATATTAGTGACAAAAATATTTTAAATTATTTATCGAAAACCATTTAGTTATTTACTTAATAATTGTTCATGGCAAAATAAAAATAAATTCAAACACCCAAAATTAAAAATAGTTTATAGTGGCCTTATTACATAAAAATAGCAAACCCATAATAAAGTCTAAATAATCAAATTAAATAAGTTTAAATTGGAAAATCTCCAAAACACTTGATCGAGCATTGGCCACCTCGAAATCCTTCTTGACCCGATCCATCGCTTTTCTGAATCATCTAAAAGTTTATCCCACAAAAATGGGTGAGTTATAAACTCAATGTGTAACACATACATCAAAAGCCCATTTTCATAACACATTTATTCATAGGCCCATTTAAGTCATATTTGGCCCAAAAGCCTATTTAGCTCATATTTAGCTTAAAAGCCCGTTTTCATAGCGAGATCAAATAATAATCATTCAATATTACATGGTTATGTACATGAAATGCAATGCAAGCCGACCCACCTAAATATCCATCCGCTACACACCACCGTACCAACCAACACAGTGGGGATTACTAAATCGACCCTCCATCCGCTACACACCATCGAAGGCGATTCTTTGCGATCAACATGCACATCGCCCTTATAATTTTGTGGCAAGGCCACCAGACAAAATTGTGACCAAAGTCACCGAATATCAAATATGTGACCGAAGTCACGGATTTCAAATATCGTGACCGAAGTCACGATTCAAATATCGTGACCGAAGTCTCGATTCACATATGTGACCGAAATCACCAGAAATGTGGTAAAACCACCAGAATACTTCCTCCTTTATCAAATATACCCATATGCCCATGCACATACATAACATTTAGTTTTCATGATCTCCTTTTTTTTATTTATTATAGTCTCATAATCCTTTTATTTTTCTCTCCTAGGCCGAATCCTTGGAAAGGATTTTTAAGGATCCTTGTTGAAGGCAACTTTTAAGAAGTGATCTTCGAAAATCTTCGAGGGTAAGGATTTTAATTTCAATCGTATCAATTCTTTTAGAATGGATCACTAATCAACGTTATTTTAGGGGCGAATTGAGACTAACAAGATAGGTAAAAAAAGAGCCGTCTGAGTGTTTGGAAAGAGGAGGTACTCTTTTACCATCGAACTACAAGCGAAGGCGATGTCGGTGTAAGAGACTTTCCACGGGTTGTGGACCCTCTGCTAACGAGGATCGATTATTTGAAGTAGTCGTACAACCGAACCACTTTACGTTGGTGGGATATCGTGGTTTTGATCCATCTAGCGAGAAAAACCACAAATAACGGTTGTTCGAGAATTGAGAGTAAGGATTTAGATCCTCATCAATAGTATAATTTTATTAGTAATAGTGTATACTAACCAAGTGTGATGATTAACTAGGTGTTGACGATCGAGAAGTATCATTCTCTTTGTCATAAGGTATGTAACCCTACATTAAAAACTCATAGATCTATTTTTATATGTGATTTTATGATAATGTGTTTAATAATGATTTTGGATACCATTCATGGTATACGATATTCGAGTATGTTTACCCCAATATTTCGTTAATTTTGCTATATGCATAAAATGTGAAATAAGTATGATTATATTATGATTTTGGGGTAAATGGCATGAAAACTAAATGTTATGTATGTGCATGGGCATATGGGTATATTTGATAAAGGAGGAAGTATTCGGTGGTTTTACCACATTTCGGTGATTTCGGTCACATATGTGAATCTGGTGACTTGGTCACGTATATTTGAATCTGGTGACTTGGTCACGATATTTGAAATCCGTGACTTGGTCACATATTTGATATCCGGTGACTTGGTCACAATTTTGTCTGTGGCCTTGCCACAAAATTATAAGGCGATGTGCATGTTGACTCGCAAAGCGCCTTCGATGGTGTGTAGCGGATGGAGGGTCGATTTAGTAATCCCCGGTGTGTTGGTTGGTACGGTGGTGTGTAGCGGATGGATATTTAGGTGGGTAGGGCTTGCATTGCATTTCATGTACATAACCATGTAATATTGAATGATTATTATTTGATCCGCTATGAAAACGGGCTTTTAAGCTAAATATGAGCTAAATGGGCTTTTGGGCCAAATATGACTTAAATGGGCCTATGAATAAATGTGTTATGAAAATGGGCTTTTTGATGTATGTGTTACACATTGAGTTTATAACTCACCCATTTTTGTGGGATAAACTTTTGAGATGATTCAGTAGTGCGATGGATCGAATTGTCAAGGATTTCGAGGTGGCCAATGCTCGTATCAAGTGTTTTGGAGATTTTCCAATTTAAACTTATTTAATTTGATTATTTAGACTTTATTATGGGTTTGCTATTTTTATATAATAAGGCCACTATAAACTATTTTTAATTTTGGGTGTTTGAATTTATTTTTATTTTACCATGAACAATTATTAAGTAAATAACTAAATGGTTTTCGATAAATAATTTAAAAATATTTTTGTCACTAATATATAAATGTTTTAAAGTAATTTTCTTAAATTTGGTTTCCTTTTATTTAATTAATTCCTTCTAAAAATAATGTTTTAAAAGACAAAATTTACTTTACAATTTGATTTCAACCTAAAATATTAAGTTAAATCTGCTTTCTACAAAATCATCAAATTTTTAAGAGTTTTAAAAGTTAGATTCGAGGAACATAACAAATCGGTTGGACTTTTTGGGCCGGGTTTGGGGTGTTTCATGGGATTTGGTAAAATTACCGAAAGGAAAGAAAGCAGTTGGATGTCGTTGGGTGTACACAGTGAAATACAATTCAAATGGCTCTTTGGAGAGGTACAAAGCAAGATTAGTTGCTAAAGGGTACACTCAAAAGTATGGAATAGACTACCTTGAGACATTTGCCCCGGTTGCAAAGATGAACACTTGTGAGAGTGTTGTTGTCACTCACCGCCAACAGAGAAATTTGAAGCTGCAGCAGATTTGACATCAAAATGCTTTCTTACATGGTGATCTTGAGGAGGAAGTCTATATGGATGTTCCACGTGGTTCGGTTCATATCTGAGATGAGTTGTTTGCAAACTAAAAAAGGCTCAGACGGACTAAAACAGTCCCGAGAGCTTGGTTTGGAAGATTTACCAAAGTGATGCTCAAGTTGGAGTATAAACAGAGTCAAGGAGATCACACTCTTTTGTAAAGCACTCATCTTCGAGGGAATGACCGCTTTGTTAGTCTATGTAGATGACATTACAAAGGATGTGATGATCTGGAAGGAATGGAAAATTTGAAGAAGCGCCTAGTAAAAGAATTTGAGGTCAAAGAGCTTGGTAAATTAAAATATTTCCTTGGTATTGTAGTAGCACACTCTCGGGAAGGAATCTTCATATCTTAGCAAAAATACATAATTGATTTGTTGACAGAGACGAGCAAGTTGTGATGTAAACCAGCAGAGACACCCATAGAGGTGAACCACAAACTTAGAGATGCACTAGAAGATGCAGTAGTTGATAAGGGTTCATATCAAAGACTTGTAAGGAAGCTCATTTACTTGTCACATACTAGACCGGATATTGCCTATGGAGTTGCTGTTGTAAGTCAGTTCATGCACAATCCTAAAGAGTCACATCTTCGAGCTGTATATCAGATTCTATAGTATTTAAAAGGCACTCCAGGCAAAGGAATCCTATTTAAGAAAGGGGAGAATTTAACCCTTGAAGCCTATACTGATGCAGATTATGCAGGATCTGTGGTTGATAGAAGATCAACCTCGGGCTATTGTACTTTTTTGGGAGGCAACCTTCTAACTTGGAGGATTGAAAAACAGAATGTTGTGGCTAGATCTAGTGCAGAAGCTGAATTTAGAGCGATGGCTCTTGGAATTTGTGAATTATTATGGCTGAAAATTATTTTGGAGGATTTGAAGATCAAGTGGGAAGGTCTAATGAAGCCGTATTGTGATAATAAGTCGCTATCAATATTGCACATAATCCGATTGCAACATGATCGTCTGAGCACATTGAGGTTGATGACATTTCATCAAGGAGAAACTTGACAGTGGCTTAATTTGCATTCCGTATGTGTCCACTGATGGTCAACTGGTAGATATCCTTACCAAAGGATTATCTAGGAAGACCTTTCAGAAACTAGTAAGCAAGCTGAGAATGGATGATATCCACTTCCTAGCTTGAGGGAGAGTGTCAGATTATAGTTTCCTAATAAGGAATATTCAGTGTATCAAAAAGAATCCTGTAGACATTTTATTTATTGCTATCCCTAACTTTAAGGCTGTGTTTTAAAGGACAGCATCCCTAGAATTAGTTTGCTTCCTAGTATAGAGTTTCGTAAAGTTAGGCTCACTGTGTATATAAATATTAGTGTAATTTCTTGTGAGAAAGATAATACAGAAAAACCTATTTCTAACAAAGTGTATCATTTTTCTCAAGTTACCAAATGATGTTATGCTGCCTATATAAGTGAAAGCCTGGACCTAGTCTTGTACTTATAAGAAAACATATGTGAAGTTTCCTATTGTTGTTTTCTTTCTTCCTTTTTTTAATCCACTGGTTCATAAATTGTATTTCTATAAAGTATAGGCTTATTAGTTCAAGGCTTCTAGGGAAGGTGCCCGAGTTAATTTGTGCTAGCTTTTAAGACCATTACTGTCATTATCTGAGTAACCTAAAAACTGTCAAAGCAAGCATCATTTGTGGAATGGTTAAATTTCAAATATCTTCACTGTTTCTTTCATTTGATTAAATCTTCTGATTTAACTGCAAATCTCTAATTTTAATGCTTAGTAACTACTTTCCTTTCCTGCTATTATGATTTCATTCTATGAGAATTGAGGGTTAAAAAAGTACACTGTAAATCTGTAATATGATGTTTAGTTCTGTGACATTATCAGTTCCGTTTTTACTTCTGTAGAAAGGAAAAATGAGGAATGATAGGATCTTTTTTATCAAATTTTCTTTTGCTTGTTGTCAGCTCTGGTATATGCTTTCTAAGACGTTAGCTGAGGAGGCTGCTTGGAAGTTTGCAAAAGAGAATGGCATTGACATGGTGACAATTAACCCAGGGTTGGTGATTGGAACTCTCTTACAGCCGACTGTCAATACAAGTGTGGAGCCAATTTTGAAACTTATTAATGGTACTTTCCAACTTAGATTTAGCGGACACGATTTTAGCCAATTTTATAAAATGACCTTAGGAGAGAACAGTTCCCTTCTGAGTTAATGTTTTATTCGTCTTGCTTACATTTTGGCTTATGTCTTATTTAATGCAAAAAAAAAAAAAAAAGGCAGTGATAAAACAAGTCTAAGAGAAATTTAGGGCCAAGTCTGAACTTAAATAGTAAAAAAAAAAAAAGCAAAGAAAACTGCATTTATAAAACAATATGAGCCTGCACAATGTTGTAAATCTAAGAGGAATTTCTAGAGCTTGAACAAAAAGAGTATAGACATAGATCATTTATGCTTCTGCCACTTATGGGATGAACTAAGCAAACTACTTAAGAGTTCCGGTAGCGCAGGAAGTGTATTTCAGATTATGAGAATCTCAAACTATTGAAACTTGAAGAATTATTGACTTATTCTTATAATTTTTTAAGTATGGAGGTGCTCTGTAGAAACTTTTGAGGAAGAGGGGAAGTTGCGAACCATTTACTGTGCTTACCAACTTTGAGTAAATTCAGGTACAAGCTGTCTGAGTAATAATAATAACAATAACAATAACAATAATGCTGGTTACATTCAGGACTTTCTTTAATTAATGGTATTGAAAATGATTTCTTGTTTTGCATGATAGTCATTCTCATTCTTGCAATAACTTAAGATTCATGTCTTTTTTTGCTTTGGTCTCTAATATTCTCTGTGTTCAACAGAATTGGTGACCATTTCTTACAGGGTAAAGACAAACTTTTTAGAAAGAAGAAGAAATATAATTTTAATAATTCTCTCATTGAACAGTTTCTTGCAAATAAAAGAGTAGTCAGTTCAAATACATTTCATAGACAACAGTCAACTGAGTCTCTAAAAATCTTCTGCTTCTGTTGGCCAGCGTGCCTAATGCTTCCTCCTGAGTATTTCCTTTATTTGATGCAGGGGCCAAAACATTTCCAAATGCAACTTTTAGACTAATAGATGTTAGAGTTGTTGCCAATGCACATGTGCTAGCATTTGAGAATTCTTCAGCTAGTGGTAGATATCTTTTAGTTGAGAGAGCTGTGCACTGTTCAGAAGTTGTACAGGCCTTGAGCAAGCTTTACCCTGCCCTTAGCCTCCCTAAAAAGTAAGTCTCGAGGATATAATTTACTGCATGTAAACTTCAAATCTTTGGCAGAAGCAGCTAAGCTTCAATTATGTATCTGCTCTGCTTATCAAGCATCATAATCCGTGTTATTTTTTTATTCATTACATGGACTACACTGCTATCCAATTTGGTTTTTTAGATCCAATGATTGATCTATAAGTGGGAAAAAGAAAGGTTCTTAAATGACATTACTGATAATCCTATTATTTTTGCTCAATATGAAAATCTTTTTTCGTTTATTTTTCTGTTTTAAGAGGCCAACCTCAGTAATAAATAGAATTATGTTAGCTGTTTCTGTTATCTGATTTATTTCTATCTCTATAAGAGGCCGTTTTGGGATCAGAGAGGAGGATTGTTTTTCAATGGTAAATTTTTGCAGATGTGCCGATGAAAAGCTAAGCACGCCAATCTTTCAAGTGTCCAAAGAGAGAGCGAAAAGTTTAGGTGTTAACTTTACCCCTTTGGAGGTGAGTCTAAAGGATACGGTTGAAAGCTTGAAGGAGAAGAACATCTTCAGTGGTTGAATCATGGTAAGTGTTAGCTAAGTCTGGTGACCGGAGATTTCCTTTTAGGCATTAGTTCATTCTGAATGTCATATGTTCTGCGTTAGCTGCTGTGGTAAACTTGTTCCATTCTGTGAAACTTAATAAGCTTTTGAAACTTGAAGACATTATATTAGCATATTCGAGAAACTTAAAAAAGAAAAAGAAAAAAAGTGTTGTGTGGTTTAATACGTATTGAACTCTATACAACTGATTTAGTACATACAATAAAGCATGCCATATAAGTATGTTTCCCATTCAACTTATATAATGAATTAAATTCATAGATCACCTACAGGAAAAAGAAAAGAAAAAGAAAAAGAAAATAGCATGCACTTGATGGAGTAAATGAAAATCTTGATGTAGAGATCTATTGATTCTGTAACTAATGGATGCATGTATTTTCCATACAAAATGTCACGGATCGTCAGGTATATTGTTCTGTTTAGCACCTTGTAGCATCCCCAAGAGGTGCTATGAAGTATATGATCATTTCACTATTTTGGTAGGCACCAACCTTCTTGTTCAGATCCTACCATGGAAATCAACTTCATTCACAACAAGATATTTCAAAGAAGGCTAGTCAGCCACTCCATCCAAGACAGAACAGTATGTCTAAACTTAAGGGTTCGTTTGTTTACATATAAAAAGTTTTACGAAAAATATTTTCTGCATTTTCCTGTGTTTGTTTCACAGAAAATAGTTCGGTCAACGGAAAATGACTTACAGGCTAAGTTAAAATAAGCTCTTTTTCCTGTAAAATGACTTACTATTTTGAAAAGCGTAAGTCATTTTCGGAAAAGAGAATAGATAATTTTATTTTTATATAAAAATTAACTTAAATCAAGTTTAATATTATTATATTGATAATAAATTTTATTTTATTTTTAAAAATATTTAAAATATTATATTTTTTAATATTATTAGACATACATATTTAATTATTTATATTTAGTCATATAATAAATTATTAATATAATAAATATAATTAATTATTTTAATAAATTATTTAATATTTCATTTTATTTTAATAATAAATTTTAAAATAATAAATTTAAATAATATTATTCACATATTATTAAAAATATTCAATATTAATATTTTAATAATAAATATTTATTACAATTATAAATATATTAATAATAAATATTTTGTAGTATAAAGGTTAAAATATGTCATAAGCATATGTACACTTCATGATTTGTAATTTAGTCTTTATATTTTTATTTTTAAGAATTTAGTCTCTTTACTTTTGAAATTTGAAAATCAAGTCCAATTGTTGACATCATTAATTTTTTTGTCAATTTTGTTGATGTCACATTTTAAATAAAAAATATTCACTTAGTAGTCATGTAAATTAAAAATGACATTGTAATGAATCAATTTAACATAATATTTTTAATATATGCAAAAACAATATAAAATATAAATTTATAGATAAAATAAATTCAATTAAACAAAAAAAATAACAAAATCTCAATTGTATGTTTATTTAATTGAAAACAACTTTTTGAAATATTTTAAGAAATTTACCAAACAATGAAAATATTTTACATAGATTTATCAAAACACTAAAAATATTAGCTTTTCTAAAAAATAAATTATTTTTTAAAAATTATTTTTGAAAATCATTTTCAGTGAAACAAATGCTTCAAAATTCATAAGGACATCATACAGAAAGATTGCCAAGACTTGGTGGAGGAACTCTATAAAGCCCAACCCTTTGAAGGAATCCAAGTAGTTTAGTTTTAGTAATGAAGGGCTGATATCCCCAGTCAAGTTCCAAAAACCATACCTGCTTGAGGATTCTGAATTTAGAGGGCCAAGGTCGGGAATATGGATCATAAGCAGAACTCCATTGTCATTGTTGCAAACAATTCCTTGCCGATGACTGCAGTTGCTTCTTTTCCATGATCCATATGAGAGGTTGGTTTCAGGATGAGTGAGATCATTTCCCAAGTCAAAAAGAGCGTGAGGGTCAATTCCAGAGCCATTACAAGCAAATTCACTTGTTATGACGCACAAAACAACCAACATAAGGCCAACAGCCATGGATTTCTCCATCTCCAAAAAGATTAAACAATTGCTTTTCAACTCAAGCTACGGGTCTAATAAGAAAATCAGCAGCCCTTCAATAAATGCTCTGTATTTTCCTTGATAAGCAAGAAAATAACAGATTCTTTGGATGCTCACAATCCCAAATATAATTAATAAAAATCATTTAAGCAAAGTTAAAGAGCCAGCCAACCAGCCAGATATATTAAAATAAACATATGGTTACTGATGATATGAAAGCAAAAAACATGGAACTGCTGAGAAAGTTTAAATAAAAAGAAGTTTGTGGGAAGTGATAAGCAATGCACAAATGGAAGCATATTCCCACTCCAAATTACAAAATCTGTTTTGACTTGCAGTATTAAATCCGATGATTGTATGAGAGAATACACAATACCTTATTGTAGCAAGTCAGGATTGAGTTTTCTATAACTTTCAATTTGACTTTGGAAGAAGTTTCAGTTTGTATTTTATGTTATCATTTATGATTATCCCTCTCTGAAAATTGAATTTCTTTTCATTGTGGACTATTTTCCTATCGACAATCTTAAGGCTAAATAACCCAAAATTGTGAATACCATCTATATCTCCCAAAAAGTGCTTTAGCTAGAATTTGATAGCCACAACACGACAATGTCTTTTAAGAATTTATTTTGGTTATTTTAAACATTTTGTTGGCCATCGAGTAGATGGTGGTGACTAAAGAAAGGTGGTTTGGAATCACAGAATATGATTTGTCTTTGGGTTAATTTAAGTGTCCGTGCATTATTAGGTAGATTTTAAATTGGTCCAAAACTTTAAAATATTCTATTTAAATCTTCAAAGTATCAGTATTATATTAATTATAACCTTATGTTAGTGTAGCCATTAATTTAGATTGTAGAAGCCCATTTTTTTACCCGGGCTTTGAAATAAACTAAAAATAAATAAAAAAATTGTATTTTTAAACAGTCCAGTTATATTAACCTAAAATACACCTTAGCCCAAAACAATAAACTAACCATCAACCCAAACTGACCCACTACCTCAGCAGACTAAAACCCAAAACCGATTGGCCCACTTACACCCCATTCCTAGACCCAGACGACCCAAAAGGCCCAATGACTAAACCAGCTTCAGTAAAAATCTAGGGTTTCAGAGGAAACCCTAGGCGTCGCAACACCCTTTTCCCTCGCGCCTCCTGTACGCAGTCACCAGAATCCTCTCGTGCCGCAATCCTCACTGAGATCTCCGTTTCTCCTGCACAAAAAAGGGAATAGCAGTAGCAGATCACAGCAAGCATGGCAACTTTTTATTTCTTTTTTTATTTTTCATTTTGAAAGGCTATAAAAGCCTATCATAAACCTGTAAAAAGGAAAATACACACTCAGAGAGAAAAAAATACAAAGATACAATACACAAAAACATTGAATAAAAAGAAAAAAATATAGAGGTGATCTTTATTTTTTTTAATCTTCGTCTTCTTTTATTCTTCACTGATTTAATTTTTTTATATACAAAATACTGATAATAAAAAAGAGTTTAAAAAATTACCTTTTGATCTGCTTCGGAAAACTGAGTTTTTAAAACTCCGACTGCCGTGTTGAGGGGTGCTGCCGCGCGTAGGGGTCGGAGCCCAGAGGTCCAGTGACAGATCCCGAACAGTGGAAGGGGGTTTCTGGAGAGGATTCTTGAGTGTTTTTTTTTTAAAAAAAACAGAGTTAAAATGATTTTTTGGGCTGAATTTTAGGTTATATAGGCCTGAAATAACGACGTCGTTTTCCCTTAAAGGATCCGCGCGTTAACCCGGAGACCCGAATAGGATCCGCGTGTTTTCAAAAAATGAGAAATTTATCCCTTTAGTCCTTCCGTAATTTCATTGTTTTCAATTTAGTTTAATTTAGACTTTTATTATTTATTAAATTAGCCTTGAAATTTTTATTTCATTTCAATCTGGTCCTCGGGGTCCTAAAGGTTTAAAATCTGAACGACACCGTTTTGAAAAAAGGATTAATTACCCAATAAATCCTTGTGGTCGCAGGCACGTTCTGATACAATCTTTTTAATCTGTTTTAATTGTTGTTTAACCCATGTTTCTTTATATTTTTAATTTTCTTACTTTATTTTATTTTAAATTATTTTAATTATTTTATCATGTTAAATGTTCTATATTATTTTCCTATATTTATTAATTTATTAATAATTCATATATATTATGTTTATTATTTTATATATATTTAATTATTATTATATATTATTTTACTTGTTTAATAATTTATATTATATTATATTTTTATATTATTTTTATATTATATTTTGTATATTATATAGTATTATGTTACATTATATATTATTTCTAAAGCTTTATTTTATATAAAATTTATTTATATTATCTAATCTATTTTTATTATTTATATTATAATTTATATTATGTATATAATTTTATAATTAATGTACTACATATATACATATATTTTCATTATTTATTATTTTGTTTTGTTTAATATTATTTTTATTATATATTATTTTATATATTAGTTATTATATTATATATTTCAAAAAATTTATACCTTGTATAGTATTATATTATATATCATATATTTTTATTTTCATATTATAAAATATGTTTCATTTATAATATATTTTATTTATTAAAATTATTATATACTATTTATTAATCATTTTATCATATATTATCATTCATGGCTATTGCATTATTAATATAATATTTTTACTTTTTTGTATTGTGGTACATTTTAATTGTTTTACAAAATTATCATGTTTTATTTTCTTATTTTGGTTTTGGTTATAATAATTATTTAGTGTTTAAATATATTTTCCCTTTTTTTTTGTCTAATTTGTTATTTCGTGACAATTTCAATTATTTCTATTTATTACATGTTTATTTATTTATATTCTTTGATTGCCTATTATTATTTAACATAGTTCTTTATATATTCATTTATGTAATATTATTCATTTATTATTTATTGTTAGTATAATTTGTGATTATGTAAATTGTAATTAAATATGTAGGTTGTATACTCAAATCATTGTTTTGTAAAAATACCTTTTTTGATGCATTTTTAAAAATTTAAAAAAAATAAGGTGATATGTGATACTTGGGGACTTCGACAATAATTGTGCCCTAACTCACTGGGCTTCGATTTTTCTTGTAGAACTTAAGGTATCAAATATCCCTTCTCTTTTAAAAACCAAAACTTACACATTTCAAATCAAAAACTTATTCTTGGGAATTCAGAACTTTGTGCCCTAACTCACTGGACATGACATTATATTATCTCAAAATAATAATTTTAGAAAACAATGCAATGTTTCGTGTTTGAAAGTTCGAGAAATTGTGCCCTAACGTGCTGGGTTTCGATTTTTCGTTCATCCAAATAACTAAATATCCTTCTGATCATTGTTCTGTCGAGTTTTAAAATTTATAAAAAGAATGATCGAACCTGGAAACTAACTCTGACAACGATTAAAGGCAAGTGTACCTATCGAACAGTAGTATAGCTTAGGCAAGACCGGATTGTCGAACCCAAAGGAACTAAAAGTACTAATACTAACGTTCTTTTTATTATTTAGCCTAAAATAAGTGAAGTTATTTTAATCTAAATTAACGACTACTAAACTAAAGATGCAAAGACAGAAAGAATGAATTGGAAAATAACTTGAAGAGAAACTCAATTGATCACGACGATACCCTCAGGAAGAATCCACCTAGACTTAACTCGTTATTTGACACTGAACCATACGATTTATTCACTTAGTTTGATTCGTAAGACTCCCTAACATATATTAAACCCTCTCTCGAGGCGAATAACGCCTAACCCTAGGTTAATTAATGGAAATCTCTTTCTCGAATAATAACCCCCTAGAATAGCAGTAAATCGATCTATGGACTCTCATATTAGGTTTCACCCTAATCCGGCAAGATCTCATCACCCCATCTCTAGGCGTGTGATCAACACCGCTTAATTATGCTAGATTTACTCTTAAGCAGGGTCTATTCCTCCTCCACCTAAGCACATCAGATTTGGAATAAGTATGCATAATTAAGAACAAACTAAGTATTTATCATATAATTCAGGAAACAATAACAAGATTCATCTAGGTTTCATCCCCTTCAGGTATTTGAAGGGTTTAGTTCATAACAAATAAAGAAAACATCTCAAGAGAAAAGATAAAACAAATTATAAGAAATCCCTAAAACCCCTTGAAGGAATTGAAGGAGAAACCTGCCGTCTTGAGTAGAATTCTGGCTTCTTGAAATGGATCAACTAGCTATCTTCGAGTAATTCCCACAAACCTGGCCTTCTGGCTCGGCTCTTTGGCCTAGCTAATCGCCCCCTTTCAGGTTACACTTAGGGTGTTTATATAGACTTTTGGAATGTTTTACTTGGCCTCTAAGTGTCCTTATTCAAGTATACTTCCTACTCGGTGTTTGAATAGGCTTTGGAATGTGTTTTTTGCCTCAAAGTATCCAAATTCGAGTGAAATTCTTCTTTTCCACGATAGGGGCACGGCCATGGTACACGCCCGTGTAAATCATTTTTAGGCCGTGTCTCGATTCTGTCGATTGGGGCACGACCGTGTAAATCATGGCATGGCCGTGTCTTAGTTAATTTATCGAAGAACGGTCGTGTGGCTTGATGTCCAGGCCGTGTCGATTTCCTCTTTGGCCCAAATTGGCCCATTTTAAGCCTGTTTCTTGTTCTTTTCGTCCTCGAGTGCTTTCCTGAGTAAAAACATGAAAAGAAAGGATTAAGAGCACCTTTTTACATAAATTAAGGGCTAAATCATCCAAAAGCATACTAAATGTGGGCCTAAAATATGTTACTTTTACGGTTTATCAAATACCCCCACACTTAAGCTTTTGCTTGTCCTCAAGCAAAATTCTCAATTTATAATAAAAATGAACTTTCCATAATTCACAATTCTTATCAACAATGCCTCATCATAATTCACAGATAATTTATGCATGGATAATTTAACTCAAAGACTCTTAAAGGCTCAATAAATATAAGTCATATATTTGTAGCACGAAAACATAGATGTCTCCCCTTATCTAAATAATTACCTTTAATTCAAAACCGGCAAGGATTGACATCCTCACTAAAGATTCACTCAAAGCACTCGAAGTGTTTAAGGTTCAAGAAAAAGCACTCATAAGTCGAACCTGAAAAGTTAATCCCATAGGCTTGCCTGAAAATCAAATCTCCACCACTGTAATATGAGATTATACACAAATCAAAAGGTCTTTATCAGGGTTGTAATGGGGCTTAGGTTAAAGGTGTGGATAAAGGCTGAATTAGAAAGTTTAGAATCGAGATTGAATTGACAAGTTACCTAACTTTTAGAAAAATAATTGAACTTACATCACATGAAACTTTGAAACTAATACTACGATCTTTTTCTTTGATAATTGAAATTTAAATGTACAAGCTCACTTTTTATATTACTAATGCTGAATAAACTTCGATTTTGATTTTTTTTCTTCTATTTTTTTTAAGAACAAACTAGAAACGTAAGAAAACTTTATCAACTGAAATAAACTAATTCGGTAACTGATCAAATCAATTCTCGATAGAAGGGTAGTCAAAAGAATGGTGATAACAAATACAAAGGGTTTGGGGTTAATATTAGCAGGTAAATCAATAAAAAAGGATTGTTAGGATCAAAAGGGTTCACTAGGGGTTAATTATGTAGGTAGGCTTTTTAGTGGAGTGAATGGGTTAAAACCTAGGTGCCTTTATCATCTCAGTATATCAAATCATTTAATGTGGTCTCGATATGTATAATCAAGGCAAGTTCTAGAAAAATAATTCAGTGTTGACACACTCATAATCAAGTGATCATGAAAAAGAATATATGCTCTATAAGGCTCAAATCTCACAAAAATTATGGGCATTTGACATCAATCCTGTAAATTTCAAACTTCAAGGTAATATTCAAATTCAATTTAACAACCTAGAAACTTTTTTATTCTTGAAAAATAGACTTATCATGCTTTATTCTCTAGTATTATTCAAGTATAAATCATCAATGCACAATTATCAATGACTTACTCAAAAACATATCAATAAAAATCATAAATCATTAGAAATTTCACCCTAATTGATAATATGAGAAAATTACTTAGGAACAAGACTAAAATTCAGGATTTTGGAATAATGCAAAAAGTTAGGTACTTTTAGCCTCCCCACACTTAAGATGTACATTGTCCTCAATGTACAAAGATAGATAAACAATTATGTAATAAAATTAAAAGAGAAGGGGAGAAGTAACACTTCCTGAATTTTGGATGATTACGGGAGTTGGCAGAGGTCATGGTAGAAGGTTGTTGGGAGGCGGTGGTGGCATTCTCTATGGGCCTGGTGGGGTGGTTACCGATGAGCTTTGTGCTAAATAAAGAAATTGGGTAGCCTGCAAAGATATAGCCAAGAAATCTAAAGAAACATTAATACTATACTAATACTATATTTAAAGACAAAGAAAATAAAGAGAAGGAGACTAAGAAGAAAACTGAAATTAAAAGAAAAGACTAATGGACTAAAGAGTCCTTATTGTTGGATGGTTTGCGAGGTGGGTGTGACCTCTAAGGCTGTGTTGCATGATTCCCAAGCAGCCTTTAGAACCTAAAACCAAGAAACTAAAACAAGATAAACTAAATTGAGTAGAAGAGAAGTAAATATAAGGAAATTGAAGCAAAAGAGAAAAGAAAAATAAAAACTAAATTGTCTTAAAGACCCTTGGCTTGTCGAATAGCTGAAGCTGTCGGCATGAACTCATGTGAATCGGTCTCCTTTGAGGAGACTGTAGTTGGCCTTTTATGCTTCTTTAGCATGGCTTTGGTGTTTCAAGAGTTATAGGAATGTTAGAAGAAAAGGAGAGAGAGGAAATATGATAAGAAGAAGGAAGAAAGAAAGGAGGAAGGAGGGTGAGGAAGAAGAGGGGAGGGGGTGGGGTTTAAATAGAATTTTAGCTTCTGACATTTTCCCACGCCTGTGCACCAAAGGTGTGTTGAATTATACGACCGCATCACATGGTCGTGTGTCTATGCGTGTTTGTTCGCCCACGCCCATTTTTCCAGATGCCACGCCCACTCCTGAAAAGGCAGTGTGTTGGCACGGTTGGGTAGCATGGGCGTGTTTTTCCTGTGTCTGGTAAGTCAGTAGCTTTACACGGTCGTGGAGCACGGCCGTGCCAATTTACCGGTGCCCGTGGGAGAGTGGTTGGATTCGTGACATCAAAAAATGGTTGGGATTTGATTCGCACAGCCTCTGCTTTGTCAGTACTGGGGTTTCGGTGGTCCTCATGGCCACACACACGATCGTGTGTAAGGCCATGTGTCTTAGAAATCTACACTTTTGGTTAGTTTACAAAGAGAAAGAGAATGAAAAGAAAATAAAATGAAAACAAATGTAAAAAGAAGTAGGGTTAGTGCTCGGGTTGCATCCCGAGAAGCGCTCGGGTTTATAGTCTTAAGCTAGACTTTCCTCGACATTGAAAAAAATAGGGAGGTTTAAAGGTTTGAATATCTTCTCTCATGCTTATAGTTCTATTTTCTTGACAAAGTTCAAGTCGAGAAGCGTTTACCTTAGAGGTGTCGAATGTTGGGTTGCTTACCACGACTGTTCCCTGTGGGAAGATATTATGTACCTTAAGAAGGATTTCTCCCTTTGGCTTCAGGTTTGTTGTGATGATGTGCGGATCTGCTTTGTCTAACAGTATCTAGTATCCTATCTTGAAGTGATTCGATGTTCCTACGAGCTCTTCTGGTGGTTCCTCTAGTTTTTCTTCGTGTGGTTCTTCTTTGATGTGTGTCTTCTTCTCTTCTAAATTGTTGACCCTAAGGTCTTGTTCCTTGTGTGATTCTTTTTTTGGTTTGGGATCTATGAGTTAGCTTAGGGTTGTGTCTTTGCGGTGTTTCCTATGATAAAGGTTGAATAATTTGATTATCATCTGTATTAACTTTGTTACCTTCATAGATTGTTGTCCTGGCCAAGTCAAGAGCTTGAAGACTGATTGATTCGTCACCTACACAAAGTATGAGTTCCTCTGTGGCAACATCAATTTTAGTCTTGACAGTTGCTAGAAAAGGTCTTCCTAAAATTAAGGGGATTGAATTATCCTCATCCATGTCTAAGACAAAAAAATCTACTGGGAAAACAAATTTATTAATTTTTACGAGAACATCTTCGATAATGTCCCTAGGAATTCTAACAGTTTTATCAGCTAACTGTATACTCATCCTAGTTTGTTTGGGCTTCCCTAGACCTAGTCATTTAAATAATGCATAAGGCATGACATTTATGCTTGCCCCTAAATCAGCTAATACATTATCAACAGCTAAACTACCAATTAAACATGGAATTGTAAAAACTCCCTGGATCTTTTAGCTTTCGTGGTAGTCTATTCTGTAACATTATGAGTTCAATTCCACGTGATGCTCTTCGTCTAATTTTTGTTTATTCGTCAAGAGCTGTCTTAAAAATTTACTCGATTCTGGCATCTGAAAGAGAGCTTCAAGAAGAGGTAAGTTAATATGTAATTTCTTTAAGAGTTTAAGAAACTTACCGAACTGTTCTTCTGAATCGTCTCTTTTCATCGCTTCGGGATAATGTATGCGAGGTTGGTACTCCTTGATTACTAGTTTTGGCTTTTCTTGTGTTACCTCTACCTTAACTTCGTCTACCTTGTTTTCTTGTATTGGATTGGGTTCATCTAACCTCTTACTATTATGAGCTGAGATGGCTTGAATTTGCTCCTTTGGGTTAATCTCAGTGTTACTTGGTAGACATCCTTGTGGTCATTCTGACATTAGCTTTGCAAGTCGTTCGACTGCATTAGTGGCTTCCTTCACTGACTTAGTAAGTTTCCCAACTTGGTTCTCGTTGCTTTTAATTGTTTTCTCAGTTTCTTGGTAGGGTGGGTACTCAGGATTCGCCACAGTTCCACTTGCGTTGCACAGCATAACTGTAAATTCTGGCTGATTTTGTTAGTTTTGTCCTTGTAACTTGCCACTAATAGTTATTCAGTGACATCTCTTCAATGAACTCGTAGGCTACTTTAGGAGTTACATTGTTCGAGGTTCGATGGTATTTGAATCGATAGTTGCCTCGTTGAGGGGTTTACACCATTATAGAAAGTTTGGACTTGTAACCACAAGGGTAGACCATGGTGTGGGCATCTTCTCAAGAGATCCGTGTATCTCTCCCATGCGTCGTATAATGTTTCTAAATCCATCTGCATAAAAGAAGAGATATCATTCCGTAATTTGGCTGTTTTGGCCGGTGGGAAATATTTTAATAAAATTTTTTGGTCATTTGGTCCCGTGTAGTGATTGACCCTCGTGGTAACAAGTATAACCACTGTTTGAATTTATTTCTTAATTAAAAGGGAAATAACCGAAGATGAATGGCATCATCAGAAACGCCATTTATTTTGAAAGTATCACAGAACTCTAAAAAATTGGCTATATGAGTATTCGGGTCTTCGTCCTGCAAACCATCAAATTGAACAAATTGTTGAATCATTTGATTGTGTTATGATTTAATTCAAAATTATTAGCAGCTATAGCAGGCCTAACAATACTAGATTCAGCTCCTGTTAAATGAGGTTTAGCATAATCATACATAGTACGTGGAGCATTGTTTTCTTCCACATCTCGTGGTGGATTATTCTCGTCCATCCCTTCAGTAGGATTGGATCTGTCTTCTTGCTCTTCTTCTGTGTAATTTAGGGCTCGCCTAATTTCTCCACGATTCTTACAAACGATAGATTCAATATCACTATCTTATACTAGAGGTCCTGTCGGGTTCCTTCTAGTCATAAACTAGAGGTACCTGCTAGGAAAAGAAGGAAATAAAATTAACAAAATAATTTGCAAAAATAAAAATAATGGCTAAAGTAATAAAAATAGAGCTTTTTTAATATTTTAGTTCCCCGGTAATGGCGCCGAAAACTTGATCATTTTTTTGTCAAGTTTTAAAATATATAAAAAGAATTATCGAACCTGGAAACTAACTCTGACAACGATTAAAGGCAAGTGTACCTATCGAACAGTAGTATAGTTTAGGCAAGACCGGATTTTCGAACCCAAAGAAACTAAAAGTACTAATACTAACGTTCTTTTTATTGTTTAGCCTAAAATAAGTGAAGTTGTTCTAATCTAAATTAACGACTACTAAACTAAAGACGCAAAGACAGAAAGAATGAATTGGAAAATAACTTGAAAAGAAACTCAATTGATCAGGACGATACCCTCAAGAAGAATCCACCTAGACTTTACTCGTTATTTAACACTGAACCATATGATTTATTCACTTAGTTTGATCCGTAAGACTTCTAACGTATATTAAACCCTCTCTCGAGGCGAATAACGTCTAACCCTAGGTTAATTAATGGAAATCTCTTTCTCGAATAATAACCCTCTAGAATAGCAGTAAATCAATCTATGGACTCCTATATTAGGTTTCACCCTAATCCGGAAAAATCTCGTCACCCTATCTCTAGGCGTGCAATCAACTCCGCTTAATTATACTAGATCTACTCTTAAGCAGGGTCTATTTCTCCTCCACCTAAGCACATCAAATTTGGAATAAGTATGCATAATTAAGAATAAACTAAGTATTTATAATATAATTTAGGAAACAATAACAAGATTCATCTAGGTTTCATCCCTTTCAGGTATCTGAAGGGTTTAGTTCATAGCAAATAAAGAAAATATCTCAAGAGAAAAGATAAAACAAAATATAAGAAATCCCTAAAACCCCCTGAAGGAATTGAAGGAGAAATCCACTGTCTTGAGTAGAATTTCGGCTTCTTGAAAAGGATCAGTTGGCTATCTTCGAGTAATTCCCACAAATCTGGCATTTGGCTCGGCTCTTTGGCCTAGCTAACCGCCCCCTTTTAGGTTATACTTAGGGTGTTTATATAGCCTTTTGGAATGCTTTACTTGGTCTCTAAGTGTCCTTATTCAAGTATACTTCCTGCTCGGTGTTTGAATAGGCTTTGGAATGTGTTTCTTTGCCTCAAAGTATCCAAATTCGGGTGAAATTCTTTTTTTCCACAACAGGGGCACAGCCATGGTACACGCCCGTGTAAATTGTTTTCAGGCCGTGTCTCGATTCTGTCGATTGGGACACGATCATGTAAATCATGGCATGGCGTGTCTTAGTTAATTTGTCGAAGCACGGTCATGTGGCTTGAAGTTCAGGCCGTATCGATTTCCTCTTTGGCACAAATTGGCCCATTTTAAGCCCATTTCTTCTTCTTTTCGTCCGTCGGTGCTTTCCTGAGTAAAAACATGAAAAGAAAGGATTAAGAGCTCCTTTTTACATAAATCAAGGGCTAAATCATCCAAAAGCATACTAAATGTGGGCTTAAAATATGTTACTTTTACAGTTTATCACCTTTTAACAAATTTTATAAATCATGAGATGATTTTGATTACGAAGGTTTTAAAACATCGTGTCCTAACGTGCTGGATGTGATGTTTATATTTCTTCGGAACAAAGAAATCTCAAATTTTAACTTAAATTATTCAAGTTTTAAAGTAATCATGTTTTTTTAAAATCTTTTCAAATCTTCGACATTAGGACATAATGTTTTCAATTCGGTACAAAATTTTGAGCATTACGAGGGTGCTAACCCTTCCTCGTACGTAACCAACTCCTAACCTATTTTCTAGTATTTTGTGGACCAAAATTAATGTTTTGAAATAAAACATTTTATAAGGTGATCCAGTCACACCTAAGTAAAAAAGGGATTGGTGGCGACTCCCACTTTCATTTTTAAAAAGTTGATCCCCGTTTTTAAATCAAACTTAAAAAATGGTTTCAACAGCTTGGCGACTTTCTGGGGACCATATGAGAGTCAAGCCATAAAATTGATAATTTTGTGTCCTTTTGATCGAATTTTAAATTTTATTTTTTTAAAAAAACATGATCCTTTTATTGCATGTGGTTCTAAATATATCTCTCTGCATTACACTGCATGACCGTTGTGGTCGCACCCTTTAGTGGGAGAAAGAAGCTATGCTTTCGTGAGGTTTTCACCTTCGTAGGGGCTAGTGGAATGCTTCTGAAATACATCCGTACCTATGTCTTTGTGAGGTTTTCACCTCAGTGCAGCCATAGGGAAATGTATTCCCCTAAACTGAACTCGGTCCGTATGAACCTATAATGGGTGAGGATCGAGGAATCTGCTGGTTTGGGTACCTCAACATTAGAGCTAAACCACATGTAGAGAACCTAGGAACTTACCCTAAGTAGAACTACGTCAAACCTTAGTAGTTACCCAATTAGATGTTTATTTACTTTGCTTGCTTTATATGTTGCAACACTAAATTGTTACGTTTCATCCTTTTGTGCATGTCATTTCATATTTAAAGAGGTATTGGTTCATCGTCAGTTTCTAGAGTTAGAAAGCTAGTTATGGAGAATGAATTCCTTGATAAAGTGGAAGACAATGCAATCGTTCGTATATGGTCAGAGCAAAAGTAATTAGAGAAAGAAGATTTCATGGTATGGATTCGTTGGAGTAAGAGAGGAATAGGGGCAATACTGGAATCCTTGCCTACTCAGCCACCTATGCCTCCTGATGTTGTTCCGATTAAAGTAATATTGGATGCGAAGAAGATTGTACGACACCCTATGGCAAGGCGTGGTATTGGAACTAAAGGGAAAAAGGTAACTATACTCACCAAGCACTTCAAAGTGAGCGTGAAGAGTACGGATAGACACTTCTACCAATACAGCGTTTCTCTTTCATATGAAGATGGTCATCCTGTGGATGGTAAGAGTGTTGTGACTGACAGAATGCATGAGACCTACAAAAATGATTTGGATGGAAAGAATTTTTCCTATGATGGTAAAAAGAGTTTATTTATTATAAGTCTGCTACCAAACAACAAGCTTGAGTTTACTGTTGTACTGGAGAATGTTGCACCTACTAGAAACATTGGAAATGTAAGCCCTGATAACCCAAATGGACGTGGAAAAAAAGAAATTAAGAAGACTATGACATTCAAGAAATTGGTGGAGCTATCTAGGATTGAAAGATGGGTTGTTGTGAACTTCTCGGCTCCTCGTTGTGATCCAAACAGCATTACAAGGGATTTGATTCGTTATGAAGGAAACTCATATTGATCCTCTATTTGATATATTCAAATAGATGAACCAAAATAGACACCTTTCACCTGTGGTTAGAGTTGGAGAAATGTTTGAACAGATACAATCTAAACTTCCTGGAGCTTCTCAGTTCCTTATTTTTTCTGCCCCTTTGATAGGAAAAATTCTGATTTTTATGGGCCATAGATCGATAGTCTACACAGATCACAAGAGTCTCAAGTATCTTTTGACTCAAAAGGATTTGAATTTGAGGCAACAAGAAATGGATTGAGTTGCTAAAGGATTACGACTGCTCGATTGAGTATCATCCGCAAGGCTAACGTGGTGGCGTACACGCTGAGCCGTAAGGTTGTAGCGACTTAAGAGCGATGTTTGCCCATTTGAGTTTGTATGATAACCAAGTATTCGCGTAATTGCGTGTTGCTTCACGGGTTGAGAGCAGGATGTTTGCCCATTTGAGTTTGTATGATGACGGAAGTATTCGCGTAATTGAGTATCATCAGGCAAGGCTAACGTGGTGGCGAAGCGTTGGCCGTAAGGTTATAGCGGACTTAAGGCGATGTTTGCCCATTTGAGTTTGTATGATGGCGGAAGTATTACAGCGAGTGCGAGTTAAGCCTCGTGGGTTGAAGCGATTAAGGAGAAAGCAGTTAGAGGATGAGGTTTTGAATCTTGAGAGCATAAGTGCAGAATGGTGGTTTGGAGGTTCTGATTTGTCTAGTGATGGGGTCTTTGTGTTTTCAAGGAGAGCTTGTATCCGAGGGGATATTGAGTTAAGGCAGAAGATTCTTGGGGCTTTTATATATGCTATGCATCCTGGAGGTAGTAAGATGTATCGGGATCTAAAAGAGCAGTTTTGGTGGCCGGGTCTGAAGAAGGAAGTGACAGAGTTTGTAGGGAAGTGTCTGACATGTCAGCAGGTCAAGGCTGAACATCAGTTGCCGTCAGGGTTGCTTCAGCTAGTGAAGATTCCACAGTGGAAGTGGGAAAGGATAACTATGGATTTCATCAGTGGATTACCTCTTACGCCTAGCAAGAAGGACTCGGTTTGGGTAATCAGGATCGTCGACTAAATCACTCACTTCATTCCGGTGAGGGTGGATTACTCACTTCGAGGTTAGCTGTCAGATATGTCGAGATAGTGAGGTCGCACGGTGTGCCAAGATCGATCATCTCGGATAGGATCCCAAATTTACGCCCGTGTTCGAAAGCGTTGCATCGAGCTCGGGTACACGCTTGATTTCAAGACGACATTTCACCCGCAATCGACGGGCAATCGGAAAGGGTCATACAAATCTTAGAGGATATGTTACGAGGTTGTGTTCGGACTTCGAGGTAGTTGGGAAGAGTTTCTACCATTACCCGAGTTCGCCTACAACAATAGTTACCAAGCAAGCATCAAGATGGCACCATATGAGGCATTGTATGGTAGGAAGTGTCGCCACCTACATGTTGGACTGAGTTGGGTGAACGCCGATGTTGGGACCAGAGTTGGTCGCAGATCAAGACAAGGTTAAGTTAATTCAGCTCGATTGAAGGAAGCTTCAGACGAAGTAAGTCTTACGGCGATCTCAAGCGTAGAGATATAGAGTTTGCCGTGGGTGATAAGGTCTTTCCAAGGTCTCGCCATGGAAGAAAGTGTTGAGGTTCGGAGAAAAGGCAAGTTAAGTCCGAGGTTTATTGGGTAGTATAAGGTCTCGAGGCGAGTGGGACGGTAGCTTATCGCCTTGAGTTGCCAGAGAGCTAAGTCGATTCACGACGTATTCCACATTTCGATGCTTAGGCGATATCGTTCAGATCCATCGCATGTCATAGCAGTGGAAGATATCGAGGTGAATCCGGATTTGACCATGGAGGAGGAACCAGTAGATTCTAGATCGAGATGTGAAATTCCTGCGTGGGAAGTCGGTTCCTTTAGTAAAAGTGCTATGGTGGAACCATGATGTGGAAGAAGCTACGTGGGAACCAGAGGATGCGATGAGGCGGTAGCCCTCAACTCTTTTGATCGTAATTTCGAGGTCGAAATTATTTTTAAGGGGTAGAAGCGTAATATCCTGGAATAGGGGCTATTTTTGTTATTGCATTGTTTGCATGTGTTTGATCTGCAGTGTGGTTGTTTTTGATGTTTTGGGGCTTAGTTGTAAGCCTAGTGTAAGCTTGAGTGGTAGAGAAAATTTTAGTTTTTAAGCTTTAAGTGAATGGAGCTGAAGGAGCTGGGGGTTATAGGTATTTTTAGGTGGATTTTAGCACAAGAATGGAGCTAGTAGAGTGGCAAGGAAGGCGCCACTTAGAGCTTATGTGTGTGACGCCTTGCAAGGGGAAGAGGTCATGTGTTCGAGCTGCAGAAGCCACACATTTTGCTTCCATTTTGACGGCATGGAGGAGGAGAAGTAGTGTGCAGCTCAAACTCTACCATAAACCAAGTCAAATAATTCAAATGGTGGGCAAGGAGTGAATTAAGGGATTTGACTAATTCAAATCGATTTGAATGAGTGGCCATGAGTGAGCTTAGGAGGTGGCCGAATGTTGGAGTCTCCATGTGGGGGGGAATGGCCGGTTTGGTAGGAGTGTAAGTGGGGAGTGCCGAAATTCTTTTGGCAATTTTTGGGTGACTTTCGGCAAGCCTTAGTCTAGTGCCTAGCTGAATTTTCAAAGGAGTCCATCAATTGTGTTTTTTCTTTCTTCATTGAAAACTGAAAATCCCCAAGCAACATCTATACCTTGCCGAAACTTGCCTTGTTTTCTTCCATCATTTTCTTTGGCAGCCGAATGCTTTTGGAGTTCTCAAGCTTTTTGTTCTTTTTCCTTTCTTCTCTTCTTTTTATCTTTGGCTGAACCATATACCCTCCTACCTCTCTTTGTTCTTTTTCATTTGTGTTAAGCCAAAATAAACATCTTCTTTCTCTCATATCTTGTCTTGCATTCTTTTGATTCTTGGCCGAAATACTTACCCTCTCTTTTCTCTCATTTCTTTTTCATTTTGTGCTTAAAGCCGAAAGTACTCTTTTTCTTCTTTTTCTACTTCCATTTTCTCGGTTCTTCTTGAAAACCCTTCTTGCCAAAACCTTACCTTCATTTCTCTTCTTTTCTTCCTCTCTTACCACTCAAGCCGTATCATAAGTGGTGTTAGACACCTATAGCCGAACCTTGATTAATAGTTTTAAACAACCACAGCCGAATCTTCTTATCCTTTTTGTTTAAGTCTTGGCCGAATCACAAGCAAGGGGTGGTCTCTTCTCTTTTTTCTCTCCAATCGAGTTTTTAGAGGAAGGTTAGTGCTAGGCCGAATGCCTATTTCTCCTCTCCCTTGTTCTTTGTCAATTATGATTGGTTAAGAGCCGATTTCGACATTTGTTGTAAGGAGCTAATCTCTTGTGTTGGAATCGATTTCATTATAGGGCATCCGGGATTTCGAAACAGTCAAGCGAAGCCTTTATCTGTGGGTGATCGGTTGGTAAGTGGTGGTAAGGGTTGGTTTTTCTAGTCGATACATTGTGTTTCGTTAAGCCAAAGTCTCTGAAGGATTAACTGTTCTTCTTACTAGGGTGTGGATGGTTGCTTAAGGAAGAACCATCGATGGGTTCGGGATTTGGTAGGAAACCAAATCACTCGTAAGGTAAGGGTTTGAACGTTAACCCTCTTGAGCTATTTGGTTTGGCCGAATGGCCTTAGTCCTGATATTCATGTTTGGCCGATTATAGGAGCAAGGTAATCGAGGGACTTAGATCGGTTCTTTGGGTTTAAGGCTTGTGTTTTAGCAGGTGTGTAAACTAGCACACTCTTTACTTAGTAATATGCTTAATAACCTGATTGTTTAATAAAGCCGAAACAGTATGGTTGATTAATATGATACCCTATGGGGTATGCACACGGATTCGGGTAAGTCCATTTCATTACGAGTTCTGTTATTGATATGTGATATCATGATCTATGATGTTTGTGTTGTTGGATGCAATATTAACATGTTAGTATGATTTGTATGTTTGGCATACTTTACGTGAGTCGGTATGACATGTCTATGGGTGATATGAGAGGAGGGGGAATATGATATCCGTGTCTTTGGGACACCAGAGGTTTGGCACCTCCAGTGGTTTGGTACCACAGATCGATTTATTGTGACTTTGGGTCACGGAGGTTTGGCACCTCATAGCGACTTGTCCCGGTGGCTTAGTACCACAGTGGGTTGGCCCCACAGTTGATATTACGGGATCGTCGCCAGTGATTTGGTATCACACGTGGGTTGGCCCCACAACTTGACTATTTGTGACTTTGGTCACCAGTGATTTGGTATCACAATTGTGTCTTTGGGACATCAGAGGTTTGGCACCTCATAGCGACTCGTCCCTGTGGCTTAGTACCACCGTGGGTTGGCCCCACTATTGAGATACGAGATCGCCGCCATGATTTGGTATCATGTGGGTTGGCCATGATGGATTATTCGTGACTTTGGGTCACCAAGTGGTTTGGCACCACATTGATGGATATCGTGACTTTGGGTCACCAAAGTGGTTTGGCACCACATTGATGGATATCGTGACTTTGGGTCACGGTTGTTTGGCACCACCGGTGGTTTGGTACCACACGGGTAGAAAAGGTGTTATGGATGGTTGGGATTGGTGCATTAATTGTATTGCTTTGTTATGATGTGTGTTAGTATGTTGCATTCATCGGGAGGGGGATTTATGCACTGAGTCTTGCGACTCACCTTCTCCCCCTTATCATTCCAGGTGACACTTAGATCGCGGACATGGAGCCGGGTGGACTCGAGGTGACCATGCCAAAAATAAATTCGGACTCGCACTGATTCTCAAACTTGGTACTTTACATTATTTAATTTCATTTGATTTTGTTGGGATTGTAAAAGGCCTTTTTAAAATTTTACTTTGGTTATCTTTATGCTTAAATTTGATTTCAAATATGCCTTAACAAATTATTGGGTTGATATTGGATAAAACTTGGAAAGATAAGGTTTTCAAAACTACAAAGCGATATGTTTTAACTTTACCATCGGGTATCACGCTGTAACTTAAAATGAATGCAACTCAAATATTTTCCAAACTTAAACTAAGTTCAAAATGTTTTCAAGCAACTAAAAAGGAATAACTCGTATTTCCAAATGATATGAATTGGTTTTACTATTGGATTCAACTAAGCTTCCAAAACTTTCGAGTTAGCAAAATGCACTATCGATTTTAAAACAATCATGCTCAAGATTTTTACAAAGTACAAATACAGCAAAGAGTTTTCATCAAACCTTTATCCAAAAACCTAACCTCTCAAATACGTTTTCCCCGTAACATGCCAGATTCGGTCGTGGTGTATTGACCGGGTTTGGGGTGTTACAAAACTGGTTGTTCTGGTAGAAACAAAGGAAATGGGAGAATGGACTTCAAAGGCCCTGAAGAAGAAGGAAAAGAAAGCAAATAGTACCAGTAGGTATAACAAGAGCCATTCAGAGCCTATTAAAGTAAACCAGCCAAGGACAGTAATTACCAGCAATCAGGTCTTTCCAAGGCAAAACTCTGAAAAGCTCTAATTTACGCCAATCCCGATGACGTATAATGAGCTATATCAAAGTTTATTTGAGTACATGTGGTGTCTCCATTTTATCTAAAGCCGTTACAACCCCCATATCCTAGATGGTATGACTCGAATGCTCAATGTGACTACCATGCAGGAATAACGGAACATTCGATTGAAAACTGTACTACGTTTAAAAAGTTGGTCGAAAGGTTTATTAAAATGGGAGTTGTGAAGTTTGACGATTCATCAAAACTTGATCACTTTGATAAGGTAATAAATGCGGTAATTAAAGGAGGAGACAAGAAAGTTACGATTCCTTGAAGCAAGCAAAAATGAAGAGAGAATCAGAGGACAAAGTTTCCAAGCCCTTGCGTACTTGAGAGTGTCTTGAATAATGGGATTGAGGAAGAAATCTCTATATTTTTTAGAGCTGATCTATAGTAATGTGCAAAACATGCTTGTTGCCTTAAGCCTAGAGGCAATAAGAACTCTTTTGTGAAATAGGCTTGTGTCCGAAACTTTATTTCAATAAAATGCATTTTTTAAGCAAATATTCTTTTAATTATTTCCTTTTCATATTGTACATTATTTTGTTTTCATTCTTTATTCATGACCATACTATACAAATAATAATCCTTAGAATCATTTATTCTTTGGATTTGTTCACCTTCGTACCTAGGTACCCAGATGTCAACGACATGAGCGATGTTGTTACTGACTCCCTTTTTGAATGAGATATGGGTCTAGAGGATCTCAGGACTTTGAAGATGACAGAGATAGTGACATATCTTCTGAGTTGTTAAGAATGGTTTAACAAGATGAAAAACAAACCATACTCAACAAAAGGGTCAACGGATATTATGAGCCTAGGAAAAGAGTCAAGATCGATGTAACACCCCTAACCCGTGTCCGTCGCCGGAATAGGGTTAGAAGTGTTACCGGACAGATCAAAACATTTACTGAATTAATCGTACAACCATTGATCAATATCAATCATAATGTCCCTTAAGTAGGTCATCGAGACCCTAAGCATGCTTATAAACTGAGTCGGGACTAAACCGAAACACATAAGTAATTTCATAAAAATTTGAAACTTTTCTAACATATAAGGGACACACGACTGTGGGGGTAGGTCATGCCTCACCCACGGCTACTGGACACTCCCGTGTGTCCTCCTGATGGTAGTATACTGCCAAAATCAACACGGTCACCAAGCATGCCTATGTGCTAAGGTCGTGTACTACTAGATCACATACTGCCATTTCTCACACGGCAACCAAGCACACCCGTGTCGAGGCCATGTGCAATTTAAGCCACATTCTGCCAATTTACCCACGGTCTTAGGTACGCCCGTATGACTCAACCGTGTGACATTATAGGCCCTTTTACAAGGCCAATATGCCACCCATTTAGGGTCTTCCTACAAGCAATATATATCTAAACATAATATGCTTATATGGCAACCAAAACATATCAAATGGTTCACTTTATCCATACATTCTATAGCCAAATCATTCATATCATCTTTCAAAACAATAACACATACATAACCAAAGTAAAAATTCATCATTTAACTAACCATAAACTTGGCTATTTCATAAGCTTCTGCCTTACCAAGATATGCATCAAATATCACATTCATTCAAGCATATTACCAAATTAAACTTGCCAAAACACATGGCTAAGTTCACTTCATAAACATATATACCTATCTAGCCTATACATGCCATAATTAGCCATATACATTTTCAAAAGGGTACCAAAATAAGTTTAGTAGTGTGATGATGATCCTTGACAATCCCGAGCCTTCAGTAGCTTCGACGACCTATAAAATAGAGAATTACACACACAGAATAAGCTTTCCAAAAGCTTAGTAAGTCATATACAAATAAACTTGGTATGGAAAGCATATATCAATCACTTGGCAATCTTTCACATATTTGTTTTGGTTCATACACTTTTAACCACATTAGCCATTTTCACCATTCAACAATCATATGAACACATGGCTCATCTAGGCAAAACAATTCTTATCATATCACAAATTCCATGTACTTATCACCATAGTAAGATCACTTAGATACTTACCTTACATACACAAATAGAGTATAGACAACGTACCTGAATCGAACTTAATATCACATAATTGTTCATAGCTCAGATTTGACATTCATATCATAGTATTGCCCGTTGAACCCATAGAAACCTAGTAGGATACTTAGAAAGCTCGGAATAGTAGTACAATGCCAACGCCCTGCATTTAGGTCTTACATGCACTCGTATATCGATGCCATTGCCCTAGATAGGGTCTTACACGCATGAGATCATAACGATGCCAACGTCCCAGACGTGGTCTTACACGAGTCAATATGATGCCGATGTCTCAGACGTCTTACTCATAAAGTTCATACCGATGCCTACGTCCTAGACGAGGTTTTTTACATATAATTCATATCGATGCCTACATCCCAGACGAGGTCTTACACGAAATTTCTAATCAACGCCAACATCCCGGACGTGGTCTTACATGATAAAACAGAATAGATACCTATGTCATGACATAGCTTGTAGCACCCCAAACCCGGCCCATAAGTTCCAACCTGATCTGGTATGCTACGGGTTGAACATTGAAAACTTTTCTCTGAATGGTTTTGGAAAAACTTAGTTTTTTTTAGCAGAGTAAACCCTTAAATGAGAGATTTTGTAAATAACTTTACTACTTGCATTGATTGGGTTGAAAAGCCCATTTATTATTTCATTTTATTTTGGAGACTAAAAAAAAACATAAGTTTTGCAAATCCCGACATAACAAAAATAAATCGAAGTCTAAGTTAAGGAGGCCTTATTACATAAATAGTCCCAAAGAAATAAAAAAGGAAAAAAAACTTGATGGCCCCTCGAGTTCGTCTCGGCTCCCATGTCCACGATCTACTGCTCATCTAAAAGAGTAGAGAAAAAGGAAAGCGGTAGTCACCAAGACTCAGTGTATAAATCCTGAACACATTGACCTAAGGCCCACAAACACATTATGGGCCTTGGCCCATACATAGAGGCAACAATCATAATACATGATAGACAATACATAATGAATGGGCCAACCCATCCTAGAATTCCATCCTCTACACACCAACCCGTACCAACCATCACACCTTAAGGATTTCTACAATCAACCCTCCATCCACTACACACCACGTGGCATAGCCACCGGTCACTGTGTGACCTAACATTTATATTTGTGGGATTTCTACCACCGGTGACCTAACATTTATATTTGTGGGATTTCTACCACCGGTCACCATATGACCCATCATGCACTTCCCCTTTCATATTATATTCCCACTCCATGCATACATACATAAAGAGAACATCATACAGGCTTTCATATGTCTCAATATACATAGAGATTTCTATGATTGCATACCTGGCCTCCTTGCCTAATGCTTTTTGGGTTTTAATCGACTGTCTACACAACCACTTTTCGGCTTTTAGCCCACTACACATAAATTACAATTAGAGAGTGTGTGTTAGAGATCTACGCACCTAATTACCGATAAAATGATACTTTCTATGTCGACACTATCCATAGTCGACACAGCTGCTATCTGCCTAAGGTGTTGTTTAGAAGCCGGTCCACAACCAAGTGACCAATCTCGAATGGCAGATACCGCTCATTTCTTAAACTTAGGGATTCTCTCCTTTGCCTGATCCATATTTAATTCCATCACAAGTCCTTGTCAGAACTACTATCACAATATATGATCATTAATCCTCATCATAAAGTTTAGATCTTACATATAATGAAAGAATCTAGTAAAAATCTAGGGAAAATCTCCTTACCTTAAAATCCCAAAATTGGAGACTAGCTATTTTCAGCTTTTAGATCTAGACGACTAAGTTTCCTTCAAATCTCGGAATGCCACCCAACATAGAACCATTAAACTATTAGCTTTTCGATTTTTGCCTTTCAAAAATCAAAATAGAACATGAGAAACCAATAGAAGTCAACAGTTACCTTAACACAGGAAATTCGGCTAGCACTGGAGAGGATTCGACAATGTCAATAAGGAAGATTTAAATGCCGAAAGAAATAGAACCAACTCACAAATGGGATGAATAGAGAAAAACTATAGAGATTTTGACTTTTAGAGAAATCGGCACAAGAGGAAAAGAATGGAAAAGAGAGTGAAGGGGGAGGTTTCGGCTTTTGAAGAAATTAAAGAAAAGAAATTGTAGAGGGAGAGACTAAGAATTTTGGCACAATAGAAGAAGAAGAAATTAGGGTTCAAATGCCAGATTTAATGAGATATCCCCCCTATTTATAGAAATTTCGGCACTCCTATAAAAAAAATCGAAAATACCCTTCCTGATAACTAAAAATCAAGCTAATAAAAAGGGAAAATTCGACACCCCTTTTTCATGAAGTAGCCGAATTCTTTACTCCTCTAGGTGGTGGATTTTCGGCCATCACCTTTCCTTGATAGCCCCTATATTTTCTCCATTTTATCTTCTATATTATCAATTATAAAATCCATGTAAATCCTCCTATTTTTGACCCTTGTTGCCATCCACTTCACCTAACCCTAATGCCAAATTTAGCTTACTTAAATTAAGAGAATTGGGCTCCATAGAACTTAAATTTTGGGCCCCTTACACCCTTGTTGTGGCGTCACCCCTTGCTCCCTTTTAAGTGCCAAAAATGGCCCAAAAATATGGGCTCCTTGCGGCCAAAACTTGGGCTTCCTTAACTGTTAGTGACACCACCTTCTAACTCCCTTGTAGCGCCACCTATTGTTGGGCCACAAGCTCACGTTGGTATTTTAAACACAATTACCACCTTTTAACTCTATAATGCCCAATCAGACAATTCAACCAAGGCCTTTTCCTAGTCCTAAGCCCAATTTGGACCCCTATCACTTAAATTAACATATTAAACATATCCTTACACTAAACGCATAGACCCATTAATTCAGGATGTTACAGTTCTACCCCCTTAAAGAAATTTCATCATCGAAATTACCTGATCAGAAAAAATGGGGGTATTGCTGCCGCATTGCTTCCTCAGGTTCCTACGTAGCCTCCTCAGAACCATGATTACGCCACAAAGACCTTAACCAATGGGACCGTTTTCCTTCAGAACACCTTGACATCACGATCCAAAATTTCCACGGTGCCTCTTCAAGGATAGATCGGTCTTACTCGATTTCCTCCACAGCACTATGTGAGATGGATCTGAACGATAACGTCTTAACATAGAGACGTGAAATACATCATGAATTTGACTTAATTTCGGAGGTAACTCAAGCTGATATGCCACTGGTCCTACTCACTTCGACACCTGATATGGTCCGATAAATTTGGGGCTCAACTTGCCCTTATGTCCGAATCTTAGCACTTTCTTCCACGGCGATACTTTCAGGAATACCTTGTCCCCCACTACAAACTCTATGTCCTTATGTCTTAAGTCAGCATAGGATTTCTGTCTATCTGCTGCCTCCTTTAGTCTAGCCCGAATTACTTCCACCTTTTCCTCCGTCTCGGTGACCAAATCTAGACCCAAAATTTGACGTTCCCCTAATTCCATCCAATATGGAGGAGTACGACACTTCCGCCCATACAAAGCTTCGTAGGGTGCCATCTGAATACTTGACTGGTAACTATTGTTATAAGTAAACTTTGCTAACGGCAAGAACTCCTCTCAACTACCTTTGAAATCAATGACACACCCTCTCAACATGTCCTTCAAGACTTGAATCACCCGCTCAGACTATCCATCGATCTGAGGATGAAACGCTGTACTGAAATCCAACTTCGTTCCCAGTGCTTGATGTAATGCCTTCCAAAATTGCGAGGTAAACCTAGGGTCCCTATCCGATATGATCGATACCGGTACTCCATGCAACCTTACCACCTCTGCTACACGTCTGATTTTAGCCACTTTTGCAAAGAGTAATCGACCAAGATCGGTATGAAGTGAGCAGACTTCGTCAAACGGTCCACAACCACCCAAACCGAATCTTTCTTAGTAGGTGTGAGGGGTAGCCCATTAACAAAGTCCATTGTGATCCTTTCCCACTTCCATTGGGGAATCTTCATTGGCTGCAAATTGATGCTCCGCCTTGACCTGCTGATAGGTTAAACACTTGGCCACTAAGTCAGTCACCTCCCATTTTAAGTTTGGTCGCCAGAACTGTTCCCGTAAGTCTCGATACATCTTACTCCCTCTGGGATGCATAGCGTATGGACTACCATGCGCTTCTTGTAAAATCCTTCACCTCAACTTAGGATCCCTCGGCATGCATACTCTCCCTTGGAAACATAACATCCCATCCTTATCAACACTGAATTTTGTCGATTCATCACTTGACCCTACCGGAAACCTTTCTTTCAATAACTCATCCGTCTATTGCTTCTCCTTAACCTGGTCAACCCATGAGGGTTTCACCTGCAGTTCAGCTAACAAACTTCCATCATCATATAGACTAAGGTGAGCAAACATTACGTTTAAGTCAGAGATTACTTTACGACTTAGAGCGTCCGCTACTACATTAGCTTTGCCCGGATGATACTCGATTGAGCAGTCATAATTTTTTAACAACTCAATCCACCTTCTCTGCCTTAAATTCAACTCCTTCTGAGTCAAAAGATACTTCAAGCTCTTATGATCAGTGAAAATGGCAGATTTCTCCCTGTAAAGATAATGCCTCCAAATCTTCAAAGCAAAAACCACCGATGCCAACTCCAAGTCATGGGTGGGATAATTTGCTTCATGCGATCTTAACTGTCGAGATACGTATGTTACAACCTTTCCATCTTGCATCAATACACACCCTAATCCCGTGTGTGATGCATCACAGTAAATCACGAATTCTTTTCCAGTCTCGCTAAATCAGCACCAGAGCCTCCGTCAAAATTCTTTTTAACTGCTCGAAACTCTCTTGCTGCTTATCAGACCAAACAAATGGGACTCCTTTCCGTAACAACTTAGTCAACGGTGCTGCAATTAAGGAAAATCCTTCAACAAACCTTCGATAGTATCCGGCCAAACCAAAAAACTCTGAATCTCTGCCACTGACTTGGGCGGCTTCCAATCCAACACCGCTTCAATTTTTGAGTGTCAACCCTAATCCCCTTAGCCGACACAATGTGCCCCAGAAAAGTAACCTCCTTCAGCCAAAATTCACACTTACTGAATTTAGTATACAACCGCTTTTCCCTTAGAATCTACAGAACCATTCGCAGATGTGTATCATGCTCCTTTCCCGATCTTGAATAAACCAAGATGTCATCAATAAAAACCACGACAAACTGATCTAGGTAGGGTTGGAACACTCGGTTCATCATGTCCATGAACGTTGCTGGGGCGTTGGTCAACCCAAATGGCATCACCATGAACTCATAGTGACCATAGCGAGTCTTAAAGGTCGTCTTATGAATATCAGCCTCCTTAACCTTAAGCTGATGGTACCCCGACCTCAGATCTATCTTCGAAAAGACTGAGGCCCCCTTCAACTAATTGAACAAGTCATCGATCCTTGGTAACGGGTACTTGTTCTTGATCGTTAACTTATTCAACTGGCGATAGTCAATACACATATGCATTGACCCATCCTTCTTCTTGACGAATAAAATCGATGCTCCCTATGGTGACACACTAGGTCAAATAAACCCTTTATTCAACAACTCCTAAATCTACGCTTTTAACTCCACCAACTCCTTCGGTGCCATTCGATATGGAGCTATAGATATTGGTGCTGTCCTTGAAAGAAGATCAATTCCAAACTCCACTTCACGATCCGGAGGTAATCCCGGAAGCTCCTCGAGGAAAACATCAGAAAATTCCTTCACCATCCTAACATCTCCCATTGCTAGTTCTTTAGCTTCCATAGCGCGAACAAACATCAAGACCGCCTCACATCCTTTCCTCACCATCCTTTCTACTCTCAGGGCGATCACCACGTTTGACAGACAGTTCCCCCTTTCCCCCATCACCAACACTTCATCACCCTCGGGGGTTTTTAACATCATACGCTTGGCTGCACAATTTAGATTAGCTTGATACTTCACAAGCCAATCCATGCCTAAAATTAAATCAAACTCCCCGAACGGTAATTCCATTAGATCCGTTCGGAAGACTATCCCCTGAACTTCTAGAGGCACTTCCGGATAGAGTTTATCCACTATCATCGATTGTCCTAACGGGCTAACTACAATCATTTCCCTAGGGGTAATTTTAGATTCTAACCTTAAAGTTCCAGATACGCTACTAGCTACATACGAATGCGTCGACCCAATGTCAATCAATGCAGTGTAAGGCAAGCCAAAAATTAAAAATGTACCGGTTATGACATTCGGTGCGTCAGCCTCCTCTCGACGTCTGGCAAAGCATAGACAAACCCCGGTTGTCTCGCTTCAGTGTTTCCTACCCCGTGACCTGGTACTCCACGGCCCAGGCAGGCTGTTACCACCTCTGGTCGCCCCGACCTCTCTCTCGCCAGTGAACATTCCCTTGGCCCATGGGCCCTTCATTGCCTTTTCGGTGCGGACAGTTCCTAACTTGATGGTCAAAAGACCACAGCTAAAGCACTTCCCACTACCCACCCTACACTCACCCGCATGGGATTTACCACATTGAGCACACTTTAGTGTCTAACTAGCAGCAGCAGGTCTATTATCTCGTCTCGACCCATCTGGCCTAAGTCTTTTCGAATCTGATGCATTGGTGCACGTTACCCCTAACTCTCAGTTAATAATGCTTATAGGCATTGATATGGAAATATGTGTAATTTCGTTATGACTTTGGGGTAAGGTACATTGCATGATATCTGAATAATATGTATGTTGCATGGGCATATGGGTGAAATGATAAGGAAGTGTTAAATGGTTTTACCACATTATCTTGTGACTTATGTCACATATTATGAATCGGTGACTCATCACATTATCCGTGGCTATGCCACAATTATAAGGGCGATGTGCAGTTGACTGTAGTGACTACCTTTGAGGGTGTGTAGCGGATGGAGGGTCAATTTAGTAATCCCCACGGTGTGATTGGCAGGTACGGGTGGTGTGTAGAGGATGGATATCTAGGTGGGGCTCGGGATTGCATTTCATTTTGTGCATAAATGTGATTAAATATGTTATGACTCGATATGCTATGTTATGGGCTTTACCGAAATGTTATGATTAAGGCTATAATCGGTTGGGTTTTGGTGTAGCCATTACACATTAAGTCTATTGACTCACCCTTCGTGGGATAACTTTTTGCAGGTGATACTTAGCGATGTGGATCGGGTCAGTGGGGGCTTTGTGGTGGCCATGCTCAACTCAGCATTTTTGGGTTTTCTTATGATTAAACTTATCACGTTTTCTTATTATGTTTTTGGGATTTATTTCAGGTTTTGTTTTGTTGTAATAAGGCCATTACTATTTAACTATTTTATTTATGCGTTTTAATTTTTATTCTGATACGACCATCATCAAACAAATGGTTAAACAATTTTTCGTAAAACAATTTCCAATGTTTTGACACATAACCACCTACAATTTTTAACTTAGTGATAAGCTCTAAAATTCGGCATTTCTTTTAACTTATAATTTTTGAAACATGAGGATAACATTTTAATGAGATACAAACTTTAATAACAACACGGTTTTCAACTTGATCATAACACAAATCTATTTTCTTCAAAACCACCTAATTTTCCAAAATGACAAAATGAGATTTAGCTACATTTTACTCAAGGAGCATGCCAGATCTGGTCGGGTCTTGTGGGCAGGGTTTGGGGTGTTTCAAGCTTACTCTGTGTGTATTCTTGTTTATTTTTGTTTGTAGATTTGGATATATATTACGAGTTTGGGGATCGTCAGCAAGATTACTCACACTATCAATAGTTTTTCGGTATTTTACTAAGTTGAATTTGGGTTTATGGCATGTATAGCATAGATGCAATGTTTGATTTTGGTATATGTATATATATATAGCCATGCGAAAATGGCTTGATCACTATGTTTAAGTTTGTTTTTATGTGTACTTGGTTAAGTGCTTGATATGTTTGGTTTAGCAAATTACCTTTGACTTATTATATGCAAAACATGGTTTCTATGCTTATGTTTGTGTATATGATCTCGGTTAAGGTGAGTTTATGTGTAACTTGTTCAATATGCTATGCTAATGATAGATTTAATTATGTGTTTTGGCAATAAGGTAAATGATATATGCTTGATGCATTTAGTAAGAATAAATGATGTTAAGTTTAAATGATTTTGGTTATGTGATATTTATATATACATAATGAAGTATGTGTATGAATGTTGGAAGTTAAAGTTATCCATAATTCGGATTAGAAAGTTGATAAAAGGATAATTATATGTATGAATGTGTATAGGATATTCTGATTCAGTTTATAATGGCGATGTATGCACCTTTATTATGCTTGAACGATTGGTTATATAGGTACAGTTGATGAAGGCAAATAATGAATATGTTGTATGGTTGTTTTGGTCGATATGCTTTGTTTAAGGTTCGATAATGAAAGATCAAAATGTTAGGTTTAATTTGAGTTGAAAATATGCCATATTAATGATTAAATAATTTGGTATATGATAGATAAGTACTTTGGCATGATTTTCTTTGGTAATAGTGTTTAAAATTTGTGATAATCATAACTATATGTAGTTAAATGAATATGCTTGTTCATGTTTATTTTATATGCATGCCTATTATTCCGTGTGGATGTTTAACACAGACAAACATACGTAACATGTGAAATTATATAGTCATGACTTAATTAATGGAATAGGTTACTATTGGTTCAGTAAAGATACATAGAAAAGAGTTTTTAGGGTAAATGCATATAATATAATGATTTCAAAGGTATGTACGGCGATATGGTAATGTTGATAATGTCATATATGTGATTGGATATTAAGTTGTTTATGTCTTGGTTCAAATTTAGTAATTATGGAACATGTTCAATTAAGTTTTGATGTATGTTCGAATTGAATTATTAAAATAATTGAATTATGGATATTCAAGTTTGATAATGATATAAATGTATCATTTTCTTTGGTGCATGGAAGGTGATGAATAATTGTGCTAAACTGTGTTTTATACGGTGATGCCTAGTAACCTTAATCTGACAAAAAATTCGAGTTTGGGGTGTTACATTTGATTGGTATCAGAGCTATGGTTTAGTCAGTTCTAGGACTATCATAGCGTATGTGAGTCTAGCTATACATGCCATATTAAATTTGCGATAGTGTGATATCTCCCGACTCTAACGAAGAACTTTTTCATGACATAGATAAGATTTCCAATTGAGTTAATTCAGATGGTACAAAATAAATATTTAAATAATTGAGTGGAGATGTGTTGATGATGAGTTGAGACTCATAAAGGTAAGAATTAAATTATATGACATGTTGTTATTGATAAATGTGGTAATTACATGAGCATATGAGATATGATATTTGAGTTATGATTGCTATCTGAAATGCATTGATTTTTTTTAAATGGTGATTTGAGTTGGCATATGAACAATGTGATAATAATAAAAGTGATTTACGAAAAGGTATGTTAAATGATTTGAGAATGTGAAATTAGTAATGAACTGACTATTCGTGATAGTATGTATTATGCGCAAATATGTGAGAGTTAAATTTGAGGCTCTACTACCCTCACCCCCTTGTCAGAAAAATGTTGCAATTTTATTATAAGAGTTGGAATGAATAAGCTCACCAATGTGAAGTTCTAGAAAATTCGTGCTTGAAAGATTAGTAATGTGGTCAGAAAAGAGAATGAATCAGCAAATGAAAATAGTATTAAAAGAGATATTGGGCAGTTCTGAAGACTATTCAGATTTTGCAAAGTCACTGTTAAAGAAGAAGTTAACTCTGATCAAATGACTTATTCAGGTATGATATCTAAATAAAGTATTAACTGAAAGCTTTCCTGAATTGATTTCTGTTAGTGATGGGATAATATGAAAATTTTGATGACAGAATTAGACAGTGGATTGATGTTTGAATTCTATTGATGGTTAAATGCAATGGTTATAGTCGGGCAGTTATTATGATTCCATTTGGACATTTTGTGTGTATAATTATCCTCAGAAGTATATGTGACTATTTAAATTTCAAAAAGAAAGTTTTATCGTATAAGAATTGTAACACCCCAAACCCGGACAAGACACCACGTCCGAATCTGGTATGTTACGGGGGAAACATGTTTGTGAGAGGTTACAAATTTTCGCTAAAAGCCGAGTGAAACACAGTGTATTTTGAAGACAATTTGAGTAGACTTGTTTGAAATCGATGAAGTATGTGAAACAGGAGATTTTGAAATCTTAACCAGATTGTGTGGCTAAACGAGTTTAAACCATTTAAACCTTAATAGTTTCTTAGTGTTACTTAAAACCTTATTAGACTTAGGAGTAATACAAGTTTGATTAGAAAATCACTTGAATTTGCTTACTATAAAGACGTAGTGTGATACCCGATGGTATGGTTTTAAAACATATTATGTTATCATTTTGAAATCATTATCTTTCCAAGTTTTAGTAAAATTCATACCAACTTGTTTTGTTAAGGCATATTAAAATCTAATTAAAACATAAACATCACCAAAACATAAATTAAAGGCCTTTTACAAATCCAATATAAAACCCAAATAAAGTAAATAAACTAAAGTACCCAAATTCAATAGTCCTTTATTAAAGCATGGCATGTGCACCCGAGTCCATCCGGCTCCATGTCGCGTCTCACGAAGTCACCGAAATGTCAAAGGAGAGGATGAGTCGAGTGACTCAATGTGTAAATCCCGCTCCCAAGAACAACATGCTAACACACATCATACAAAGCAACATAATTAATGCAACCCGATCCTAACCATCCATATCGCTTTTCTACCCGTGTGGTACCAAACCACCGGTGGTGCCAAACCACTGGTGACATATAGTCACAATGTGTTACCAAAACACTTGGTGTCCCAAAGACACAATATCCATCAATGTGGTACCAAACCACTGGTGTCCCAAAGACACAATTGTGCTACTAAAGCACCGGTGACCAAGTCACAAAACCGATGATGGGGCCAACCCATCGTGTGATACCAAATCACTAGCGAGGCGATCCCATATCTCATGGGGCCAACCCACAGTGGTTAAACCACAGGACAAGTCGCAATGAGGTGCCAAACCTCTGGTGACCCAAAGTCACAAAGTGTGCTACCAAAGCACTGGTGCTCGTCAGCACAAAATATCACTGCTCCCTCCACTCGTATCACCCATCAACATACCACACTCATGTAATCATGCATATCATATAATCATGCATATCATGCTATTATGTCTAACCTCATATCCCATGTCATATATAGCCACAGCCATGGTATCACATAAATCATCAGTAAACTCATAATAATACTGACTTACCCGAGTCCAGAATCATACCCATTAGGGTATCATATCAATCATCACTGTTTCATTAATCATCACACGTGTTATTAATCATATTACTAAATGTATGTGTTAGTTTACACACCGAATTAAGGGAGATTCTAATACTAAGAACCGATCTAAGACCCTCACCACCTTGGCAACTTTGATCCTAAAATCGACCAACCAACGAAGTTAGCACACATATCAATCGGCCATAACCAAAGAAATCAAAGGGTATATCGGCCACCCTTATTTTATCCTGGATTTGGTTTCCTACCAACCGAACCCAATGATGGTTCTTTCGTAAATCGCCTTCAACAATGGTGTCTCCTTACACAAACGGCACACCACGATAAACGAGCGATTAATCCCTTAACAACCGGTCTCAAAGAAAACTAAATGAAATCGAATATAGCACTCGCTCTTACCACTACTCCTCGCGCTACTGAGAGAAAGAAAACTCCTTTAGCACGCTCCTTAGATCCGGATGTCCTATAATAAGAATTGGTTTATAAACGATTAGCACCTTCCAACAATCACAATCGCCATCAACATAACAAGAATCGGCAAGGTGAGAGAAAGAAGAGAAATGGCCATTCGCCTAGTACTTACCCACTACCAAACGATTGGAACCAAGCTCCCAACACCACCAAATATTCGCCAACACAAGGAGGATTCGCTAATGTGTTTTGGAAAAGAGATGAAACAAAGAAAGATGAGTGGAGGGGGTCACTTTCGGTTTTGAAAGGGAAAGAAATGAATACGGTGGGTTTAGAAGAAGAACTAGTTTCGCTACTATCTTTAAGGAAAATAGAAAGAACATGCTAAGTTCTACTCAAAGATGATGAAGAACAAAGGCTGGTTTTTGTTTAAAAGAGATGGTATGAAACAAAGGAAATCGGCACAAGGTTGTGAAAGCACAAAGAAAGAAAATGAGAAGGAATCAACAAAGCAAATGAGAAGGTTCTGCTTGAGTGCTTAACACCCTTACTTTTGACTTTGTACAATTAAAGAAAGGGAAGAAAATGTGAGAAGAAGGGATATAGGTTTGACACACAAAGGAAAGAAGAAGGAAGAAACAAGGTTTACTTTCGACAATAAGGTGCTAGAGGTTTCGGTTTAACAAAGTTGAAAAAGAAGAGGGTGGGAGAGGCATTCTATTCTAAATGAAACAAAAAGAAAACAAAAGAGCTACAAGTGCATTCGGCAATACCCAAGCTTTGGGTTTTCGGCCCAAGAAGAGAGAATATGGGCAAAAGAAAGAGAGTACAAGTTTGCTTAAGCTACAAGCATATGACCGAAAACACACACACACAAGCACAAAGGAGATTTGGCACTTCCCAAGCTCCCCAAACACTCCTCAAAACCGCCACACACTCCCTCTCCCCAAACTCTCACCAAATCCGCCTAACTCCCCATTTACTCACACACCACTAATTCAAATGGCAAAGACCAGGTCTCCCTCCTACTTTCACTCTCCACCTTACTTTTGAACGGTTTGACCAAGTCCATGGTAGAATTCCACTTGCCTTCTACCTCTTCCTCCATGCCGTCCAAAATGAGAGCCAAAAGGGGTGGGATTCTCGCGACTTGAACACCAGACCTCCCCCTTGTAGATGACGCCACACACACACCTTCCTTGTGGCGCATGCTTGCCACTTTGCTAGCTCCCCATTTGTGCTATAATTTCACTTAATTTAAATATAAACCCCAACACCTTCGCTTTCTATCCCCTAAAGCCTAAGAACAAGAATTTCACCACCTACCAAAGCTCACACCTAGCCTATAACTAAATCCCAAAACACCAAAACAACATCATAGCAAGCAATTAAACATGCAAACAATGCCAAATCGAATAGCCCTTAACCCGGATATTACGCTTCTACCCCTTAAAAGAATTTCGACCTCGAAATTACAGTCGTCAAGAGTTGCGGGTATTGTTGTCTCATCATATCCTCGGGTTCCCACGTAGCTTCTTCTACGCCATGATTCCGCCAAAGAACCTTAACGAGGCATTGACTTCTGCAGAGAACCTTCACATCCCGATCTAAAATCAGACAGCTCTTCCTCTATGGACATATCTGGATTTACCTCGATCTCTCATCGTTACTACATGTGATGGATCAAACGATATCGCCAAGCATCGAAACGTGAAACACGTCATGAATCTGACTTAGCTCAGCTGGCAACTCGAGCTGATATGCAACTGGTCCCATTCGTCTTAGTACCTTATACGGCCCAATAAACCTCGGACTAAGCTTGCCTTTCTTCCCGAACCTTAACACTTTCTTCCACGGTGAGACCTTCAGGAAAACTCGATCTCCCACAGCAAATTCAATATCTCTCCGTTTAAGATCGGATAGGACTTCTGACGGTCAGAAGCTTCCTTCAATCGAGCCTGAATCAACTTAACCTTGTCTTCGGCCTCAAGAACCAACTCTCGCCCTAACAACCGACGCTCACTTAACTCTCATCCAACAAGTCGGTGAACGACACTTTCACCGCATAACGCCTCATAAGGTGCCATCTTGATGCTCGCTTGGTAGTTGTTGTTGTTTAATTCGCTAACGGTAGATACTCCTCCCGCCTACCCTCAAGTCCAAAACACACCTCAAGCATATCCTCCAAAATCAGATAACCCTTTCGATTGCCGTCATCATGGATGAAATGTCAGTCTTTGAAATCTAACTGTACCCAAAGGCTCGATGCAACGCCTTCCGAACCTTGACGTGAATCTGGGGTCCCTATCCGAGATGATCGACACGGCACCCCATGCGCCTCACTATCTCCGATACATACTGCTTTGCCAACCTCGTAGTGAGTAATCCACCTCACCGAAATAAAGTGAGTGATTTAGTCACCGATCCACAATTACCAGCATCAATCCTTCTTGCTCGGTAAGCGGAATCCACTTGTGAAATCCATAGTTATTCTTTCCCACTTCCACTGTGGAATTTTCATCGGTCAAGCAACCTCGACGCAATCGATGCTCACTTGACTTGCGACATGTCGTGCACTTCCCTACAAACTCATCACTTCCTTTTTCGCATCCGGCCACCGTAGGCTGTTCTCCGAGATCCCTATACATTTTGCTACCTCCGGGATGCATAGCGTAGGGCTACTATGAGCATCTGAAGAATCTTTTGCCTCAATTCAGCATCTCTAAGATACGTGCCTTCCCTCGAAACACAGAACCCCATCACTAGACAAGCTATACCCTTCAAACCATCATTACGCACTCGAGTCCTCTCGCTACCAAAACCTCATCTAACAACCGCTTTTCTCGATCCGCTCAACCCAAGTAGGCTTAACTCGCAGTTCGCGAGAATACTCCGCCATCGTACAAACTCAAGTGGGCAAACAACGCCTTAGATCCGAAACAACCTTACGGCTCAACGCTGCTCGCCACGATGTTAGCCTTGCCCGGATGATACTCAATTGAGCAATCGTAGTCTTTCAATAGCTCAATCCATCTACGCTCTCGATTCAAGTCTTTCCGAGTCGAGGTACTTGAGACTCTTTAATGCCCTCGGCAACCTTCGCCTTTTCAACCGTAACCAAGAATTCACGCTCTCTGGGCGCAATCAACAATCTTAACTCGCCTCGCAGCCATCCTCAAACGAACGCACCTTTCCTCTTCAAGAGCCACCATACCCCGCATACCGACTCAACCTCGTAAACTCGGCCTCATACTCCGTCTGATTTGCTCCCTCGACTAACCTCGAAATGCTTTCCTCCGCTCATTTATGTAATTAGTCTGACGCATTTCTTCCGATAAGTAGCCCAAAATAGTCCCAAGTCGATCTTCACGCAGTCATTGCCACGGACCGTGAGCCACCAACGATATGACTCATCTCGAGAAGTGATACGATCCCTTTAATTTTTCTTCTAGTTAGGTCCAGATCGTCCATGATCCGTTCGTCGCTTCCACCAAGATTTTCAAGAAGCTTAGGAGCAACCCTAGAGACACCCCGGAAGAATTCAAACCCCATTTGCTCAAGTCGCCAGCACGATTTCCTAGCTCCTACGCCCCCACCGCCCACTACCTCTCTAAAACCCGCAAGATCGCTCTGGATATCTTTGCATCATCGCGGGTCTGTTCTCGAACTCACCACCTCCAGTGGTGGCGAATCCCAGATCTCATTCTCTGAACCACGCCTGTAACCCACGGGCTCGAAAGCAGATCATCCTACTACGACCACGCCCACGACCACGCCCACCTCGGGTACTCATGACTAAATCTCGTCTCAATTAAAGAATCTTATGTATCGGTCATTATTCCATCGTGTTTAAAGCAAAGTTTTATGAATTTTAAAGAAGCTTTGTTTTCATGAGTCCTGAGTCCTATTAGTTTCAGTCTCTAGAGTAGTCTTACTAGCCATCCAATCATGTCAATCACAACAAATAGTACGGGGTACTTACCTGGGCGAACTGGTGCCGGCGACTCGGTGCCATGCCCTTCAAACCATACTTTAAAAACAATATACTTGAAAATTTTAGTTTTAAAACATTTTGGGCCTCGGGCCCACAGCCGAGCTTTTGAACTTAGCTCTGATACCACAAATGTAACACCCCAAACCCGGACAAGACACCACGTCCGAATCTGGTATGTTACGGGGGAAACATGTTTGTGAGAGGTTACAAATTTTCGCTAAAAGCCGAGTGAAACACAGTGTATTTTGAAGACAATTTGAGTAGACTTGTTTGAAATCAGATGAAGTATGTGAAACCCGGAGATTTTTGAAATCTTAACCAGACTGTGTGGCTAAACGAGTTTAAACCATTTAAACCTTAATAGTTTCTTAGTGTTACTTAAAACCTTATTAGACTTAGGAGTAATACAAGTTTGATTCGAAAATCACTTGAATTTGCTTACTATAAAGACGTAGTGTGATACCCGATGGTATGGTTTTAAAAACATATTGCGTTATCATTTTGAAATCATTATCTTTCCAAGTTTTAGTAAAATTCATACCAACTTGTTTTGTTAAGGCATATTAAAAATCTAATTAAAACATAAACATCACCAAAACATAAATTAAAGGCCTTTTACAAATCCAATATAAAACCCAAATAAAGTAAATAAACTAAAGTACCCAAATTCAATAGTCCTTTATTAAAGCATGGCATGTGCACCCTGAGTCCATCCGGCTCCATGTCGCGCTCACGAGTCACTGAAATGTCAAAGGAGAGGATGAGTCGAGTGACTCGATGTGTAAATCCCGCTCCCGAAGAACAACATGCTAACACACATCATACAAAGCAACATAATTAATGCAACCCGATCCTAACCATCCATATCGCCTTTTCTACCCCGTGTGGTACCAAACCACTGGTGGTGCCAAACCACTGGTGACATATAGTCACAATGTGTTACCAAAACACTGGTGTCCCAAAGACACAATATCCATCAATGTGGTACCAAACCACTGGTGTCCCAAAGACACAATTGTGCTACCAAAGCACTGGTGACCGAAGTCACAAATCCGATGATGGGGCCAACCCATCATGTGATACCAAATCACTAGCAGACGATCCCATATCTCATGTGGGGCCAACCCACTGTGGTTAAACCACGGGGACAAGTCGCAATGAGGTGCCAAACCTCCGTGACCCAAAGTCACAAAGTGTGCTACCAAAGCACTGGTGCTCGTCAGCACAAAATATCACTGCTCCCTCCACTCGTATCACCCATCAACATACCACACTCATGTAATCATGCATATCATATAATCATGCATATCATGCTATTATGTCTAACCTCATATCCCATGTCATATATAGCCACAGCCATGGTATCACATAAATCATCAATAAACTCATAATAATACTGACTTACCCGAGTCCAGAATCATACCCATTAGGGTATCATATCAATCATCACTGTTTCATTAATCATCACACAGGTTATTAATCATATTACTAAACAGAAGTGTGTTAGTTTACACACCTGAATTAAGGGAGATTCTAATACTAAGAACCGACCTAAGACCCTCGACCACCTTGGCAACTTTGATCCTAAAATCGACCAACCAACGAGTTAGCACACATATCAATCGGCCATAACCAAAGAAATCAAAGGGTATATCGGCAATCTTACCTTATCCGGATTTGGTTTCCTACCAACCGAACCCAACAAATGGTTCTTTCGTAAAGCGCCTTCAACAATGGTGTCTCCTTACACAAACGGCACACCTCGATAAACGAGCAGTTAATCCCTTAACAACTGGTCTCAAAGAAAACTAAATGAAATCGAATATAGCACTCGCCTACCACTACTCCTCACCGCTTACAGAGAAAGAAAACTCCTTTAGCACGCTCCTTAGATCCGGATGTCCTATAATAAGAATTGGTTTATAAACGATTAGCACCTTCCAACAATCACAATCGGCCATCAACATAACAAGAATCGGCAAGATGAGAGAAAGAAGAGAAATGGCCATTCGCCTAGTACTTACCCACTACCAAACGATTGGAACCAAGCTCCCAACACCACCAAATATTCGCCAACACAAGGAGGATTCGCTAATGTGTTTTGGAAAAGAGATGAAACAAAGAAAGATGAGTGGAGGGGGTCACTTTCGGTTTTGAAAGGGAAAGAAATGAATACTGTGGGTTTAGAAGAAGAACTAGTTTCGCTACTATCTTTTAAGGAAAATAGAAAGAACATGCTAAGTTCTACTCAAAGATGATGAAGAACAAAGGCTGGTTTTTGTTTAAAAGAGATGGTATGAAACAAAGGAAATCGGCACAAGGTTGTGAAAGCACAAAGAAAGAAAATGAGAAGGAATCGACCGACAAATGAGAAGGTTCGCTTGAGTGCTTAACACCCTTACTTTCGACTTTGTACAATTAAAGAAAGGGAAGAAAAATGTGAGAAGAAGGGATATAGGTTTGACACACAAAGGAAAGAAGAAGGAAGAAACAAGGTTTACTTTCGGCAATAAGGTGCTAGAGGTTTCGGTTTAACAAAGTTGAAAAAGAAGCGGAGGGTGGGAGAGGCATTGCTTCTAAATGAAACAAAAAGAAAACAAAAGAGCTACAAGTGCATTGGCAATACCCAAGCTTTGGGTTTTCGGTTCCAAGAAGAGAGAATATGGGCAAAAGAAAGAGAGTACAAGTTTCAGCTTAAGCTACAAGCATATGACCGAAACACACACACACACAAGCACAAAGGAGATTTCTGACTTCCCAAGCTCCCCAAACACTCCTCAAAACCGCCACACACTCCCTCTCCCCCAAACTCTCACCAAATCCGCTAACTCCCCCATTTACTCACACACCACTAATTCAAATGGCAAAGACCAAGTCTCCTCCTACTTTCACTCTCCACCTTACTTTTGAACGGTTTGACCAAGTCCATGGTAGAATTCCACTTGCCTTCTACCTCTTCCTCCATGCCAGTCAAAATGAGAGCCAAAGGGTGGGATTCTCGCGACTTGAACACTGACCTCCCCTTGTAGATGACGCCACACACACCTTCCTTGTGGCGCATGCTTGCCACTTTGCTAGCTCCCCATTTGTGCTATAATTTCACTTAATTTAAATATAAACCCCAACACCTTCTCGCTTCTATCCCCTAAAGCCTAAGAACAAGAATTTCACCACCTACCCAGGCTCACACCTAGCCTACAACTAAATCCCGAAAACACCAAAACAACATCATAGCAAGCAATTAAACATGCAAACAATGCCAAATCGAAATAGCCCCTTAACCGGGGATATTACAAGAATAGTAGCTAAACATATTAATAGGCAAAGATATCGTTGATGTATTTGGGTTATATTCGGCACTGTTATGTCTTCTTTTGATAATTTATTCCATGGTGTGGATATGAAAGTCGATGGTGAAATCTGTATGAAACTAACATTCTGTTCCTATTGGTTATTTCTCTGTTGAAAATATGTGAAGATTATATTACTTCTATAACTGTGGATTTTAGTATTTATGAGCGACATTGATCTTTCTAGATATTTCTGGGATATTATCGGAACAAATATTATTTTATATGAGTTGTAATTTTTAGATATTCTGTGCAACTCCAAATGTTGAAATTTTTCTGTTACGGTATTTTTATGATTCCATGTAATTATTTGCAACAGATTTCTATCTGACAGAGAAGACTATGTCCATTGCAATTATAATTTCTAGCTTGAAATGTGAGAATACAATGCTACCTTCTTCAGAATTATAGAAGATGTGCTTCTACAATGGTTGCTATCTAAATCATATTTGATTCATTTCTATGTTCAGATACTTCATTAACAGCTGGAATAATACTCATTATAGGATTAAGACATTGTTCCTAATAAAGTTCAATTATTTCTATTTGGTTAAGGTGATTATAGTATAATTCGGAGTTTCGATGATAAATGTATGAGACAACTTTATTATAAACTCTTTCCTAGTTCTCGAGAAAGTTTGACAATGATAAAAGTGAAAATGATAGAAGATCAAGACTAATTTGTATAAAGATATGACTGGGGTCATCCTACTAATAAGAAGAAAGATTTCTTTGAAAAGACAGATTCAGTAGTTAATATGATTAGAATTATTTGATGGAAAAGTTAATTGGGATATATGTGTTTGAATTTACCTATGAATTAGAAACAAACTTTGAATGTACATGTATGAATTGAAGGATGGTTTGAAAGAAGAATTTGCATTCTTAAAGACTCTGATGTATGTTTCAGAACGAGGTACGGACACTATGAATTTCTGGTTATGTCTTTTGGACCTACTATTTTATGGATTTGATGAATCAAATCTTCAGATAGTATCTTGATCAATTTGTGGTATTATTCATAGACGACATTTTGATCTATTTTCGTGATGGAATCGAGCATGCCAAACATCTGAGGTTTGTGTTACAGACCTTGCAAGATAAACAGTTGTATGCAAAATTCAATAAATATGTGTTCTGGATACACAAAGTCTGTTTTCTAGGTTATGTTGTATCCGCATCGGGTATTCGGGTTGACCCGAGTAAAATTTCATCTATATTTGATTGGAAACCTTCGAAAAAAATGTCTTTGAAGTTCAAAGTTTTATGGGGCTTGCTGTTACTATAGACGATTTGTGAAAGGTTTTCCTATGATAGCTACACCGTTGACAAAGCTATAATAGAAAGATGTTAAGTTCAAGTGGTCAAAAAAGTGTCAGAAAAGTTTTGATCAGTTGAAAGCTCTTTTGACCGAAGCTCTAGGGTTAGTTTAGCCTGAATTGGGTAAAGAATTTGTTATTTATAGTGATGTATCTTTGAATGGTTTGGGTTGTGTTTTGATGCAGGAAGGCAAAGTTATAGCTTATGTCTCGAGACAGCTGAAGCCACACGAAAAGAACTATCTGAAACATGATTTGAAGTTAGCAGCTATTGTGTTCACATTAAAGATTTGGCATCACTATCTGTTCAGTGAGAATGTCACATTTGTTCTGATCATAAAAGTCTGAAGTATTTAATGATTCTAAAATATCTAAGTTTGAGCCAACGTCAATGATTAAAGTTGTTAAAAGACTACAAGCTAATGATTGATTATCATCCGGGTAGTATGAATATGTATGATGATTTGAAACAGTTCTATTTGTGGTCTGGAACAAAACGAGACATATTTGACTTTGTTTCAAAATGCCTAGTTTTCAATAAGTAAAAGCCAAGCATCAAGTACCTTTTGGGTTATTGCAGTCGGTTATGATACCCGAGTAGAAATGGGATAGGGTTATGATAGATTTTGTATCTATTTTATGGTTGACACTGAGCAAGAATGAAGTAATCTGGGTTATTGTGGATAGAGTGATTAAATCTATTTTATCTTTGATTGAATTTGCTCATAATAGTAGCTTTCAATTTAGTATCAAAATGGTACCCTACGAGGCTTTGTATAGTCGTAAATGTCGTACATCATTGTATTGGACCGAACTCAGTAAAAGTAAGATACACGACGTTGACTCGATCAAAGAAACAAAACAAAAAAGTGATAGTGATTCGTGATAGCTTGAAAGCTGCATTAGATCATCAAAAGTTATATGCATATTTGAAACGTAAAGATATTTAATTTGGATCGGAGATCAAGTGTTTCGAAAGTTTCACTATGGAAGAAAGTACTCGATTCTATCGTAAAGGCAAGTTGAGTTCGAGATTCATTGGACCATATAAGATCAAAGAGCGTTATCCAAATCTATTCACTAGTAAGATTTTGGGATGAAAATCCCTAAGGGGGAGAGTTGTAAATGACCCACTTTTGACCCTAATCGTAATAGTGGTTTTGGGACCACAAACCGAAGTCTGAAAATTATTTTAAAAATTATTTTGTGTATTTATTGTGTGTGAATTTGTTGGTATTAAATTTTCATGATTTAATTTTGTTTAGGTATTCGATTTAATAAAAGGACTTAATCGCGTAAAAAGTAAAAGTTACAAATTATAGTGTAAAGCGCTTAGTTGATAGTGGCTTTTTAATATGGAGGATTTGCATTGTAATTAGTCCATTTTATATATATAGTGGACGTCATGTGTGATTATGAATGACTTTATTATATGTATTTATATATTATAAAAGTTATAATTATTAATTATATATTATATTAACTTATAATAATGCATAAAATAAAAGAGAAAGACATTCATTTGTTTATGCTTTGTGACCGAAACAAAGAAAATAAGAAAGAAAGAAAACCATTTAGGTTCGGCCTTGATGTTCTTTGATTAAGGTAAGAGTTTTGTTCGGTTTTTGATAATTTTTACGTTTTTAATATCGTTGCTTTGAGTACTTTCCGACCCATGTCTTAATTTTTGATTTTGATGATGATTTTGTGTTTTTCCATTGATGATACCTTGTGGTTTTTGTTGTTTGAAGATGAAATAAGAAATATATGTGTTTGATTAACAAGTTTTGTCTTTGAATTTTTGATGAATTTGAATAATTTGGACTAAATTACAAAAATAAATTTTTGAAGGACTAAAATATGAAATAAATGAAATTTATGGACTTGTATGAACATAGGTAATATTCGGCCAAGCATGGGTAATGAGAAATTTTGTGTATTTTGTGTTTTGTGCAATAGGGACTAAATTGTAAAAGTGTGAAATATTAGGGGCAAAAAGGTAATTTACCTATTTATGTGTTTTAGGACTAAATTGAATAGAAATGTGTTTGAATGAGCTTAATTTGAACGTGTTTAGATCAAGAACAAAAGAAAGCGGACTTCGATCGGGAGAAAGCGGAAATAATCGAATATTCAGTTTTTGTCGTCCGACGATATCCGAGGTAAGTCTTTAAGCAAGTTAATATCGTTAATATTGGTTGTAACCTTGATTACATGTTGAATTATGAATTTACAAGTGTGAAATAGGCCAAAGCCGAATATGATAAGTGATTTTAATAATGAAATGTAGTTAAATTTATTTGAATTTGATATGTGATAGTAATATGAATTATGTGTGATATGTGATATTGATAATATGTAATATGTATGAAATGGTTTAATTATATTGATACTCGAGCTTCGAGCCTAGCAGGCCTTGTGCCGGTGAAGTGTATCGTGCTTATTACCTAATGTGCCTTATGCTTAAATGAAGCAGATCGGGCTTATTGCCTAAAGTGCTAAATGCCTGGTGATTAAATTTCGACCTCGTGTCTAGCGTGCTTTGTGCCGGTGTGTGTTTGAGCTTTTTGTTGCCTAAAGGTGCTTAATCTGGGTGATTTTTATAAACAAAGGATTCGTGGATTATATTATCAATGTGGAATTTAATTACAACAAATAAGCTAAATATTTAGGTATGTATAAGCCTCATAGTTGCAAGGAATAAGGTAAGTTGATATATTACTATTCGATACTAGTAATATGTGATATAGTTGAGGAATATTTGTAAGATTTTAATGTGTGCATTCGATTTTACAAATAATGAATATAATATATTGGAATTTGATTTTGGGCTGTGTCTTTGAGATTCGGCCATAATGTATGTATTTACATAAGTACATGTTATATGTGATGTTTATCGAATAAGTAAGTTGATAGATAATGTGTTTGTATTTTCGGCATCTTGGATATGTGGATAAAATGATATTGAGTAGATGTTATTCATATACGAAGATGAGATTACTTGATAGATGTATATCTATCTATCTATATATATATACACACATGGACACATTCGGTTATGGGGATTTTCTTATATGTACATGGTAAATTGATATCCGGTTGTATATATATGTGAATAAATATATTTAATCATTGATGTACATTGATAAGCTTTACCTTCTTAAGTAGGTAAAGATAAGTGTTTTGCTATGTGAGAATATTTGTATTCGATTTTGGTAATCTATATGTGTTATGATATGATAACCTTGTATTTGAGAACATGTATATTCGGTTTTGCTAACTTAGTGTTAATTAATAATAGTTGATAAATATATAATTGCTTATGACTTACTAAGCTTAAATAGCTTACTCGTGTGTATTCTTGTTTATTTCATTTATAGATTTGGATATATGTTACGAGTTCGGGATCGTCAAGAAGACTACTCACACTATCGATGCTTTTTGGTATTTTACTAAGTTGAATTTGGGTTTATGGCATGTATAACAGAGATGGAATGTTTGATTTTGGAACATGTATATATATATATATATAGCCATGCGAAAATGGCTTGATCACTATGTTTAAGTTCGTTTTTATGTGTACTTGGTTAAGTGTTTGATATGTTTGGTTTAGCAAATTACCTTTGACTTATTATATGCAAAACATGGCTTCTATGCTCATGTTTGTGTATATGATCTCGGTTAAGGTGAGTTTATGTGTGACTTGTTCAATATGCTATGCTAATGATAGATGAATTATGTGTTTTGGCAATAAGGTAAATGATATATCCTTGATGCATTTAGTAAGAATAAATGATGTTAAGTTTAAATGATTTTGGTTATGTGATATTTATATATATACATAATGAAGTATGTGTATGAATGTTGGAAGCTAAAGTTATCCATAATTCGGATTAGAAAGTTGATAAAAGGATAATTATATGTATGAATGTGTATAGGATATTTTGATTCGGTTTATAATTGCGATGTATGCACCTTTATTATGCTTGAACGATTGATTATATAGGTATGGTTGATGAAGGCAAATAATGAATATGCTGTATGGTTGTTTTGGTCGATATGCTTTGTTTAAGGTTTGATAATGAAAGATCAAAATGTTAGGTTTAATTTGAGTTGAAAATATGCCATATTAGTGATTAAATAATTTGGTATATGATAGATAAGTACTTTGGTATGATTTTCTTTGGTAATAGTGTTTAAAATTTGTGATAATCATAATTATATGTAGTTAAATGAATATGCTTGTTCATGTTTATTTTATATGCATGCCTATTATTCCGTGTGGATGTTTAACATAGACAAACATACGTAACATGTGAAATTATATAGTCATGACTTAATTAATGGAATAGGTTACTATTGATTCAGTAAAGATACATAGAAAAGAGTTTTTAGGGTAAATGCATATAATTTAATGATTTCAAAGGTATGTACGGCCATATGGTAATGTTGATAATGTCATATATGTGATTGGATATTAAGTTGTTTATGTCTTGGTTCAAATTTGGTAATTATGGGACATGTTCAATTGAGTTTTGATGTATGTTCGAATTGAATTATTAAAATAATTGAATTATGGATATTCAAGTTTGATAATGATATAAATGTATCGTTATTCTTTGGTGCATGAAAGGTGATGAATAATTGTGCTGAACTATGTTTTATACGGTGATGCCTCGTAACCTTAATCTGGCGACAGATTCAGGTTTGTGTTACAGATGCTGACATACGTAAAATTCCTAAAATAGCTTCTAACAAATAAAAGGAAGTTTAAAGAGATATAAATAGTGGAACTTAACGAAGAATGTTCAGTCATCCTCCAAAATAAACTTCCAACCAAATTGAAAGATCCAAGAAGTTTTACTATTCCCTATTTAATTGGTAGTTTAAATATTGAGAAAGCACTAGCTGATTTAGGTGCCAGTATTAATTTAATGCCTTATAAAATGCTCAAGCAGCTTGGTCTTAGGGAACCAAAACCCACTAGGATGAGTATTCATTTAGCTGACAAATCTATTAAATATCCTAGGGGAGTTATTGAAGATATTCTGGTAAAAGTTGATAAATTTATATTCCCTATTTATTTTATTGTGCTTGACATGGATGAGGACGTTGATGTACCTTTAATTTTAGGGCGTCCCTTTTTAGCTACTGCTAGGGCTGTTATTGATATAGGTGATGGTAAACTTGCACTAAGGGTAGGCGACAAAGAAATTATTTTTCATATTTATGATGCTATGCGATATTCTAAAGAACAAGATGATTCCTATTGTTTTATTGATGCCATTGATAAATTTATTCAAGACTCTTTACAGGAAATCATACATAACGACACGATGGAACTGTGTCTTACCCAAGGTGAGGGGTAGATGATGACACCGATGAGTTGAATTCTAATACATCTTCCTCTAGACAAAAGAAAGAAGAAGGCATTGAAATCAATGACAAACTAAAACAAAAACCCTCTATTGATGAGCCACCGAAATTAGAATTAAAATAGTTGCCAAATCACTTAGAATATGCTTTCCTCAGGGATAATTCCATGTTACCAGTAATCATCTCTTTAGATCTAGAACTCGAAGAGAAAAACGAGTTGCTACAGGTACTAAGGGAACATAAAAGAGCTATAGCTTGGAAAAATTCTAACATTAAAGGAATAAGCCCATCATTTTGCACCCATAAAATTTTAATGGAAGACGAGTATAAACCAAGTGTGCAACCTCAAAGACGATTGAATCCCAACGTGAAAGAAGTTATTGAAGCTGAGGTAACTAAACTTCTAGACGCTGGAATAATTTATCCTATTTCTGACAGTACTTGGGTAAGTCATGTGCAGGTCGTTCCAAAGAAAGGAGGCATAACTGTTGTAGCCAACGAAAAGAATGAATTGATTCCTACAACAACAGTCACAGGTTGGAGAGTCTGTATTGACTATAGAAAGTTGAATGAAGCCACCAGAAAAGATCACTTTCCTCTGACCTTTATTGATCAGATGTTAGAAAGATTATCTGGGCATATGTACTACTGCTTCCTTGACGGACTCTCCGGCTGCTTCCAAATCCCAATAGCCCATGAGGATCAAGAAAAGACAACATTTACATGTCCATGTGGTACATTTTCTTATCGTAGAATGCCTTTTGGATTATGTAATGCTCCTACTACTTTTCAGCACTGCATGCTGGCCATCTTTGATGGACTTGTGGAAGACATTATGGAGGTATTTATGGATAACTTTTCGGTATTTGGTAATTCCTTCCATCTTTTCCTTAAAAATATAAAACGAGTTCTAATGAGATGTGAGGAAACGAACCTTATGCTAAATTGGGAAAAGTGTCACTTTATGGATCGAGAGGGGATTGTGTTAGGACATAAAATTTCTAGTAAAGGGATTGAGGTAGATAAAGCAAACCATAGAAAAATTACCTCCTCCAAGTTCAATTAAGGCTACTAGAATTTTTTTAGGACATGCTGGATTTTATAGAAGATTTATTAAGGATTTTTCTAAAATAGCTAAGCCTTTAACAAAATTACTAGAAAAAGATTTACCTTTCATTTTTGATTAGGAATGTTTAGATGCATTTAATATCCTCAAAGATAAATTAATAAATGCTCCAATTATAATTGCACCTGATTGGAATTTACCCTTTGAACTACTGTGTGATGCGAGTGATTTTGTAGTAGGTGCAATTTTGGGATAGTGAAGAGACAAGCACTTTCAGCCGATTTATTACACTAGCAAGACATTAACGGCCTCACAAGAAAATTACACCACCACAGAAAAAGAATTGCTAGCTGTGGTTTTTGCATTTGATAAATTTAGATAATATTTGATACTATCTAAAGTTGTCGTTTACACTGACCATTCAGCTCTTCGTTATCTTTTTACTAAATCCGATGGAAAACCTCGACTCATAAGATGGATTTTACTCTTACAGGAATTTGTTTTGGAAATTTAGGATAAAAAGAAGCTAAAAATCTTGCAGCAGATCATCTTTCTAGGCTTGAAAATCCACATATCAAAGAACTCGACGAGAGTGAGATAAACGACTCGTTTCCTAAAGAACAACTCTTTACTATAATCGACTTCGAGGTACCTTAGTTTGCAGATATTGCGAATTATTTAGCTGCTAACATCCTACCAAAAAGGTTAACACATTATCAAAAGAAGCGATTCTTTGCTGATGCAAAAACTATTTTTGGGAGGACTCTTTTCTTTTCCGTATAAGTACAGATCAAGTAATTCAGAGATGTGTTACAAAGGCAGAAGCAAGCAAAATCCTAGAACATTTCCACTTAGGACCTTAAGGAGGACATTACAGAGGGATTAAGACAACACATAGAATGCTTGAATCAGGTTTTTATTGGCCAACTCTGTTTAAATATGCCAACAGGTATGTTGCTTCGTGTGATAAATGCCAAAGAACAGGTAATATCTCTAAACGTGATGAAATGCCTCAAACGTATATGATATCATGTGAAATATTTGATGTATAGGGTATTGATTTTATGGGTCCATTTCCTAGTCCATTTGGAAATAAATACATCTTAGTAGCAGTAGATTACATGTCAAAATGGGTGGAAGCTCAAGCTTTACCTACTAACGATGTTAGAGTAGTAGTGAGATTTCTTAAGAAACTCTTCTCTCGATTTGGAACACCCAGAGCAATTATTAGTGATAGGGGTACTCACTTTTGTAATACTCAATTTGATAAAGTCTTAAAGAAATATGGAGTCCACCACAGGACAACTACCCCTTTTCATCCTCAAACTAGTGGACAAGTGGAAGTAGCAAATCAAGAACTTAAGTGTATTCTAGAGAAAACAGTAGAATCAAACAGGAAAGATTGGGCATTAAAAGTAGACGATGCTTTATGGGCCTATAGAACAGCTTTTAAAACTCCCATAGGAACATCCCCATACAAACTTGTCTATGGAAAAAGTTGTCATCTACCATTTGAGTTAGAGCACAAAGCTTTTTGGGCTATAAGATTCTTAAATTACAATCTTAAAACTGCAAGTAAGAAAAGGATGATGCAGTTGAATGAGCTTGATGAATGGCGAGCTAATGCCTATGAGAACTCATGACTCTATAAGGAGGCAACAAAGCGACGCCATGATGCTCAGTTAAAACAACCAAAGTGATAAACCGTAAAAGTAACATATTTTAATCTCACATTTAGGATGCTTTTGGATGATTTATCCCTAATTTATGTAAAAAAGGTGCTCTTAATTCTTTCTTTTCATGTCTTATACTCAGGAAAGCACTCGAGAATAAAAATAATGAGAAACGGGCATAAAACGGACCAAATTGGGACAACTCGAGAAGACGACACGGCCTGGGCTTCGTGTCACACGGCCCTGCCTTGCCATCCATCTAGAACACGGCCTGTCCCCGATTTACACGGCCGTTCCTTGTTGAAAAAAGACCAACATGACCTAGGCACGGTTTGCATGCTGTAACACCCCAAACCCAGCCCAACACCCCATGGCCGAATCCAGAATGTTACTAGAAAAGTGTTGAAAAGAATTCTGTTTTGAAGGTGTAAATAAGTTTTAAGTTCTAAAACAAATATTCCGCTTTAAAATGGGGTTTTTCGTTTAAAATAGTAAGTTGCCGATGAATCAAATCTTTCGGGTTATGTAAAGTTCAAATCGTTGTTTGTGTGAGAATTTCGAGAAAAACAAATTGTTCACAAGTAACCCGAATTTTGAAAACTTCAATTTTATTTCCAGGTTGTAAATGGCTTAAAGTTGTTTTAATTGACAAATCCGGCTTAAATCCATAATATCCCAAAATAGTTAGAGTGGCCTTATTACAAAATAAAAATAACCCAAATAATACCCAAATAATTTAAAATATAAATAGAGTTTACAGAAACAACTTCTGCATGGCTACCTCGATTCCTCTCCAGCCCGGTCCAACGAGTTACGAATTACCTACATTGTTTTAAAAAGAAAACAGAGTGAGTCACCAGACTCAGTGTGCAATTAATTCACATGATTCCACAAATGGGCTAAGACCCAAATCCACATCAACCACATTCCACGCATGATAATGCAAAGTGTTAACCCAACCCTAACCTAGTATCAAACTGCTACACACCACCCGTATATCCATCCACCACACACCTGGGGATTATTAAATCGACCCTCCATCCGCTACACATCTCTTTGGCAGTCTATGCCAACGACACACTGCTCAAAGACCACTTAGTGGTCTAGCCACTGATCCACGTGATTAAAATCACAAGTATCCACGATGAGACCCAAAGTCGTCATCAATCTACAATGAGGATCGAGGCCATCATCAATCCACGTATATTAATATATACACACTTCTCTTTTATTCAAAATATCCCGGAACCCCATGCACATGTAGCACATTATGATAACATGGCATTATAACATATGAACATATCAAATATGCACGTATGAGATGCTTACACATATCCACCATCATTAACCACCACATCAATATAGATAGTATACTAACCTGGTTACCGGGGTACCCAATATGGGTAATAACACCACCATAGCCACTATTTCGGCTACAACATAATACATATATTTTAATTAAAGTAGGTAAATAAATAGTGTGTTAATTACACACCTGATAACACGCAATACCACGCCCTCTACATCGACACTATCGCCAACCGACACTACCGCTATTTGCCTACGATCCTGCTCTGAAGCTAGCCTACACCCTGGTGGCCAATCTCGAACCGCTGAAACTGACCGCTTCTTAAATTTAAAGGTAGGGACTATGTGTCCAACCCCTTTCCCTCCTATGCTGATACTCGAATCCATCAAACAAAGTCTTTGGTCAGAAGACCCGGGTTAAAACGTTGAATAGGAAGGAATAACGAACCAAATAAATGCTAAGATTGAAAGAGCATCCTTACCAAAGTCGACATAAATCCTGAAGGCTCTCACTTGAATATAAAAGTTGTCAAAACCCCTGCATAAGCCTTGTTAGATTTGGCTCTAACACCTATGGACAACAGAAGTGGCCTTCGGCCTAACGTTATAATCTCCTTACCTTGATTGATCGAATCCCGAAAGATCCTTACTCCCTTAATGTTGGCTTCTATAGAGAACCCAAAATCACCCTTCATAGATTCGGCCACACAAGAAAATAGGATTAGGCTTCTTGATTTCGACAATCCAAAGAGAAATAGAGAAAGAAAAGTTTATAGAGAACCTTACCACCACTATAGAGAGGTTCAGCCCCAAAAAATTGGCAAATAAGAGGGACTTAAGAGATAAATGGAATATAGGTTTGTCTAGAGTCGATTGAAAGATTCGGCTAAGAGATGAGTTGCAACAAACGGATAGAAGAAGAAATGGGACAATTAGAAGGTTTGTCTATGGTTCCCAAATGGAAGGTTCATTCGGCCACCGAGAGAGAAAGATGAAGAGATGAAGAGCTATTCGGCTTTTGTAAAAAGTAGTGAAGGTTCAAAGCTGTCGAAGTGAAAAAGAAAAGAGGAGAAAGGAGAGTTATGATTCGGCTAGAGTGACTTCAAGAATGATAATAAAACTCAAGATGAAAAAGAGAGAAAATGTGGCACTTTCGACTTTTGAAGATGAGAAGAAAAAGATGCATAAAAGTGACCTTAATGGTCTACTAAGTTTTGGCTATGAGTCAAAAAGAGAAGAAAAGAAACAAATGTTTAGGAGGCTATTCAGTTTTTGGTAAATAGAAATGAAAATAAAAAAAACAACAACTACACTCCCTAAAGTACATTCAGCCACCCCCCTAAAGCACCCAAAACCGAATCCACCCCCACAATTTCAGCTACACATCCCACTCCCCTAATCCACTATGCCATCCCACCCTTTACTCCTTGCTTCCCTCTCATCCAATCATTCAAACAAATTGAATGATTCAAATTCCTTAATTTTCTCCCTTCCTCACATTTAAACTCCGTTGACTCCTTCAACCCTCATCCCATAGTGTCCATCCTGAATACAACTCTCCCCTATCCTGGCGTTAAAAAGCATAACAAAAAAGGGATCTTCGCAGCTCGAACCAAGTCCCTTTTAGCTCCCTGAGGCGTCACTCCCTTGTGCTCTAAGTGGCGCCTCCCTTGCCACTTTACCACTTGATTTCTTGTGTCAAAGAACACCACATTAAATCCTTTAAGGCCTGACGCCTCAGCTCTCCCTTATCACTTCAAACCAAAATTTCACTAAGACTCTTACCTAACCCCAAGGTTTCAAGCCTCAAACACACTCAAACAAGCATCTGAGCATACTAACACACACATAGGAATTAAAATGCGAGACCCTAAATCCCGAATGTTACAATGGTCGTACCCTCAATCGACAGACCCAAAGCACTACTGAACCCGACTTGTACAGCCGTGCCTCAATCAACAGAATAGAGACACGGCCTAGAAGACGACTTACACGGGCGTGCCCTGGCCGTGACCTTGTCGCGAGAAAGAGCAAATTCACTCAGATTTGGATACTTGCAGGCAAAGAAACACATTCCTAAGTCTACTTAAACATCCTAGAAGGAATTCTACTTGAATTAGGATACTTAGGAGCCAAGTAAAGCACCTCAAAGCCTATATAAACACCCAAGGTAGCAACTAAAAAGGGAGTTCAGCAGAAGCCAAAATAGAGTAGCTTTTTGGCAGAGGCTTTTTGCCGAAACATTTCTTTTAGGGAGTCACTTAAAGATAGCCAGTTGATCCATCTCAAGAAGTCGGATCTCCAGTCAAGACGGAGGATCTCTCTTTTAATTTTTTCAGGGGTTTTAGGGAGTTCTTATGTTATGTTTATTCTTTTCTCTTGAGATGTTTTCGTATTTAGTTATGAACTAAACTCTTCAGATACTTGAAGGAGATGAACCTATGATGGATTTTGTTATTTGATTTCTAAATTATAAGGTAAGTACTTGGTTTGTTCTTAATTATGTTGCTTAATTCAATCTGATGTGCTTAGGTGGAGGAGGAATAGACCCTACCTAAGAGTAGATCTAGCATAATTGAGCAGATTTGATCAGGCGCCTAGAGATAGGGTTACGAGATTTTGTCGGATTAGGGTGAAACCTAATATGGGAATCCATTGATCGATTTACTGTTTCCTTAGGGGTTATTATAAGAGAACGAGAGTTCCACTAATTAACCTAAAGTTAGACATTATTCGCCTCGAGAGAGGGTTTAATATTGGTTAGGGTGTCTCACGAATCAAGCTAAGTAAAGAAATCATATGGTTTGGGGAATAAATAATAAGTGAAGTCATAGGTGGATTCTTCTTGAGGGTATTGTCTTTATCAACTGAGTTTTCCTAAAGTCTTTCTCCAATTCAACCTTTGTCTTTGCATTTAGTCTAAGTATTTTGTTAGTTTAATAATCCAATCACTCCATATTTTAGGCTAAATAATAGAAAGAAAGTGAGTAGTAGTACTTTTAGGTTCCCTTGGGTTTGATAAGATATTCTTGCCTGAGCTATACTACTATTCGATAGGTGCACTTGCCTCTATCATTGTCGCATGATCGATCTCTGTGTTTGATCACTCTTTTGTAAATATTAAAACTTCATTGCTTAACACGATCAAGTTTTTGGCGCCGTTATTAGAGAACGATGAAAATATTAAGAAACGTCTATTTCTATTACTTTAGCCAATTTTTTGTAATTTATTATTATATTATTCTTTATTATTATTTCTTTTTACTTTGCTAATTTTTTCCTCTATTTTTCTTTTGGCGTAAAATTTTAGTCTATGGAAAAGTTGGCCTGAATAATTATCGATGGCAAGGCATGGGTGTAACGACCGAATTTGGGCCTAGTAGATTTGGACCTATTAGGTTGTAACGGCCCAAAATCTTGAAACTTTTAATTTTGTGCATGGGAGTTAATATGAATGTGTAGCACTTAGAATAATAATATTAAGGTATTATCGGGATTATTTGAAGCCTTGGAATTAGGGGAGACCATAGGGAAAATTTATTTTTCTTACTTAGTGGACCTTAGTCTCAAGCATGAGGCCTCATAAGCAGATTAAGAGAAGAGAGGACACAAATGGGCTTGTAGTCCAAAGGAAAGTGGCGTCATCTGTGGGATATGAGGTGGCGTGTTAAGCGATTAATGAGGTCCGAGGTTCGAGGCCTAGGAAGGAAAATTTAGGAGTTTTATTTTTGTGTCTGGACAGACGGAGTTGGCGTTGGAGGGGACTTTGGAAGGGAGTGTTCAGGAGAGAAATTTAAGGTGTAGATAAGGGAGAAAAGATAGGGATTGGGAGGTGGATATAGTGGTGCCGAATTGGACTCTTAGGGAAGGGAAGTTCGGCTAGGGGCTATATATATGAGTGCCGAATTAAGTTCCTATGTTAATGCTGAATTTTTGCTTCCTAGGTAGCCGAATTTCATCACTTGTGAGAGGTAGACATTTTTTCTAAGTGTGTCAAAGCCGAATCCTTTATATCTTCCATTTTCAAATTCCTTTTTGGTTCACCACTCGATTCTAGCCAAATTACTTTTATTTCTTTTACCCCTAGTGTTGCCGAATTGCCTCTGTCACCTTACTAGTCTCAAAAGCCGGACTTAAGTCGTAGGATCAAAGGAAGATTTCAGTAAGAACTTAGTTGAATTTTTAATGTGTTTTATTAAAACCCGAAGGTCTATCTAACCCCTCTTTGTCGTTACCATGTACTAACAAGGGTGAGGCTCAGCGATCGCAAGCGTGGTAGGAAAGGATTGTGATAAGGCAGTAAGTATTCTCAATTCAGTTAGAGTTTTAATAAGTGACCGAATCTATTGTGGCTCATAGGGGTGACTTATGATCAATATGAGTCACTTGGTTTTGATGATATAGGTGTTTGGGTGCAGATCTAAAGGATAATCACCAATAGTAGCAAAGGAAGGGCTACTAGAACGTAAGGCACACGGTAAGGTTTCGGTGAGATTTCGATTCCGATAAGTGTATATTAAGTTATGATTAATCGTTAAGTGATGTCGATTGTAGGTTCGTGACTAAGGGGTTTACAGAATGCAAGGTTACTAGGTGTGTACAAACACTACACACACGATGCCCGCAATGCCGAAAAGCCGAAAAGCCAAAAGTGGCTAAATAGGCCCGGTGGGCCCTGAGGCTAAGAATTGATGAAATGGTTTGGTTGGTTATACAAATTGAATTAGTCATGCATGATACATGAATTGGATTTGTTTTGGGCCTAATAGGCCATATGATGAGATATGGGCATAATGTGCCGTAAGGGAGTGATTTGGGCTTGATGGGCTTATGGGGACGTAGACATGTATGTTAGGGTTTATGGACCTTAGGTCTAGTTTGAACAACTCTTAAATTTCATAAGACTTAATTTTTCTAATTAAACATGTCTGTGAACAAGTCGCTAGGTTAGGGTGTGGCAACGGGCATACGCATGTCTAGGATTAGATCTAGGGAGAGCTTGGTACTTAAGCGGCCCTAGTGGCCCACCTCCTCTTTTCTAGAATCCTAACTGGTGTGTAGTGTCTATTCACTTTAGCCACGAGGACTTGTTGATGGGCCAAAGTTCATAACTAAAATTTGAGAGGGACCAAATACCCTTATATTTGTTAAATTACTAACCTACCCTTCTATTGGTAAAGTACCAAAATACCCCTATTTTACAAAATTACCAAAATATCCCCGATTTGTGAAGTTACAAAAATACCTTCGATTTGTAAAATTACTAAAATACCCCTAATTTGTGATATTATCGAAATATCCGGTTTGCAAAATTAACAAAATACCCTCAATTTACAAAATTACCAAAATACCCTTAATTTGTAAAATTACCAAAGCACCCCCGATTTGCAAAATTACCAAAATACCCCCGATTTGTGAAATTAACAAAATACCCCAGTTTGTGAAATTACTGAAATACCCCAATTTACAAAATTACCAAAGTACCTTAATTTTGCAAAATTACAAGATACCCCTATTTTAGAAAATTACAAAAATACCCCTGTAGGGTAGAATTATGAAAATACCCCTAGGTAGTGAAATGACGAAAATAACCCTTTGTGACAAATATGAGTTTGTGGATGTTACTTTTGTGTTTGATGCATTCATATGATATTCTTCTTAGGATGCATATGGGTGGGAATTATGGCACGGAGGAAGATTTGAGGATCGCATGACCGTATGGTATGGATCCAGGATCGCATGGCCTTATGGTATAGATCCACCGCAGGCTTTTAGCCACCGAGCAGCCATGCTGCACCGATAATATTATCGAGGGCTGTGTGCCATTAATACGAGCTTTGTACCGTAATTATGGGTTTTGTGATGTTATTATGGCTTTTTGCCAATCATATTTACCGTGGCTATGGGCCCAACATATATATATTGATGACTCTGTGTCAATATTTGAGGATCGAATGGCCGTATAGTATGGATCCAGGATCACATGGTTGTATGGTATGGATCTACTAGAGGCTTTAAGCCCAATATTTGATTAGCAGCTTTGCTGCAACGTTCGGTAGTATCCCAACCGGGCTACCCTTGGTGTGTAGCGGAGGGGTAGGTCGAGCTAGAATTCCCCACAAGAGTCATAAGATTGGAAGGGAAGTGGTGTGTGTAGCGGATGGATTTTGGGGTGGGTTTTGCATTATCTTGTGTGTATATGATGCATTATGATATGATATGAGGTCGTTGTAGGCTAAGGCGCAAGACCACCGATTTTGATAGGGTTTAGGCCCAATGTGAATATTTGTATGTGATTTGATTGCCAAGGGTTGTACATACTGAGTTTTGAAACTCACACCTTTAATTTTAATGTTTCAGGTAATCATGAATAGATGGCTCGACGTGGGAGAAGACTCAGAGATGGCCACACTACAAGCTTTTCAAATGTTTTAATTTATTCAAATGATCTTATTTTAAATACTTTGTTTTTTCATTGGATTGTAATAAGGCCTTGTACTCCGTTTTGACTTCAGATTTATTTTGGGTTTTGAGATCAATTGTTTATTTAATTATTAAGCCTAAGTAAGCTCTTATGTTCAAACTTGGTTTTCGAAATACTTAAAATAATATAATGGGCTTTTTTACCTTTAATTAATAAGACTAAAAGATTTTGGGCTTTTGGGCCTTAAATTTTTAATTAGCAAAACCATTTCGAATTATGCCTTTAATATGACATTCCAGATTCGGTCCTAACTTTTAGGCCGAGTTTGGGGTGTTACAATTGTGGTATCAGAGCCTAGGTTACAAAGCTTGGGCTGTGAAATGGGCCTTAGATTTTGGGTTTTTTAGAAGTTTTGGCAGGATTCTTGAAGTGTGGTTCATCGAGCCCTGGACGTCGAGCCAAGTAAGTTCTTTGTACTACATTTGCTTAAATTGTTGAAATATGTAGATATTGGGCTACTTAAAAATAGGCTTTTAGAGACTAACCCCCGTAGGAAACTTAAGCCTGTAGTGGATACTAGATCGCGGAATAACTTTAAGAAAAAGTGTTAATACTTACATAAGACATATGCCCTAAACAAGTTGAATTAAGTACTAATTTCCTAAAATTCTTAATCAGAGGGCACAACGAAAACATAGTGGTGTGACATGAGCGATGTGTTTAGTAGTTAGTTGGAAATTTTGAGGAAGAAATTTCTTTAAGGAGGGCAGATTTGTAACGACTTGAATTTGGGCCTATTAGGTTGTAACGCCCCAAAAATCTCAAAACTTTTAATTTCTATGCATGGGAGTTAATATGTATGTGTATCACTTAAAATAATAATATTAAGGTATTATCAGGATTATTTGAAGCCTTGGAATTAGGGGAAACCATAGGGAAAATTTATTTTTCTTACTTAGTGGACCCTAGTCTCAAGCATGAGGCCTCATAAGCAGATTAAGAGAATAGAGGACACAAATGGGCTTGTAGTCCAGTGGAAAGTGGCGTCATATAGGGGCTATGAGGTGGCGTGTTAAGCAGTTAATGAGGTCCAAGGTTCGAGGCATAGGAAGGGAAAATTTAGGAGTTTTATTTTTGTTTTTGGACAGAAGGAGTTGGCGTTGGAGGGGACTCTGAAAGGGAGTGTTCAGGAGAGAAATTTAAGGTGCAGATAAGAGAGAAAAGATAGGGATTGGGAGGTGGATATAGTGGTTCCAAATTGGACTCTAAGGGAAGGGAAGTTTGGCTAGGGGCTATATATATGAGTGTCAAATTAAGTTCCTATGTTAATGCTAAATTTTTGCTTCCCTGTTAGCTGAATTTCATCACTTGTGAGATGCAGACGTTTTTTCTAAGTGTGTCAAAGCCGAATCCTTCATATCTCTATTTTTCAAATTCCCTTTTTGGTTCACCACTCGGTTCTAGCCAAATCACTTTTATTTCTTTTCCCCCTAGTGTTGCGGAATTACCTATGTCACCTTGCTGGTCTCAAAAGCCAGACTTAAGTCGTAGGATCATAGGAAGATTCCGGTAAGAACTTAGTTGAATTTTTAATGTGTTTTATTAAAATCCTAAGGGCTATCTAACCCATCTTTGCCATTACCATGTACTAACAAGGGTGAGGCTCAGCGATCGCAAGCGCAGTAGGAAAGGATTGTGATAAGGCAGTAAGTATAATAAGTGATAGAATCTATTGTGGCTCATAGGGGTGACTTATGATCAATATGGGTCACTTGGTTTTGGCGATATAGGTGTTTGGGTGCAGATCTAAAGGATAATAGCCAATAGTAGCAAAGGAAGGGCTACTAGAATGTAAGGCACACGGTAAGGTTACAGTGAGGTTTCAGTTTTCGATAAGTGTATATTAAGTTATGGTTAATCGTTAGGTGATGTCGATTGTAGGTTCATGACTAAGGGGTTTACAGCACGCGAGGTTACCATGTGTGTACAAACACTACACACACAATGTCGGCAATACCGAAAAGCCGAAAAGCTAAAATTGGCTAAATGGGCCGGTGGGCCCTGAGGCTAAGAATTGATGAAATGGTTTGGTTGGTTATACGAATTGAATTAGTCATGCATGATACATGAATTGGATTTTTTTTAGGCCTAATAGGCCATATGATGAGATTTGGGCATAATGGGCCGTAAGGGAGTGATTTGGGCTTGATGGGCTTATAGGGACGTAGACATGTATGTTAGGGTTTATGGACCTTAGGTCTAGTTTGAACAACTCTTAAATTCCATAAGACTTAATTTTTCTAATTAAACATGTCTGTGAACAAGTTGCTGGGTTAGGGTGTGGCAAGGCATACACATGTCTAGGATTGGATCTAGGGATAACCTGGTACTTAAGCGGCCCTAGTGGCCCACCTCCTCTTTTCTGGAATCCTACCTAGTGCGTAATGTCTATTCACTCTAGCCGCGAGGACTTGTTGATGGGCCAAAGTTCATAACTAAAATTCGAGAGGGACCAAATACCCTTATATTTGTTAAATTACTAACATACCCTTCTATTGGTAAAGTACCAAAATACCTCTATTTTATAAAATTGCCAAAATATCCCCAATTTGTGAAATTACCAAAATACCCCTTATTTGAAAAATTACTAAAATACCCTCGATTTGTGATATTACTGAAATACCCTTGATTTGTAAAATTAACGAAATACCCTTGATTTGTAAAATTACCAAAATACCCTTGATTTGTAAAATTACCAAAGTATCCCCAATCTATAAAATTACCAAAATACCCCTAATTTGTAAAATTACCAAAATGCCCCCAATTTATAAAATTACTGATATACCTCCGATTTGCAAAATTACCAAAGTACCTTGATTTTGCAAAGTTACAAGATACCCATATTTTGGAAAATTACAAAAATACCCTTGTAGGGTAGAATTATGAAAATACCCTTGGGTAGTGAAATGACGAAAATAATCCTATGTGACGAATATGAGTTTGTGGATGTTACTTTTGTGTTTGATGAATTCATATGATATTCTGCTTAGGATGCATATGAGTGGGAATTATGGTACGGAGGAAGATTTGAGGATCGCATGACCGTATGGTATGGATCCAAGATCGCATGGCCGTATGGTATGGATCCACCGCAGGCTTTTAGCCACCGAGCAGCCATGCTACACTGATAATATTACCGAGGGCTGTGTGCCATTAATATGGGCTTCGTACCATAATTATGGGTTTTGTAATGTTATTATGGCTTTGTGCTAGTCAGATTTACCGTGGCTATGTGCCTAACATATATATATTGATGACTCTATGTCAATATTTGAGGATCGCATGGCCGTATGGTATGGATCCAGGATCACATGGCCGTATGGTATGGATCCACTGGAGGCTTTAAGCCCAATATTTAATTAGTAGCTTTGCTGCAATGTTCGGTAGTACCGCAACCGGGCTACCCTTGGTGTGTAGTTGAGGGGTAGGTCGAGCTAGAATTCCCCACAGGAGTCATAAGGTTGAAAGGGAAGTGGTGTGTGTAGCGGATGGATTTTGGGGTGGGTTTTGTAATATCTTCTGTGTATATGATGCATTATGATATGATATGAGGTCGTTGTAGGCTAAGGCCCAAGACCATCGATTTTGATAGGGCTTAGGCCTAATGTGAATATTTGTATGTGATTTGATTGCCAAGGGTTGTACACACTGAGTTTCGAAACTCACACCCTTAATTTTAATGTTTCAGGTAATCCTAAATAGAAGGCTCGATGTGGGAGAAGACTCGGAGATGGCCACACTACAAGCTTTTCAAATGTTTTAATTTATTCAAATGACCTTATTTTAAATACTTTGTTTTTTCATTGGATTGTAATAAGGCCTTGTACTCTGTTTTGACTTCAGATTTAGTTTGGGTTTTGAGATCAATTGTTTATTTAATTATTAAGCCTAAGTAAGCTCTTATGTTCAAACTTGGTTTTCGAAATACTTAAAATAGTAAAATGGGTTTTTTATCTTTAATTAATAAGACTAAAAGATTTTGGGCTTTTGGGCCTTAAATTTTTAATTAGCAAAACCGTTTCGAATTATGCCTATGTGACATTCCGGATTCGGGCCTAACTTCTAGGCCAGGTTTGGGGTGTTACAATTGTGGTATTGGAGCCTAGGTTGCAAAGATCGGGCTGGGAAATGGGCCTTAGATTTTGGGTTTTTTAGAAGTTTTGGCAGGATTCTTGAAGTGTGGTTCATCAAGCCCTCGACATTGGGCCAAGTAAGTTCTCTGTACTACATTTGCTTAAATTGTTGAAATATGTAGATATTGGGCTACTTAAAAATAGGCTTTTAGAGACTAAAGCCCGTAGGAAACTTAAGCCTGTAGTGGATACTCGATCGCGGAATAACTTTAAGAAAAGTGTTAATACTTACATAAGACATGTGCCCTAAACAAGTTGAATTAAGTACTAATTTCCTAAAATTCTTAATCAGAGTGTGCAGTGAAAACATAGTGGTGTGACATGAGTGGTGTGTTTAGTAGTTAGTTGGAAATTTCGAAGACAAAATTTCTTTAAGGAGGGTAGATTTGTAACGACTCGAATTTGGGCCTATTTGGTTGTAACGTCCCAAAAATCCCGAAACTTTTAATTTCTGTGAATGGGAGTTAATATGTATGTGTAGCACTTAGAATAATAATATTAAGGTATTATCGGGATTATTTGAAGCCTTGGAATTAGGGGAAACCATAGGGAAAATTTATTTTTCTTACTTAGTGGACCCTAGTCTCAAGCATGAGGCCTCATAAGCAGATTAAGAGAAGAGAGGACACAAATGGGCTTGTAGTCCAGTGGAAAGTGGTGTCATACAGGGGCTATGAGGTGGCGTGTTAAGCAGTTAATGAGGTCCAAGGTTTGAGGCCTAGGAAGGAAAAATTTAGGAGTTTTATTTTTGTGTTTGGACAGAAGGAGTTGGCGTTGGAGGGGACTCTGAAAGGGAGTGTTCAGGAGAGAAATTTAAGGTGCAGATAAGGGAGAAAAGATAGGGATTGGGAGGTGGATATAGTGGTGCCGAATTGGACTCTAAGGGAAGGGAAGTTTGGCTAGGGGCTATATATATGAGTGTCAAATTAAGTTCCTATGTTAATGCTGAATTTTTGCTTCCCTGTTAGCCGAATTTCATCACTTGTGAGAGGCAGACGTTTTTTCTAAGTGTGGCAAAGCCGAATCCTTCATATCTTCCCTTTTCAAATTCTTTTTTTGGTTCACCACTCGGTTCTAGCCAAATCACTTTTATTTCTTTTCCCCCTAGTGTTGCAGAAATGCCTCTGTCACCTTGCTGGTCTCAAAAGCCAGACTTAAGTCGTAGGATCAAAGGAAGATTTCGGTAAGAACTTAGTTGAATTTTTAATGTGTTTTATTAAAATTCGAAGGGCTATCTAACCCATCTTTGCCGTTACCATGTACTAACAAGGGTGAGGCTCAGCGATCGCAAGCGCGGTAGGAAAGGATTGTGATAAGGTAGTAAGTATTCTTGATTCAGTTAGAGTTTTAATAAGTGATCGCATCTATTGTGGCTCATAGGGGTGACTTATGATCAATATGGGTCACTTGGTTCTGACGATATAGGTGTTTGGGTGCAGATCTAAAGGATAATTGCCAATAGTAGAAAAGGAAGGGCTACTAGAATGTAAGGCACACTATAAGGTTACAGTGAGGTTTCGGTTTTCGATAAGTGTATATTAAGTTATGGTTAACCGTTAGGTGATGTCGATTGTAGGTTCGTGATTAGGGGTTTACAGCACACGAGGTTACTAGGTGTGTACAAACACTACACACACGATGTCGACAATGCCAAAAAGCCAAAAAGCCGAAAGTGGCTAAATGGGCCCGGTGGGCCCTGAGGCTAAGAATTGATGAAATGGTTTGGTTGGTTATACAAATTGAATTAGTCATGCATGATACATGAATTAGATTTGTTTTGGGCCTAATAGGCCATATGATGAGATTTGGGCCTAATGGGCCGTAAGGGAGAGATTTGGGCTTGATGGGCTTATGGGGACGTGGACATGTATGTTAGGGTTTATGGACCTTAGGTCTAGTTTGAACAACTTCTAAATTCCATAAGACTTAATTTTTCTAATTAAACATGTCTGTGAACAAGTCGCTTGGTTAGGGTGTGGCAACGGGCATACGCATGTTTAGGATTGGATCTAGAGAGAGCTTGGTACTTAAGCAGTCCTAGTGGCCCACCTCTCTTTTCTGGAATCCTACCTGGTGCGTAGTGTTTGTTCACTTTAGCCACGAGGACTTGTTGATGGGCCAAAGTTCATAACTAAAATTCGAGAGGGACCAAATACCCTTATATTTGTTAAATTACTAAAATGCCCTTATATTGGTAAAGTACCAAAAGACCCTTATTTTGCAAAATTACCAAAATATTCCCGATTTGTGAAATTACCAAAATACCCCTAATTTGTAAAATTACTAAAACACCCCAATTTGTGATATTACTAAAATACCCTCGATTTGCAAAATTAATGAAATACCTTTGATTTGTAAAATTACCAAAATACCCTTGATTTGTAAAATTACCAAAATACCCCCGATTTGTGAAATTACCAAAATACTCCCAGTTTGAAAAATTATCGAAATACCCTCAATTTGTAAAATTACCAAAGTACCTCAGTTTTGCAGAATTACAAGATACCCCTATTTTGGAAAATTACAAAAATACCCTTGTAGGGTAAAATTACAAAAATACCCTTAGGTAGTGAAATGATGAAAATAATCCTATGTGACGAATATGAGTTTGTGGATGTTACTTTTGTGTTTGATGCATTCATATGATATTCTTCTTAGGATGCATATGGGTGGGAATTATGGTACGGAGGGAGATTTGAGGATTGCATGACCGTATGGTATGGATCCAGGATCGTATGGCCGTGTGGTATGGATCCACCGCAGGCTTTTAGTCACCGAGCAGCCATGCTGCAGCAATAATGTTACCGAAGGCTGTGTGCCATTAATATGGGCTTCGTGCCATAATTATGGGCTTTGTGCTATTATTATAGCTTTGTGCCAATCATATTTACTGTGGCTATGTGCCTAACATATATATATTGATGACTCTGTGTCAATATTTGAGGATCGCATGGCCGTATGGTATGGATCCAAGATCGCATGGCCGTATGGTATGGATCCACTGGAGGCTTTAATCCCAATATTTGATTAGCGCTTTTTGCAACGTTGTAGTACCGCAACCGGCTACCCTTGGTGTGTAGTGGAGGGGTGGGTCGAGCTAGAATTCCCCACAGGAGTCATAAGGTTGGAAGGGAAATAGTGTGTGTAGCGGATGGATTTTGGGGTGGGTTTTGCATTATCTTGTATGTATATGATGCGTTATGATATGATATGAGGTCGTTGTGGGCTAAGGCCCAAGACCACCGATTTCGATAGGGCTTAGGCCCAATGTGAATATTTGTATGTCATTTGATTACCAAGGGTTGTACACACTGAGTTTCAAAACTTACACCCTTAATTTTAATATTTCAGGTAATCTTGAATAGACGGCTCGACGTGGGAGAGGACTCGGAGATGGCTGCACTATAAGCTGTTCAAATGTTTTAATTTATTTAAATGATCTTAATTTAAATTCTTTGTTTTTTCATTGGATTGTAATAAGGCCTTGTACTCCGTTTTGACTTCAGCTTTATTTTGGGTTTTGAGATCAATTGTTTATTTAATTATTAAGCCTAAGTAAGCTCTTATATTCAAACTTGGTTTCCGAAATACTTAAAATAATAAAATTGGTTTTTTTATCTTTAATTAATAAGACTAAAAGATTTTGGGCTTTTGGGCCTTAAATTTTTAATTAGCAAAACCATTTTGAATTATGCCTTTAATGTGACATTTCGGATTTAGGCCTAACTTTTAGGCCGGGTTTGGGGTGTTACAATGGGGAATTCCTTCTAAAATAGCCAGTGTCTTCAACCTCAATGTGGTCACCAGGTTATCTAATTAGTTAGAGATGATGAATAAAAAAATTGATGATTGGTATAGTCCTCGCAGGTACATCTAGAAATACAATATGATTTGAATCTTGGAGGCGTGGCGAATCCTGAGTACCCACCCTACAGATATGGCATGGAAAATGAGCAAGCTCACTATACAAGTAACTATTCTAGATATCAAAATAATTTTTATAGTGACACTTATAATGCAGGTTGGAAGTACCATCCCAATTTCTCGTGGGATGATCAAAATAGCCAAAGATCAGAATTTCCTCAAGATTTTCAACAACCACCTCACCAATAAGAAGAGGAGCTGAATCTTGAAGAGATGCTAAAAAAATTGATGGACAATACAGAAAATCATTTCCAAAAAACTAAGAAAATAAGTAAAAGCAATGAGAACCGATTCGAAGAACTTACTAAGTCAGTCAAGGCAGCCACTAATGCTGTCGAACAACTCGCAAAGTTGATGTCAGAACGCTACCAAGTAACACCGCTGTTAACCCAAAGGAGCAAATTCAAGCCATCTCAGCTCAAGATAGTAAGGGGTTAGAGGAACTAAACTCAATACAAGAAAACAAGGTAGACAAAGGTAAAATAGAGGTACCACAAGAAAAGCCAAAATGGTAATCAAGGAGTACCAACCTCGCATACCTTATCTTGAAACAATGAAAAGAGACGATTCAGAGGAACAGTTCGGTAAGTTTCTTAAACTCTCAAAGAAATTACATATTAACTTACCTCTTCTTGAAGCTCTTTTTCAGACGCCAGACTCGAGGAAATCTTTAAGACATCTCTTGACCAACAAACACAAATTAGACGAAGAGCACCACGTGGAGCTAAACACAATGTGCTAAGAAATTCTACAAAATAGACTACCACGAAAGCTAAAAGATCTAGGGAGTTTTACAATTCCATGTTTAATTGGTAGTTTATCTATTGATAATGCATTAGCGAATTTAGGGGCAAGCATCAATGTTATGCCTTACAAAATGTTTAAACAACTAGGTCTAGGGAAACCCAGACAAACTAGGATGAGCATTCAATTAACTGATAAAATTATAAGAATTCCAAGGGGTATAATAGAAAATGTTCTAATCAAAATTGATAAATTCGTATTCCCAGTAGACTTTGTTGTTTTAGACATGGATGAGGACAACACGATTCATTTAATTTTAGATGCCAAGACTAAAATTGATGTTGGTACAGGAGAAGTCATTCTTCGTGTAGGTGACAAATCAATCAGTTTACAAGCATTTGACTCAACCAGGACATCAAGTGATGAAGGTGAGAAAGTAAATTCAGTTGATAATCAAATTGTTCAACTTTCACCATAGGAAACACCAACAGGCTACAAACTTGAGCCGAATCATGGCCCCAAGCCGTGCAAGCTCATAACAATGAATTGTTACTGAAACCAAAACCAAGGGAAGAACTTGTGGTTAGGTTGAGATGTGCCATGATTTACCACAATCGGCAATTACAAAGTACCAACCTCGTGTGCCATATCCCGATGCAATAAAGAAAGACCACACAGAAGAAGAATTCAGTGAACTCACACTTCATGTAGACGATAAAACAATCACTCTTCAAGCTCTTAACTCAGCTTGGACATCGAGTAATAAAGGTACGAATGTTAATTCTATTGATAATCATTTGGTTCAACCTTCTTTACAGAAGCATCACGAAATCACTTAGCTGAGCTAGATCTTAGACTTCGTGCCAACAAAGAAGAAATACATAAGGAACAAAGCCTTAGGGTTGACAAATTAAAAGAGTAGGAAACAGAAATCAAAGAGGAACAGGAACCGCACAAAGTGAAACCAAAGGAGCCCCCAGACGAGCTAATAGAAACAACAAATCACATCAAAATAGAGGATCAAGTATTGTTGAATAAGGAAGACCCTCGAATCACCAATTCAGAACTCAAGGAAAATGAAGAAATCACTTTTGAGGTACTTAATGTCTTCCTATACGGAACAGTCAATGTCAGCAATCCTAAATTCGACACTTCTGAGGTAAACATTACTTGACTTAAACTATATATCTATAACCGAAGTGATGCATGAGAAAGGATTTTCACCTCCTCAAACCACCATGAGCATACGAATGAAAGGTAAAGTCTAGCTAAGACTATAAACAAGCGCTTCTCGGGAGGCAACCCGAGCACTAACCCCATTTTTACATTTTTTTATTTTTATTTTTTATTTCTTTTCTTTTTACTTTTAGCACCTAACCATAAACTAACCAAAGAGCAGATTTCTAGGCCACACGGCCCTACACACGGGCTTGCCCGCGGCCGTGTGGAAGCCAGGGGATGAACCATGGGCATGCCAATAGCAGTGCACGACATAGAAAAAATTATTTTCCTAACACGGGTGGTGATAATAGTCCACGCCCGTGCCAACGCCCCGTGCGAGGTTACTAACTTGTCAAGCATAGGCTAAACACGGCCGTACCTTTCATCCGTGCCAACATTCTAACTTATTGAACACGGAAGGAGCACACCCATATTAAACGACCGTGTGAAGAAAGACACGGGCGTTCCACGACACCCACGGCCATGCCTGAACACCCTGAATGCGTTCAAAATTCAAAATCTCAAAACACGGGCTACATCTCTATTTAAACCTCGTTCCCCATTTTCTAGTTGTCTTTCATTTTCCATTATTTATTTTGTTTCATCATTATTTTTTACTTTATTTTATTTTATTTTCTTCTTCTTATTCTTTATGATATTTAGATTTAGCTTAAGATACAATAAAACTAAGCCGGCTACTTCGAGGATTCAATTTCAAACGGTTTGAGACACTTCCCCATGTTCACCTCCAATCTTATCTGGTTTCTTTTCATAGACTTCATCCAAAAATTCAGGAAGTGTTACTTCTCCCCTTTTCTTTTGATTTTATTATTATATAGTTGTTTATCTATCTTTGTACATTGAGGGCAATGTACATCTTAAGTGTGGGGTGGTAAAAAGTACCTAACTTTTTGCATAATTCTCAAATTAAGCCTAATTTTTCATTGTTCTCAAAATCCTGAATTTTAAACTTGTTCAAAAGTATTTTTCTCATATTACTAATTAGGATGAAATTTCTAATGATTTATGATTATTATTGATATGTTTTAGAGTAAGTCATAGTTAATTGTGCATTGATGATTAAATTTGAAGAATACTAGAGAATCAAGCATGATAAGTCTACTTTCTAAAAATTAAAAATTAATAGGTCGTTGAATTGAATTTGAGTATTACTTTGAAGTTTGAAATTTACAGGGATTGATGTCAAAAACAACCATAATTTTTGTGAGATTTTGAGCCTTATAGAGCATATATTCTTTTACGTGCTCACTTTATTGATTATGAGTGTGTCAACTTCGAACTGTTATTCTAGAACTTGCCTCGTTTATACATGTCGAGACCACATTAATAATTTGATATACTGAGATGATAAAGGCACATAGGTTTAACCCACTTACTCCATAAAAAGCCTACCTTCATAATTTAACCCCTAGTGAACGCCGTTGAATCCTAACAACCTTTTTATTGGCTCAACCACTAATATTAACCCAAAATCCCTTTAAATTTGTTATCACCATTCTTTTGACTACCCTTTAGTCGAGGTTTGATTTGATTAAATTACCGAATTATATTAGTTTAGTAGTTACATTTATCATTTATGACGTAATATTTGAGTTTGTTCTTAAAAAATAAAAAATCCAAGTATATTCAATATTAAAGAGCTTAAAGCAATTAAACTCTAATTGTTGAAGAAAAAGCTCGAATTAAAGTATTATAAAATTTTAAGTGATGAAAATACTCTTTATTATGGAGTAATTATCAATAGTAGGTATTATTAGTTTTCATTCGATGTAAATATTCATACTTAGTTCATTGTTTCTAGTTTGGAAATTTGTCAAGTTAGTCTCGATTCTAACCCTTTAATTAAGCCTGTATCCACACCCTTAACCTTAGCCACGTTACAACCTTTATAAAGACCTTTTGATCTGTGTATCATCTCATATACAGTGGTGGAGATTTGATTTTCAGGCAAGCCTATGGGATTAACTTTTCAGGTTCGACTTATGAGTGCTTATTCTTGAACCCTAAACACTTCGAGTGATTTGAGTGAATCTTTTGTGAGGATGACAATCCTTGTCAATTTTGAATTAAAGGTAATTATTCAGATAAGGGGAGACACCTATGTGTTCATACTACAGAGATATGACTTATCGTGATTGAATATTTAGGACACTTTGAGTTAAATTATCCATGTATAAATTATATATGAATTATGATGAGACATTGTCGATGGGAATTATGGATTGTGGAAAGTTCGTTTTAATTATAAGTTGAGAATTTTGCTTAAGGACAAGCAAAAGCTTAAGTGTGGGGGTATTTGATAAACCGTAAAAGTAACATATTTTAATCCCACATTTAGGATGCTTTTGGATGATTTATCCCTAATTTATGTAAAAAAGGTGCTCTTAATTCTTTCTTTTCATGTCTTATACTCAGGAAAGCACCCGAGAATAAAAAGAATGAGAAATGGGCTTAAAATGGACCAAATTGGGCCAACTCGAGAAGACAACACGGCTTGGGCTTCATGTCACACGGTCGTGCCTTGCCATCCATTTAGAACACGGCCTGTCCCCGATTTACACGGCCGTTCCTCGTCGACAAAAAGCCCAACATGGCCCAGGCATGGTTTGCATGGCCGTGCCCCAACCGACAGACTCGAAGCACGGCCTGAACCCCAACTTGCACGGCTGTGCCTCAATCAATAGAATAGAGACAGGCCTAGAAGACGACTTACACGGGCGTGCCCTTGCTGTGGGAAAGAGCAATTTCACTCGAATTTGGATGCTTGGAGGCAAAGAAACACATTCCTAAGTCTACTTAAGCATCCTAGGAGGAATTCTACTTGAATTAGGATACCTAGGAGCCAAGTAAAGCACCTTCAGGCCTATATAAACACCTAAGGTAGCAACTAAAAAGGGAGTTCGGTAGAAGCCGAAACAGAGTAGCTTTTTGGCAGAGGCTTTTTACCGAAGCATTCATCTTTTAGGGAGTCACTTGAAGATAGCCAGTTGATCCATCTTAAGAAGCCAGAGCTCTAGTCAAGATGGAGGATCTCTCCTTTAATTCCTTCAGGGGGTTTTAGGGAGTTCTTATGTTTTGTTTATTCTTTTCTCTTGAGATGTTTTCGTATTTAGTTATGAACTAAACCCTTCAGATACCTAAAGGGGATAAAACCTATAATGGATTTTGTTATTTGATTTTGTTATTTGATTTCTAAATTATATGATAAGTACTTGGTTTGTTCTTAATTATGTTGCTTAATTCAATCTGATGTGCTTAGGTGGAGGAGGAATAGACCCTACCTAAGAGTAGATCTAGCATAATTGAGCGGAGTTGATCAGGCACCTAGAGATAGGGTTACGAGATTTTACCGGATGAGGGTAAAACCTAATATGAAAATCCATTGATCGATTTACTGCTTCCTTAGGGGGTTATTATAAGAGAACAAGAGTTCCACTAATTAACCTAAGGTTAGACATTATTCACCTCGAGAGAGGGTTTAATATAGGTTAGGGAGTCTCACGGATCAAGCCAAGTAAAGAAATCATATGGTTTGGGGAATAAATAATAAGTGAAGTCATAGGTGGATTCTTTTTGAGGGCATCGTCTTTATCAACTGAGTTTTCCTAAAGTCTTTCTCCAATTCAATCTTTTGTCTTTGCATTTAGTCTAAGTATTTCGTTAGTTAAATAATCCAATCACTCCATATTTTAGGCTAAATAATGGAAAGAAAGTGAGTAGTAGTACTTTTAGGTTCCTTTGGGTTCGATAAGATATTCTTGCCTGAGCTATACTACTGTTCAATAGGTGCACTTGCCTCTATCGTTGTCGCAGTCAGTCTACAGGTTCGATCACTCTTTTATAAATATTAAAACTCGACTGTTTGACACGATCACAAAGTAATTCAAAGTAGGAGATTTAGTCCTACTATACAATTCAAGGTTAGAATTGTTTCCTGGAAAGCTGAAATCAAGATGGTTAGGTCCATTCGTAACCAAAACTATTTTTCCCTACGACACAATAGAGGTAACTCATCCAACTCGTGGCATATTCAAGGTAAATGGTCAGCGACTGAAAATTTATAATGGTGAAGATTTTAGGGATATGAGATAGGAGCTTCGGCTCTGTGAACCTTCATTTAGAAATGAAAATAGGGTAAGTCTAGCTTAAGACTTTAAATGAGCGCTTCTAGGGAGGCAACCCGAGCATTAACTTCACTAATATCATATTTTTTATTTTTAGCACTTAACTACAAATTAACCAAATTAATAAAGCGCAAGTTTCCCTACCACACGATCTTGCACATGGGTGTGGCCGTGGTCGTGGCCGTGTAGATACCACGAGCAAGCACATCGGCGTGGCGAAGACCGTGCAGACCAAGGGCAAAAAAATCCCCAAAACACGGGCTACGATAAAACACTACGGCCGTGCAATTAGGCTGTAGTAGAAACTGAGTAAAAGACATGAGTGTTCGACACGCCCGTGCCCCATAACTGTGGCCAAACCTGTCGAGTGAAAACAGGGGTGGGGAAGAATGAAACGGGCGTGGGAGAAGTGAACAAGGCTAGGCATGCCCTTGTATGCAACACAGGCATGCCAAACCCCTGAACATTTGAAACGCATGGGCTAAAAACGATTCACACAGGCGTGTCACACACCCGTGTACCTTTATTTCTATATAAATCCCTCACTATTCATCATCTTTTTCTCCAAATTCTTCCTCCTAAACCCTAGTCATTTTCCTTTTTCCCCTCCCCTAAATCAGGCACCGCAAACTTCCTCACTTACCTTGATAGGATAGATGCCCCCGGAGGGCATCCAGACGATGTTACACATGATGATGATCGAGTGTCGCCGTGGGACGTATCCTCCCCAGTACCGTCTAGCTCACACCACCGAGGAGGAGGATCCTGAGAACATTACTGATGATGTTCCCTACCACACGAGGCACCACCACCGAGCCATGGCCCAATTCATGCGGTAGCTTTTCTTATAGACATATCTGAGCACCTATCACCATTTGAGCAGCAATGTTTCCAGAGCTTCGACCATCTTGACACAACCCTCCATCAGATATGTCAGCACCTTCACATTTCATCGCCGCCCCACCTCGCGACCCAGCTGATGACGAGGACGTTTGAGTCCTTTTAGTTTCTTTATTTTTCATTTTTAATATTTATTTTTTATTTTAATATTTATTTTTAGTTTATTTTTGTTTTTAATTAAACTTTTTACCTTTCTTGTTTAAAACTTTTATTAGTACAGTTTAATTTCTTTTATCACTAGCTGTTTAACTCTCGAATATCTCTAACAACGTCCATTAAATAGTACTCCCTAAAAATTTAACTGATGACTTCGCAGTTTAAAAAGGTTCAATGTGCCACTCCAAGAACGAACATATCACCAGAGTATTCACCACCACATTCACCTATGCCTAAGTCATAATCATTAATCATCCTCCAAGGATTTCATCCAAAATTCAGGAAGTTTCACTTCTCTCCCTAACTTATGATTTTCTTACTAATCATTATCCATCCTTGTACATTGAGGACAATGTACATCTTAAGTGTGGGGGGTGAATTTTATGGCCAACTTTTTAACTTCCTGAATTATATCTTGCTCTTAAGTGAATTTTCTCATGTTACGATTAGAGTGAAATTTCTATTGATTTATAATTTTTATTGATATGTTTTAAATTAAGTCATAGTTAATTGTGCATTGATAATTTAAACTTTAAGATTCTAGAGAATCAAGCATGATAAGTCTATTTTTCATAATTAAAAATTTTCTAGGTTGTTAACCTAAATTTGAATATTACCTTGAATGTAACATCCCAAAATTAGGGGTTTATAATCTTTCTTTGCATAATTGCATGTTGTGCCTATTCAGCAGGTTATTTGAGGGTGTTTGGGGGTTCTAGGGAGGCCTAGGTTCGAGTCCAAGCTCTGGAAAATTTTTGGATTTTGGCCCTTTAGTGGAGAGGGCTATTGGAAACAGGACTTAAATATAATTGAATGTGTTTTTCTAACACAAGTGAGCTAGTGACAAGATGATGTGGCGTCACAAGGGAAGCAAGGGGAAGTGGAGTTAGAATCCCACAAGCTACATATGGAAGCATTTATTTTATGCTTTCGGAGAGGAGAAAGTAGAGTTGGGATCAAACTCTACAAGGTGGATGGGAGACATGGTCCATCAATTCAAATGGAAGGCCAGGAGTGATTCAAGGAGAGAATTAGGGAGGAAATCGTGGAAGTGATGGGTGTGGGAAGAGTTGGCCGAATGTAGGGAAGTGGGCGAGGGGAATATCGGCCAAGGTGGCCACTTGAGGGTGCATTTTCGATTTGAAAGGGGAAGGAGTGCCAATTTTCTCAAGTTCAACTTGGAGAGTTTTGCTTTTTGCGTTTTTGACGATAGCATTTTGGGTTCTTTTCCTCAATTTTATTTGCTGAATTCTCAGCTTCATTCTTCCTCTTTTTAGCATGCTTTTGGATGATTTAGCCCTTGATTTATGTAAAAAGGTGCTCTTAATCCTTTCTTTTCATGTTTTATACTCAGGAAAAGCACCCGAGGACGAAAAGAACAAGAAATGGGCTTAAAATGGGCCAATTTGGGCCAAAGTGGAAATCGACACGGCCGTGCCTCAACAATTAACTAAGACACGACCATGCCATGATTTACACGGCCGTGCCCCAATCAACACAATCGAGACACGGCCTGAAGACAATTTACACGGACGTGTACCATAGCCATGCCCCTACCACGGGAGAGAGTAATTTCACTCGGATTTGGATACTTGAAGGCAAAGAAACACATTCTAAAGCCTATTCAAACACCCGAGTAGGAATTATAGTTGAATTAGGATACTTAGAGGCCAAGTAAGGCATCTCAAAGCCTATATAAAGACCCTAGAGGCCAACCTTTAGGGGACGTTCGGAGTTCAGCAGAAGCCTTCTGCCAGGGCTTTTGTGGGGGCGGTTAGCTAGGCCAAGGAGCCGAGCCAGAAGATCAGACTTGTGGGAATTACTCGAAGATAGCCAGTTGATCCATCTCAAGGAGCCAGAATTCTATTCAAGATGGCAGATTTCTCCTTCAATTTCTCCAAGGGGTTTTAGGGATTTCTTATGTTTTGTTTTATATTTTCTCTTGAGATGTTTTCTTTATTCATTATGAACTAAACCCTTCAGATACCTGAAAGGGATGAAACCTATATGAATCTTGTTATTGTTTCCTGAATTATACGATAAATACTTAGTTTGTTCTTCATTATGCATGCTTAATCCAAATCTGATGTGCTTAGGTGGAGGAGGAATAGACCCTGCTTAAGAGTAGATCTAGCATAATTAAGCGGAGTTGATCGCACGCCTATAGATAGGGTGACGAGATTTTTTGAATTAGGGTGAAACTTAATATGGTAGTCCATAGATCGATTTACTGCTATTCTAGGGGGTTATTATTTGAGAAAGAGATTTCCATTAATTAACCTAGGGTTAGACATTATTCACCTCGAGAGAGGGTTTAATATACGTTAGGGAGTCTTACGAATCAAACTAAGTGAATAAATCGTATGGTTCAGTGTTAAATAACAAGTGAAGTCTAGGTGGATTTTTCTTAAGGTATCGTCGTGATCAACTGAGTTTCCCTTCAAGTTATTTTCCAATTCATTCTTTCTGTCTTTGCATCTTTAGTTTAGTAGTCGATAATTTAGATTAAAGCAACTTCACTTATTTTAGGCTAAATAATAAAAAGAAAGTTAGTATTAGTACTTTTAGTTCCATTGGGTTTGACAATCCGGTCCTGCCTAAGCTATACTACTGTTCGATAGGTACACTTGCCGTAAGTCGTTGTCAAAGTTAGTTTCCAGGTTCGATCATTCTCTTTATAAATTTTAAAATTCGACAAAATAATGATCAAGTTTTTGGCGCCATTGCCGGGGAACTAAAATATTAAGAAAGCTCTATTTTTATTACTTCAACCTTTTTTTTATTATTTTTTGCAATCTATTTTATTTTTTATTATTTTTTTTACTTTGCTAATTTTTCCTCTATTTGCTTTTGGCAGCTAATTTTAGTCTATAGAGAAGATGGCACTGAATAATTATCAGTGGCAAGTTATGAGGACAGCGCCAACAAAAGCCGCTAGTGTTTTCAACCTCGACGTGGTCACCAGGTTATCTAACCAGCTAGAGATGATGAATAAAAATATTGATGGTTTGTATAATCTCTCACAGGTACACCCAGTAATGCAATATGATTTGAATTTAGGAGGCGTGGCGAATCCTGAGTACCCACCCTACAGATATGGCATGAAAAACGAGCAAGCTCACTATACGGGTAACTATTCTTGACCACAAAATAATTTTTATAATGACACTTCTAATGCAGGTTGGAGTTACCATCCCAATTTCTCGTGGGATGATCAAAGTAGCCAAAGACAGGAACTTCCTCCAAATTTTCAACAACCACCTCACCAACAGGAAAAAGAGTCAAGTCTTGAGGAGATGCTGACAAAGTTCATGGCAACCGCAGAAACTCGTCCCCAAAAAACTGAGACAACGTTTGATAATCGACAAGCATCGATCAAAGAGATCAAGAACCAAGTTCAGAAATTTACTAAGTTAGTTGAACAACTTGCAAAGTTAATGTCTGAATGACCGCAAGGGCGTCTACCAAGGAACACAGAGATTAACCCAAACGAGCAAATTCAAACTGTACCAGCTCATGACAGTAAAGGGTTAGACGAACCAAACCAAATGGAAGAACCTATGGTAAGTGAAGGTAAGGTTGAGGTGTGCCATGATATACCAAAATCGACAATTACAGAGTACCAACCTCGTGTTCCATATCCCAATGCAATAAAGAAAGACCACGTAGAGGAAGAATTCGGTGGACTCACACTTCATGTAGATGGTGAAACAATCACTCTTCAAGCTCTTGACTCAGCTAGGACATCGAGTAATAAAGGTACGAACGCTAATTCTATTGATAACCATTTAGTTCAACCTTCTTTACAGGAAACATCACGAAATCACCTAGCTGAGCTAGATCTTAGACCTTGTGCCAATAAAGAAGAATTATATGAGGAGCGAAGCCTTAGGGTTGACAAACTAGAAGAGTGGAAAACACAATTTAAAGAAGAACCAGAACCTCAAGAAGTGAAACTGAAGGAAACCCCAGACGAGATAATAGGAACAACAAATCACTTCAAAATAGGGGATCAGGTATTGTTGAATAAGGAAGACCCTCGAATCACCAATCCAGACCTCAAGGAAAACGAAGAAATCACTTTTGAAGTACTTAATGTCTTCCTATACGGCACAGTCGAGGTAATCAATCCTAAATTCAACACTTTTAAGGTAAAAATTACTCGACTTAAATTTTATATCCATAACCGAGTTGATTGCATGAGAAAGGATTTCCACCTCCTCAAACCACCATGATTGTGAGTACAACAGGTAAGTCTAGCACAAGACTTTAAACGAGTGCTTCTCAGGAAGCAACCCGAGTACTAACCGTACTAATTAGTTTGGTTTTATTTCTTTTCGTATTTAGGCATAGGTTTCCATACCCACATGGCCTTGCACACGGTGGTGGCCATGGCCGTGTGGACACCACGACTAGGCACATGGGCGAGGACCTTATCTCTATTTAATTATTTACTTTTATTCATTTTTTTATTTTTTTATTTTATTTTTACTTCCTTTATTATTTTTTCCTTTTTCTCAATGGCATTTAGATTTAGCTTAAGATACAATAAAACCAAGCCGGCTACTTTGAGGATTCAATTTCAAACGGTTTGAGACGCTTCCCCACGTTCACCTCCAATCTTATTCGATTTCTTTTCATTGACTTCATCCAAAATTCAGGAAGTGTTACTTCTCCCCTTCTCTTTTGATTTTATTATTACATAATTGTTTATATATCATTGTACATTGAGGGCAATGTACATCTTAAGTGTGGGGGGTAAAAGTACCTAACTTTTTGCATTATTCCAAAATCCTGAATTTTACTCTTGTTCCTAAGTAATTTTCTCATATTATCAATTAGGGTGAAATTTCTAATGATTTATGATTTTTATTGATATGTTTTTGAGTAAGTTATTGATAATTGTGCATTGATGATTTATACTTGAAGAATACTAGAGAATCAAGCATGATAAGTCTATTTTTCATGAATAAAAAATTTGCTAGGTTGTTAAACTGGATTTGAATATTACCTTGCAGTTTGAGATTTTTAGGGATTGATATCAAATACCCATAATTTTTGTGAGATTTTGAGCCTTATAGAGCATATATTCTTTTTCATGCTCACTTATTGATTATAAGTGTGTCAACACTGAATTGTTATTCTAGAACTTGCCTTAATTATACATATTGAGACCACATTAAATGATTTGATATACTGAGATGATAAAGGCACCTAGGTTTTAACCCATTCACTCCACTAAAAAGCCTACCTTCACATATTAACCCTTAGTGAACCCATTTGATCCTAACAACCCTTTTTATTGAATTACCCGCTTAATATTAACCCAAAACCCTTTGTATTTGTTATCACCATTCTTTTGACTACCCTTCTATCGAGAGTTGATTTGATCAGTTATCGAATTAGTTTATTTCAGTTGATAAAATTTTCTTTATTATGTCTCTATTTGATCTTTAAAAAAAATGGAAATCAAAGTATATTCAGCATTAGTAGTATAAAAAAAAGTGAGCTTGTACATTTAAATTTCAATTATCAAAGAAAAAGCTCGTAGTATTATTAGTTTCAAAATTTCAATTGATAATATCATTTATTTTCAAGTTCATTAGTTAGGTAATTGGTCGGGTCGATCTCGATTCTAACCCTTCTAATTTAGCCTTTATCTACACCTTAAAACCTATGCCCCGTTACAACCCTGTCAAAGACCTTATAATTTGTGTATCATCTCATATTACAGCGGTGGAGATTTGATTTTCAAGCAAGCCTATGGGATTGACTTTTTAGGTTCGACTTATGAGTGCTTTTTCTTGAAACTTAAACACTTCGAGTGCTTTGAGTGAATCTTTAGTGAGGATGTCAATCCTTATTGGTTTTGAATTAAAGGTAGTTATTTAGATAAGGGGAGACGCCTATGTTTTTATGCTACAAATTTATGACTTAGAATTGTTTGAGCCTTTAAGAGTCTTTGAGTTAATTTATCCATGTATAAATTACCTATGAATTATGATGAGGCATTATTGATAGGAGTTATGAATTATGGAAAGTTCGTTTTAATTGTAAGTTGAGAATTTTGCTTGAGGATAAGCAAAAGCTTAAGTGTGGGGGTATTTGATAAACCGTAAAAGTAACATATTTTAACCCCATATTTAGTATGCTTTTGGATGATTTAGCCCTTGATTTATGTAAAAAGGTGCTCGTAATCCTTTCTTTTCATGTTTTATATTCAGGAAAAGCACCCGAGGAAGAAAAGAACAAGAAACAGGCTTAAAACAAGCCAATTTGGGCCAAAGTGGAAGTCAACATGGCCTAGACTTCAAGCCACACGACCGTGCCTCGACAATTAACTAAGACACGACCATGCCACGATTTACACGGCCGTGCCCCAATCGACAGAATCGAGACACGGCCTGAAGACAATTTACACAGGTGTGTCCCATGGCCGTGCCCCTGCCGCGGGAGAGAGGAATTTCACTCGGATTTGGATACTTGAAGGAAAAGAAACACATTTTAAAGCCTATTCAAACACCCAAGTAGGAATTATACTTGAATTAGGATACTTAGAAGCCAAGTAAAGCATCTCAAATCCTATATAAAGACCCTAGAGGCCAACCTTTAAAGGACATTCGGAGTTCGGCAGAAACCTCCTGCCAGGGCTTTTGTGGGGGCAGTTAGCTAGGCCAAGGACCCGAGCCAGAAGGTCAAACTTGTGGGAATTACTCGAAGATAGCTAGTTGATCCATCTCAAGGAGCCGAAATTCTATTCAAGACGGCAGATTTCTCCCTCAGTTCCTCCAGGGGGTTTTAGGGATTTCTTATGTTTTGTTTTATCTTTTCTCTTGAGATGTTTTCTTTATTCATTATGAACTAAACCCTTCAGATACCTGAAGGGAATGAAACCTAGATGAATCTTGTTATTGTTTCCTGAATTATATGATAAATACTTAGTTTGTTCTTAATTATGCATGCTTAATCCAAATCTGATGTGCTTAGGTGGAGGAGGAATAGACCTTGCTTGTAACACCTCTTAACCCGTCTTCCTCGCCAGACTAGGGTTATGAGGCATTACCGAGCAATACACAATTCAAAACTAACATTTCATAAGATGGATATCAAACATATTACTTTTATGCATACACATTTTAAAACCAAAGTATACATGGGACATATCAGAATATAACCAATTGATCAAACAAGTTAATATGCATTGCTAACACGATCATTACTTACTAAATACCATTAATCCAATTTGAACTTTAAAGACATATCTTAGCATTTAATCCATCAGCACTTAACCAAACTACATAAACATGCGCATATCACTATGATCTCATTTTAAAAAAATTTATGAACACAAAGAGCAGTTCCTAATGAACCAAATTAGTTTGCTTTATAATCAAACCAAACTTACTATACACCATGCAGTTCCAATTAGTAGTAAGATTAAACTCATAAACTATGATTGTTTTAAGCATTTTAAGCATTATTTCAATATATGCATATAATTATTCCATTCACTAAATCATATCTGTTAATAAACCAAATAAACACATGCACTTTGAAAACCAAGCAAATGGTCCATTAACATAACCATATCATGTATAGCTTGTAACCATTTCCCATTTTAAAACACACATAACCCATACTTAAAATGTAATTCCAAAATAAATGGTTTACATAGTCAAATAACCTTACTTTTTTTTTCTCTATTTTAAAACGACCTAAACCAACAGTTTCAAGAGTACAACCATGAAACACACTTTAACCTCATTTCAAATCATGACCTAATACATATAAAGATTAACCTAAACGCCAAACACATGACTAATTCAATACAAACATTAGCATTACCAACAAGTAATTATATGGAAAGCATAATACATAACCTTGAATAAAAGAAACAGACCATGGCCGAATTATTGAAACCAAACACATCCATCATATAGTTAAGAACAAATAAGACCGAACTTAAAACAAATGATCAAGCCATTTTTGCATGGCTATTATATATATACACGAAACATCATTCAAACATTCAGTTAGCCTATACATGCCTTTAATTCAAAAACTAGCTTGAAAGTACCAAAAAGGGATTATAGTGTGGCTGACTTCACCAACGATCCTTTGAGCCCGTAGCTTGACCAAAATCTATAAAACAGAGCATTGAACACAAACGGAGTAAGCTTTCTACCTTAGTAAGTCTCAAGCAAATTCTATATGCAACTAAACCTTCAAGCATTATCATAAGTAAGAATATCAATTTGAATATGACATTGAACAAAATGATATAACATATAAACTTCACCAAGGCCGTATGTTATTATTCCCATTTACCGAATAATAACCACACATTTATGCATATAGTTATACCTGCACAACACATTACTTTTTTCAGGCTATCCTATAACCAATTTCCTCATGGTAAAGATTATATACAAGTTCCATCTATCACATGTATATCACTTTCTTTCATCGTTTCATTTACTTATCACCATAACATATAAGCATAACATTAAAGTATGATTAATATATACCTTATAGCCGAACCTACAAATTCACTTTCATAAACTTAAGCTTTCTTGATTTGTTTCATAACTTTACTATTTCAATATTGAAGTTCGGGAATTGAAAACTTACCAGCATACAACAAGCTATACATTAGTCCGAATCGCTTACATCGGCACTTGGCCTGCTAGACTCAAAGTCTGAAATTTTAAACACCGGCATTTAGCCTGCTAGGCATTACACCCGAAATATTCACCGGCATAAGGCCTGCTAGGCATTAAGCCCGAAATAGATCACTGGCACTAGGCCTGCTAGGCTTTAAGCACGAAATAGATCACCAGAACAAGGCTTGCTAGGCTCGAAGTCCGATATATCAACATGATTAATCATTCAATACACATTTCTTATTGCTAACATCACAAAAAACTCACATACTTCATATTATCTTCACATATCAAATCGAACATACTTATTCTGTAACACCCTAAAAATTTGAGTATTGATTTTATTGCATGTTTTTGGTGCTTAGATTATGAAGGAAAATTTTCTTACTTCTTTTCATAGTTATTATAGTTCTGAAGAAGAGTTTAGAATTATTCGGGAAAGGAATAAATTTTTAATTTTGAGAAATTAATGAAGTGGATTAAGTGACATTGATACTTAAGTAAAAATAAGTGTCAAGTGTAGCATAAGATGAGTAAATGGTAAGGTGGTGTTGGCGCATGAGTTGTGGCATGAGGAGAGTGGTTCGAATCCCTTGGTTAGCATATAGGAAAATTTTATTTTTTTTACTTTAATCTATGCATGTGTCGGCAAGGGGATAAGGATGGATGAGTTGTATTGTTTTATTTTTGGTAAGCAAGACTAAAGGAAAAAGGTAATTTTTAACTTATGGTATGGAATCAAAGAACTTTGGAAAGATATGGGGACATGAGGCAAGTATCAAGGAAAATGTTTTGGAAACAAATTCATGGTCATTTGACCAATGAATTTGGACGGCAATATGGCTAAGGGGGGAGGTTGGCCGAATATGCTAGTAGCTTGGCTAGGGTAGGGATTTTGTTTTGGTCATTCCTAGCATTTTGTGCAAGCTTTGTTTTTTTTTCTTTCTCTCAACCTTCTCTTTGGCCGAATTTGAGCTTTTGGTATGCCAAAATTCTTTTGACCATTTGGTCATTTTTGCTATCACATTAGTATTCTTTTGTGTGCCTTTTCATTTTGTCAAATCACCAACACCAAAGGTCATTCTTTTCTTCCTTCCTCCATTGCCGAATGTACCTTGCCCTAAACACATCTCTTACTTTCTCTTTTCTTCTTTTGAAAACCGAATCCTCATCATCATCCCTTTCACTCATCTTTTAATTTTCTTTTCAATCATACTATCTTCATAAAAATCTCTCATGGCGAATGTTAGTGTGCCTTGTCAACCATTTTCTCTTCTCTTTAGTTTTCATAGCGAATCTCTCTCTATTCATAAGCATCTTTCTCAATCATCCCTTTTCAACCGTGGAGAATAGGTAAGAGTTCTTTTAGTTCATGTTAGTTATTAGTGGTTTTGGCTGAATATGGATGGATGTAAGAAGGATTTCTTGGATCAAAATAATCGCTCATTTTATTAACGCTTTCTTTATTATACTTTAGTGCGATAATGGAAGATCGAAACTCGAGTGTTCGTGTGTATCTTGGAGTGTTGGAATCAATTTAAGGTGTTGAGGAACGTTTTTGGTCGACTCTCTTTTTGAGAAGCAAGAATCCTTGTGGTAAGGAAATCTCACCTTTAAGATCTTTAGTATTTTTTGATATATTATTATTAGGATTAATGATCTTTTGATATTGAAGACATTCAAAATAGGGAAGAAAAGGGCGGTGTTTAGTCTTCGTAAGAAGGGCTGATCCACTATTTCCCCTAAGTATAAACGAAGGGCAGTTTCGGTAGTCCGAGATTTTTTATCGGGTTGCGGACCATCTACCGAAGGAAATCAATTATTCAAAGTAGTTCGTACTCCCGAGCCTTTGTACGTTAGTGGATTCTCAGTGAACAACGAATCGATAAACGAGGAGAAACCGAAAATTGAAGTGATTCAAAAACAAGAGGGTAAGGATTTGGATCGAATATCAATAACATATTTTTATACATGGTAGTGTCCTAATAAGATTGTATTATGTTTAGGTGTTGAAGAACGGGAAGGGTTAGTACTCACGATATTGAGGTGTGTAACTTCACACTTTTCTCGGGTTTAGACGTCATTTGTGGTATTGAGTAAAAACGTAAAACGACTAGATCAAGATAAAACGTAATAACCGGTATTTGGTGAAATTACATGAAAATGATTAATATGGTGAAAATTACGAAAAAGCCGTCGATGAGTTAGATGGTAAAATATAAATTTTCATGTCTTCGTAAAATGGGCCGATAAGTTTGATAATTAGTAAATGCGCCGAAATCCCTAATAAATATTAAATGGGCCGAAATCTCTGCTAGATCGATAATTGGGCCGAAATCTCTGCTAGATCGATAATTGGGCCGAAATCTTTGTTAGATTGTAAATGGGCCGTAATCTCTGTTAAATTGTTAAACGGGCTAAAATCCCTGCTAGATCGATAAATGGGCCGAACTCTTGCTAGATCGTAAATTTGGGCCTAAAATGTTAAATTGCTAAATGGGCCAAATGTTGTTTTGTAATTTTTGGGCCTTAATAAAAATTGGAAATATTGACTCTTGTTAATGGGCCTTTTTAATAAAATCATTGTATGATCATAGACTACTTTGCATACATATTGCATGGGTTGGGAAAATGATGAAGAGAAGAAAGGCTGCTGCCAAAATCTAGTTCGGTGGCTCGCCACAAAATTATGGCTATTTGCCTCTAGTTCGGTGGTTTCGCCACAAAATTATTAAATGGCTATTTGCCTCTAGTTCGGTGGTTCTGCCACAAATAATAATTGGCTCAATGCCTCTAGTTCGGTGACTTTGTCACAATCTAGTTCGGTGGCTCTGCGACAAATATAAAAGGCTTAATGCCTACGATTGGTGTGATGGCGGGGTGGGTTGACTTGATCCCCACAGTGTGATGGTTGGTACGGGGTGTGTAGCGGATGGAAATCAGTTTGGGAGGAAAATTCATTTTGCATGCATATGATTATTAATGTTGTTAATTCTACTAATGGGCTCAAGCCCAAATCCATAATTTGATAATCGCCCGAAGGATAAAGTAAGTGAGTTATACATCGAGTTCTAAGTAACTCACTCCCTCAAAATTTTCATCTCGTAATGGAAATTGACGTGGACTTGGGCGAGGATGACTTCGTGGAGGCCATACTACAAAACATGGGTTTATTAAAAACTTTCATGGGTTTATTAAACTTTGAACTTTTAATAAGTATTTTTACTATTTTGGGTTGATGTAATAAGGGCCTCTATTAATATTTCATGGATTTTTATGTTGTTGGTTTAAACTATATTTTGGACATTTTTATATGGGCTAATGATTATATGATGTTTTATTAAAATAATTTGGGTTTTCAAATATATGAAATTCCTTAATAAATATTTTTAGTATTTTGAACTATTATAAAATTTACTTAAGGATTTTGATAACACAATATTAATGATGTTTTCAACTAATATTTTCTAATATACATCAAATTTAAATTACTCTTTTTATTTTTATTAAACCTTGTAATTAAAAATAATTTTGTAGATTTTGACTCACTTGTAATTGTTAAGATAGCTCGATTCATGTAACAAACCAAATCCAATCTTAATGCATAGACCGGGTTTGGGGTGTTACATTTAATGGTATCGAGCCGCTTTAAAAACTCTACTGTGGTTTGGGTTCACAAATAATTTCGTATGAATTCATTCAATTATGTTTTAAAGATCAAGATGGCACCACAAGCATCCGGCAACAAGTCAAGTAAGTATTTATTACTTAATGATTACTATGATGATCATAGGAATACTCTAGAACTTCTAGTTTTAGATGTGAAAAAATCGTAGAGATTGAGACTATAGGATATGTTGCGAAAAACAACTTTATCTCTCAAATCTCTTAAAACATCGTTAATAAACACTGAAATAATTTTCTGATTCATAAAACTTGTAATCAAATAAAAAACGAATAAGCCATCATGAGCACTAGAGGACGTGGTCGTGGACGCGGTAGACGTGGCCGTGCTAGAAGACAAGGTGCTACGGCTGAAGCACCAAATCATATGCCGGAAATGGATGCACCTGCGTCATTTGAGAGTGAGATGGGATGTAACATCCTGGTTTAGGGGTTATGCAGTTGGAGCATAACCCGAGTGTTTAGCAGGCTTATGGTCATGTTGGATGAATTTTAAGGGGGTTTGGAGAACCCTAGAAGGTAAGGGATGGCTTAGAAAATTTTTAGCTTTGGTGGCTAAAAGGGGGGGAGCTTGGCTTTTGGGGTTTAAGAGAATATTTGGGAAGGTTTTGACACAAGAATGTCTTTGGTGGAGTGGCATGGAGGCGCTGCTTGGGGCGTTGGGAAGGTGACGCCTTAAGGTCTCATGTTCGAATCAAGGAGGCAGCAAAGTGGTTTCAATTTTTGTTTTTGGAGTTACCGGAAGGAGGCCTTAAAAGGAGCTGGGGCGAGTCTATGACACAAGCAGTACCTTGGCAAAGTGGTTCCCATGCGTCACTTAGGAGTTGGAGGTGAGGATGGGCGCTGGTTCGAGATTGGCCACCGGGTGTGGGCCAGCATCTGAGCAGCAGATTAGGCAAATAGCCGTAGTCTCCTTAGCGATAGTGTCGGGATCGAAGGTCTAGAGCTTCAGGTTATAAGGTGTGTAACTAGCCTATTGTTTCCGGGATTTATGTTTGCATATGTAATGTGTTTACTAACAAATGCAGTGATACGTGTGATTTTGATACCCCTAAAGGGTATGACAATGATCAGGTTAGTTCCGAACTTGTTGGGATGTGACTATTGATTTGTATATGTGTGGGTATGCCTTTATTATGCATAAACATGTGCATGCATTATCATGACTATATTTTATGTTGCATGTGCATGGGTGGGCTATGAAAGAAGGTACGGGTGTACTTCGAGTACGTGGTTGATGAGTAGCTATGTGCCTCATCATGATTGATATCGGCTATATGCCATATCATGGATTGATGAGTGACTATGTGTCCCATCGTGATTTTGGTGTTAGCTATGGCTACATCGTGGATTGGCGCTGACTGAGGTCACGTTGTGGATTTTGTGCTTAATTGCACGTGGATGGCTTGAATGCCTTTGTGGAGTAAAAAGGAGAGGGCGATTTAATAATCCCCTGGTGTGTGGTAGGCTGGATAAGGGGGAGTGTAGAGGATGGACCTTAAGCTTGGGTCGAGATTCATTATTGCATAATTGTGGTATGTGAATATATGTGATTGTGGACTTGAATAAGAAATGGGCTAAGCCCAAGATGTGGAGGGTATGTGGTTAATTACGGTTACACGATAGTTGTTGTGAGTATGGGCCAAGCCCGTAATGTGATATGATCTGAACATGATATATGATATCTGAGGCATGGGTTATTATGTGGTTAGCATGTGGGTGGAATTCAGTGGTTAATTACACACTGAGTCTGTGTGACTCACCCAACTTTTTAAACATCGCAGGTGATTTGTGATTAATGGACCGGGTTAGAGTGGATACAAAGGTGGCCATGCGTATGATTTTCATGTAGTAGATGTTTTACTAGTTTTAGTTGATTAATAATGATTTTTTATATTATCGATTTTGGGAATTTATTCGATGTAATAAGGGCCACTTTTATTTAAAGTATTCTATTTATGATTGTTGAAGTTTATATTATACTTAGAAATATTTTCACAAATGATTTATATTATAACAACTTATAATAATGTTTTTTTTTAATTCGAAAATTTTCAATAAGCTTATACCATCCAATAATTTTAATGGACATAGTTTTCAAAAAGTTAACAAAAATTTTCAAGTTTTATTCTAAAGTCAAAAAGGTTTTTCAAACATTTTCCGCAGTGACATACCAAATCCGGTCAGGACTTGTGGGCCGGGTTTGGGGTGTTACAAATTGGTATCAGAGCCCGGTTCAAAACTCGACTTTGAGGGTATTGGGCCCAAAAACATTTTTAAAATGGGCTTTTCGAAATGTGGGCTTTTATAAAAAGTTTTCAGGTTATTCTGGCATGGCACCTATACCTCAATTCAAGTCCACCTGTAAGTACTTCGGACTTGATTTGTTATGTGAATTATTATGGGCTTAGTTTGGGCTCGTAGATTAGAATATTATGATTATTGGACGTTAGGATCAGGTTACTCAAACATATGCATAAGACTTAAGAACTCTTAAACAAACATGTGAAGCAAGTCGCCGAGTTAAGGTGTGGCAACCATTGTGCGCATGTCAGGAGTGGATTCGGAAGAGCCTGGTATTTAAGAAGTCCTCGTGACTCACCTCCTCTTCGCCGGAATCCTACCTGGTGCGTAGCTACGGTTCACCTTAACCAAGAGGACTTGTTCATAGGCTAAACCAATTATTAAAACCCGAAAGGGACTAGCTTTAATGTTTTGAAAACCCTTAGTTTTAAAAATTTAAAATTTACCCCTTCGGTTTGTAAACCCTAAATTTGATTTTGAAAGACATTTTCTCGATTTACAAAATTACTGAAATACCCCTACTTGCAAAATTACAAAAATGCCCCTATGTTGTAAAATTATCGTATTACCCTCAACTTTTGTTAAAATGACTTCACTTTGCAAAATATTAAAATCTCTAGTTTTCAAAATATCAAGATACTCGATTTGAGGAAATTTACTGAAAATACCCTCGTGTTAGAAATTACTAAATGCCTCGACTTTCAAAATTTCGGTTTAACCCCAATTTTAATAAAATCCTCGACTTTGCAAAGGTATCCAATTTTTGTATTTCAAAATAATACCTCGACTTTGGAAATTTACAAAATTACCCTGCTTGACAAAATTACCAAAATACCCCTTATTTTCAAAACTCGTTATACCTTCAATTTATGAAATTTTCAAAAAAAATAAATAAATACTCTTCAGTTTTGGGATTGTTCTAAAAAAAAAGATCCTGACTCATTAAAGCTTTCAGAATCACTTTGATTTATTACCGAAATACCCCTGGGGAAGAAACAGGTAGAAATGTCTGAACAATGATGTGTGTGATAGATACCACTGAATGTGTCTCTACTGAGGAAGGAATGTAGCTTCATTGTGAAATGAAGGTGGCTTTATTGATGAATGTGAATGTGATTCTCTGAATTAGAATAGCGAATTTGAACTGAAACCTTGGTGTAATCGAAAAAACCACTTCTAGAATCTCTTTTCATAAAATTGTTCGCGGTTAAATAGTGGAACAAATACTAATGCATAAAACTTAATCGATTAAATCGTGACAATAGAGATGAGTTCTAGGGGACGCAGTAGAGGTAGAATGGCAAGATTAGAACCGTAGGTCCGCCATGGGTCGAAAGTGAAATGCCGCCACCAAAGAAAGGGCGCAGAGGAGCAAGATCAGATAGGTGAAGATGACGCAGTATCGCGGGCCATGTTACGAGTACTAGAACGAGTGGCAGGAGTTAGTAGGAGAAATGGAACTCGAAAGTCAGTATCGAAAAGGCTTAGATCGAACGGAGCTGAGATCTTTAGAGGAGTGTCAGGAGTAGCTTCGAACGTAGTGGAGTATTGGCTAGAAGCAGTTGAAAGAATCATGGATGATTTGGACTGTACCAATGAAGAAAAGCTGAAGGGTGTTGTTTCGTTGCTTCGCGACGAAGCTTATCGTTGGTGGCTCACTGTCAAACAAGGTGTACCGGCAGATCGATTGGATTGGGATTACTTTAAGGTCAAGTTTGAAGGAAGTATATAGGAGCCGCTTATTTAGACTCGTAAAGGAAAGCGTTTCTAAATCTAGTGCAAGGAATAAGTCGGTAGCGGAATATGAAGTCGAGTTGTGCGACTAAGTCAAGATGCCAAAGGAATCGTGGCTACCGACACGAAAGGAGTGTTCGATTTGAAGATGGGCTACGAGATGAGTTGAGGGAGTTGATCGCTCTGCAGAGAGAAATGGACTTCGCTATTCTGGTGGAGAAAGCTCGATCATCAAGAGGTTAAGAAGACTATAAGAGAGAATCAAGAGAAGATTAGGAACGAGAATAAGATAAGTTTTAGACCGTCAGCATCGTTGAGTAATGCCCGTAAAAGACCAAGGATGGAGAATCTCAGACGCACAACAGCTTGATGTAAGTCAGAATCATTCCTGTGTTAAGTGTAGGAGAACTCATTCAGGAGAGTGTTGGAGAAATAGTAAGAAATGTTTCCGGTGTGGGTCGAAGGCCCATTTGGTTAAGAATTGTCCTCAGACAACGAGAGGTCGAGGTTCGAGCCATAGAGGAAATGGTACCGGCAGAGGTGCTAGAAGATCGGATGCGAGTCAGCCAAGGACTTGATATCAGGTACATTCTTTATTTTGGGGCACCATTTATTGTCTTGTTGATGTGAAGTTAGCTCATGCTTGTGTGGCTAGCAAAGTATAGGAACTTTGGATGTGAACCTTAAAACTGTGTCTAGAAGGCATGATAGATTTGTTAAGATCAGAGTGCGCAGCAGAGACGTAGAGTAGCGAGTTATAATAGTAATTTTGGGGATGAAATTATTTTAAAGAGGGGTAGAATTGTAACATCCTGGTTTAGGGGTTATGCGGATGGAGCATAACCCGAGTGTTTAGCAGGCTTATGGTTATGTTGGATGAATTTTAAGGGGGTTTGGAGAACCCTAGAAGGTAAGGGATGGCTTAGAAAATTTTTAGCTTTGGTGGCTAAAAGGGGGGGAGCTTGGCTTTTGGGGTTTAAGAGAATATTTGGGAAGGTTTTGACACAAGAATGTCTTTGGTGGAGTGGCATGGAGGCGCTGCTTGGGGCGTTGGGAAGGTGACGCCTTAAGGTCTCATGTTCGAATCAAGGAGGCAACAAAGTGGTTTCAATTTTTGTTTTTGGAGTTACCCGGAAGGAGGCCTTAAAAGGAGTCAGGCGAGTCTATGACACAAGCAATACCTTGGCAAAGTGGTTCCCATCGCCACTTAGGAGTTGGAGGTGAGGATGGTACTGGTTCGAGTGGTGGAACAAAGATTTTGCGTGTTGTATTTTTATAGGCAATGGTAGGCTTAGATAGGAAGGTTTTATAATTAAATGTTGAAATGTATGTCATGAAATTCAATGTGGTCGAGTGGCTCAGGGCATTGGAGGAGAGGTAAAAGAGTGAGGTTCCGTGTTGAACCAAGGAGTTACGCTTGAGTTTAAATTTTATTCTTTTGGCGCAGATTTGAAGGTGTTAGACGGCTATAAGACTTTTAATTAGATGATGATAATGTTTTGATTTATTTATCTATTTAGTTATTTAGATTAATGTAGGATAATTATTATTTTATTTAGAATGAGGGGAGATAATTGTTGTCAAACTATTTTGAATGGATTGAGAAGAGGAAATCTAGGAGCGTAAAAAGGGATTGAGAAGAGAAGGGTAGTGGCCGCCAAGGGACTCTCTTGGTGGCTACTTTGGTTTTGTTGAGGCAAGTGTAGGTGTGTGCTTAAATTTAGAAGTGTTTATAGGGGTGCTCACCTTTTGGCTATCTTTTTCCATTTAGTTCTCTTTGTCGAATTTCTTTGGGAGCCTAGAGAACATTTTCATCACTTTGAGTCAAGCGAAATTCATTCTTGGTGCTTTAATAGCTAGTGAATCTTCAGTGACCATCTTCTTCTTCCTTCTTGAAACCGAAAACCCCCAAGCAATCTATATCTTGCCAAAATTTGCCTTGTTCTCTCTTCATTTGCATTGGTAGTAAACTTTACCCTTCTAAACATCCCTCTTCTTTTTGTCATTTCAATTGGTGGCCTAATATCAACATTCACCCTCCCATCTCTTTTGTTTTCCTCCATCACCTTGTAAGCTGAATCTTTCCCTCTCACTTCTAATCTTCCATTGCCGATTTTCCCTTGAACCATATTTCTTTTGTTTCTACCTTCAAAACTCTAGCTGAATCTCCCTTTGTTGCAAAACTTCTCCTCTTCTATTAAGTTTTTACCTTGGTGAATATTAGGTGTGGTGTGGATCTCTTTGGGTTTTTTCTCAATTGTTTGGAGAAGGTAAGTGGTTAGCGAATGCCTATTTTTCTCTCTCTCTTTCTCTCATCAACTTTTTAAGGGTAAGAGCCGATTTCAAGATTTGATAGCAAAGGTGTTATTTACCCTTTTGAACCGATTTGTTGTAGGGCTCGGATTGTGGAAATAGCTGTTAAGTCTCCAACCTTGAGAAATCGGTTGGTAAGTGGTGGTAAGGAGATATTCTAATAGTTTATTCTTTTAGTATTCGTTAAGCCGAAGGCTATTAAGGCTAATCATTTATGCGTTTTAGGGTGTGGCCGATTTTAAAAAGGGACCATTTCGTAGTTTTGAGATTTGATTGGAAATCAAATCGGCTTTGAGGTAGGAGTTATGTGTTAATCCTTTTGAGATTCACTTGGTGTGGTCGAATGGCCTATATTGCTAATCTTAATGATTGGCCGATGTAGGAGCAAGGATATCTAGGGTCATAGATCGACTCTCCGGGATTCAAGATATTTTGGTAAGTAATATTTAAATTAGTTGGTGTTTAGACTTGTAATTTGGAGTTTAACCAGTTTATCTGATTAAGTGTGTTGATGGAGGTAAATACCAGCCAAGGAGGACAAGAGAAAGTCTCTATTCCGAAGTTTAAGAAAAGAGCTGTCTCAGCGGTTCGAGATTGGCCACCGGGGTGTGGGCCAGCGTCTGAGCAGCAGATTAGGCAAATAGCCGTAGTCTCGCTTAGCGATAGTGTCGGGATCGAGGGTCTAGAGCTTCAGGTTATAAGGTGTGTAACTAGCCTACTATTTCCGGGATTTATGTTTGCATATGTAATGTGTTTACTAACAAATGCAGTGATACGTGTGATTTTGATACCCCTAAAGGGTATGACGATGACCAAGTTAGTTCCGAACCTGTTGGGATGTGACTATTGATTTGTATATGTGTGGGTATGCCTTTATTATGCATAAACATGTGCATGCATTATCATGACTATATTTTATGTTGCATGTGCATGGATGGGCTATGAAAGAAGGTACGGGTGTACTTCGAGTACGTGGTTGATGAGTAGCTATGTGCCTCATCGTGATTAATATCAGCTATGTGCCATATCGTGGATTGATGAGTGACTATGTGTCCCATCGTGATTTTGGTGTTAGCTACGGCTACATCGTGGATTGGCGCTGACTGAGGTCGCGTTGTGGATTTTGTGCTTAATTGCACGTGGATGGCTTGAATGCCTTTGTGGAGTAAAAAGGAGAGGGCGATTTAATAATCCCCTGGTGTGTGGTAGGCTGGATAAGGGGGAGTGTAGAGGATGGACCTTAGGCTTGGGTCGGGATTCATTATTGCATAATTGTGGTATGTGAATATATGTGATTGTGGACTTGAATAAGAAATGGGCTAAGCCCAGTATGTGGAGGGTATGTGGTTAATTACCCGGTTACCTGATAGTTGTTGTGAGTATGGGCCAAGCCCAGAATGTGATATGATCTGAACATGATATATGATATATGAGACATGGGTTATTATGTGGTTAGCATGTGGGTGGAATTCAGTGGTTAATTACACACTGAGTCTGTGTGACTCACCCAACTTTTTAAACATCGCAGGTGATTCGTGATTAATGGACCGGGTTGGAGTGGATACAAAGGTGGCCATGCAGAAGCAGATTTTCATGTAGTAGATGTTTTACTAGTTTTAGTTGATTAATAATGATTTTTTTATATTATCAGTATTTTGGGAATTTATTCGATGTAATAAGGGCCACTTTTATTTAAAGTATTCTATTTATGATTGTTGAAGTTTATATTATACTTAGAAATATTTTCACAAATGATTTATATTATAACAACTTATAATAATGTTTTTTTTAATTCGGAAATTTTCAATAAGCTTATACCATCCAATAATTTTAATGGACATAGTTTTCAAAAAGTTAACAAAAATTTTCAAGTTTTATTCTAAAGTCAAAAAGGTTTTTCAAACATTTTCCGCAGTGACATACCAAATCCGGTCAGGACTTGTGGGCCGGGTTTGGGGTGTTACACGGGATCACGCGATCACATGGAAGAAGATAATGCTTTGACACAAGCAATGTCATGAGTCCTAGAAAGGGTCACTCGGAACTAGATTTGGGCCAACAACTCGTGGGTCAATTTCGTAATGACTCAAGTCAAATAATGCGTAAGTTTTTAGAGGAGTTTCCGGTGTAGCTCTGAATGTGGCTGAATATTGGCTTGAAGCTATGGAACGGATTATGGATGATATGGAATGCACTGTTGAGCAAAAATTGAAAGGAGCTGTGTCCTTGTTAAGAGATGAGGCGATCGCTGGTGGCTCATCGTTCGAGAAGGCACCAAGTCGCATTGATTACTTGGGAATTCTTTAAAGGCGCCTTCCAAGGAAAATACGTTGGAACGAAAGTTATGTAGACGCTCAAGGAAGGAATTTCGAATCTTGTACAAGGGAGTAAAACAAGAGAAAGATATGAAGTCGAAGTTTTACGCTTGAGCCGCTATGCTCGGACAATTCTATCAATGATCATGAACGTTGTGTGCATTTCGAGGATGGGCTTAATGATGAGTGAGGGTTTGATTGCTCCACGAAGTTAGAACTTTTTCCACGCTTGTGGAGAAGGCCAAGATAGCCGAGGAGGCTAAGAACTCGTAACGCCGTAACCAAGAAAGATTTAGAAACAAGAGAGAGACACATCACCTGGTTCTTCAAAGAGATTCCGAAGAGACCTCGGAATGATGAACCGGTTCAAGGTAGAACACCAGAATAAATAATCGAAGTCGAGATCAGGTTGAATGTGGAAAAGACATTTTGGAGAGTGTTAGAGGAAAACGGTGCTTGTTACAAATACGGTTCAATGGATCATCAAGATAGAAATTGTCCTCGACGTATGGATACGACTCAAGAAGTTCGTAAAAATGATGCACAGCCAGCCAGAGGTACTCAGCAGCCACCGAGAGGTCGTGGACCAGGTCGTGGTGGTAATGGGGCTGGTCGTGGTCAAGGTGTATCGGGTCAAGGCAATGGTCCTAGAGGGAACGCGGATGCAAGACGACTGGATCGGTCTATGCAGCTAGACGTCATGAGACAAGCAATGCACCAGATGTGATAACTGGTACGTTCTTCATCTTTGATGTACATGTTATTGCCTTAATAGATATTGGTTCTACCCACTTATATGTTGCTAGCGCCATATCTGGAAACTTGAATCTAGAATCTGAAATTACCGATAGTGGGATGACAGTAATTAGTCATTTAGGACAGTCGGTAATTGTTAATAAAATGTTTAGAGACGTGCCCTTGAAAATTCAAGAGGAGGTATTCTTGGCGAATTTGATGGAATTGCCTTTCGGCGAGTTTGATCTCATTCTGGGCATGGATTGGTTGGTCAAACATCAGGCGCAATTGGATTATGCTGAAAAATGGATGTCAATAAGAACCTCGGATGATAAGGAAGTCATCATGATTGGCGAACGAAAGAACTACTTGGCAAATGTGGTATCCACGTTGAAGGCAGAGAAGTTGGTTCGGAAAGGATATGGAGCATTCCTAGCCTTTATCTGTGCTTTGGATGCCAAAGAGTTATCTGTGAATGATGTGAGAACGGTGAAGGAATTTCTAGATGTTTTTCCAAGAACTTCCCGGTATACCTCCGGATCGGAAGTAGAATTTGGCATTGAGCTTTTGCTCGAACCGCTCAAAGGTCCATTGCTCCTTATAGGATGGCATCAAGGAGTTGGCGAGCTTAAAGCTCAAATTCAAGAATTATGGATCGAGGATTTATTCGACCGAGTGTGTCTCCGTGGGAGCACCAGCTTTGTTTGTCAAGAAGAAGGATGGATCGATGCGTATGTGTATTGATTATAGACAATTGAATAAATTGATGATCAAGAATCGATATCCTCTACCGAGAATTGACGACCTATTTGATCAATTAAAAGGAGCTTGCTTTTCTCCAAAATTGATTTGAGATCGGGTTATCACCATTTCAAGGTAAAAGAAGTGGACATTTATAAGACGGCATTTTGAACTCGTTACGGACATTATGAGTTTATAGTGATGCCGTTTGGATTAACCAATGCACCAACCGCATTTATGGACATGATGAACCGAGTCTTTCAACCATATTTAGACCGGTTTGTGGTAGTGTTCATAGATGACATATTGGTTTATTCAAGAAATGATGAGGAACATGACACGCATTTGCATATAGTATTGCAGTTACTTCGTGATAAGCAACTTTACGCCAAATTCAATAAATGCGAATTTTGGCTAAAGGAAGTGACTTTCTTAGGTCATGTGGTATCAGCTGAAGGAATAAGGGTGGATCCTCGAAAAATTGAGGCTATTCTGGATTGGAAACCACCAATGTCGGTAGCTGAAATTCGGAGTTTCTTGGGTTTGGCTGGTTACTATAGACGTTTTGTAGAGGGGTTTTCATTGATTGTTGCACCCCTAACTAAGCTGTTGCGGAAGGGAGTTCCGCATAATTGACCGAAAACAACAAGAGAGTTTCGAGAAATTGAAGAAGATCCCGACTAAGCTCAGTTTTGATTCAAATAGGAGGTCGGAAAAGAATTCACTATTTATTGTGATGCATCTCACATGTGTCCGGGTTGTGTGTTGATGCAAATGGAAAGGTGGTGGCCTATGCTTCTCGTCAATTGAGACCGCACGAAGTAAATTACCCTACTCATGATTTGGAGTTAGTCTGTGGTCTTTGCCTTAAAGATTTGGAGGCACTATCTCTATGGTGAGAAGTCTATAATCTACACGGATCACAAGAGTCTTAAATACCTCCTTACCCAAAGGAGTTGAATTTGAGACAAAGAAGATGGGTAGAATTATTAAAGGATTATGATTTCTCAATCTAATATCATCCCGAAAGGCTAACGTGGTAGCCGACGTTAAGTCGTAAGGCAAGATTCGATTTGAGAGCAATGTTTGCTCATTTGAGTTTGTATGAGGATGGGAGTTTGTTAGCGTAACTTGTGTGAAGCCACCGTGGCTAGAACAAATCAAGGAAAAATGACATCGATGAAAAGTTGGGACCTTTACTTCAAAGAAGTTGAAAATAGAGAAATCGAGGATTTTGGAATAAACACTAAGGTGTGTTGTGCTTTCGTGGAAGAGTTTGTATGCCTCAAGGACTCGGATCCGAGGCAAATGATTCTTCGAGAGGCGATAGTAGCCCTTATTCTATGCACCCCGGAGGAAATAAGATGTATCAAGATCTCCGTGAACAATATTGGTGGCTGTGGTTGAAGCGTGAGATTTCGAGTTTGTGGGAAAATGTTTGACTTGTCGCAAGTGAAGGCGTAACATCAATTACCATCCGGATTGTTACAACCGTAAGGATTCCTCTTTAGAAATGGGAGCGGATAACTATGGATTTTGTTAGTGGGTTACCTTTAACACCTACTAAGAAAAAATTCATTTGGGTAATTGTTGATCGCTTGACTAAGATCGCCATTTTCTTCCAACAGCATGCACTATTCATTGCGAAGTTGGCGGTCAGACGATCTGAAATTGTGAGGTTGCATGGGGTACCGTATCTATTATATCGCATGGGGATCTCGATTTACATCACGATTTTGGAAAGCTCTGCATGAAGCCTTGGGGACAAAGTTGAATTTCAGTACGGCTTTTCACCCTCAGTCTGATGGTCAGTCAGAGAGAGTAATTCAGATATTGGAAGATATGTTAAGAGGATGTGTAATTGACTTCAGGGGTAGTTGGGAGGATTATCTACCACCGCGAATTTTGCGATAACAACAGCTTATCGCCTAGCATTCAGATGGCACCTTATGAAGCATTGTATGGTCGAAGGTGTCGTTCTCCTATTTGTTGGACTGAGTTGGGCGAACGACAGTTGTTGGGTCCTGAGATGATATCGGAAACAGAGGATAAAGTAAAAGTTATTCGAGCACGGTTGAGGGAAGCCTCAGATAGACAGAAGTCGTATGCAGACTTAAAGCGTAAGGACATCGAGTATGCTGTGGGGGATCAAGTTTTCTTGAAGTTCTCACATTGGAAAAAGATTTTCAGGTTTGGAAAGAAGAGCAAGCTAAGTCCTAGGTACATTGGACCATATCGTGTGCTGAAGTGTGTTGGTCCAGTAGCTTATCAGATTGAGTTACCTCCGGAGTTAGGTCAAATTCATAATGTTTTTCATGTTTCCATGCTGAGACGCTATAGATCGGATCCATCTCATATAATACCGGTTGAGGAAGTGGAATTAAATGCAGATTTGTCTTTTGAAGAAGAACCAGTGGAAATCTTAGACCGAGATGTTAAAGTGCTAAGAAAGAAAACCGTGCCATTGGTCAAAGTTTTATGGCGTAATCACGGAGCAGAGGAAGCTACGTGGGAGCCTGAGGAAACTATTCGGCAATAATATCCTCACCTCTTTTAATCAGGTAAATTTCGAGGACGAAATTTTCTTTAAGGAGGGTAGAGTTGTAACACCCTAAAAATTTGAGTATTGATTTTATTGCATGTTTTTGGTGCTTAGATTATGAAGGAAAATTTTCTTACTTCTTTTCATAGTTATTATAGTTCTGAAGAAGAGTTTAGAATTATTCGGGAAAGGAATAAATTTTTAATTTTGAGAAATTAATGAAGTGGATTAAGTGACATTGATACTTAAGTAAAAATAAGTGTCAAAGTGTAGCATAAGATGAGTAAATGGTAAGGTGGTGTTGGCGCATGAGTTGTGGCATGAGGGGAGTGGTTCGAATCCCTTGGTTAGCATATAGGAAAATTTTATTTTTTGCTTTAATCTATGCATGTGTCGCAAGGGATAAGGATGGATGAGTTGTATTGTTTTATTTTGGTAAGTAAGACTAAAGGAAAAGGTAATTTTAACTTATGGTATGGAATCAAAGAACTTTGGAAAGATATGGGGACATGAGGCAAGTATCAAGGAAAATGTTTTGGAAACAAATTCATGGTCATTTGACCAATGAATTTGGATGGCAATATGGCTAAGGGGGGAGGTTGGCCGAATATGCTAGTAGCTTGGCTAGGTAGGGATTTTGTTTTGGTCATTCCTAGCATTTTGTGCAAGCTTTGTTTTTTTTCTTTCTCTCAACCTTCTCTTTGGTCGAATTTGAGCTTTTGGTATGCCAAAATTCTTTTGACCATTTGGTCATTTTGCTATCACATTAGTATTCTTTTGTGTGCCTTTTCATTTTGCCGAAATCACCAACACTAAAGATCATTCTTTTCTTCCTTCCTCCATTGCCGAATGTACCTTGCCCTAAACACATCTCTTACTTTCTCTTTTCTTCTTTGAAAACCAAATCCTCATCATCATCCCTTTCACTCATCTTTTAATTTTCTTTTCAATCATACTATCTTCATAAAAATCTCTCATGGCCGAATGTTAGTGTGCCTTGCCGAACCATTTTTCTCTTCTCTTTAGTTTTCATAGCCGAATCTCTCTCTATTCATAAGCATCTTTCTCAATCATCCCTTTTCAACCGTGGAGAATAGGTAAGAGTTCTTTTAGTTCATGTTAGTTATTAGTGGTTTTGGCCGAATATGGATGGAGGTAAGAAGGATTTCTTGGATCGAAATAATCGTTCATTTTATTAACGTTTCTCTTTATTATACTTTAGTGCGATAACGGAAGATTGGAACTCGAGTGTTCGTGTGTATCTTGGAGCGTTGGAATCAATTTAAGGTGTTGAGGAACGTTTTGGTCGACTCTCTTTTGAGAAGCAAGAATCCTTTTGGTAAGGAAATCTCGCCTTTAAGATCTTTAGTATTTTTGATATATTATTATTAGGATTAACGATCTTTTGATATTGAAGACATTCAAAATAGGGAAGAAAAGGGCGGTGTTTAGTCTTCGTAAGAAGGGCGGATCCACTATTTCCCCTAAGTATAAACGAAGGCGGTTTGTGAGTCCGGATTTTCCATCGGGTTGCGGACCATCTCTCAAGGAAATCAATTATTCAAGTAGTTCGTACTCCCAAGCCTTTGTACGTTAGTGGATTCTCAGCGAACAACGAATCGATAAACGAGGAGAAACCAAAAATTGAAGTGATTCAAAACAAGAGGGTAAGGATTTGGATCGAATATCAATAACATATTTTTATACATGGTAGTGTCCTAATAAGATTGTATTATGTTTAGGTGTTGAAGAACGGAATGGTTAGTACTCACGATATCGAGGTGTGTAACTTCACACTTTTCTAAGTTTAGACGTCATTTGTGGTATTGAGTAAAAACGTAAAAACGACTAGATCGGTATAAAACGTAATAACTGGTATTTGGTGAAATTACATGAAAACGGTTAATATGGTGAAAATTACGAAAAAGCCCTCGATGAGTTAGATGGTAAAATATAAATTTTCATGTCTTCGTAAAATGGGCCGATAAGTTTGATAATTAGTAAATGGGTAAAATCCACGATAAATATTAAATGGGTCAAATCGCTAGATCGCTAGATCGATAATTGGGCGAAATATTTGTTAGATTGTAAATGGGCCGTAATCTCTGTTAAATTGTTAAGCGAGTGAAATCCTCGCTAGATCGATAAATGGGCCGAACTCTTGCTAGATCGTAAATTTGGGCCTAAAATGTTAAATTGCTAAATGGGCCAAATGTTGTTTTGTAATTTTTGGGCCTTAATAAAAATTGAAAATATTGACTCTTGTTAATGGGCCTTTTTAATAAAATCATTTTATGATCATAGACTACTTTGCATACATATTGCATGGGTTGGGAAAATGATGAAGAGAAGAAAGGCTGTTGCCAAAATCTAGTTCGGTGGTCTCGCCACAAAATTATGGCTATTTGCCTCTAGTTGATGGCTCGCCACAAAATTATTTAATGGCTATTTGCCTCTAGTTGGTGGTTTTGCCACAAATAATAATTGGCTCAATGCCTCTAGTTCGGTGACTTTGTCACAATCTAGTTCGGTGGCTCTGCCACAAATATAAAAGGCTTAATGCCTACGATTGGTGTGATGGCGGGGTGGGTTGACTTGATCCCCACAGGTGTGATGGTTGGTACGGGGGTGTGTAGCGGATGGAAATTAGGTTTGGGAGGGAAAATTCATTTTGCATGCATATGATTATTTATGTTGTTAATTCTACTAATGGGCTCAAGCCCAAATCCATAATTTGATAATCTGGCCCAGTGGATAAAGTAAGTGAGTTATACACTGAGTTCTAAGTAACTCACTCCCTCAAAATTTTCATCTCAGGTAATGGAAATTGACGTGGACTTGGGCCGAGGATGACTTCGTGGAGGCCATACTGCAAAACATGGGTTTATTAAACTTCGAACTTTTTAATAAGTATTTTTACTATTTTGGGTTGATGTAATAAGGGCCTCTATTAATATTTCATGGATTTTTATGTGTGGTTGGTTTAAACTATATTTTGGACATTTTTATATGGGCTGATGATTATATGATGTTTTTATTAAAATAATTTGGGTTTTCAAATATATGAAATTCCTTAATAAATATTTTTAGTATTTTGAACTCTTATAAAATTTACTTAAGGATTTTGATAACACAATATTAATGATGTTTTCAACTAATATTTTCTAATATACATCAAATTTAAATTACTCTTTTTATTTTTATTAAACCTTGTAATTAAAAATAATTTTGTAGATTTCGACTCACTATAATTGTTAAGATAGCTCGATTCATGTAACAAACCAAATCCAGTCTTAATGCATAGACCGGGTTTGGGGTGTTACATATTCACATTACATTAAACCAAATAAGTTTAATTTAATATAATATCCCCACATTCGGCCATTTCAATTATTTGTGCTTTAAATATCCAAATTTCATCATTTGCTATGTTCATAAATAATTTTTTGACATATATTTGCTTAAGGACTTACCTCGACTATCGACGGATAACGTAGATCGGCTATTCGATAACCTTCGCTTTTCCTCGATCCAAATCTATTTTTCTTTGTTCTTGATCTAAACACATTAAAATTTAGCTCATTCAAGTACATTTCATCTCAATTTAGTCCTAAAACACATAAACAGGCAAATTACCATTTTACCCCTATTTGCACAAAACACAAAATACACAAAATTCCACTACATCACCTAAGGGCCGAATGTTCATAGGGACTATACAATTCCATTTATTTCATTTATTTAGCATTTTAGCCCCTCAAAAATTTTATCTTTGCAATTTAACCCAAATACTCAAATTTACTAAAATTTTCAATTCAAAACTTGTTAATCTACATTATAACTTTAAAATAAAATCATCAAACATCAACAATCATAAAAACATGTCAATGGCAGAACATCATTCATGTGTTAATAACAAAAATTTCAGCATGGGTCAGCTAATACTCTAAGCAACGATCTCAAAAACATAAAAATCGACAAAAACCGAGCTAAAATTCATACCTAATTAAGCTCGAACAAGGCCAAATATATTTAAGCTTTTGTTTCTTCCTCCCTTGCTAACTTTCGGCCAAAAATGATGAACTATGGCTTCTTATTTTATTATAATTAACATATATATCAATATTTATCTAATTACATATTTAGCCATCATTAAAACAAAACCAAATTTTATAATTTAAAGTTAGTTTTGTCCATGACCGGCCACCAACTCTTAAAATGGGCTAATTACCCTTTTAACACCTCATTTTAAGAAGCCATTATCAATTTAACACATTTCACTTTTGTATGCAACTTTTACATTTTATGCAATTAAATTTTTTGTCTAAATTAAACACACAAACAATTAAATTTTCCTACGAAACTTTCACATACTTCAATTCACATATAATAAGCACAGAATATATGATTTAAATATTTCTCAGACTCGAATTCGTGGTCCCAAAACCACCATTATGATTAGGGTCAAATTCAAAATGTTACAGTACTTAAGAGTAGATCTAGCATAATTAAGCGGAGTTGATCGCACGCCTAGAGATAGGGTGACGAGATTTTGCCGGATTAAGGTGAAACCTAATATGGGAGTCCATAGATCGATTTACTGCTATTCTAGGGGGTTATTATTTGAGAAAGAGATTTTCATTAATTAACCTAGGGTTAGACGTTATTAGCCTCGAGAGAGGGTTTAATATACATTAAGGAGTCTTACGGATCAAACTAAGTGAATAAATCGTATGGTTCAGTGTTAAATAACAAATGAAGTCTAGGTGGATTCTTCCTGAGGGTATCGTCGTGATCAACTGAGTTTCCCTTCAAGTTATTTTCCAATTCATTCTTTCTGTCTTTGCGACTTTAGTTTAGTAGTCGTTAATTTAGATTAAAGAAACTTCACTTATTTTAGGCTAAATAATAAAAAGAAAGTTAGTATAAGTACTTTTAGTTCCTTTGGGTTTGACAATTCGATCTTACCTAAGCTATACTACTGTTCGATAGGTACACTTGTCTTAAGTCGCTGTCAGAGTTAGTTTCCAGGTTCTATCATTCTCTTTATAAATTTTAAAACATGACAAAACAACGATCATACATTGTTTTCTTTGTTTGTTACCTAAGCACCAGTTGGTCGACACTTTTCCTTCCATCTCTTTTCATCCATTCTTTTCTACTTTCCTCTCATCTCTTTGTAACATCCTGGAACTGGGCCTTGGTGGTAGTAGCGTTTAAAATTTTTGAGAACAAGAGAATGGTACTAAGGCAAGTTGGACCTATTAGATGAGTGATTTTGGAAGGTTGGGGTCCTTTTATGAAGTCCCTGGTTAAAGTTAGGCCATAGGAAAATTTTTTGTTTTAGGTGAAAAAAAACCCTGAGAGTTGGTAGGTAGGCTTTAAGAATAAAATGTAGGGAAAAATGACAAGTGGAATGTGTGGTGTATTGGCAAAGTGATGCCACATAAGAGGCAAGGGGTGACACCACAAGGAAGGAAGGAGGTCCAAGGTTCAAGTCTTGGTGCTTGCATTTTGGTTTTCTTTTTAAATGGATTTTTGAATTTGGCCATAGGACTTATATTTGTTGCATGATTTTAGAAACAAGGAGCTAGTTGGTAAAGTGGCTAGAAGTGTGGATTATGTTATAGGGAGCACAGGTTGAATCTCATGACAAGCAAGGAGTATTTATTTTGCTAAGATGGGCGACAAGAGTTTGAGTTGGATTTAAACTCGCTAGTGGAAGGATCCCACATCGAAAAGATATAAAGAAGGAAGGTGAGAAGCTAGTTATATAAGGAGCATTCCAGGAGGAGAGAAAAGATACCTTGGTGGGCGTTGGGCATAGGAGCTTTGGGAGCACAGTTTAGCAGCTTCAGAATTCTTATCGTGGGCAACTTTCTCTCTACTCTAGTTGTAGAGCGAAAAATGCTGAAATGCCGGTCACACGATGATGGTAGCCACACGAGCGTACGAGCGCACGTGTGGAAGCTTCAACGCGATAGTCGAGGCCACCATGAGTATTCTTGTAGGTGTGGGATGTTGGGCCACGATGGCTCGAAAGGGGCCAATGGGCCCAATGGGCCTAGGGGCCCAAATAAGTAAATTGTATGATTGAGTAGTAGATAGTGAACTAGATTATGTGAATCTCATATATGTGGCTAGGTTTGGGCTGAATGGGCCACACGAGTGTGTGGGCCCACTTGGGCTGAGAATGGGCCTTAGGCCCATTAGCATCATTATCTTTATTTAGAATACTTGAGTCGTTCGAGGCGACAGTGGACCTTCTATTGGGTCGTTAACACCCTGATTTGTAAAATGACCAAAATACCCTTGGTTTGTGAAATTACCAAAATACCCCTGGATTACAAAATTACCAAAATACCCCTAGTTTATAAAATTACCGAAATACCCTAATTTGTGAAATTATCGAAATGCCCTAATTTGCAAAATTATCAAAATACCCCTGGTATGCAAAATTACTAAAATACCCCTAGTTTGTAAAATTACTAGAATACCCCTAGTTTGCAAAATTATCGAAATACCCCTGGTAGGTAAATTATGAAAATACCCTTGGTAGGTAAATTACAAAAATACCCTTGGTTGGTAAATTACGAAAGTACCCTCTATAGGTAAACTGACCGATACGCCCTTGAAGGGTAAAAATGACGAAAATGCCCCTACATGTTATATGATTATTCTTGTAATTTATTTATGATTGTTATCGTATGATTATTATTGTATGTTGCATTCATGTGTTATTATGTTGCGTGGGGATGGGATTATTCAAAAGTGGAAGTGCAGATACGATTGCATGGTCACTTGATGACTGTGGATCCACCGAAAGCTTTTACCCACCGAGTAGCTATGCTACACTAATAAGTTAGTGCCGCAACCGGTGCTATATAAGGAGTGTAGGGATATGTGGGTCGATTAAATCCCCACAAGAGTGTAGGGTTGGACAGGAGACGGAGTGCAGGGTTGGTATGGACATTAATGCATTGCATATGTGGTTTTTTTTTGAGATGGGCTCAGGCCCAGATAAATATGATTTGTGACATTTATGGGTTAAGGCTCAACTGAGGCTTTTATGGGCTAAAGCCCAATTGCCACCATTACTGAAATGGGCTTTGGCCCAAACTGTTGTAATTCATGTTCTTATTGATGAGGGTTATGCACACTGAGTTTTCGTAAACTCACACCCTCTTTTTAATATTTTTTTCTTAGGTAATCCTCAGTAAGCGGTTCGACGTGCTGGAGGACTCAGAGGTGGCCACACTACGAGTAGTTTTGGACTCTAGTATTTTACTTATTTTTAACTTGGGTTAATATTTTGTAATAAGGTCTCTCTTAAATTTTGGTTTTAGTTTTGGATTTTTAGTTTATTATGTTTTAAATCTGCTAAACTTTGTATCACGGTTTTCCAAAATAATATCTGCTTTCAAAATACTACGCTTTCGCGAATAGGTCGTAAACATCACGCTTTCATAAGTCAATCATTTTAATTAGGTTTCTGCAACAAACAAAGTTTTTTAGGTAATAGCTTTTTAATAAATGTCGATTAATAATAAACAAATGCAAACTAGGACTTTAGTTTTTAATATCAAGAAAGGTTTTCAAATGGAACCACGGTTGCTCGAAAAGCACCCCAATGTAACACGCTGATTCGCCTAACTTCTAGGTAGGGTTTGGGGTGTTACATTTAGTGGTATCGAGCCTAGGTTGCAAAACTCGAAATGTGAGATGGGCTTTAGTGTTTATTTTAAAGATGTTTACAAATGATTTTGAAGTAGTTTTGAAAGGTTTTGTGTGGTACACCGAGTCTCCAGCGCCGGACCAAGTAAGTTCTCTTATCTGTTTTAAACTGTTATTACTGTAGGTAGATACTGGGCTTACTTTAGATAATAGACTATACTGAGGCCCATAGGAGACTAAAATCTATAGTGAGCTGGCAATTTCAAAAACAACTCTTAACTACTACTTCTATAAAACATTTGTTTAATTACTGGAACTATGAGCTAAATTCATAAAATTTGTAATTCAAATAATACGTGAAGTGATAATGAGTGCTAGAAGGGGTACAAGAGGTCGCGGTAGAGGTCGTGGAAGTGCTAGGGCTAGGTCTTCGGCGTCAGACCACATGCCCGATGTCGAGGCGAGAGAAGCATCACCTTCACCGGTAAGTGAGGCAAGGTCGTTTGATCGAGTCGCTGAGGATGACGCACTATCGTAGGCAATGCTTCGTATTTTGGAAAGAGTTGCTGGGTTTGTTGAACCTAATACTGGTATTGGGGGTCATGGGTCAGTTACGAAATGACTCCGGTCCAATGAAGCGGAGAACTTCAAGGGAATTTTTAGGGTGGCCCAAGTGTGGCGGAATATTGGCTAGAAGCCACCGAAAGAATTATGGAGGATCTCGACTGCATGCCATAACAAAAGTTAAAGGGTGTTGTGTCTTTGCTGAGGGATAAAGCCTACCAGTGGTAGCTTACGGTAAAAGGGGGTACCTCATCTAATCTGTTGACCGGGGAATTCTTCAAGTCCACATTTCAAGGAAAGTATGTGAGCACTAGCTATGTCGACGCTCGCAGGAAAGAATTTCTGAATCTGGTTCAAGGAGACAAGTCTATGGCTAAGTTCGAGGTAGAATTTTTACGACTTAGTCAGTATGCTCAGGGAATTGTGGCAACAGAGTACGAACGTTGTGTTCGGTTCAAGGATGGCCTCAGAGATAGTCTCCGAGTGTTGATAGCTCCACAGAGAGAGCGGGACTTTGCTGATTAGTAGAGCACTGAGCGTCTAAATAGGGAAAGAGAAAGGAACAAAAACAAGAGGGAGTCTGAGTATTCTGATTCTAATCAGAGGTATAAGAGAAGGGCTAGACCAGATGGGCCAGTCAAAGCTGGACTCCCTATTGCTGCCAGGTTACCACCTTGTGTTACTTATGGGAAAAGGCATGTGGGCGAGTGCTGGAAAAGGATATGGGCTTGTCTAAGTTGCGGCTTCATGGATCATCATTTCAGAGAGTGTCCCAAAAGACTGGATCAGAGGTAGACTTTCGGTGGGGGTGATGTACAGCCACTGAGGGGTGGACAATAGCTGCTTATAGGCCGTGGGCATGTAAGGAATGGGAATGGTTTGGGGCGTGGAGCCCCATGTAGAGGAGCTAGTCGTGAGGAGGCGAGGCAACCGGTATTGGTTTATGCAACACATCATTGTGAGGATGGAGACACTCTAGATGCGAATACTGGTATGTGCTTTACACGTAATGGGTTATTTACCTAATTTTCAATTAGGACTAGAGTGCGCAGTAGAAGCGTAGTGGTATATCCGGTATTCTACGTCTATGAGATAGTTGGAAATTTTAGGGACAAAATTTCTCTAAGGAGGGTAGATTTGTAACATCCTGGAACTGGGCCTAGAGGATTGGGCCCAATGGGCCTTGGGGGTAGTAGCGTTTAAAATTTTTGAGAACAAGAGAATGGTACTAAGGTAAGTTGGACCTATTAGGTGAGTGATTTTGAAAGGTTAGGGAGCTTTTATGAAGTCCCGGGTTAGAGTTAGGCCATAGGAAAAATTTTGGTTTTAGGTAAAAAAAACCTGAGAGTTGGTAGGTAGGCTTTTAGAATAAAATGTGGGGAAAAATGACAAGTGGAGTGTGTGGTGTAGTGGTAAAGTGACGCCACATAAGAGGCAAGGGGTGACGCCACAAGGAAGGAAGGAGGTCCAAGGTTCAAGTCTTGGTGCTTGCATTTTGGTTTTCTTTTTAAATGGATTTTTGAATTTGGCCATAGGACTTATATTTAGTTGCGCATGATTTTAGAAACAAGGATCTAGTTGGTAAAGTGGCTAGCAGCGTGGATTATGTTATAGGGGAGCCTGGGTTCGAATCTCATGACAAGCAAGGGAGTATTTATTTTGCTAAGATGGGGTGGCAAGAGTTTGAGTTGGATTTAAACTCTATTAGCGGAAGGATCCCACATCGGAAAGATATAAAGAAGGAAGGTAAGAAGCTAGCAATATAAGGAGCATTCTAGGAGGAGAGAAAAGATACCTTGGTGGGCGTTGGGCAGAGGAGCTTTGGGAGCACAGTTTAGCAGATTCAAAATTCCTATCAGGTGTACAACTCTCTCTACTATAGTTGTAGAGCGGCAAATGCCAAAATGCCGGTCACACGACGATGGTAGCCACATGAGCGTGCGAGCGCACGTGTGGGCCCAAAGACCTAGGGGCCCATATGAGTAAATTGTATGATTGAGTAGTAGATAGTGAACAAGACTATATGAATCTCATATATGTGGCTATGTTTGGGCTGAATGGGCCACACGAGTGTGTGGGTCCACTTGGGTCGAGAATGGCCTTAGGCCCATTAGCATCATTATCTCTGTTTAGAATACTTGAGTCGTTCGAGGCGACAGTGGACCTTCTATTGGGTCGTTAACACCCTGATTTGTAAAATGACCAAAATACCCCTAGTTTGTGAAATTACCAAAATACCCCAATTACAAAATTACCAAAATAACCTTAGTTTACAAAATTATTGTATACCTTAATTTGTGAAATTATCGAAATACCCTTAATTTGTAAAATTACTAAAATACCCCTGGTATGTAAAATTACTAAAATACCCCTAGTTTGTAAAATTACTAGAATACCCCTGGTTTACAAAATTACCGAAATACCCCTAGGTTACAAAATTATGAAAATACCCTTGGTAGGTAAATTATGAAAATACCCTTGGTAGGTAAATTACAAAAATACCCTTGGTTGGTAAATTATGGAAGTACCCTCGATGGGTAAACTGACCGATATGCCCCTAGAGGGCAAAATGACAAAACGCCTTGCATGTTATATGATTATGCATGTGATTTATGATATCATATGATTATTATTGTATGTTGCATTCATGTGTTATTATGTTGCATGGGGATGGGATTATTCGAATGGGGAAGTGTAGATAGGACCGCATGGTCGCTTGACGACTATGGATCAACCGAAGGCTTTTAGCCACCGAGCAGCTATGCTGCACCGATAAGTTAGTGCCGCAACTGATGCTACATAAGGAGTGTATGGATGAGTGGGTCGATTAAATCCCCACAAGAGTGTAGGGTTGGACAGGAGACAGAGTGCAGGGTTGGTATGGGCATTAATGCATTGCATATGTGGTTTATTTGAGATGGGCTCAGGCCCAGATAAATATGATTTATGACATTTATGGATTAAGGCCCAACTGAGGCTTTTATGGGCTAAGGCCCAATTGCCACCATTATTGAAATGGGCTTCAGCCCAAACTGTTGTGATTCATGTTCTTATTGACGAGGGTTATGCACACTAAGTTTTTTTAAACTCACACCCTCTTTTTAATATTTTTTTCTTAAGTAATCCTCAATAAGCGATTCGACGTGCTGGAGGACTCGGAGGTGGCCACACTACGAGCAGTTTTGGACTCTAGTATTTTACTTATTTTTAACTTGTATTAATATTTTGTAATAAGGCCTCTCTTAAATTCTGGTTTTAGTTTTGGATTTTTAGTTTATTATGTTTTAAATCTACTAAACTTTGTATCACAATTTTCCAAAACAATATCTGCTTTCAAAATACTACGCTTTCTCAAATAGGTTGTAAACATCACATTTCCATAAGTCAGTCATTTTAACTAGGTTTCCGCAATAAACAAAGTTTTTTATGTAATAACTTTTTAATAAATGTAGATTAATAATAAACAAACGCAAACTGGGACTTTAGTTTTTAATATCAAGAAAGGTTTTCAAATGGAACCATGGTTTCTCGAAAAGCACCCCAATGTGACACGCCAAATTCGAGCCTAACTTCTAGGCCGGGTTTAGGGTGTTACACTCTTTCTCTTATTTTTCTCCATAGCTGAAACTTCTACCCCTTTTCTTTTACTCTCCAATTGGCTTTATTTCTTTTCTTTCCTCATCATTATATTTTCATTTTGGTTTAACCCTCACAGTTGAATCTATATTCAACTAGTTTCTTGTTTGCTTGATACTCCACTCTTCACGTTACCAAGCTAGCTGATTTGGGGTAGGGTGAATGTATTCTCCCCTATCATTTCATCTCTCATTCTTCTTTAGGTGGTGAAGCCAAAACTAACCTCTTCCTTTTCTTTTTAGTTGATTACCATATCTGAGGGTTATGCGTGTTCAACTCCTTTCTGCTGAAGAATTTGTCCTGGCCGAATCTGAGGATAAGTAGTACTAATCTGGATTTTCCCTATTGCAGAATATGGGTGATGATAACCCCCCTTTTGTGCATCAATTATTCTAGGAATCTGTTTGTTTTAGCCAAGGGATAAGGCTAAGCTGTTTTTGGTGCACTGAAGGAGATTGCATTGTGGTAAGTGGAATTAGCTTAGTAAGTGTTCTTATTTAAGTTTATCAAGTGGAGACTAACCTGTTGTCAGCCATCACTATAGGTGTTCTGGAAGCATTGGAAAACACAACTCGTAATTAGATGTGTAATCTCACACCACCGCTTATTCTGTGAATCGGCTAATAGCCAAAATACTGAAAAGCCAAAATATCGACAACTATGATCACTCGAGCGTGCGAGCGCTCGTAGTGATAGATCGAGCCATTACTTATGGTGGTTGATCATTGAGAGTGTCACGAACACTTTCATGAATCTGTGGCCGTAATGGGCCTTATCGAGCTGAAATGGGCTGAGTGGGCCTAATGGGTTAACGGGCCCACATGAGCAAAACCGATGAAAAATTATCGAACGACTGATGCGAATGTGAAGCTTGCAAAATTGAGACTAAAAACAAGCAGAATGGGCCACACGAGCATGTGGGCCTATTTGGGCCGAAAATGGACTTTAGGCCCAACTACACCATTTTGACCAAAAAGGGAACTTGTGTCGCTCGAGGCGATAGTAGGCCCCCGGAAAAGCCATTAAGTGGCCAAATTACTAAAATACCCCTAGAGGGAAAATTATCAAAATACCCTTAGAGGGTAAATATCGAAGTGCCCTTAGTGGGCAAATTATTAGAATACCCTCGATGGGTGAAATTACCGAAATACCCTTAAAGGAGGGTGAAAATTACTGTTATACCTTTGATTGTGGTTAAATATCATATATGTGATTTCTATTGTATATATGTTTATAAATGCAATGCACTACATTCATATCATGTTGCATGGGTTGGGTTTAATCATTGGAGGAAGTGTCGTTTTAGTGGCTCTGCCACATACCATTTTAGTGGCTATGCCACATACCGTTTTTAGTGGCTTAGCCACATATACCGTGATTAGCAGCTTGACTGCAATATTGGTGCGTTTGGCAGGGTGGGTTGACATGATCCCCACATGGTGCAATTGGTTGATACGGGTGGTGTGATGGTTAGACTAGGTTAGGCTTTATTTTTTATTGCATCACCATGATTTTGGGGCTTTGGTCCAGCTTGTACCTAATAAGGCTTAGGCCCAAACCAATACCGTATAGGCTCAGGCCCAGATTGTGACCGTTATATGGGATCACACACTGAGTTCTCGTAACTCACCCCTTTCTTTTAATCATGCAGGTAATCCCCAGCGTTAGAGGATTCGGAGCTGCGGAGGACTCGGAGGTGGCCATACGTCGATTTTCTTCGCTACAAAACTTAGTAAATTTTGGATTTAGTTTATTTTATAATATCTCTAGGTTAATATATATTTTTTGTGTAATAAAGCCTTTGGGATTTTACTTTTAATCATTTGGTAATTTTTTTTTAAATTATGATTTGTTAAATGATTAATTACGGGTTTTTAAATCAATAACTACTGTTTTCAAAATATCTCATTTTCGTAATTCATTAAGTCAGATTTCTGCAGAAAATAAATTGTTCTTCGAGAGTAATAATATCTTTTACACTTTAAGCAAATATTGTTTTTACAAACAAAAAAATTCAGAGTTTCAAAAAGGATGCAAAGTTTTTAACGAACGTATAGCTTTTAAACAACCTTTTGATGTGACATGCTAGATCCAGCCATAATGTCTAGGCCGGGTTTGGGGTGTTACATTTTATGATATCAGAGCCAGGTTACAAAACTCAGTTGTGGAATGGGTTTAAAATTTTTTCAAATCTGTTTAAATTGTGGTTTAGAAAAAGTGATAGTGTTATTGGAAGTATTGCACACCGAGTCTCCAGCACCAAATCCATAAGTTCCCTAATATTATACTTGGTTATATGCTATAGTGACTGTATTGAAAAACTACTAGGGATAGTAGTATACCGAACTCTTGGTTAGGGAAACTGAGACTATAGAGACTAAAACTTTATTAAAATCGATCCGCGAAAACTACTCATATTACTATTCTTTCATAAAACATTTGTTAGTAGTTAGTTGAATAATAAGCTGATGCATAAAACTCTTAAACAGATTAACATGTTACACCGATATGAGTACCAGAGGGTGCAGACGAGGTACACGTGGCTGTGGTAGAGGCCAGGTTGCTAAGTCTGGATCCTCAACATTGGGGCATATGCCCGAAAGGGGGGCGCCAGCATCGCTAGTGACTGAGACGGGGTCTCATGACTGAATCAGAGGGAATGATGCTTTCTCCCAAGCAATGCTACAGGTTTTGGGAAGAGTGGCTAGAGCGAGCACTGGGTCGGTGGCCCGAGGGTCAAATTCTAAGCGGCTTCGATCAAATGGGGCAGAAATCTTTAAGGGCATCTCTGGAATAGCCCCAAATGTAGGGAAATATTGATTAGAGGCTGTGGATCAAATCGTGGATGATCTGGATTGCACAGTAGAATAGAAACTGAAAGGAGCAGTGTCCTTACTGCGAGATGAGGCATACCAATGGTGGCTTACAGTAAGGAAAGGTACACAAGCTAACCGGTTGACCTGGGATTTCTTCAAAGTGACTTTCTAGGGAAATTATGTTGGGGCAAGCTATGTGAATGCTCGGAGAAAGGAATTCTTGAATCTAGTTCAAGGGAACAAATCCATAGGAGAGTATGAGGTAGAGTTTCTGCGCTTGAGTCGGTACGCTCGGGGTATAGTTGCAATAGAATATGAGCATTGCATACTGTTTGAGGATGGTCTTCAGGATGAATTACGGGTACTGATAGCCCCGCAAAGGAAAGAGACTTCGCTGCCCTAGTAGAGAAGTCTAAGATTATCGAAGACGTGAAACACTCTGAGTGTCAAAATCGTGAGAAGGAAAAGGGCAGGAATAAGAGAGATTTTGGGTCTTAGGAGGATTTCATAAGAGAACTAAGTTTGATGGGCTAGCCCGAGTTGGGATTCCAGTTGCTGCTGGTTGACCGAAACCTTATGTTGAGTGTGGGAAACCACATTCGAGAAAGTGCTGGAGAAGAACTAGCGGGTGTTTTAGATGTGGGTCCAAGGATCATCAGTATAGAGACTGTCCTCGGGAGCCTGTTCAGACGCAAGCAGTAGGTCATGGCTATGTGTAGCCAGTGAGGGGTGGTCAGTAGCCACCGAGAGGTCATGGTCCATCCAGAAGGGGAAATGGGTTAGGATGTGGTCATGGAGCACCGGGCAGAGGTGTTGATAATGCTGGTAATACAAAGGCGAGGCAGCCAGGATTGGTTTATGCTGCTCGGCGTCAGAAGGATGGCGATACACCTAACGCCATAACTGGTACGTTTCTTATACAAGATGTGCCATTTACAGCTTTAATTGATATTGGGTCTAAACACTCGTATGTTGCATGTACTATGTCTGGAACTTTGGGTATACCGTTTGAATTAGCTGATAGAGAAATGTCAGTGATTAATCCTTTAGGACAATCGGTAGTAGTGAATAAATTATCTAGAGCATGCCTCTCGAGGTTTAAGGGGTTGTCTTCCGACAGATTTGATGGAACTGCCGTTTGGCGAGTTTGATCTCATACTGGGCATGGACTGGTTGGTGAAACACCATGCAAATTTGGATTGCATTGCTAAGCGTATAGTACTGAAGTCTTCCGAGGATGAGAAAATAATTGTAATAGGGGAGCGAAGGGATTATCTATCCAATTAATTTCAGCATTAAGGGATGAGAAGTTGGTTCTCAAAGGTTGTAAGGCGTTCATAGCCTATGTTAGCACATCTGAGGTTAAGAGTTTGTCTGTTGAGAATGTCAAGGACTGTAAAGGAATTCCTGGATGTATTTCCTGAAGAGCTTCTGAGGTTGCCTCCAAACTGCGAGGTCAAATTCAGTATTGAGCTATTATCGAGAACGACTTCGGTGTCCATCGCCCCTTATAGGATGGCACCGAAGGTGCTGGTGGAGTTAAAAGCTCAGATCTAAGAGCTTTTGGATCGAGGATTTATCAGACTGAGTGTGTCTCCATAGGGAGCACCGATATTTTTCGTGAAGAAGAAGGATGGGTCAATGCGTATGTGTATTGACTACTGTCAGTTAAACAAGCTAACGATTAAGAACAAGTATCTGCTACCAAAGATAGATGATCTGTTTGATCAGCTGCGAGGAGCTTCGATTTTCTCTAAGATAGATCTAAGGTCGGGGTACCATCAGTTAAGGGTTAAGAAGGCAGATGTGTTCAAGACTGCATTCTGAACTCGTTATGGACACTACGAGTTTCTGGTCATGCCGTTTGGGTTAACGAATGCACCAGCTACTTTCATGGATATGATAAACCGGGTCTTCTAACCCTACTTAGACTGATTCATGGTGGTGTTTATAGACGATATTCTATTATATTCAAGGACTGAGGAGGAGCATGATTTACATCTTCGGGATGTTCTACAGATATTGAGGGAAAAACAACTTCATGCCAAATTCAGTAAGTGCGAGTGTTGGTTGCGAGAGGTAACATTTTTAGGGCATGTCATGTCTTCCGAGGGGATTAGGTTTGTCCTCAGAAAATCGAGGCTGTGTTAGATTGGAAGCCCCCAAAGTCGATATCTAAAATTTGAAGTTTTTTGGGTTTGGCCGAGTATTGCAAGCCATTCGTTGAGGGCTTTTCATTAATTGCGGCACCTCTAACTAAGTTACTGCGTAAGGAGGTACCATTTGTTTGGACCGATAAGCAGCAGGAGAGTTTTGAGATGTGGAAAAAGATTTTGATTGAAGCCCCGATATTAATTCAGCCTGAGGCTAGTAAAGAATTCATTGTCTATTGTGATGCTCCGTAAACGGGTTTGGGTTGTGTGCTGATGCAATAAGGGAAGGTAGTGGCTTATGCGTCTCGTCAGCTTAGGCCACATGAAGTGAACTACCCCACTCATGACTTGGAATTAGCTATGGTAGTGTTTGCACTAAAGTTATGGAGACATTATTTGTATGGGGAAAAGTTGATTATCTACACTGACCATAATAGTCTTAAGTATCTCCTTACCCAAAAGGAGTTGAATCTTAGGCAAAGAAGATGGATAGAGTTGCTGAAGGATTATGATTGTTTGATTGAGTATCATCTGGGAAAAGCTAACGTGGTGGTAGATACACTGAGCCGTAAGGTGGTGTCTGATTTGAGAGCAATGTTTGCTCGCATCAGCTTGTTTGAAGATGGTAGTTTGTTAGCTGAACTACAAGTAAGATCGAATTGGATTAGTCAGATTAAAGAGAAGTTGATGTTGGATGAGTTGTTGGGCTCTTGTTTTCAACAAGTGAAAAAGGGTGAGATAATGGATTTCAATCTAAATAGTGAAGGAGTACTATGCTTCCGTGGAAGAGTCTATGTATCGAGGGACTCTAAGTTAAGGCAATCGATTTCGCGGGAGGCGCATAGCCGTCCATATGCCATGCATCCCGATGGGAACAAATTATATCGAGATCTACGTGAACTATATTGGTGGCCAGGACTTAAGCGTGAGGTGATTGAGTTCGTAAGTAAGTGTTTGACATGCCAGCAAGTGAAGGCTAAGCATCAACTACCTTCTGTATTACTACAATCGTTGAAATTTCTACTCTGGAAGTGGGAGAGAGTAACCATGGACTTTGTTAGTGGGCTACCCCTAACGTCTACTAAGAAAATTTGGTATGGGTAATTGTTGATCGGTTGACTAAGTCCGCCCACTTCATACCAATTCACACCGATTACTCGTTGCAAAAATTGGAAAAGTTGTATGTGGCAGAGATTGTAAGGTTGCATGGGGTGCCAGTGTCTATCATTTCTGATAGGGACCCTAGGTTCACATCTCGATTCTGGAGAGTGTTACAAGAAGCTTTGAATACGAGGCTAGATTTCAGCACGGCATTTCATCCTCAGACTAATGGTCAGTCAGAGAGGGTAATACAGGTTTTGGAAGACATGTTAAGAAGTTGTGTGATTGATTTCAAAGGTAGTTGGGAGGACTATTTACTGTTGGTGGAATTTGCTTATAACAACAGCTACCAATCCAGTATTCAAATGGCACCTTACGAGGCATTATATGGTCGTAGGTGTCGTACCCCTACTTACTAGACAGAATTGGGTGAGCATCAACTATTGGGTCCAGAGTTAATTTTTAAACTAAGGAGAAAGTAAAGTTGATACGGGGTCAGTTAAAGGAAGCATCGGATAGGAAAAATTCATACGCCGATCTGAAGCGCAAAGAGATTGAATACTTAGTGGGAGGTTTTGTCTTTTTGAAAGTTTAAACCTGGAAGAAGATTCTAAGATTTGGACGGAAGGGAAAGTTAAGCCCTAGGTTCATCGGACCTTATCGGGTATTAAAACATGTTGAACCAGTCGCCTATCACCTTGAGCTACCTCCTGAATTAAATCGGATACATGATGTATTTCACGTTTCTATGCTGAGACACTACCGTTCGGATCCTTCTCATATAGTGCCGGTGGAAGAGATCGAGGTAAGACCTGATCTGATATTTGAAGAAGAACAAGTGCAGATTGGACCATGATATTAAGGTGCTGAGGAGGAAATCTATCCCATTAGTCAAGGTACTATGGTGTAATCATGGATCAGAGGATCGCACATGGGAGCCTGAGGAGGCAATGCGACATCAAAACCCTCATCTCTTTTGATCAGGTAAATTTTGTGGCCGAAATTTCTTTAAGAGGGTAGAATTGTAACATCCCAAAATTAGGGGTTTATAATTTTTTTTGCATAATTGCATGTTGTGCGTATTCAGCGGGTTATTTGAGGGTGTTTAGGGGGTTTTAAGGAGGCCTGGGTTCGAGTCTAAGCTTTAGAAAATTTTTGGTTTTTGGCCCATTAGTGGAGAGAGCTATTGGAAATAGGACTTAAGTATAATTGAATGTGTTTTGCTAACACAAGTGAGCTAGAGGCAAGATGGTGTGGCGTCACAAGGGAAGTAAGGGGGACTGGAGTTCGAACCCCACAACCTACATATGGAAGCATTTATTTTATGCTTTGGGAGGAGGAAGCAGAGTTGGGATCAAACTCTGTAAGGTGGATGGAAAACTTGGTCAATCAATTCGAATGGAAGGCCAAGAGTGATTCAAGGAGAGAATTAGGGAGGAAATCATGGAAGTGATGGGTGTGGGAAGAGTTGGCCAAATGTGGGGAAGTGGAAGAGGGGAATTTTGGCCAAGGTGGTCACTTGAGTGTGGATATTCGGTTTGAGAGGGGGAGGGAGTGCCGAATTTCTCAAGTTCAACTTGAAGAGTTTTTATTTTTGCAGTTTTGACGATAGCATTTCGGGTTCTTTTCCTCAATTTTCTTTGCCAAATTCTCAGCTTCATTCTTCCTCTTTTTTGCATCGTGTTCATACATTGTTTTCTTTGTTTGTTACCTAAGCACTAGTTGGCCAACACTTTTCCTTCCATCTCTTTTCATCCATTCCTTTCTACTTTCCTCTTATCTCTTTCTCTTGTTTTTCTCTAAAGCCTAAACTTCTACCCCTTTTCTTTTACTCTCAAATTGGATTTATTTCTTTTCTTTCCTCATCATTAGATTTTCATTTCAGTTTAACCCTTATAGCCGAATCTATATTCAACTAGTTTCTTGTTTGCTTGATACTCTTCTCTTCACGTTACCAAGCTAGCTGATTTGGGGTAGGGTGAATCTATTCTCCCATATCATTTCATCTCTCGTTCTTCTTTAGGTGGTTAAGCCAAAACTAACCTCTTCCTTTTCTTTTTAGTTGATTACCATCTCTGAGGGTCATGCGTGTTCAACTCCTTTCTGCTTAAGAATCTGTCCTGACCGAATCTAAGCGTAAGTAGTACTAATCATTATCTGGATTCTCCCTATTTCGAATATGGGTGATGATAACCCTTTTTTTGCACACCAATTATTCTAGGAATCTGTTTGCTTTAGCCAAGGGATAGGGCCGAGCTGCTTTTGGTGCATTGAAGGAGATCGCATTGTGGTAAGTGGAATTAGTTTAGTAAGTGTTCCTATTTACGTTTATCAAATGGAGACTAACCTGTTGTCAGCTATCACTATAGGTGTTCTGGAAGCATTGGAAAACACAACTCGTAATCAGGTGTGTAATCTCACACCACCGCTTATTCTGTGAATATTGTTTTGTGAATCGACTAAAAGTCAAAATACCGAAAAGCTAGAATACTGTCAACTACAATCACTCGAGCGTGCGAGCGCTCGTAGTGACAGATCAAGCCATTAATGATGGCGGTAGATCGTTGAGAGTGTCACAAACACTCTCGCGAATCTGTGGTCGTAATGGGCCTTATCGAGTCAAAACGGGCTAAGTGGGCCTAACGGGTTAACGGGCCCACATGAGCAAACCCGATGAAAAATTGTTGAACAATTGATGCGACTGCGAAGCCCGTAAAACTGAGACTGAAAACAAAAGAATGGGCCACACGAGCGTGTGGGCCTATTTGGGCCGAAGGTGGACTTTAGGCCCAACTACACCGTTTTGACTGAAAAGGGAACCTGTGTCGCTCGAGGCAACAGTAGGCCTCTGGAAAGGCCGTTAAGTGGCCAAATTATTGAAATACCCCTAGAGGGTAAATTACTGAAATACCCTTAGAGGGTAAATTACTGAAGTGCCCTTAGTGGGCGAATTACCGAAATACCATCGATGGGTGAAATTATCGAAATACCCCTGAAGGGGTGAAAATTACAGTTATACCTTTGATTGTGGTTAAATATCGTTTATGTGATTTCTATTGTATATATGTTTATAAATACAATGCACTGCATTCATATCATGTTGCATGGGTTGGGTTTAATGATTGGAGGAAGTGTCGTTTTAGTGGCTCTGCCACATACCGTTTTAGTGGCTATGCCACATACCGTTTTTAGTGGCTCAACCACATATACCGTGATTAGCAGCTTGACTGTAATATTGGTGCGTTTGGCGGGGTGGGTTGACATGATCCCCACATGGTGCGATTGGTTCGTACGGGTGGTGTGATGATTGGATTAGGTTGGGCTGCATTTTTTATTGCATCACCGTGATTTTAGGGCTTAGGCCCAGCTTGTACCGAATAGGGCTTAGGCCCAGACCAATACCGTATGGGCTTAGGCCTAAATAGTGACCATTATAGGGGATCACACACTGAGTTCTTATAACTCACCCCTTTATTTTAACCATGCAGGTAATCCCCAGCGTTAGAGGATTTGGATCTGCGGAGGACTCGGAGGTGGCCATACATCAGTTTTCTTCTCTACGAAACTTAGTAAATTTTGGATTTAGTTTATTTTATAATATATTTGGGTTAATTTTTTTTTGTCTGTAATAAGGCCATTGGGATTTTAATTTTAAACTTTCATTTGGTAATTTTTTTTAAATTATGAATTGTTAAACGATTAATTACGGGTTTTTAAATCAATAACTACTATTTTCAAAATATCTCGTTTTCGTAATTTGTTAAGTTAGATTTCTACAGTAAACAAATTGTCTTCGAGAGTAATAACATATTTTACACTTTAAGCAAATATTATTTTTACAAACAGAGAAATTTGGAGTTTCAAAAAGGATGCAATGTTTTTAACGAACATATAGCTTTTAAACAACCTTTTGTTGTGACATTCTAGATCGGCCATAACATCTAGGCTGGGTTTGGGGTGTTACATTGAAGTTTGAACTTTGCAAGGTTGTCATCAAAAACCATAATTTTTGTGAGATTTTGAGCCTTTTAGAGCATTTTTTTTGTGCTCACTTTATTGATTATGAGTGTGTCAATGTTGATTTGTTATTCTAGAACTTGCTTCGATTATACATGTCAAGACCACATCATTGATTTGATATACAAAGATGATAAAGGCACTTAGGATTTAACCCACTCACTCCACTAAAAGCCCACCCTCTCAATTAACCCCTAGTGAACCCCTTTGATCCTAACAACCCTTTTATTGACTCACCCACTAATATTAACCCAAAACCCATCTTGTATTTGTTATCACCGTTTTTCTTGACTACCCTTCTATCGAGACTTGATTTGATCTAATTATTTTATTTTAGTAGTTGAATTCATCTTATATTATGTATTTACTTGATTTGTTCTAAAAAAAATCAAAGTATATTCATTATTATTTCTGTGATTAAGTGAGCTTTATATATTTAAATTCAACATCTTAAAGAAGAAGCTCGTATTATTAGTTTCAAGTTTTCAATTGATGTAATTATTCAAGATTAGTTCATTTTTCTAGTTAGGTAATTTGTCAAATCAATCTCAATTTTAACCCTTTAATTCAGCCTTTATCCACGCCTTTAACATATGCCCCATTACAACCCTTTAAAGACCTTTTGATTTGTGTATCATTTCATTTTATAGTTGTGGAGATTTGATTTTCAGGTGAGCCTATGGGATTAACTTTTCATGTTTGACTGATGAGTGCTTTATTTTGAACCTTAAACACCTTGAGTGATTTGAGTGAATCTTTAGTGAGGATGTCAACTCTTGTCGATTTTGAATTAAAGGTAATTATTCGGATAAGGGGAAACACCTATGTTTTCGTGCTACAAACTTGTGACTTTGATTGTTTGAATCTTCAGGACTCTTTGAGTTAAATTATCCATGTGTAAATTATCTATGAATTATGATGAGGCATTGTTGATGAAAATTATGAATCGAGGGAAGTTAATTTTAATTGTGAGTTGAGAATTTTGCTTGAGGACAAGCAAATGCTTAAGTGTAGGGGTATTTGATAAACCATAATATGAACATGTTTTAATCCCGCATTTAGCATACTTTTGGATGATTTATCCCCTTTATTGTGGAATTTGGTGCTCTTAATCCTTTGTTTTCATGTTTTATACTTAGGAAAGCAACGGAGGGTGAAAAGAACGAGAAATGGGCCAAAAAAAAAGGAAAAATGGGACAAAGTACGAATTACACATGGCCTGGGCCCGAAACAACGGTCGTGCCTCCTTAGCAGAGCTGACCATAGCCTGGCCCTGAATCACACGAGCGTGTCCCTGCCGCGGCAAAGAAGAGTTTCATTTGGATTAGTGTACTTAAAGGCAAAGAAAGGCATTCCAAAAACCTATATAAACACCCTAGAGGCCAACCTTTAGGGGGCGTTTAGCTAGGCCAAGGAGCCAAGCCAGAGGGGCCGAATTGTGGGATTCACTCGAAGAAAGCCAGTTGATCCATCCCAGAAGCCAGAATCACACTCAAGACTGAGGATCTCTCCTTGAATTCCTTCAAGGGGTTTTAGGGTTTTCTTTATGTTTTGTTATTTTTCTTCTGAGATGTATTCCTTTATGATTATGAACTAAACCCCTCAAATACCTAGGGGATGAAACCTAAGACAGATCTTGTTATTGTTTTCTAAACTATATGATAAATACTTGATTTGTTCTTAACTGTAACATCCTTAACCCATGTCCGTCACCAGATTAGGGTTACGAGGCATTACTCGACCCAATACAAGTCAGTACACCTTGATAAATACTAATACATTAATTGATGCATAATCGGTTACTATTATCATGATTAATCATGTAATTTTCATTTACAAATCATTTACGACAACAAACATATCACAAGCAATATCATTAAAACTTATACAATTAAATTCCATCACATATGCACCTTAGCAAAATAATTACTTCTAAAATTTAGCTATCCAAACCTCATAGCCGAATGCACACGAACATCCATTAAACAACTTAAAATTTCCAACTAAAACAATGTCATGACCAAATATTTACAACGAGTTGATTTTCATTCAATCTTTCATAAATCGAATTCTTTTATGACATGCATAAATTTCATCCTATTTCCTTCATAGCTTATCACATAATTGCACTGTAACACCCATAATATTACTAACCAAAATGACAAGTTCATTAGCACCATTCTCTTGCTCTATTCGGCTTTGTCCGTATACATATGGATATTCAAACATTTCATGTATCCATTTTATCAATTCTTTTCGTTACTTCTTTAACCCTTAAAGCATATGGGTTGAACATGGGTCATTTATAGCATACACATGTAATATATGCAGCCCTTACTAAAATATTCGTAGTCACCTAACTATACTTATGACTATATGCCACATATATCCAGAACCATTCAAATATCATATAGACATTTAAATCATATCACATAACAAATTTGACCATTGCCGAGAAAATGAAAATTCAAAATGACCAAAAACTTAGCCATTTTCGTATGGCATACATAATTACATCTCAACCAAAAGAGACCAAAATATCCAAGCTATTACATGCCATAATTTTTCTAAGGTTTAACGACAAAAAGGATGGTACCGAAATAGATGATAATGTGCTAGACTTCGACAGGATCCACAAGTGCGAGCTTCAACTTTAAAGATCTATTACAAGAACAAATGAATACACAATGGTAAGCTATTGAAGCTTAGTAAGTTATAAGCAAAGATGAAAGTACATAATCCAGTAGTAAACAGACTTTTCCTTTGTCTAATCCATAATAAAATATTGAATACATTTCAACCTCATTACAAGCATTAAGATACCATTCATCACATGCTAACTCATTTGGTCGCCAAAACCAAACATTTTCATAACTACTATTTAAGTCGAAATAGCATGCATAATTTATACCAAAATGAAATATTTGTCACCCTTTATACACTTACCTGAGATTTCCATTTACCTTTTTCTTTTAAACATAATTGTATTCTTGAGGAAATCCGACAACCGTAACGTATCGCTCACATAGAGTCATTATTTAATATATCCGCACACTTAGTGCCCCTTTCCGTAACGTATCGCTCATATAGAGCCGTTACTTAACATATCCGCACACTTAGTGCCCTTTTCCGTAACGTATCGCTCACATAGAGTCGTTACTTAACATATTTGCACACTTGGTGTGTAACACCCCAAACCCGGCCCAAACGTTACGACTGAATTTGGTATGTTACAGAGAAAACATTTTGGAAACCCTTGTTTAGCCGATTTAATTTAAGGTGAAAGATGTTGTCTTATCTTAAAAACAGTTGAGGTGTATAAAGAAAGCAATACTTAGTTCATTTAAAAATATATTAAGTCAAGTTGTTACCAATTTTGTCGTTGTACCCGATGGTACGAAAGAAAACATTTTCGTTTGATTTTAAGAAAATTTGTGTAATAATTTTTTTAAGTCATTAAACAGTTTAAATAGTTCATCCAAACATGTAAAATAATAAAATAATCTCAGGAGGCCTTAATACAACTTAAATAAATAAAATCGAAATAAAATAAAAATAATTCAAGTTCATCTAGTCCAAAATTTCACTGCATGGCCACCTCGAGTCCATCCGGCTCCATATCCGCTATCTACGAGTCACCTGAAAAATATTAAAGGAAAAGGTGAGTCACCAAGACTCAGTGTGTAACCATTTTCCCGGTTTAATGTATAGTCATACACACAAATCACAAAGTAGTTTAACATGCACCCAACCTAACCATCCAAACACCTTTTCTACCCCGTGTGGTACCAAACCCTTTGGTGGTGCCAAACCACGGTGACTTATAGTCACGATATACAACAATGTTGTGGTGCCAAACCACTGGTGGGGCCAACCACGTGTGATACCAAATCATGGCGTCGATCCCATAACATAATCCGTGGGGCCAACCCTTTGTGGTGCTAAGCCACTTTGGGACGAGACGCTATGAGGTGCCAAACCTCACGGTGACCAGTAGTCACAAAATGTGGTACCAAACCACTGGTGTCAAAATCGACACGAATATTACTTCCCCTCCACTCATTTATCCCATATCAACCAAGAATTTATATTTTAATAGAAATCATGCCAACATGCTCATTTAGCAATACATATGGAGTTTACCATTAGCCATAACCACATATACCAAATATGTCATAACATATCATGCTTCACAAAAGCATCATGAAAAGAGTCATAACGACAAGGACTTACCTGAATCCTTGCGTATACCATTATGGTATTAATTCCCAAATCTACACAAGTCAGATTAGCATACACTACAGCTAGCATTTTAATCAGTTATAAAGTGTGTATGTACACACCTGTCACCAACGATCATTCTAAATCCTTGAAGAAACAATCGGCCACACAAGACTTCTTGGTCCTAAATTCGGCCAAACATGTAGTTAGTGCTATTGACCATTCGGCCAAACCAACATATATCTGAAGGGTTTATATTTGAACCCGAAACCTTACCTAACGCCATCAAGTATAACTATAGCACACGATTTGTGACTCCGCTTCTCTTCCTTATAATCGGCAGTCATTAGTATCACAAAAAATAGCCTTTGGCTTAATCGAATACCAAATAAATAAAATAGATCCTTACCACCTTACCAAATCGATTGATCAAAGATGATGGATTCACTTGATCGTTTTCAAATCCTCGAAGGCCCTTTCTCTCAACCCGATTGGAGAAGAAGAAAGCACCCTTTTCTTTGATGTTTGGCCAAAACTGTAGCAAATAGGGAGGAGTAGATTCGGCTAAAAAGATGCTGGAATTTTGTGAAATTTTGGGCAGTTTGTCTAAGAAATTTCGGCAGCAAGGTGGTGGATATTCGGCCAATGGTGGAAGAAAGAAAAAGAAGAATAAGTAGGAGAAATCAAAGGTGGTTTTTGGCTAAATAAAAGAAGAGAAAGCTGGAAAATTTTGAAGAATTCCTAGGGAATTTAAGAAGAGAGGAAAAAGAAGAGTAAACAGTTGCTGGAATTTTTTTTGCTCTACTTGTTGTACAAAAATTAGTTTTGAATAGCCCCCCAAGAGTCCCAATGTTAGCCAATTCCTCCCCCTCTATGCTGATAATTTTAGCTCTTATTTATCAAAGATTTAATCAACATTTATCTACTTCTTATCTCCTAACTACTCTCCACAATTTGAGTGAAAATACAATTGCAAAACTGCTCCTTTCCAGCCGAATTTTTGCAAAAATAAAACCTTATTTGAAGAGTCCATATTCATGCCAATTCTTCCTGCTCAACACGCCAAAGAAGAAGGAGAAAAAATAAAATTCAAACGCCGCTTCTGGACTCAAACCAAGAACCCCAAGCGACCCCCTCTCCAAATGCCCTTGCCACTTCTTCCAATTTGACTTTCATGTCAAATGTCCGCACCACTTATTTATAACACCTTAATACCTCGGCCCTTCTCCTTTTATCCTAAAATTAAAATTCCTTTTTTGCATTTGTTACGACTCTAACTCGAGTCCTTGCACTAGGGACCTTAAGTGGAGCCCCAAGCCACTCCACCAACCCGCCATCCATGCTTTTCCTTGCCCAAAATTCTTTAAAGCCTCTCTACTTGGCCTCCCCTTTAACGCCCCAAAACTAAAACAAAATGCATTTCCCCTTCTTCCAGAATCGAACCCATGACCTCCCATCCGTCCCCCTAAGCCCCTTTAGGTGGCGCATGCTAGCCACTCTGCCACCTATTTCTTTTAGTCATGCTTCTACCAAATTTTTACTTAATCTCTAACTCACCTAGCTTCCTCCTTTAAACATTTAAAATAAATTTTCAACCCTAAGTCAGGCCTAGCTCGAGTTATTTTAGACCCTAAATTATGCCAATTAAAATCATATTTATTTATTTCTTGAAGCCCACATGAAATTTAATTAAATTTTAACAACCCCTTATTTGGGGTGTTACAATTCTACCCCCCTTAAAAATAATTTTGTCCTCGAAATTACTTACTAACGAATAGTCGTACATCTTAACTCACCGTACTACACTTATGTGCGTACTCGATCTTAATAAAACTATCTTACTTCCTAAGCACCATCTCTAAATTCACAACTAAGGTTTCAGGCACTTCCCTAGCAAAACAAGAAAACTCTACAACAATCAAGCAATTAAGGATTCCAAAAATAAGGAGCATACTCGTTGTCACATCTGGCACATCTTCCTCCTCGCGATGGCCAATTGCATAAACCAACCTTGGTTGCCTCATCTCTACACCTTCAGACCTCTACCACGCCTGCTACCATTTCCATTACCCCTAGCTGCACCTTGACCCCTCTGTGGCTATTGGTTATCCCTCCTGTTTGGTGCACGATCCTGACCTTCTGATCTTAGTCTAGCTTCCTTTTTTGGACAGTCTCTAACTCGATGCTCCAAGGACCCACACTCGAAGCATCCCCGTTTACCCTTCCAACATTCCCCCTTGTGAGACTTCCCACACCGATCACACCGTGGCAGCCATTGAGGATTAGCAGGCCTAGCAGCCTGATCCGACCCATCAAACCTCGTCCTCTTCTGGTCATTACCCTAGAACCTCAAAGGTTCCGAGCTCCTCTTATTCCAATTCTGATCTTGGTTCCGTCTAACCGACTGTCTTACCCCTTTAGCAACTTTCGATTTCTCTACTAAGATCACAAACTCCCGTTCCTATTATGGAGCTATCATCATTCTCAGCTCATCTCTCAGGCCATCTTCAAACTTGACACAACGCTCATGCTCGGTACCCACAATACCATGAGCATACCTACTCAATCGGAGGAACTCGGCCTCATACTCCGCCACTATTTTATTTTCTTGAACCAGGTTCAGGAAAGCTTTTCGCTGTGCATTACGTAGCTAGTTCCGATGTACTTCTTTTGATAAGCCTCTCTGAAGAATTCCCAGGTTAGATTTTCAGCCACCGCTCCATCCCTTACGGTGAGCCACCACTGGTAGGACTCATCCCGAAGTAGAGAAATGATACCCTTTAACTTCTCCTCAGGGGTGAAATCCAAGTCACCCATAATACTTTCCGTGGACTCTAACCAATATTCCACAGACTAGGTGCCACTCCGAAACTCCTCTGAATACTTCGCTCCATTAGCTCGAGTCGTTCGACACACGATTTACTGGTTCCTCGCACCGCTTAGCCTCACTACTGCTCCAATACTTGTAGCACTGCCTGGGATACTACGTCGTTACCACCCGTCTGATCCTGAAACTCAGTTTTCGACGTCGGCAGATCCGGCATCTCATTTTCGGACCCATGACCCAACCTCGCTGGCTCAGATAAGGTCATCCTACCTTTTCCGCGGCCACAGGGCGGACGTCCACGACCTCTTGAACTCATTCTAACGACTGCATTTATCTATTTAAGAATTTTTATGTATCAGTACCTTAGTTTCACTTGGTTATCCGTGAAGAAATTTTATGATAGGAGTTTTAGAAGTGGTTCCTTCGCAATCAAACAAGCACACAGTCTTTCTTCCATTCATTCAAAGAGACGTTGTTGATTTCATGGTGATTGTTTTTCCACTACCCGGGGGTATTTTTGTAATTCGTCCTACAGGGGTATTTTCGTAATTTTTCAAAAATACAGGTTCTCAGATGACTTTGTCAAAAATTATTTTAAATCTCTTAATTTCCTGGTGTATTTGGAAAATTTTGAAATTCGGGGGTATTTTGGTGGTTTTGAAACTCAGGGGTATTTTGGTAATTTTCACAAATTAAGGTGAATTTGTAAAATTTGATGAATCGGGGATATTTCAAGAGTTGTAAAACTTTGAGGGCTCTTTTTGATAATTGCATTTTCCAAAGTAGTGTTATTGCAAAATTTTGAAAGTTAGGGGTATTCTGGTAATTTTGTAGGTTAGGGCAATTTTGTAATTTTCTAAAATCATGATGTTTCGATATTTTGCAAAGTAAGGTTTTGGGCATTTTCATGTGATGAAACTTTTGATTAAAACCGTGGGTATTTTGGAAATCTCATGATTCAAGGGCATTTTGTAAATTTTCCCTAAGGGTATCTTAGTAATTTTACCTAATCGTGGTATTTTCTCAAAACAATTTCCAAGAATTTGGGTTCTAAGTGAATTCACAAAAAGGAGGATATTTCTAAAATTTCGTTTGAAAATTTATCACACGGAGGGTATTTTGGTAGTTTACAAGCCAGGGGTATTTTGGTCATTTTTCAAGCTGAGGGTTTTTTTTTTAAAATAAGATTTTATTTTCCTCAAAACAAAACGGCTAATCCCTTTTGGGTTTTAGTTATCGCTTAGCCTATGAGTGTGTCGTCTCACTAGGATGAACTGTTACTACGCACTGTAGGATTCAAGTGAGTAGGAGGTGAGTCACGAGGATTGCTTAAATACCGTGCCCCACCGAATCCAATCCTAGACATGCGATAATGATTGCCACATCTTTTGCTTAGTGACAACTCATGTGGTTTGTTTAGGCAATTATTAAATCTTATGCATAGTTGGGGTACACTAGCCTTAGGGTTCAACAGTTTCTACTCTAGTAGCCTACGTTCCCATTTTACCCTTCTACCCCTCATCCAAAGAATTCACAGAAATTGATAGAGGTACTTACCTGGGAGGATAGGTTCCGGAGACTCGGTGCCATGCTGTTCAAGCCAAAATAATTTCTCAAACATTATAATAAGGCCTACTATCCAAAAACCAAACATTTTGGGCCTTGGGCCCCCACAGCCAAGTTTTGAACCGGGCTCTGATACCAATTTTGTAACACCCCAAACCCGGCCCAAATGTTATGATCGAATTTGGTATGTTACAGAGAAAACATTTTGGAAACCCTTGTTTAGCCGATTTAATTTAAGGTGAAAGATGTTGTCTTATCTTAAAAACAGTTGAGGTGTATAAAGAAAGCAATACTTAGTTCATTTAAAAATATATTAAGTCAAGTTGTTACCAATTTTGACGTTGTGCGGATGGTACGAAAGAAAACATTTTCGCTTGATTTTAAGAAAATTTGTGTAATATTTTTTAAGTCATTAAGCAGTTTAAATAATTCATCCAAACATGTAAAATAATAAAATAATCTTAGGAGGCCTTATTACAACTTAAATAAATAAAACCGAAATAAAATAAAAATAATTCAAGTTCATCTAGTCCAAAATTTCTTTGCATGGCCACCTCGAGTCCATCCGGCCCACATCCGCTATCTACGAGTCACTGAAAATATTAAAGGAAAAGGTGAGTCACCAAGACTCGATGTGTAACCCTTTTCCGGTTTAATGCATAATCATACACACAAATCACAAAGTAGTTTAACATGCACCCAACCTAACCATCCAAACACCTTTTCTACCCGTGTGGTACCAAACCACTTTGGTGGTGCTAAACCACCGGTGACTTATAGTCACGATATACAACAATGTTGTGGTGCCAAACCACCTGGTGGGGCCAACCCCGTGTGATACCAAATCATGGCGTCGATCCCATAACATAATCCGTGGGGCCAACCCTTCGTGGTGCTAAGCCACCGACTTTGGGATGAGGTGCCAAATGAGGTGCCAAACCTCCGTGACCGTAGTCACAAAATGTGGTACCAAACCACTGGTGTCCGTCGACACGAATATTACTTCCTCCTCCACTCATTTATCCCATATCAACCAAGAATTTATATTTTAATAGAAATCATGCCAACATGCTCATTTAGCAATACATATGGAGTTTACCATTAACCATAACCACATATACCAAATATGTCATAACATATCATGCTTCACAAAAGCATCATGAAAAGAGTCATAACGACAAGGACTTACCTGAATCCTTGCGTATACCATTATGGTATTAATTCCCAAATCTACACAAGTCAGATTAGCATACACTACAGCTAGCATTTTAATCAGTTATAAAGTGTGTATGTACACACCTGTCACCAACGATCGTTCTAAATCCTTGAAGAAACAATCGGCCACACAAGACTTCTTGGTCCTAAATTCGGCCAAACATGTAGTTAGTGCTATTGACCATTCGGCCAAACCAACATATATCCGAAGGGTTTATATTTGAACCCGAAACCTTACCTAACGCCTTCAAGTATAACTATAGCACACGATTTGCGACTCCGCTTCTCTTCCCTATAATCGGCAGTCATTGGTATCACAAAAAATAGCCTTTGGCTTAATCGAATACCAAATAAATAAAATAGATCCTTACCACCTTACCAAATCGATTGATCAAAGATGATGGATTCACTCGATCGCTTTCAAATCCTCGAAGGCCCTTTCTCTCAACCCGATTGGAGGAGAAGAAAGCACCCTTTTCTTTGATGTTTGGCCAAAACTGTAGCAAATAGGGAGGAGTAGATTCGGCTAAAAAGATGCTGGAATTTTGTGAAATTTTAGGCAGTTTGTCTAAGAGATTTTGGCAGCAAGGTGGTGGATATTCACCCAATGGTGATAGAAAGAAAAAGGAGAATAAGTAGGAGAAATCAAAGGTGGTTTTTGGCTAAATAAAAGAAGAGAAAGCTGGAAAATTTTGAAGAATTCCCTAGGGGAATTTCGACAGCAGCAGAGGAAAAAGAAGAGTAAACAGTTGCTGGAATTTTTTTTGCTCTACTTGCTATACAAAAATTAGTTTTGAACAGCCCCCCAAGAGTCCCAATGTTAGCCAATTCCTCCCCCTCTATGCTGATAATTTCAGCTCTTATTTATCAAAGATTTAATCAACATTTATCTACTTCTTATCTCCTAACTACTCTCCACAATTTGAGTGAAAATACAATTGCAAAACTGCTCCTTTCCAGCCGAATTTTTGCAAAAATAAAACCTTATTTGAAGAGTCCATATTCATGCCAATTCTTCCTGCTCAACACGCCAAACAACAAGGAGAAAAAATAAAATTCAACGCCGCTCGGACTCGAACCAATGACCCCAAGCAAACCCCCTCTTCCAAATACCCTTGCCATTTCTTCCAATCGACTTTCATGTCAAATGTCCGCACCACTTATTTATAACACCTTAATACCTCGGCCCTTCTCCTTTTATCCTAAAATTAAAATTCCTTTTTTGCATTTGTTACGACTCGAACTCGAGTCCTTGCACTAGGGACCTTAAGTGGAGCCCCAAGCCACTCCACCAACCTGCCATCCATGCTCTTTCCTTGCCCAAAAATTCTTTAAAGCCCTCTCTACTTGGCCTCCCCCTTTAACGCCCCAAAAACTAAAACAAAATGCATTTCCCCCTTCTTCCAGAATCGAACCCATGACCTCCCATCCGTCCCCCTAAGCCCCTTTAAGTGGCGCATGCTAGCCACTCTGCCACCTATTTCTTTTAGTCATGCTTCTACCAAATTTTTACTTAATCCCTAACTCACCTAGCTTCCTCCTTTAAACACTTAAAAATAAATTTTCAACCCTAAGTCAGGCCTAGCTCGAGTTATTTTAGACCCTAAATTATGCCAATTAAAATCATATTTATTTATTTCTTGAAGCCCACATGAAATTTAATTAAATTTTAACAACCCCTTATTTAGGGTGTTACAATTCTACCCCCCTTAAAAATAATTTCGTCCTCAAAATTACTTACTAACGAATAGTCGTACATCTTAACTCACCGTACTATGCTTATGCTGCGTACTCGATCTTAATAAAACTATCTTACTTCCTAAGCACCATCTCTAAATTCACAACCAAGGTTCCAGGCACTTCCCTAGCAAAACAAGAAAACTCTATAATAATCAAGCAATTAAGGATTCCAGAAATAAGGAGCATACTCGTTGTCACATCTGGCACATCTTCCTTCTCGCGATGGCCAATTGCATAAACCAACCTTGGTTGCCTCATCTCTGCACCTTCAACACCTCGGCCACGCCCGTTACCATTTCCATTACCCCTAGCTGCACCTTGACCCCTCTGTGGCTGTTGGTTATCCCTCATGTTTGGTGCACGATCTTGACCTTCTAATCTTAGTCTAGCTTCCTTTTTGGACAGTCTCTAACTCGATGCTCCAAGGACCTACACTCGAAGCATCCCCGATTACCCTTCCAACATTCCCCCTTGTGAGACTTCCCACACCGATCACACCGTGGCGGCCATTGAGGATTAGCAGGCCTAGCAGCCTGATCCGACCCATCAAACCTCATCCTCTTCTGCTCATTACCCTAGAACCTTGAAGGTTCCGAGCTCCTCTTATTCAATTCTGATATTGGTTCTGTCTAACCGACTATCTTACCCCTTCAGCAACTTTCGATTTCTCCACTAAGATCGCGAACTCCCGTTCCTGTTGTGGAGCTATCATCATTTTCAGCTCATCTCTCAGGCCATCTTCAAACCTGACACAGCGCTCATGCTCGGTGCCCACAATACCATGAGCATATCTACTCAATCGGAGGAACTCGGCCTCATACTCCGCCACTGTTTTATTTTCTTGAACGAGTTCGGAAAGCTTTCATTGTGCATCTACATAGCTAGTTCCGATGTACTTCTTTTGATAAGCCTCTCGAAGAATTCCTGTGTTAGATTTTCACCATCGCTCCATCCCTTCTCGTGAGCCACCACCGGTAAGACTCATCCCAAGTAGAGAAATGATACCTTTAACTTCTCCTCGGGGTGAAATCCAAGTCACCCATAATCCTTTCGTGGACTCTAACCAATATTCCATTGCACTAGGTGCCACTCCAAAACTCCTCTCGAATACTTCGCTCCGTTATCTCGGAGTCGTTCAACCACAGATTTACGGGTTCTCGCACCTGCGACCTCGATTACTCGTTCCAATACTCGTAGCATCGCCTGGGATACTACGTCGTTACCACCCGTCTGATCCTAAAACTCAGTTTTCGGCGTCGACAGATCCAGCATCTCATTTCTGGACTCATGACCCGACCTCACTGGCTCAAACAAGGTCATCCTACCTCTACCGCAGCCACGGGGTGGACGTCCACGACCTCTTGAACTCATTCTAACGACTACGTTTATCTGTTTAAGAATTTTTATGTATCAGTACCTTAGTTTCACTTGGTTATCCGTGAAGAAATTTTATGATAGTAGTTTTAGAAGTGGTTCCTTCGCAATCAAACAAGCACACAATCTTTCATCCATTCATTCAAAGAGACGTTGATTTCATGGCGATTATTTTTCCACTACCCGGGGGTATTTTTGTAATTCGTCCTACAGGGGTATTTTCGTAATTTTTCAAAAATACAGGTTCTCAGATGACTTTGCCAAAAATTATTTTAAATCTCTTAATTTCCCAGTGTATTTGGAAAATTTTGAAATTCGGGGGTATTTTGGTGGTTTTGAAACTCAAGGGCATTTTGGTAATTTTCACAAATTAAGGTGAATTTGTAAAATTTGATAAATCGGGGATATTTCAAGAGTTGTAAAACTTTGAGGGATCTTTTTGATAATTGCATTTTCCAAAGTGGTGTTATTGCAAAATTTTGAAAGTTAGGGGTATTCTGGTAATTTTGTAGGTTAGGGCAATTTTGTAATTTTCTAAAATCATGATGTTTCGATATTTTGCAAAGTAAGGTTTTTGGGCATTTTTCATGTGATGAAACTTTTGATTAAAACCGTGGGTATTTTGGAAATCTCATGATTCAAGGGCGTTTTCGTAATTTTTCCCCTAAGGGTATCTTAGTAATTTTACCTAATCAGGGTATTTTCTCAAAACAATTTCCAAGAATTTGGGTTCTAAGTGAATTCACAAAAAGGAGGATATTTCTAAAATTTCTATTTGAAAATTTGTCATACGGAGGGTATTTTGGTAGTTTACAAGCCAGGGGTATTTTGGTCATTTTTCAAGCTGAGGGTTTTTTTAAATAAGATTTTATTTTCCTCAAAAACAAAACGGCTAATCCCTTTTCGGGTTTTAGTTATCGCGTTTAGCCTATGAGTGTGTCGTCTCAGCTAGGATGAACCGTTACTACGCACCAGGTAGGATTCAAGTGAGTAGGAGGTGAGTCACGAGGACTGCTTAAATACCAGGCCCCCACCGAATCCAATCCTGACATGCGTATAACGATTGCCACATCTTTTGCTTAGTGACAACTCACAGGTTTTGTTTAGGTAATTATTAAATCTTATGCATAGTTGGGGTACACTAGCCTCAGGGTTCAACAGTTTCTACTCTAGTAGCCTACGTTCCCATTTTACCCTTCTACCCCTCATCCAAAGAATTCACAGAAATTGATAGAGGTACTTACCTGGGCGGATAGGTGCCGGAGACTCGGTGCCATGCTGTTCAAGCCAAAATAATTTCTCAAACATTATAATAAGGTCTACTATCCAAAAACCAAACATTTTGGGCCTTGGGCCCCCACAGTCGAGTTTTGAACCGGGCTCTGATATCAATTTTGTAACACCCCAAACCCGGCCCAAATGTTACGATTGAATTTGGTATGTTACAGAGAAAACATTTTGGAAACCCTTGTTTAGCCGATTTAATTTAAGGTGAAAGATGTTGTCTTATCTTAAACAAAGTTGAGGTGTATAAAAAAGCAATACTTAGTTCATTTAAAAATATATTAAGTCAAGTTGTTACCAATTTTGTCGTTGTATGCGATGGTATGAAAGAAAACATTTTCGCTTGATTTTAAGAAAATTTGTGTAATATTTTTTAAGTCATTAAGCAGCTTTAAATAATTCATCCAAACATGTAAAATAATAAAATAATCTTAGGAGGCCTTATTACAACTTAAATAAATAAAACCGAAATAAAACAAAAATAATTCAAGTTCATCTAGTCCAAAATTTCACCGCATGGCCACCTCGAGTCCATCCGGCCCACATCCGCGATCTACGAGTCACACGAAAAATATTAAAGGAAAAGGTGAGTCACCAAGACTCGATGTGTAACCCTTTTCCGGTTTAATGCATAATCATACACACAAATCACAAAGTAGTTTAACATGCACCCAACCTAACCATCCAAACACCTTTTCTACCCGTGTGGTACCAAACCCTTTGGTGGTGCCAAACCACCGTGACTTATAGTCACGATATACAACAATGTTGTGGTGCCAAACCACTGGTGGGGCCAACCACGTGTGATACCAAATCATGGCGCCGATCCCATAACATAATCCGTGGGGCCAACCCACTATGGTGCTAAGCCACTGGGACGAGACGCTATGAGGTGCCAAACCTCTGGCGACCGTAGTCACAAAATGTGGTACCAAACCACTGGTGTCCGTTGACACGAATATTACTTCCCCCTCCACTCATTTATCCCATATCAACCAAGAATTTATATTTTAATAGAAATCATGCCAACATGCTCATTTAGCAATACATATGGAGTTTACCATTAGCCATAACCACATATACCAAATATGTCATAACATATCATGCTTCACAAAAGCATCATGAAAAGAGTCAACGACAAGGACTTACCTGAATCCTTGCGTATACCATTATGGTATTAATTCCCAAATCTACACAAGTCAGATTAGCATACACTACAGCTAGCATTTTAATCAGTTATAAAGTGTGTATGTACACACCTGTCACCAATGATTGTTCTAAATCCTTGAAGAAACAATCGCCACACAAGACTTCTTGGTCCTAAATTGACCAAACATGTAGTTAGTGCTATTGACCATTCGCCAAACCAACATATATCAAGAAGGGTTTATATTTGAACCCAAACCTTACCTAACGCCTTCAAGTATAACTATAGCACACGATTTGCGACTCCACTTCTCTTCCCTATAATCGGCAAATCATTAGTATCACAAAAATAGCCTTTGGCTTACTCGAATACCAAATAAATAAAATAGATCCTTACCACCTTACCAAATCGATTGATCAAAGATGATGGATTCACTCGATTGTTTTCAAATCCTCGAAGGCCCTTTCTCTCAACCCGATTGGAGAAGAAGAAAGCACCCTTTTCTTTGATGTTCGCCAAAACTGTAGCAAATAGGGAGGAGTAGATTCGCTAAAAGATCTTTGGAATTTTGCGAAATTTTGGGCAGTTTGTCTAAGAAATTTCGGCAGCAAGGTGGTGGATATTCAGCCAATGGTGGAAAAAAGAATGAAACACCCCACACCCGACCCACAAGCCTGAACCGGATCTAGTATGTTCCTAAAGCAAACCGGTTTCAAAGATTTTTGTTACTTAGAGAAAATTTGTGAATATTGGGAAAAATGTTGTCGTGGATTGGGTTTAGATTGGAAACCCATTTAATTAATCTTGAAAATCTAATTTTTATTAAGGTGACAAAATAATTTTTAAGGTTTTTAAAAAAATCACTTAACTTTAGTCATAATAGTTCGTAACATAACAATTTAAAGTAAAGCGTAATAAGAAAATCCTTTGGGCCTTATGGCCTTATTACATCAAGTAAAACCCAAAACAAATAACAAAGTCCAAATTGAATAAAAATCTTCAAATGAAACATGGCCACCTCGAGGTCTCACCGTCCCGGTCAAATCCGCTCATCACCGAAAATATTTCCCACAACGGGTGAGTCAGCAGACTCAATGTGCACACAGTACTAACATTCAACAAATCAGGCATACACGTTCATATCAGTTTCATATCATATAAAAATGATGATGCAACCCAACCCAAACCTAATGGTCCATCCGCTACACACCACCCGTACCTGCCAGTCACACCGTGGGGACTACTAAGTCAACCCTCCATCCGCTACACACCATCGAAGGCAGTCAATGCAGTCGACGTGCTCATCGCCCATATAATTTGTGTCATTAGACACCATATTCAAATAGTGTAACCGGTTACCAAATACGAGATAATGTAACCGAGTTACCATATTCAAATTTTGTGACCGTAGTCACCATATAACGCTAGTGAGACCAAGTCAACACCTTCTTCCCTTTCACATAAATCCCGAATGCCCCAAAAATATATATATCATGCATAACATACTTAATTTCATATTCATATACATATATTCACATGTTATAAAATAACATATTTCATAATCCTATCAAGTAGGAACGCGTGCACGAGTAATTTTGTACCACATTAGGGTACTTTAGCCATATTCATATTCTTACGTATAATCATATAATAAAAATAATTGCCATATGAAATATCGAAAGTTAGTGTGCGTACACACCTGATTTGCTTAATAGATTCCTTGAGATCTCGAAAATCCCGATCTAACTTTAGATCTGTTAATTCCTATATTCGGCCCATTATATAAAACACATTAATAAACCTATGTGGTTTAAAACAAAACCAAATCCTAGTAGGATTTGTAAAAAGACTCACCTTTGATGCCGATTTGGTGTTTATTCAAATCCCGAAAACTTGGTTTTCCTCACCTGATATTCGGCCAACCTTGAATCTCAATATGGGTTAGTTTTTGGCTTTTTAATAATTAAAGAACTGATCTAGGTAACCATACAAGCCTTGGCCGAATACTTTTAGGTGCTTACCTTATGGACTTTAAATCCCGAAAACTTCACCTTCCTCTTCCTTGAATCGGCCAAATCCTAAATCCACTAATCGGTTAGTCATTGATTAATTTGATCTGAAAACCTAAGATTTGGCCTTGGCCGAATGTATAAACTCACTTACCTTGGATCTTTGATCCTCCTATTCGATAATGGTGGAAACCTGAGAGACCCCTTGTAGATTCGGCCAAAATTGCTAATAGGATTAGTACTCCTATTTTGGAAAAAAAAAGAGAAAGGAATAGAAATTGATTGACCATAGATCTTACCCTTTTGATGTTTGTAGTTGATTGCTCCTTTACTTAGAATCAATAAAGATTCGGCTTTGATAGTAGAAACAGAGAAGAAAATAGAAGAAGAGAGGATGGTTTTTTTTTTTTTTTGCTTAAAGAAAATTCGGCAGAGAGGGGGAGAAAGCTTAGGAAAATTTCGGCAATGCTTTAAAAAGGATGAGAGAATAGTCTACATTCTCCTCCTTTAACTGAAATTGCTAGACCAAGAGTCCTTGACTTGGCCACTACTCCCCCACAAGTGATAATATTATCTCCTTTAATTATCACTTAATTAAATTAAAAGTATTTAATCCATCCTATATCTCCTCAATTATCTTATTAAGAGAAAATCCTTTACTTAACACTTAATTTATCAAGTTTCAACCGAAATAAAACTCTTCCTTTTCTAGAAAATAGGTGTCGTCCACCCCTTAGCCTTGGAAGCAAAATAAAGCCTTCATTATTTGCTTCCCAAGTGACTCAAACTCAGGCCCATTTCTCTTACACATGGCGCCATTTCCATAGGACTTAAGTGACACCTTCAGGCCACTTTTCCAAGCCTGATTGTGTGTCAATATTTCACCAACTTTTACTTTTAAGGCCCTCTTGCCCTTGTTTCCTATTTTGGACTTTAAAATTTGTCATTTCGCATTATTTCTAAGTTTCCTAAAATTTTCGATCGGCTCAGTAACTTGCCATTTTCTTACATCTTCAAGTTTCCAAAATGTTCGTGTTTCCAAAATGTTCAAGTTTCCAAAATGTCCGTGTTTCCAAAATGTTCAGTTTCCAAAATGTTCAAGTTTCCAAAATGGTCGGGTTTCCAAAATGTTCAGTTTCCATTTTCATGCATTTCCAAGTTTCCAAAATATCAAGATTTATTCTCGCCGCTTAAACTTGTCATTTCATACAATTAAACTGAAAATGCATAGGCCCTATTCGGGATGTTACGCTTCTACCCCTTAAACAAAATTTCGTCCCAAAATTTCCTAACTAAAATAGTTGAGGGTATTCTTTGTCGCATGGTCTCTTCGACTCCCACGAAGCTTCTTCCGTTCCATGATTGCGCCATAGCACTTTGACTAGAGGAACTGTCTTCCTTCATAGTACTTTCACATCACGTTCCAAGATCCGGATCGGTTCTTCCTCATAGGATAAGTTGGCCTTAGCTCCACTTCTTCAACAAATACCACATCGACGAGATCGATCGATAGCGGCGTAACATGGACACATGAAATACGTCGTGCATCTGCTGCAATTCTAGTGGCAACTCTAATTGGTATGCCATCGCCCAACTCGTTTGAAGATTTGATAAGGCCCTACAAACCTTGGGCTTAGCTTCCTTTTCGATCGAACCTCATTACCTTCTTCCAAGGCGAGACTTTCAGGAATACTTGGTCTCCCACTTCAAACTCTATTTCCTTCCGCTTAAGGTCTGCGTACGACTTCTGCCTATCAGAGGCTTCCTTCAACCGTGCCCAAATTAACTCAACCTTCTCTTCGGTTTCTGCCACTAATTCTGGACCCAAAACTCGGTGTTCTCCTAACTCGGTCCAACAAGTAGGTGTTCTACACTTCCTTCCATACAATGCTTCGTATGGTGCCATCCGAATGCTAGCTTGATAGCTGTTGTTGTAGGCGAACTCGCTAAAGGCAAGTAATCTTCCCAACTTCCTAAATCCATTACACGACCTCTCAACATATCCTCCAACACTTGTATAACCTGTTCGATCGCCCGTCGATTGTGGATGAAAAGCCATAGTGAAGTCTAGCTTAGTGCCTAAAGCTTGATGAAGTGCCTTCCAAAATCGAGACGTAAACCTTGGGTCTTTATCAGAGATGATCGACATTGGTACTCCATGTAATCTCACAATCTCTGCCACATATAACTTAGCCAACTTCTGAAGAGAATAATCCATTCTTACTGGGATAAAGTGTGCGGACTTGGTCAAATGGTCCACTATCACCCATACCGAGTCCTTCTTAGTAGGCGTAAGGGGAAGCCCATTAACGAAGTCCATGGTAATTCTTTCCCACTTCCATTGGGGAACTTTGATTGGTTGAAGAAATCCTGATGGGACTTGGTGTTCACCTTAACTTGCGACACGTCAAACATTTCCCACAAATTCGGTCACCTCTCGTTTGGATCGGACCACCAAAATCTGTTCCTTAGATCTCTATCTGACTTGATGCCTCCGGATACATAGCATAAGGGCTACCATGCGCTTCCCGAAGAATCCTTTGTCTCAACTCCTCGTTCCTCGGCATACAAACTTTTCCCTTGTAGCACAATACTCCTTCATCATTGACACCATAGTCTTTTAATCCCCCTTGCTGTACTTGCTGCAACTTAGTACTTAAGTTGTTATCACCAACCGTCCTCTTTCACCTCCTTCACCATGTGGGCTTGACTTGCAACTCGCAACAAAGCTTCCGTCATCATCTGAGACTTAAATGAGCGAACAAAGCCCGTATATCCGATACAACCTTTCGACTCAGGGCATTGGCTACCACATTCGCCTTGCCCGGATGATATTCTATCGAACAATCGTAGTCCTTCAACAATTCCACCCACCTTCGTTGCCTCAAGTTTAACTCCTTCTGAGTCAATAAATACTTAAGGCTCTTGTGGTCTGTGTAGATAATCGACCTTTCTCCATAAAGGTAGTGCCTCCAAACCTTAAGGGTGAAAACCACTGCTGCTAGTTCCAAGTCATGAGTGGGGTAGTTAACCTCATGAGGCCTTAGCTGCCGAGACGCATAAGCGACTACTTTGCCATCTTGCATTAACACACAGCCTAACCCCGTATGTGAAGCGTCACAGTACACCACAAAATCTTTTCCTGCCTCTGGCTGAATTAACACTGGAGCTTCCGTCAATACCCTTTTAAGCTTTTCAAAGCTCTCCTGCTACTTATTCGTCCATTCGAAGGGTACTTCCTTCCTTAGCAACTTTGTTAAAGGCGCGGCTATTGACGAGAATCCTTCCACAAACCTTCTGTAATAGCCTGCCAAGCCTAGGAAACTTGGATCTCACCACGGACCTAGGTGGTTTCCAATCCAACACGGCTTCGATCTTCCTAGGATCCACTCTTATTCCTTCATGGATACCACATGTCCTAAGAATGCCACCTCCTTAAGCCAAAATTCACACTTTGTGAATTTGGCATAGAGCTTCTTCTCCTTAACACTTCCAACACAACTCGGAGATGCTCATCATGCTCCTCCTCCTACTTCGAGTACACCAAAATATCGTCGATGAACACAACGACGAACCTATCCAAGTAGGGTTGGAAAACCCGATTCATCATGTCCATGAACGCGGCTGGAGCGTTCGTCAACCCAAACGGCATTACCACAAACTCGAAGTGACCATATCTTATCCTAAAAGCGGTCTTATGGATGTCAGCCTCCTTCACCTTCAACTAATGGTATCCCGATCTTAAGTCAATCTTTGAAAATACTGCGGCCCCCTTCAACTGATCGAACAAGTCATCGATCCTTGGCAAGGGATACTTGTTCTTAATGGTCATCTTATTCAACTGACGGTAATCTATGCACATACACCTAGTTCCATCCTTCTTCTTCACAAATAGAACCGGTGCTCCTCACGGAGACACACTGGGTCGGATGAACCCACGATCCAACAGTTCTTGGATTTGAGCCTTGAGCTCCACCAACTCCTTTGGTGCCATTCGGTATGGAGCGATTGACACAGGAGCTGTTCCCGGTAGCAAATCAATCCCAAATTCCACCTCCCTGTCTGGGGGTATTCCCGGTAATTCCTCTAGAAACACATCCATGAAGTCCCTTACCATCCTAACTCCATTAATACCTTCTTCCTTTCCACCTATCGCACTTACGAAGGCTAGGAATGCCTTGCACCCTTTCTTAACCATCTTCTCAGCCTTTAGTGCCGAAACTACGTTAGACAAGTAGTTCCTCCTTTCTCCAATCATTACTACCACTTTATCCTCTGGGGTTCTTAGTTCCATACGTTTAGCCGCACAATCCAACACGACTCGGTGTTCTACTAACCAATCCATTTCGAGTATAAGTTCAAACTCTCCGAAGGGTAACTCTATCAAGTCTGCCCGAAAGTTCACTCCACAATTTCTATGGGCACATTTGAAAGATCTTGTCTACCACTACAATTTGGCCTAATGGGCTTACTACGATCATCTGCTCATCGAGAGTTCGAGTCTAGGCCTAGTGTTTCCACTACACTACTTGCAACATAGGAATGGGTCGAGCCCACATCAATCGAGTAAAATAGGGTTTGTCAAAATAAAGAACGTCTGGGTTATTACATCCGACGTCTCCATCTTCCCTTGATGAACCGCATAAACCAAACCGGTTGCCTTGAATCGGTATTAGTAGTACCTCGGCCTATGTTCCACGACCTCTACCAAGACCACTACCTCGGTTACGAACCACGACCCGTTGAGGTTTGCACTCTACAAACTGGCTAGCATTACGAACTCTGGTAGGCTCTCATCCAGTTGCTTGGGACAATCCTTAAGCATATAGTCCTTGGACCCACACTTGAAACATCCTCCCGTCTTCTCCAACACTCTCCCATGTGCTTCTTTCCACAATGCTCACAAAGCGAAACCTCGCCAAATTGCCCGGCCTGCTTGATTAGTGGCCCATCAACCCTAGGCCTCTTGTGACCCTTTCCAGATGGCCCAAATCCTCTTTTGGCCTTATTCTTATCCATGGTCTGCTTAGTAGCATCTTTAATCCCCTCGGCCACCTTGGCCTTTTCCATCAAAGTCGAGAATTCTCGCTCCTGATGCGGTGCTATCAACAGTCTCAGATAGTCCCTCAGTCCGTCCTCAAAATGGACACAGCGTTCATGCTCAGTTGCTACTACCCTCGAGCATAGCGGCTCAACCTCGTGAATTTCGCCTCATATTCTGCGACGGACTTACTCCCTTGCACCAACCCTAGAAAAGCCTTCCTTTGTTCATCTGTATACCGGGTTCCCACATACTTCTTCTGAAATGCCTCTCTAACATACTCCCAGGTCAAATTTTCAACCGTGGCACCATCCCAAACAGCTTAACTACCATCGATACACTTCATCGCAGAATAACGCCAACATCCCTTTCAACTTTTCCTCTCGAGTCGGATCGAGCTCATCCATGATACGCTCCGTTGCTTCCAACCGACTTTCACTGTCTTAGGTGCCACATTAGATACTCCTCGGAACATTTTGCTCCATTAGCTCGGAGCCGTTCGGTCTGACTTTCGATTTCCCCATTTCCTCCGCACCAGCCACCAATTCTAAAACTTGTAGAAGACAAATGACTGCGACTCGGCGTCTTCCCGTCTCGAGCTTCGCCGCTTAACATTAACAATTGGGGTGGTGGTGGCGGTGGCATTTCATTGTCGGACCCTTGACCCGATCTAACGGGTTTCGACACGGTCATCCTTCCTCTACTCTCGACCACGGCGACCACGTCCTCTAGAGCTCATTTTCTAGCGTCGAGATCGATTAAGAAATTTTATGGATTAGTCATTGTTCTACTTATTTACCAGCGAAGGAGTTTTATGAAAAGGGATTTTAGAGTGGTTCTTTCGTATTCATACAAACACACAGTCTTTTCCATTCATTCATCCATCCATCAAACAAGTATGAACTTTCGTTCATTCAGAGAAACGTTGTGGTTTTTGTTGTTGTTGTTTTCCACTACCCAGGGGTATTTTCGTAATTTTGTCCTACAAGGGCATTTTTGTAATTTTTCAGAAGAAAACGTTCATTGGTGTTTTTGTCAAAAATTCATTTGAAAATTTCAAAGTCTTGGGGTAATTTGGAAAAATTTTAAAATTCGGGGGTATTTCGATAATTTTTTACCTTAAGGGTATTTTGGTAATTTTTCACAAATCAGGGTAAATTTGTAAATTTAATAAATTAGGGGTATTTCAAAAGTTGTAAAACTTTGAGGGTTCTTTTCGAAAATTGTTCCTTCAAAAATGGGGATGTTGCTAAAATTTTGGAAATCAGGGTCATTTCGGTAATTTTGTAAGTTAGGGGCAATTTTGTAATTTTCCAAAATCAAGGTATTTTGATATTTTACAAGTTAGGCCTTTTGAATGTTTATAAAATAATAAAAATTTGGTAAAGCTGTTGAGTAGTCTAATCCTAGGGTTCAAGTTCCTATCATTCTATTCTACGTTCCATGCCTTTTCTACCCTTAACAGTTCACAGAATCACACATAGAGTTAGGGGTACTTTACGGTGGATCATGGTTGGAGACTTAAGGGCCATGCCAGAAAACCTGCTTATTTTTCAAAGATAATCATTTGGCTCGCTTTGAAAACGTTTTGGGCCTTAGCCCATAGGCCGAGAGTTTAAAACTGGGCTCTGATACCAAATTGAAACACCCCACACCCACCCACGAGCCCGAGCAGGATCCGTATGTTCCTAAAGCAAACCGGTTTCAAAGATTTTGTTACTTAGAGAAAATTTGTGAATATTGGGAAAAATGTTGTCGTGGATTGGGCTTAGATTGAAACCCATTTAATTAATCTTGAAAATCCAATTTTATTAAGGTGACAAAATAATTTTTAAGGTTTTTAAAAAAATCACTTAACTTTAGTCATAATAGTTCGTAACATAACAATTTAAAGTAAAGTAGAATAAGAAAATCCTTTGGGCCTTATGGCCTTATTACATCAAGTAAAACCCAAAACAAATAACAAAGTCCAAATTGAATAAAATCTTCAAATGAAACATGGCCACCTCGAGGTCTACCGTCCCGGTCCGTCACTGCTCATCACCTGAAAATATTTCCCACAACGGGGTGAGTCAACAGACTCAATGTGCACACAGTACTAACATTCAACAAATCAGGCATACACGTTCATATCAGTTTCATATCATATAAAAATGATGATGCAACCCAACCCAAACCTAATGGTCCATCCGCTACACACCACGTGCATTCGCCGGCCACACCGTGGGACTACTAAGTCAACCCTCCATCCGCTACACACCATCGAAGGCGTCATTGCAATGACGAGCTCATCGCCCATATAATTTGTGTCATTAGACACCATATTCAAATAGTGTAATCGAAGTTACCAAATTGAGATAATGTAACCGAGTTACCATATTCAAATTTTGTGACCGTAGTCACCATATAACGTTAGTGAGACCAAGTCAACACCTTCTTCCCTTTCACATAAATCCCGAATGCCCCAAAATATATATATATCATGCATAACATACTTAATTTCATATTCATATACATATATTCACATGTTATAAAATAACATATTTCATAATCCTATCAAGTAGGAAAGCGTGCACGAGTACTTTTGTACCACATTAGGGTACTTAGCCATATTCATATTCTTACGTATAATCATATAATAAAACTAATTGCCATATGAAATATCGAAAGTTAGTGTGCGTACACACCTGATTTGCTTAATAGATTCCTTGAGATCTCGAAAATCCCGATCTAACTTTATATCTGTTAATTCCTATATTCGGCCCATTATATAAAACACATTAATAAACCTATGTGGTTTAAAACAAAACCAAATCCTAGTAGGATTTGTAAAAAGACTCACCTTTGATGCCGATTTGGTGTTTATTCAAATCCCGAAAACTTGGTTTTCCCTCACCTGATATTCGGCCAACCTTGAATCTCAATATGGGTTAGTTTTTGGCTTTTTAATAATTAAAGAACTGATCTAGGTAACCATACAAGCCTTGGCCGAATACTTTTAGGTGCTTACCTTATGGACTTTAAATCCCGAAAACTTCACCTTCCTCTTCCTTGGAATCGGCCAAATCCTAAATCCCTGAATCAGTTAGTCGTTGATTAATTTGATCTGAAAACCTAAGATTTGGCCTTGGCCGAATGTATAAACTCACTTACCTTGGATCTTTGATCCTCCTATTCGATGATGGTGGAAACCTGAGAGACCCCTTGTAGATTCGGCCAAAATTGCTAATAGGATTAGTACTCCTATTTTGGAAAAAAAAGAAAGGAATAGAAATTGATTGACCATAGATCTTACCCTTTTGATGTTTGTAGTTGATTGCTCCTTTACTTAGAATCAACAAAGATTCGGCTTTGATAGTAGAAACAGAGAAGAAAATAGAAGAAGAGAGGATGGTTTTTTTTTTTTGCTTAAAGAAAATTCGGCAGAGAGGGGGAGAAAGCTTAGGAAAATTTCGGCAAGGCTTTAGAAAAGATGAGAGAATAGTCTACATTCTCCTCCTTTAACTGAAATTGCTAGACCAAGAGTCCTTGACTTGGCCACTACTCCCCCACAAGTGATAATATTATCTCCTTTAATTATCACTTAATTAAATTAAAAGTATTTAATCCATCCTATATCTCCTCAATTATCTTATTAAGAGAAAATCCTTTACTTAACACTTAATTTATCAAGTTTCAACCGAAATAAAACTCTTCCTTTTCTAGAAAATAGGTGCCGTCCACCCCTTAGCCTTGGAAGCAAAATAAAGCCTTCATTATTTGCTTCCCAAGTGACTCGAACTCAGGCCCATTTCTCTTACACATGGCGCCATTTCCATAGGCCTTAAGTGACACCTTCAGGCCACTTTTCCAAGCCCGATTGTGTGTCAATATTTCACCAACTTTTACTTTTAAGGCCCTCTTGCCCTTGTTTCCTATTTTGGACTTTAAAATTTGTCATTCCGGCATTATTTCTAAGTTTCCTAAAATTTTCGATCGGCTCTGTAACTTGCCATTTTTCTTACATCTTCAAGTTTCCAAAATGTTCAGGTTTCCAAAATGTTCAAGTTTCCAAAATGTTCAGGTTTCCAAAATGTTCAGGTTTCCAAAATGTTCAAGTTTCCAAAATGGTCAGGTTTCCAAAATGTTCAGGTTTCCATTTTCATGCATTTCTAGGTTTCCAAAAATATCGAAGATTTATTCTCAGCGCTTAAACTTGTCATTTCATACAATTAAACTGAAAATGCATAGGCCCTATTCAGGATGTTACAAAGAAAAAGGAGAATAAGTAGGAGAAATCAAAGGTGGTTTTTGGCTAAATAAAAGAAGAGAAAGCTAGAAAATTTTGAAGAATTCCCTAGGGGAATTTCGGCAGTAGCAGAGGAAAAAGAAGAGTAAACAGTTGCTGGAATTTTTTTGCTCTACTTGCTGTACAAAAATTAGTTTTGAACAGCCCCCCAAGAGTCCCAATGTTAGCCAATTCCTCCCCCTCTATGCTGATAATTTCAGCTCTTATTTATCAAAGATTTAATCAACATTTATCTACTTCTTATCTCCTAACTACTCTCAACAATTTGAGTGAAAATACAATTGCAAAACTGCTCCTTTCCAGCCGAATTTTTGCAAAAATAAAACCTTATTTGAAGAGTCCATATTCATGCCAATTCTTCCTGCTCAACACGCCAGCAGCAAGGAGAAAAACATAAAATTCCAAACGCTGCTTCCTGGACTCGAACCAGCGACCCCCAAGCAGCCCCCCTCTTCCAGCGCCCTTGCCACTTCTCCCAATCTGACTTTCATGTCAAATGTCCGCACCACTTATTTATAACACCTTAATACCTCGGCCCTTCTCCTTTTATCCTAAAATTAAAATTCCTTTTTTGCATTTGTTACGACTCGAACTCGAGTCCTTGCACTAGGGACCTTAAGTGGCGCCCCAAGCCACTCCACCAACATGCCATCCATGCTCTTTCCTTGCCCAAAAATTCTTTAAAGCCCTCTCTACTTGGCCTCCCCCTTTAACACCCCAAAAACTAAAACAAAATGCATTTCCCCCTTCTTCCAGAATCGAACCCATGACCTCCCATCCGTCCCCCTAAGCCCCTTTAAGTGGCGCATGCTAGCCACTCTGCCACCTATTTCTTTTAGTCATGCTTCTACCAAATTTTTACTTAATCCCTAACTCACCTAGCTTCCTCCTTTAAACACTTAAAAATAAATTTTCAACCCTAAGTCAGGCCTAGCTCGAGTTATTTTTAGACCCTAAATTATGCCAATTAAAATCATATTTATTTATTTCTTGAAGCCCACATGAAATTTAATTAAATTTTAACAACCCCTTATTTAGGGTGTTACATGGTGCCCCTTTCCGTAACGTATCGCTCATATAGAGCCGTTACTTAACATTTCATACTCTCGATCACAAAATACACATATACAAATGCTCACATTTCAATGCATATGTCATTCACATATACCTATTTTATTTCAATCATCACTTAAGTCAAGGTTCACATTCAATTACTACCCATTCCAAAATATATATATATATATCAACCCAAGCACATTAGTTGCTTACATGATTCAACTCGCATTAGGTGGTGTCCATGTATGATCTCTTCTCATATCGCATTTATAAAACCTATATACATCTTAAACTTGATTCAACCAACCGAGGATTTATTTAATGACTACATATCCATAATCATATATTACTACATTCGACAATCACGTTTAAGAATCACAAATCTCCTTCGACCATTCAAGAAGTTAGATGATAATTCATTCAAAAATATACATTTCAATTTAATATTTATTCATGTATTATCAATTGCTTATAAACTTACTTTGATAGTTGAAGGGTAAAGATGTTCCGGCTACTCGTCTAGTTTAGCTTTCCCCCAATCTGTTTCCAATTCTTTCCTCCCTTGATCTAAAGCAAAGTTCGAAAAGAGCCCATTCAAATAATTTCCATTCATTTTAATTCGAAACACATAATTGTACCATTCTTCCAATCTATCATTCATAGTTTGTAATTCCTACAATTTAATACTAATTCTTTTCATTCATTCGAATATATAATAATTTATACACCTTTACGCTAAGGCCGTATACTCCTCAAGCTCCTTTAAGTCCCTTTATAACATTAAATAAATCATAACATGTAATTTACCAATTTACAAATTTACCCCTCTAGTTTCACTTTCTTACAATTTAGTCCCCAAACATAAAACACAAAATTTTCATGAAATTCGGACTAACCCCTTAAGGACCGAATTTTCTTCATTCATATACAAGTCTATATAAGCCATTTATTTTTGCATTTACACCCTCAACTAATTATTTTCATAATTTAAGCCTTCACACATCCACTTCATCTAAATTCCTATTCAAACATGTTGATGTTTATTCTATTCTTAATATTCTTTTATCAAACATAACAAAACCAAGATGTTCATCCATGGCCGAACCTAGAACAAGCTTCAAACTCTAAAATTTCCATATGTATTTGATAATATTCAAGATAACTAACATAACCATGCAAGAACTTGCAAAAATTAAGCTTAATTACTCACCTTAGGAAGACATGCAATGACCGAAACTATGGAAGCTTAAGTTTCTCCCCTCTTCTCTTTGTTTTAGTGGAGATGATGAAGGAAGTGGGGAAAGAAAAAATATGTTTTCTTATTATTATTATTTCTTTATTCTCTTCATATTATAAAATAAATAAATAAAATGCCATTAACTAAAAACAACTTAATTTAATATATATGCTAATCATTTCGCCGTCCACTACCATGAGATTCTGGTTATTTGACATGCAAGTCCATTCATGTAGGAAACAATTGAATTAAATCATCTCACTTAATAAGAACACTTTTACTACTTTAACTATTTAATCCTTTCACTTAAAGTAATCACCCAAACACACAAATTAGCAAATAATATTTTAACACATGCTTGACCCATATCATAGACATCAAATTAATAAAGAAAAATATTTTCTAATTGGATTGGGGTTTCGAAACCACCGTTTTGATTAGAGTCGTAATTGGGTTGTTACATTAACTATGTGTTCTTAATTCTTGCTTTGATATTTCAGGATATTAATTCAAGTATTCATGCCCTTAGGCAGAGGAGGAATATTCCCTGTTTAAGAGTAGATCTAGCATAGTTAAGCGGAGTTGAACGCAACCCTAGAGATAGGATGACAAAAATCTATCAGATTAGGGTCAAACCAAATATGGGAGTCCATAGATCGAGTTAATGCAAATTTAGGGGTTTTAATTAGAAAGAGATTTTAATTAATCAACCTAGGGTTAGATGTTAGTAGCCTCAAGAGAGGTATTAATATAAATTAGGGAATCCCATGGATCAAGTCAAGTGAATAAATCATCTAGTTCAGAGATAGATAACAAGTGAAGTATAGGTGGATTCTTCCTCGGGTATTGTCTTAATCAATCGGTTTTCCCACAAGTATTCCCCCAATTCCTTCTCTGTGTCTTAGCATCTTTAGCTTACTAGTTTGTTAATTTTAGATTAAACAACCATTCTCTTAATTCTTGGGCTAAATAATAAAAGAAAGTTAGTATTAGTACTTTTGGTTTCTTTGGGTTTGACATCCGGTCTTGCCACTAAACTATACTACTATTTGATAGGTGCGCTTGCCTAAATCGTGGTGATGGTTAGTTTCTAGGCTCGATCATTCATTATATAAATTTTAAGACTTTTTCCACCACCATCACATCAAAACCATGATTTTATGTGATCTTTTAATCCTATAGAGCATACATTTTTCATGCTCATTTTATTATTGGTTATGAGTGTGTCGACTTGATTTGTTATTCTAAATCTTGCTTCAATTATGCATGTCAGTACCACACCATTGATTTGATATACTAAGATGATATAAGCACTTAGGTTTTAACCCACTTAACCTGTGAAAAGCTTACCTATTGAATTAAACCTTAGTGAACCTATTGAGCCTAACACATTTTTTTTCTTGATTAACCTGTTAATGTTAACCCATAACCCATATTTCTGTTGTAAAATTTTCTCATTTTGTTGACTCCCTTTTTTGTCGAGAATTGATCTGGTTAGTTTCCTAAGTATGTTACTTTACTGAATTGCTGAAGTCTTTTTTTTAATTCTAAAAAAATTGAAAAATAATTTATTAAATAATTATTAGTTGATTGAGCTTGAATAATTAGTTTTATATATTGTGGAGAAGCTCGTTGTTATTCTTGTTTATTCTTGATTGATGCACTCTCTTTTAATTCAACATTTGATTATTTTCTAGTTTGGTAATGTATCAACTCGATCTCGATTATAACCAACTTTTTTGGCCTTTTTCCATACCCTTAACCTAAGCCTCATTACAAACTCTTAAAGACCTCTTGATTGGTGTGACATCTCATTTTATAGTGGTGGATATTTGATTGTCAAACAAGCCTATGGTAATGGCATTTCTTGTTCAACTATTGACTGCATACTTCTTGAACCATAAACACTTTGAGTGCTTTGAGTTAATCATTAGTGAGGATGTCAATTCTTGTTGATTTTCAATTAAAGGTAATTACTTAAATAAGGGGAGATACTTATGTTTTCTTTCTTTAAAAATTTTTAGCTTGGATTGATTGAATCTTTAGTGTCCTTTTAGTTGAATTGCCAATGCATGATTGTTTGCGAATTATTTTGAGACATTATTGATGAAAATAATAAATTGAGAAAAGTTAAATTTAATGTGGGTTGAGGATTTTGCTTGAGGACAAGCAAACATTTAAATGTGGGGATATTTGATAAGTGATAAAAGTAACATGTTTTAATCTCGTTCTTAATGCATTTTTGGATGATTATTTATGTAAATTGGAGAATTTTATCCTCCTAATCCTTTAAATTCATGTTTCTATACTTAGGAGAGCATTTGGGAGCAAAAGAAGTGAAAAACGAGCGAAAATTTGACAATTAGAGTAGATTTTAGGGGCCACACGGGCTAGGCACACGCCCATATAAGCCACATGGGCTACCACATATCCATGTGCCAGAACGTGTCGATTTCGTGATTTGCATTCCAAACACATGGAAAAATGTAATTTTTAGGCTTTTCGAGCATTCTAAGACCTATAAATACCAAATAGAAAAAGAGAATAGAGAGCCATCAGTGAGTATTGAAGAAAACAACTTGAAGAACACCATTAAAGCTGACTCTGAAGCAGATTTCCATCAAGATTGAAGACCTTTTAATTTCTTTGAAGTTTTTATGAGTTTATTTATTTCTTGTGGTTATACTGTCTTTGAGATGTTTTTATCTACAATCATGATCTAATTCTCTAGATATGTAGGGGAGATGAATTCTATGATGATTTGTATTATTTGATTTCTATTTTACGTGATAAATACTTGAATCTTGTTCTCAGATATGTGTTCTTATATCCTATTTTAATATTTCTTGAATATTAATTCATGTTTAATGTGCTTAAATTAGAGGAGGAAAAATCTTTGTTTAAGAGTAAATCTAGCATAATTGAGTGGAGTTGCATGCAATCCTAGAAATAGGACAACATAAATCTATCGAGTTAGAGTCAAATCTAATAGGGGAATCCATATATCTAGTTAATGTGATAATAGGGGTTTTAATTAGAAAGAAATTTCAATTAATCATCCAAGAGTTAGTTGCTATTAGTTTTGAAATTGATATTAGCATAACTTAGGAATTCCTACAGATCAAGATACCAAATGAATAAATTGTTTATTTTAGATTCATAATGACAGATGAAGTCTAGGAGGATTCTTTTCTGGGTATTGTTTCACTTCTTGGTTATTATTCAATTATTTTCCTAATTTATCCTTTGCTGAGTTCTTTAGTTAATTAATTTAGTATATTTTAATTTAAACAAATCACTCCAATTTGTCGGTTAAATAATAGGAAAACGGTAATTACTAGTACTTTTAATCCTCGTAGATACGATATTTTTACTCACCATAGCTATACTATTTATCGATAGGTGCACTTGCTTTTGTCATATTTTTAATTAGTTTTGTAACTATTTTATGGAAATTCTATTGAGCAGCAGAGAAGACTGAACCCCATTATGAAGGAAGTTGTTAAAAAGGAGATTATCAAATAGCTTGATGTTGGAATAATCTATCCTATTTTTTATAGTTCGTGGGTAAGCCATGCTCAATGTGTACCTAAAGAAGGGGGTGTTACTGTGGTTAGCAATGAAAACAACGAACTCATTCCAACTCATACTGTCATGGGATGGAGAGTTTGCATGGACTATCGAAAGCTCAACAAAGCAACCAGGAAAGACCATTTTCCTTTTCCATTCATTAATCAAATGTTAGATAGATTAGCTGGAAAAACCCTTTATTGCTTTTTGGTTGGTTATTCAGGGTATAACCAGATTGTCATAACTCCTACTAACCAAGAAAAGACTACGTTCACATGTCCTCATGGAACCTTAACTTTCATGTGAATACTGTTTGGATTATGCAATGCCCTTACAACATTTCAATGTTGCATGATGGTAATATTTTCGGACATGGTGGTGAAATGTTTGGAAGTTTTTATGGATGACTTCTCAGTGTTTGGCAATACTTTTGAAGGTAGTTTAAAAAACATAGAGCTAGTTCTTTATTAATGTAAGGAGACTAACCTTGTCCTGAATTAGGAAAAATGTCATTTTATGGTTTGTAAAGGCATTGTTCTAGGACATAAAATTTCACAGCAAGGGATCGTCGTAGATGAAGCAAAGATTAAGGTTATTGAAAAATTGCCACCACCTACTATAGTTAAAGGTATTCGAAGTTTCCTCATCCATGCATGATTTTATCGATGATTTATTAAGGATTTTTTGAAGATATCCAAACCCCTTGTGTGCATTGTTAGAACATAATAGAGCTTTCAAGTTTGATGAACCTTGTGTGCAAGCATTTAAGGAATTGAAAAAACAACTAGTAACAGCACCGATTATCATAGCACTAGACTGGACATTGCCTTTTGAACTTATGTGTGATGCCAATGATTTCACTGTAGGAGCAATGCTTGGGAAAAGGAAGGATAAAGTGTTTCATGCCATCTACTATGAAAGCCAGACGTTGAAAAATACGTAGTTGAACTACACCACTACAGAGAAGGAATTATTGGTTGTGGTATTTGGATTCAACAAATTCAGATCCTATTTAGTTGGCACCAAAGTTACAGTCTATATGAATCATTCTGTGATTAAGTATTTGGTGACCAAGAAAGACACCAAGCCAAGATTAATTCGATGGATATTGCCGCTATACGAATTTAATCTAGAAATTCAAGGTAGGAAAGGCACAGAGAATCAAGTGGCTGATCACTTGTCGAGACTTAAAGAAGGAAATGTGTAACACCCCAAACCCGGCCCATGCATTTCGACCAGATCTGGCGTGTTATGGAACACATAACACTTTATTGGATTTTGAAAACAGTTAAGTATTTAAAATTTGAATAAAGAAGTGACTTTTTGGAAATAAACCTCTTTGTATTGTTATTACATATAAATAAACCTTGTCATAAATTCATAGGTTGCATAACATTGAAAACTACTTTGTTGAATAAAAACTAGGGGCCTTATTACATAAATATTCCTAAATAACAATAAAATAAACTTAAAGAAATCCCAAAAAAAAATAATTTGTAGAAATAAAACTTGATGGCCCTTCGAGTCCGTCTCGGCTCCCATGTCCACGATCTACTGCTAATCTGGAAGAGTAGAGAAAAGGAAAGCGTGAGTCACCAAGAATTAGTGTATAAATCTAAAAAAAAAACAATGACCCGAGCCCACAAACACATTATAGGCCCTGGCCCATACATGAAGGTAACAATCATAATCACATGGTAAACAATAAATAATGAATAACCCAACCCATCCTAGGTTTCCATCCTCTACACACCAACCTGTACCAACCATCACACCTTGGGGATTTCTACAATCAACCCTCCATTCGCTATACACCAAAACGACAGCCGCACTGCCTATTCCTATTAATTATGAATCATTGAATGTGGCATAACCACCGATCACTATGTGACCTAACATTTGTATATATGGGATTTCCATCACCGATCACCAAGTGACCTATCATGCACTTCCCCTTCAATATCATATTCCCACCCCATGCATACACATAAAGAAAAAATCATGCATTCATATATATTTTTCGATACACATAGGGAGTTCTATGTTTACGTACCTAGCATCCTTGCCTAACCCTTTTAGGGTTCCATTCGACTGTCTATATAGCCTCTTTCTAATTTTTTAGCCCATAATACATACATATAACCATACATACAGGATTAGAAGTGTGTTAGAGATCTACACACTTGATTATCGATAAGACGATGCTTTCTATGTCGATGCTATCCTTAGTCGACACTACTACAATCTACCTAAGGTGTTGTTCAGAAGCCGTTCCACAACCAAGTGGCCAATCTCGAAAGGCAGATACTGCTCTTTTCTTAAACTTAGGTATTTTCTCCTTTGCCTGATCCATATTTAATTCCATCACAAGTCCTTATCAGAACTACTATCACAATATTTAATCATTAATTCTCATTATAACCTTAAGATCTTGCATATAATGATCAAATCTAATAGAAATCTAGGGAAATCTTCTTACCTTAAAAATCCCAAAAGTGGAGACTAGCTATTTTTGGCTTTTAGATCTAATTGACCAAGCTTCCTTCAAATCCTGAATTGCTGTCCATCATAAAACCATTAAACTAATAGCTTTCGACTTTTGCCTTTCAAAAAACGAGAATAGATCATGAGAACTAATCAAAAAGTGACACTTATCTTAGCATAGGAGATTCTGCTAGCACTAGAAAGAGGATTCGGTAATGCCAATGGAAGATTTAAATGCCGGAAGTATAGAACTAATTCCTAAATAAGATGAATAAAAGAGAAGACTATGGATGCTTCAGCTTTTTAGAGAAATCGACACAAGGAGGAAAAAGTGGAGAAGAGTTTCGGCTTTTGAAGAAATTGGAGAAGGAGAGGCTAAGGAATTTAGGCACAATGGGAGAAGAAATTAGGGTCTTCAATGTCAGAATCAAGGAGCTATCCCCCCTATTTATAGATATTTCGACACCTCATGTATAAAACTGAAAATGCCCTTCCTAATTAATTAAAATTCAAGCTAAATGAGAGGGAAAATCGGCACCCCTTTGCCACTTGATGAGTGATTTCTACACTCCTCTAGGTGATGGATTTTCGACCAACACTTCCCTTGAAGATAAGCTCCTAACTTTTCTCCTTTTTATCTATGATATTATCACTTATAAAATCCACATAATTTCTCCTATTTTTGAGCCTTGTAGCCGTCCACCTCTACTAACCCTAATGCTGAAATTTAACTTACTTAAATTAAAAGATTTGAACCTCATTAAACTTAATATTTGGGCCCCTAATTCCTTGTATGTGGTGTCACCCTATTTTCATTTAAAGCAACGAAATTGGCCTAAAAACATGGGCTCCTTGCGACCCAAAACTTATTCCTTTTTAATTGTTAATGATGCCACCTTAAAATAATTTAATATGGGCCTTTGCCTAATTCTAAGCCCAAATTTAAACCTCTTTCACCATATTAAACATATTCCTATACTAAACGCATAGACCCGTAAATCCAGTATGTTACAGTTCTACCCCCTTAAAGAAATTTCGTCCTCAAAATTTCCAATTAACTAGTAATCAAACTACCTAAGTCTCACTACTATGCTTTCACTGTGCACTCTTATTCTAAAGCCAAAATAAACACTTAGTATACTATGGTAGGGTACACACCGATATTCACATCTAGAGCGTCCTCGTCCCCTTGTACTCATTCTACCGCTTCACGTTTATCTGATTAGAAATTTTATGAACTATTAGTTTTCTTCCACTGATTAACCACGAATAGTCTTATAGATAATAGTTTTAAAAGTAGTTCTTTCGAATTCGTATTCATAATACAGTCTCAAGTTCATATCCTCTAGGAAACACATACATTCAATCATCAACATCCATTGTAACAGACCAATTTTGACCCTAATCAGAACGGTGGTTTCGGGACCACGAATCCGAGTCCAGAAATATTTAAATATTATATTTTGCATTTATTATGTGTGATTTAGTGAGTGTGAAAGTTTCGTAGAAAAATTTAGTCGTTTAAGTGCTTAATTTGATGAAAAGGATTTAATCGAGAAAAGCGCAAAAGTTGCATGCTAAAGTGAAAGGTACTAAATTGATTGTGGCTTTTTAAGTGGATGTACTAAAAGGGCAATTAGCCCAAAATCAATAATGAGGAACGGCAATGGGTCACTCCAACTACAAATTTTATGTTAGTTTAAATTTTAATATAAAGTTATATTAGTATATTTGTTAATTAATGTTAGATACAACATAAAATAATAAAAACAAGTGGGAAGAAAGAGAACATACCTTGTTCATCTTCTTGGCCGAAAGTTGGAGGAAGAAAACTCCATTGTTGAAGCTTGAAATTTCAGCAACTTGGAGCTTAATTAGGGGTATGTATTTTGCTTAGTTTTTGATAATTTTTACATTTTTGGAATGGTTGCATTGAATGCTATACAACCCATGTGGAAATTTTTGAGATTTTGGCACATTGAAATTCGGCTATGGTTGTATATGCATGGCATGAAATGTTTGATAGTAGATTATAATTAGTATGTGTTAAATCATCATCTTTAGAATTAGAAGTTGTGATGAAATTGGATGTTAGGGATTTATTTGAAAAAAATAAAATTTTAGAAGGACTAAAACATGAAATAAATGAAATGCATGGACACACATAGCTATGGGGAAGATTCGGCCTAGCTATGGTGTTAAGGAATTTTGAATATTTTGAGTTTTGTGTAAATAGGACCAATTTGTAAAAATGGGAAACATTAGGGGCAAAATGGTAAATTGCCCATTTGTGTGTTTTGGGACTAAATTGAGATGAAATGCAATTAAATGAGCTAAATTTTAATGTGTTAGATCAAGAGCAAAGAAAACGGAATTAGGCCGGGAAAGATGAAGGTTCTTGAATAGCCGATTCATACGGACTATCGACAACCGAGGTAAGTCCTTTAGCTAAAATATCTCAAGGAATTAATTATGGTTATCTTAAATAGTAAAATTAATGAATTTTAGTACCCATTTATATCATGGCGAATGTATATAGGCATACTAAGTTGATAATTAAAGTTGGTTGTGTGATGGGAATTGTTGGATTGTATTATGATATAATGGTTTTGTTGGTTTAATGTGATCGAGCCCAATTGAATTGGACATGTGTATATAATAGTTATGAAGTGTGTTGGGGATGTTTAACTACATTGACATGATTCGGGCTTTTACGCCTAGCGTGCCTTGTCTTGCAGTGATACTAATCGGGCTTTTACGCCTAGCGTGCCTTGTGCAGTGTTACTAATCGAGCTTTTACGCCTAGCGTGCCTTGTGCGGTGTTACTAATCGAGCTTTTACGCCTAGCGCCTTGCTTGATGTTATTAATGCTTTAGCGAGGCTTGATGCCGGTGAAGTATTTTACAAAAGAGAAACCAAAATTGTGTTCAAGGCGAATTAAAGCTAATTTATCGAGTTAATGGCTCAGGTAAGCATGTAAAGTAGGAATTTACTTCTTACACATTTTAAAATAAGGTAAGCAAGTAATTCAGTTATTTATTACAAATTGTATGTGTTACAAATGAAATTTATACACATATATATGTGGTTATAATATGTATTCTCGGTTTTACTAATGAATGATATGAATATTGTGGCTTGGTTTTCTAATATGTGGATATAAGACTAGGTATATTCGCCACATGGATTGTTGTGTATTTGATGCTATATTATAAAAATTTGACTTTAAGTATATGAATGTTTGTACCTATGGATACATGATGACAATTTTTGGTTTTGAAAGATTGGATTATGAGTAAATATAATTTGATCATAAGCATGCGGTTAAAGAGAAATTGTTCTATGAATTCATACGTTATATAGGTATGAAATTGGAAGCTTGAAAGCAAATGTGAGTACAAAGTACAAGTTGAATTATTGTAATTTAAATATTTGAATGTTATTTTTTTTTATGAATTTAGGACTTACTAAGCTAGTAAGCTTATTTTTGTGAAATGTTTCCTCTGTTTTATAGATTAGGTACAAGCTACAAGCTCGTCGGGATCGTTCGGAAAGTCGTCCACACTATCAAACTATTTTGGTACTCTTTCATTTTGGTTTTGAATGAAGGCATGTATAGGAAAGACTTTGTCTTTGTTTGATGAAAACTTTTGGTTCATGTATATAATAGCCATGCGAATATGGCTAAAGTTTTAGTTAAGTATGCTTTTGTGCTTTTGATACAATGTCGGTTTATGTTGGAAATGTTCGTGCATTTTTAGTGAAGTTTAATCGTTTTGGTAAGGAAGTGTATGTTTACTGAAATGAACCTTTGAATTGGGATATTATGTGAATGTTTTAGGTATAAGTTAATTTGCATAAAGGATTTAAAATGCATGGACAAGTATGAGTTGTATGTGGGTATGTTCGATTATAAACTAGTAAATCATATTTTGCAATGAAATAGTTTTTAGTTAGCAGCAGAGATGTGATTTTGAAAAATCACCAAAAATAGGATAAATTGAATTAGAAAGTTAATAAAATATAGAATTAAAGCTTATTGTGTCTATTTTTATATGAAATAAACAGAGTAGGCAAAGGAATTATATATTATGAGATATTTAAGTTTTAGTGAGACTTGTCCTGAATGAATTCGTGAGTCCCTGTTCTTTCTTGGAAAAATTGTTAAAATTGTAAAAAATAATTGTGGAGCATAGTTTATATGTTTAGAGTCCTTAATGAGTCTATTTTTGATTGGAATAAACAAGAACATTATTGAAATTTTGTACAATGAAATAAATGAGTTTTGTAAATATAGGTCAGAATTCTCAAACAGTGAAATAGGGGTAAATTTGATGAATAAAATGTACTAATTGGCCAAATGAAAAATTCTGGAAAAATTATGGTAAAAATTTATATGAGTCTAGTTTCATGAAAAATTTACGGATCTAAATTTTGAGTTTTGTAACTCGAGTTATGGTCAATTTAGTCAGCATGATGCAGTTGGACAGCTTTAAATTTTTATGCCCCAGATTAATAGTCAAGTCTAGTAATGCCACATACTCGACTCCGGCAAAGGTTTCGGGTAAGGGGTGTTACATCCATGAACTTACGTTCATCACAGAAAAAGTAGTGTTGTTGTTGTTGTTGTTGTTGTTGTTGTTGTTGTTTTACTACCCAGGGGTATTTTCGTAATTTTATCCTACAGGGGTGTTTTCGTAATTTTTCAAAATAAGGTTCCTTGGTGATTTTGTAAAATAAGGGTATTTTAGTAATTTTGCAATCCAAGGGTATTTCGGTAATTTTTGAGATCCAGGGGTATTTCAATAATTTTGACATCTAGGGGTATTTCGTTAATTTTTAAATTAGGGATATTTTGATGTTGTTGTTGTCGTTGTGTTTTTTTTTTTTATTTTTTTCGAAGGGTATTTTGAAAAAAATCTAGTTACTCTTGTAAACATACGGCTTTTGGGTAAATTTTCAAAACATAGGCATTTTACAAATTCACTGTTGGTTGAAAATTTTCATAAATCAAGTGTATTTCTTTGGAAATTTACAAAACTTAGGGGTTTTTGTTTGCAAAATAGGGTGGTTGGTCCCTTTCGGTTTTAATTATAGGTTTGGCCCATCAACAAGTCCTCATAATTAGAGTGAACGACCACTACGCACTGTAAGATTCCAATAAGAGGAGGTGAGTCACTAGGATCTGCTTAAATACCAAGCTCTTCCGGATCTATTCCTAGACATGCGTATGCCTGTTGCCACACCCTAGTCTTGCGACTCGTTCAAGGGTTTTGTTTAGTAAGGTTAAGTCTTATGAAATTTAAGGAGTTGTTTCAGCTAAGCCTAGAGTCCATCAAGTTCTAGATCTAATTAGTCTACGTCCCATAAAGCCCATGTAATATCTGGGAGTTAGGGGTTATACGTTTTAACTCATATTTATGTAGTAGCATGCTTAGTGTGCTGTTTGTGTGTGTTTGGGGGCTTTGGGAACCTTGGGGTGTAGGTAGTAGCCTTAGGAAAATATTGGACTTTAAACCTTTAAGGGAGAACTAAGGGAGCTAGGCCTTAAGAAAATTTGCGTGTGGGTTATGACACAAGAACTGAGCTAGTAAAGTGGCAGGGGAGGCGCCACTTAAAGCACAAGAGAGTGACGCCTCAGGGAGAGAGAAGGGGCCTAGGTTCGAGAAGCAAGGGAAGTTTTTTTGGAGGTTCTTTTGCGTCAAGGGGAGTGCAGAGTTGGACGGACAGGGACTCTGAATGGATGATCATTGGACCTGGTCAAGGCACTTGAAAATTCAGCTAAGAAGGGAGATAAGTGTTAACTCATTCAAACTCATTTGAATGAGTGGAAAAGAGAAGAAATAGGAGGAAAAGAAGGAATCTGATAGAGAGAAGAAGAGTTGGCCGAATAGAGGGGTCTTGGTGTGGCATTTTCGGCCAAGGGGAGGAGTGTCTATGCTAGGGCTTTAGGTGCCAAAATCTTGAACCCTTTTATTCTCTTTTGACCAAAAACCAAAAGTGAAAGAACCAATTGTGCATCTTCTTCTCATCTTATTTTCTTACCATTCCCACTAGAATCGAAACCATACAAGACTTCAACCTCTTTTCTTCTTCTTTGCATCGAATTTTCCATCTTCAAAAGTCGAAGAAACCTTTTTTCCATTTGCTAAGACCTTAGCCGATTTGCTCATTTGTCACTAAAGCCGACTTCCACATCTTTTACCATCACTCTCCATAGCTGATTTCATCTCTACCCCTTTTGAAATTGATTCCTTTTCTATTTCCCTCTCAATGCCGATCAATCTTCTGTTGTGGTCGAATCTCTCTGTGTTTCTAGCAAAGGTGTTCGATTGATATCAATATTACGGTAAGGGCCAATTGTCATTCGGTCTCCTCTTCTTTTCCCTTTGGTTAGCCGAAATCAAGGACACTAATCCCTTTTATTCTTTTGGCCGAAACCATGAAGGTGGGTTTTAGGATCTTTGTAGCCGACAATTAGAAGGAGATCTTTCGGGATTTGGATATTCAAGGTAAGCAAAGCATGACCTTAGGCCGAAGGCCACTTACTTTTGTCTATTAATGTTAGAATCGAATCTAACATGGTCCATATAGGGATTCTAAAAACTTTCAAGGACGGTGGCGATTTTGAGATTTAATCGAGTAAGGGGAGTTCGATCGAGATAAAGAGGAGTCTCGAGATTGAGATCTATTTTTGAAATTTTGTACAATGAAATAAATGAGTTTTTGTAAATATAGGTCAGAATTCTCAAACAGTGAAATAGGGGTAAATTTGATGAATAAAATGTACTAATTGGCCAAATGAAAATTCTGGAAAAATTATGGTAAAAATTTATATGAGTCTAGTTTCATGAAAAATTTACGGATCTAAATTTTGAGTTTTGTAACTCGAGTTATGGTCAATTTAGTCAGCATGATGCAGTTGGACAGCTTTAAATTTTATGCCCCATTAATAGTCAAGTCTAGTAATGCCACATACTGACTCGGCAAAGGTTTGGTAAGGGTGTTACATCCATGAACTTCGTTCATCACAGAAAAAGTAGTGTTGTTGTTGTTGTTGTTGTTGTTGTTGTTGTTGTTTTACTACCCGGGGTATTTTCGTAATTTTATCCTACGGGTGTTTTCGTAATTTTTCAAAATAAGGTTCCTTGGTGATTTTGTAAAATAAAGGGTATTTTAGTAATTTTGCAATTCGAGGTATTTGTAATTTTGAGATCAGGGTATTTCAATAATTTTGACATCTAAGGGTATTTCGTTAATTTTTAAATTAGGGATATTTTGATGTTGTTGTTGTCGTTGTGTTTTTTTTATTTTTTGAAGGGTATTTTGAAAAAATCTAGTTACTCTTGTAAACATCGGCTTTTGGGTAAATTTTCAAAACATAGGCATTTTACAAATTCACTTTTTGGTTGAAAATTTTCATAAATCAAGTGTATTTCTTTGAAATTTACAAAACTTAGGGTTTTTGTTTGCAAAATAGGGTGGTTGGTCCCTTTCGGGTTTTAATTATAGGTTTGGCCCATCAACAAGTCCTCATAATTAGAGTGAACACCACTACGCTTTGGTAAGATTCAGTAAGAGGAGGTGAGTCACTAGGATTGCTTAAATACCAAGCTCTTCCGGATCTATTCCTAGACATGCGTATGCTGTTGCCACACCCTAGTCTTGCGACTCGTTCAAGGGTTTTGTTTAGTAAGGTTAAGTCTTATGAAATTTAAGGAGTTGTTTCAGTTAAGCCTAGAGTCCATCAAGTTCTAGATCTAATTAGTCTCGTCCCATAAAGCCCATGTAATATCTGGGAGTTAGGGGTTATCGTTTTAACTCATATTTATGTAGTAGCATGCTTAGTGTGCTGTTTGTGTGTGTTTGGGGGCTTTGGGAACCTTGGGGTGTAGGTAGAAGCCTTAGGAAAATATTGGACTTTAAACCTTTAAGGGAGAACTAAGGGAGCTAGGCCTTAAGAAAATTTGCGTGTGGGTTATGACACAAGCTGAGTGTAAAGTGGCGGGGGCGCCACTAAAGCACAAAGGTGGCCTCGGGGAGAGAGAAGGGCCTAGGTTAGAAGCAAGGGAAGTTTTTGGAGGTTCTTTTGCGTCAAGGAGTCAGAGTTGACGGACGGGGACTCGAATGGATGATCATTGGACTGGTCAAGGCACTTGAAAATTCAGCTAAGAAGGAGATAAGTGTTAACTCATTCAAACTCATTTGAATGAGTGGAAAAGAGAAGAAATAGGAGGAAAAGAAGAATCGATAGAGAGAAGAAGAGTTGGCGAATAGAGGGTCTTGGTGTGGCATTTTGGCCAAGGGAGGAGTGTCTATGCTAGGGCTTTAGGTGCCAAAATCTTGAACCCTTTTATTCTCTTTTGACCAAAAACCAAAAGTGAAAGAACCAATTGTGCATCTTCTCCTCATCTTATTTTCTTTTCTTCATTTACTCTAAGCAAACCTACCATTCCCACTAGAACAAACCATAAAGACTTCAACCTCTTTTCTTCTTCTTTGCATCGAATTTTCCATCTTCAAAAGTCGAAGAAACCTTTTTCCATTTGCTAAGACCTTAGCCGATTTGCTCATTTGTCACTAAAGCCGACTTCCACATCTTTTACCATCACTCTCCATAGTGATTTCATCTCTACCCTTTTGAAATTGATTCCTTTTCTATTTCCCTCTCAATGCCGATCAATCTTACATTGTGGTGAATCTCTCGTGTTTCTAGCAAAGGTGTTCGATTGATATCAATATTACGTAAGGGCCAATTGTCATTCGGTCTCCTCTTCTTTTCCCTTTGGTTAGCGAAATCAAGGACACTAATCCCTTTTATTCTTTTGGCGAAACCATGAAGGTGGGTTTTAGGATCTTTGTAGCCAGCATTAGAAGGAGATCTTTCGGGATTTGGATATTCAAGGTAAGCAAAGCATGACCTTAGGCGAAGGCCACTTACTTTGTCTATTAATGTTAGAATCGAATCTAACATGGTCCATATAGGATTCTAAAACTTTCAAGGACGGTGGCGATTTTGAGATTTAATCGAGTAAGGGGAGTTCGATCGAGATAAAGAGAGTCTCGAGATTGGATCTATTTGGTAAGAGTATTTAGATAAGTTATAGATGTGTTTTCGTTTAGATGTTTACGTATCGATTACAGGGTTTCGATTAAGTGATATTCGATGGATGTGAGTACTAGTGGAGGAGAAAGGGTAGTTCCTACCCTAGATTTAAGCGCTTCGGTTTACGTAATCGGGATTAGCCACGAGTTGTGGGCGCATCGAAAAGGGATAAGCAAATCGCTGTGATCCTTACAAGGGAAAGTGTTAGTATCGAAAGTGTGGTTCTCAGTGTTATCAGGTGTGTAACCCTACCCTAATTCTCGATTATTAATAATATTGTTAAATATGTGTTTTTAAGGCTATGAATAAATATGGTTAAGAGTACCATTCAATGGTACAGTGTATTCATGTACGTTACCCCTAACACTCTGTTAAACAATGGTTACAAACATTGATATGAAAACATGTGTTACTTCCTTATGGCCTTGGGGTAAGGTGTATCGTATGATATCTGTATACTTTGTATGTTGCATGGGCATAAGGGTGATAATGAAAAGGGGAAGTGTTCTGGTGGTTTTACCACATTATCCAGTGACTTTTGTCACAATATTAAGTATCCATTGACCTTGTCACATTATCTGTGGCTATACCACGTATTAAAGCGATGTCGTTGATTGCTGCATGCGCCTTCGAGGGTGTGTAGCGGATAGAGGTCGATTTAGTAATCCCCATGGTGTGATTGGTGATGCATGTGGTGTGTAGAGGTTGGATATCTAGGTGGGTTCGGGTTGCATCATTGCTTTTATATACATGTGATTTAACATGCTATGATTTGGGCTTATAGCCGATAATGATTTCGGATGGGCTTTGCCCAAAATGTTATAATAAAGGCTATAATCGATTGGGAACTGTGTTGGTTGTTACACATTGAGTCATTGACTCACCCTTATGAGCTAACATTTTGCAGATGAGGCATAGTGCAATGGCCAGATCGCGGGGACTAGGTGGTGGCCTTGCTCAGCAAAATTTTGGGTTTCCATATAATGGAACTCTTTCTTATTCTTTAGTATGTTTTCTTTCAGGATTTATTTGGTATTTTAAATTTGTAATAAGGCCACTACTGAACTGTTTAGTTTAAGGTTTTATTTCCATACGATAATCAACAAACAAGTAATTAAACGTTTTTCTTAAAGTAACTTCAAATGTTTTATCACCTACTCAACTCAAGGGTTTCAACCTAATGAGTTCTAGAATCTGGCAAATCTTTTAATTTTTGAAATATAAAGGGAGCGTTTTAATGAAATCCAAACTTGAATGGTGCGGTTTTCAACTTGATAAAAATACAATCTATTTTATTAAAATCGTCATATTTTATAGGAAGATGAAACAAGATAAAGCTAAGTTTTTCTAAAGGAACATGTTAGATCCGGTCGGGGCTTGTGGGCCAGGTTTGGGGTGTTTCAAATTTGGTATCAGAGCCTGTTCAACACTCGACTTTGAGGGCTTTTGGGCCCAAAATGTTTTTCAAAAGTGAGTTTTACTAAAAGATGATCAGGTTTTACGGCATGGCTTTGAGTCTCGGCCAAGTCCACGTAAGTACCCCTAATCATTGTGTGATTTGTATGTGGAAGAAATGGGTATTATGATCGTAGATTAGTAGATTAGGAGCTATTGAACCCTAGGATTAGCTTACTCCAACACAAAATTACATAAGACTTAAACAAACAAACACGTGAGTAAGACACGAGTTAAGGGTGTGAGCAGTTGTCGCATGTCTAGGATTGGATTGAGGGGACCTTGGTATTTAAGCAGTCCTAGTGACTCACCTCCTCTTGCTCGAGTCCTACCTAGTGCGTAGTGACGGTTCACCCTAACGAAGAGGACTTATTCACAGGCTAAATTTAATAATTAAAATTCGAAAGGGACTAGCTACACTATTTTATAAAAACCCTAGTTTTGAAATCACCGAATTAACCCCTTGATTTGTAAAAACTATCTTAAAAATACCCCCGATTTACAAAATTATTAGAATACCCCTGGTTAGTAAAATTACAAAAATACCCACAGTTTATGCAATTACCATACTACCCTCGATTTCCTTTACCAAAATATCCCTATTTTGCAAAAATACCAAAAACCCCTATTTTGCAAAATTACAAGATATCCCTGATTTAGAAAATTACCAAAATACCCCTATAGGATAAATTACAGAAATACCCTCGGGTAGTGAAATGACGAGAATACCCCTACAAGTGGTGAATGTGTGTAGTAGATACTATTGATGAATGAATGTGATTCTCTGAATTAGGGTAGAAAACTTGAAACAAAACTTTGAATGCCAAGAAGAACTACTATCAAATGCCTTTACATAAAATTACTTGTGGTAATCGATTGGAACAATAAGTAATGCATAAAATTTCTAAAAGCAGATAAGGCGTGACGGTAGATATGAGTACTAGGGGCGTGGTCATGTCTGACGGGCGTGGAAGAAGCAAAATCAACGTATGCGAACCAGGCGAGATTTGGACATGGGTCGAAAATGAAATCTGTTACCACCGGTTAGAAAGTAAATTCGAGGACCAAGCGAGGAGATGACGAATATCCTAGGCGATGTTTGAGTGTTGGAAAGAGTTCTTTGGAGCGAGTCTAGGTGGAGGGGCTCGGAAGTCGATGTCAGAGCATTGCGAGCAAATGGAGCCGAGGTGTTAGGGGGTCTCGGGTGGCTCAAATGTTCTGAATATTGGTTGGAAGCGATCGAAAGGATTATGGGCGACTTGGACTACGGTGAGGAAAAATTGAAAGGCAGTGTCACTACTTCAGGATGAGGCGTACCAGTGGTGGCTCACTGTTAGATAGGGCACCCAGGTGCACCAGATTGATTGGAGTATTTCAAGATGATGTTCAAAGGAAGTCGTAGGATCAAGTTATGTGGATGCTCGGAGAAGCGTTCTTGAATCTGGTACAAGGGAAAATCCGTGGTGAGTATGAAGCGAATTCCGTTTGGTGATATGCCGGGAATCTGTTGATCGATTATGAGCACTGCGTATGGTTGAAGATGAGGCTTCAAGATGAGTTGAGGTGTTAATAGCTCCACATGAGAGAGGACTTGCGGTATTGGTTGAAAAAGAAAAATAGCAGGAGGTGAAGCGTCTGAGAGCGAATGGGATAGAGGTCAAGGTCAAAAATAAGAGGGTTATGGATCATCGGGGTCATCAGGGAGTTTCCAGAAAAGACCTAAAATTGATGGGCTGTGAGATCGACAGGTTGCTGTGGGAGGTCAGTATCGTACATGTGCTCAATATGGAAAGATACATCCGGGGGAGTGTTGGAAGAAGACAGGGGGATATTTTAAGTGTAGGTCCAAAGATCACATGATTAGGGGACATCCTGTGAAGCAGCGAGACCAACCAACAAGTTGGGTTTTAATCAAGCTGAAGAGGTGGGCGGTATCCACGAGGGTCTTGATCGTTGGCAGGTAATAGTTACGAGTCGAGTCGCGGGACCTTGCGAGAGTGTTAATGTCTGATCGAGGCCTAGTCTAGTGTATCTGATTCATCGGAGGAGGATAGTGGCCTTGGAGCGTCATAATCGGTACGTGCCTTATAGCTGACAAGCCTTTCTTTGCTTTAATTGATGTTGGCTCGACCCACTCATATGTTGCATGTAGAATAACTGAAACATTAGGTGTAGCATCTGAACTGTCTGTTAGGGAGATGACTATAGTGAGCCCGTTAGGTCAAATGGTAGTGGTGAATAGGATATTCCGGAGTGTGCCTCTAGAGATTCAGGGAGTGGTATTTCCTGCCGACTTGATGGAACTACCTTTCGTGGAATTTGATTTCATTCGGGCATGGATTGGCTAGTGGAACATCGTAAATTGGATTAGCAGCTAAGCTTAATGGAGTTGAGGACTCTGGAGGATGAGGAGATAATTATGATAAGAGAAAGAAGGAACTATTTGTCTAACGTAGTCTCCGCGTTGAAGGCTAATAAGATGGTTCGAAAAGGGTGCAAGGCATTTCTGGCCTTTATTAGTGCTCTGGATGCAAAAGAAGAAGGGGTTAGTGGAGTTAGAACAATAAGAGAATTTGTGAATGTCTTCTCGGAGGAGCTACTGGGGTTACCCCCAGACAGGGAGGTGGAGTTCGGAATTGATTTACTACCAGGTATAGCTCTTGTGTCAATTGCTCTGTACAGAATGGCACAAAAAGAGTTGGTAGAGCTTAAAGCTCAGGTCCAAGAGCTGTTGGATCGTGGGTTTATTCGACCCAGTGTGTCTCTATGGGGAGCACCCATTCTATTCGTGAAATAGAAGGATGGGACTATGCGCATGTGCATAGATTACCAGCAGTTGAATAAGCTGACGATCAAAAATAAGTACCCGTTGCCGAGGATTAATGACTTATTTGATCAGTTCAAGGGAGTTACGTATTTTCAAAAATAGATCTATGGTCGGGATATCATCAGCTTAAGGTGAAGGAAGCAGATATCCATAAGACAGCTTTTTAGACTAGATACGGACATTATGAGTTTTTATTAATGCCGTTCGGATTGACAAACGCCCCAGTTGCATTCATGGATATGATGAATCGGGTTTTCCAACCCTACTTGGATCGGTTTATCGTTGTGTTTATAGATGACATCCTAGTTTATTCCAAGTCCGAGGAAAAGCATGATGCTCATCTCTGGGTAGTATTGCAGGTGTTAAGGGAGAAGAAGTTATATGCCAAGTTTAGCAAGTACAAATTTGGTTGAAGGAAGTTGTGTTTTTGGGTCATGTGGTGTCTGCAGAGGGATAAGGGTGGATCCTCAAGATTGAGGCAAGTTAGATTGGAAACCACCTAAGTCTCGTGGCGAGGTTTGTAGTTTCTGGGGTTAGCAGTGCTACTATAGGAGATTTGTCGAAGGGTTCTCGCCAATAGCAAAGACCTTTGACGGTTGTTGAGAAAGGAGGTACCTTTTGTGTGGGCGATAGCAGCAGGAGAGTTTTGAGAAGCTTAAGAGAGTATTGACAGAGGCTCAAGTTTTGATTCACTAAATAGGGAAAGGCTTTGTGGTGTATTGTGATGCTTCTCACACAGGATTTGGAGGTGTTCTAATGCAAGGTGGGAATGTGGTCACTTATGGGTCTCGGCAATTAAGGCCACATGAGGTTAACTATCCAACGCATGATCTAGAGTTGGCTGCGATAGTATTCGCTCTAAAAGTGTGGAGGCACTATTTGTATGGAGAAAGGTCAGTGATCTACACAGACCACAAGAGTCAGAGATATTTGTTAACTCAGAAAGAGCTAAATTTGAGATAGCGAAGGTGGGTGGAGTTGTTGAAAGACTACGACTATTCAATAGAATATCACCCGGGTAAGGCAAATGTGGTGCGTATGCCCTAAGTCGTAAAATATGTCGATCTCGAGGCATGTTTGCACACCTTAGTCTTTATGACGATGGAAGTTTGCTAGCGAGTTGCAAGTGAAGATGAGGTGGTTAAGTCGTAAAGGAGAAACAGCTTGGTAGATGACGATCCGAAAGGTTAACACGCAAGTGCGTAATGGAACGGATTTTAATGTCGTTTTTTAGGGCAAGGTCTATATGCCAAAAGATGAGGAATTAAGGTAGAGAATTCTTTGAGAATCGCATAGTAGCCCTTACGCTATGCATCCTAAAGAAAGTAAGTTATACAGGGATCTACGGGATCAATTTTGGTGGCCCGGTCTGAAACGAGAAGTTACAGAATTTATAGAGAAGTGCTTAACGTGTCAGCAAGTTAAAGCTAAACACCAAGTACCTTCGGGATTACTTCAACCAATAAAGATTCTCAGTGGAAGTGGGAGAGAATTACTATGGACTTTGTTAGTGGGCTTCCCCTTACGCCTACTAAGAAGGATTCAATATGGGTGATAGTGGACCGGTTAACAAAGTCTACACATTTTATACTAGTACAGGTTGACTATTCTCTGCAGAGATTGGCAAAATTGTATGTGGCAGAAATTGTGAAGCTACACGAAGTGCCGGTGTCGATTATCTCAGATAGGGATCCAAGGTTTACGTCTCAATTTTGGAGAGCATTGCATCGATTGGGCACTGTGTTAGACTTCAAAGACGATTTCATCCACGACGACGGCCATCCGAACGAGCAATTCAAGTACTAGAGGACATGTTGAGAGGTTACGTGATAGATTTCAGAGGAAGTTGGGAGGAGTTCTGGCCTTTAGCAGAGTTTGCGTACAACAATAGCTATCAAGCAAGTATTCAGATGGCACCGTATGAAGTACTGTATGGATGAAAGTGTTGCACTCCTACGTGTTGGACAGAATTGGAGGAACGCCATGCTTTGGGTCCAGAGATTGTGGCAGAATCGGAAGAAAAGGTTAGAGTGATTCAGGCATGGTTGAAGGAGGCATCTAACAGACAAAGGTCGTATGCATATCTCAAGCAGAAAGAGATAGAGTTTTCTGTGGGAGATAAGGTGTTTCTAAAAGTGTCACCGTGGAAGAAGGTGATGAGATTTGGTCGCAAGGGAAAGTTAAGTCCCAGGTTTAAAGGCCCTTATCGGATTTTGAAGCGGGTTGGACCAGTGGCATACCAGTTGGAGATGCCTTTGGAATTGAAACAGATGCATGATGTGTTTCACGTTTTGATGCTACGGTGTTACCGACCAGATCCATCGCATGTGGTACCAGTGGAAGAAGTGGAGTTGAGGCTAGACTTGTCTTACGAGGAAGAGCCGATTTAGGTTTTGGAATGGGATGTAAAGTATTACGAGGAAATTAGTTCCTCTAGTTAAAGTGTTATGGCTAAACCGTGGATCTAAGAAGCTTGGTGGGAGCCGAGGAAGCAATGCGACAAAGAATACCTCACCTATTTTAGCCTGTAATTTTGAGGTCAAATTATTTTTAAGGGGTGAACTGTAATATCCGGAGTTAGGGGTTATACGCTTTAACTCATATTTATGTAGTAGCATGCTTAGTGTGCTGCTTGTGTGTGTTTGGGGCTTTGGGATCCTTGGGGTTAGGTAGAAGCCTTAGGAAAATATTGACTTTAAACCTTTAAGGGAGAACTAAGGAGCTAGGCCTTAAGAAAATTTTGGAGGGTTATGACACAAGAACTCACTGGTAAAGTGGTAGGCAAGGCGCCACTTAGAGCACAAGAGAGTGAAGCCTCGTGGAGTGAGAAGGGGGTCCTAGGTTTGAAGCAAAGGGAAGTTTTTTGGAGGTTTTTGCATCAAGGGAGTGCAGAGTTGGACAAGCAGTACTTTGAATGGATGAGCATTGGACCCGGTCAAGGCACTTGAAAATTTGGCAAGAAGGAGATAAGTGTTGACTTATTCAAACTCGCTTGAATGAGTGGAAAAGAGAAGAAATAGGAGGAAAAGAAGGAATGATAGAGAGAAGAAGAGTTGGCGAATGGAGGGTCTTGGTGTGGCATTTTCGCCAAGGGAGGAGTGTCAATGCTAGGGCTTTAGGTGTCAAAATCTTGAACCCTTTTTCTCTTTTGACCAAACGCCAAAGTGAAAGAACCAATTGTGCATCTTCACCTCATCTTATTTTCTTTTCTTCATTCACTCTCTAAAAGCTGTAACCTACCATTCCCAGTAGAACCAAAACCATACAAGACTTCAACCTCTTTTCTTCTTCTTTGCATCGAATCTTCCATCTTCAAAAGCCGAAGAAACCTTTTTCCCATTTGCTAAGACCTTAGCTGATTTGCTCATTTGTCACTAAAGCTGACTTCTACATCTTTTGCCATAACTCTCTATAGTCGATTTCATCTCTACCCCTTTGAAACCGATTCTTTTCTATTTCCTCTCAAAGTCGATCAATCTTCCTGTGGTCGAATCTCTCGTGTTTTTAGCAAAGGTGTTCGATTGATATCAATATTACGGTAAGGGTTAATTGTCATTCTGGTCTCCCTTCTTTTCCCTTTGGTTAGCCAAATCAAGGACACTAATCCCTTTTATTCTTTTGGCCAAACCATAAGGTGGGTTTTAGATATTTGTAGTCCATTTATAGAAGGAGATCTTTCGATTTGGATATTCAAGGTAAGCAAAGATGACCTTAGGTCAAGGCCACTTACATTTGTCTATTAATGTTAGAATCGAATCTAACATGGTCCATATAGGGATTCGGACAACTTTCAAGGACAGTGATGATTTTCGGATTTAATCGAGTAAGGGGTGTTTGATCGAGATAAAGGAGGAGTCTCGGATTCGATCTATTTCGTAAGAGTATTTAGATAAGTTACGATGTGTTTTCGCTTAGATATTTACGATCGATTAATCGGGTTTCGATTAAGTGATATTCGATGGATGCTAGTATTAGTGGAGGAGAGAAAGGGTAGTTCCTACCCCTAGATTTAAGAAATGCTCGGTTTTGTAGACAGATTGGCCACCGGTTGTGGGTCAAAGATCGAAAAGGGATAAGTAAATCGTTATGATCCCCGCAAGTTTAAAATGTTAGTATCGAAAGCGTGGTTCTCGGTTGTCAATGTGTAACCCAACCCTAATTCCCGATTATTAATAATATTGTTAAATATGTGTTATTAAGGCTATGAATAAATATGGTTAAGGGTACCATTCAATGGTACAAGGTATTCATGTATCGCTACCCTAACACTGCTAAACAATGGTTACAAACATTGATATGAAAACATGTGTTACTTCCTTATGGCCTTGGGGTAAGGTGTATCGATGATATCTCAGATACTTTGTATGTTGCATGGGCATGAGGGTGATAATGAAAAGGGAAGTGTTCGTGGTTTTACTGCATGATGTGTTTCACGTTTTGATGCTACGGTGTTACCGACCAGATCCATCGCATGTGGTACCAGTGGAAGAAGTGGAGTTGAGGCCAGACTTGTCTTACGAGGAAGAGCCGATTTAGGTTTTGGAATGGGATGTGAAAGTATTACGTAGGAAATTAGTTCCTCTAGTTAAAGTGTTATGGCGAAACCGTGGATCGGAAGAAGCTTGGTGGGAGCCGGAGGAAGCAATGCGACAGCAATACCCTCACCTATTTTAGCCAGGTAATTTTGAGGCCGAAATTATTTTTAAGGGGGTGAACTGTAATATCCGGGAGTTAGGGGTTATACGTTTTAACTCATATTTATGTAGTAGCATGCTTAGTGTGCTGTTTGTGTGTGTTTGGGGGCTTTGGGATCCTTGGGGTATAGGTAGAAGCCTTAGGAAAATATTGGACTTTAAACCTTTAAGGGAGAACTAAGGGAGCTAGGCCTTAAGAAAATTTGCGTGAGGGTTATGACACAAGAACTCAGCTGGTAAAGTGGTAGGCAAGGCGCCACTTAGAGCACAAGAGAGTGAAGCCTCAGGGAGTGAGAAGGGGGTCCTAGGTTTGAACAGCAAGGGAAGTTTTTTTTGGAGGTTTTTTTGCATCAAGGGGAGTGCAGAGTTGGACGGCACAGGTACTTTGAATGGATGAGCATTGGACCTGGTCAAGGCACTTGAAAATTTGGCTAAGAAGGGAGATAAGTGTTGACTTATTCAAACTCGTTTGAATGAGTGGAAAAGAGAAGAAATAGGAGGAAAAGAAGGAATCTGATAGAGAGAAGAAGAGTTGGCCGAATGGAGGGGTCTTGGTGTGGCATTTTCAGCCAAGGGGAGGAGTGTCATTGCTAGGGGCTTTAGGTGTCAAAATCTTGAACCCTTTTCTTCTCTTTTGACCAAACGCCGAAAGTGAAAGAACCAATTGTGCATCTTCACCTCATCTTATTTTCTTTTCTTCATTCACTCTCTAAAAGCTGTAACCTACCATTCCCAGTAGAACCAAAACCATACAAGACTTCAACCTCTTTTCTTCTTCTTTGCATCGAATCTTCCATCTTCAAAAGCCGAAGAAACCTTTTTCCCATTTGCTAAGACCTTAGCTGATTTGCTCATTTGTCACTAAAGCTGACTTCTACATCTTTTGCCATAACTCTCTATAGTCGATTTCATCTCTACCCCTTTTGAAACCGATTCTTTTCTATTTCCCTCTCAAAGCTGATCAATCTTCTGTTGTGGCGAATCTCTCTGTGTTTTTAGCAAAGGTGTTCGATTGATATCAATATTACGGTAAGGGTTAATTGTCATTCGGTCTCCCCTTCTTTTCCCTTTGGTTAGCCGAAATCAAGGACACTAATCCCTTTTATTCTTTTGGCCGAAACCATGAAGGTGGGTTTCGAGATATTTGTAGTCGACGACTAGAAGGAGATCTTTCGGGATTTGGATATTCAAGGTAAGCAAAGCATGACCTTAGGCCGAAGGCCACTTACATTTGTCTATTAATGTTAGAATCGAATCTAACATGGTCCATATAGGGATTCGGACAACTTTCAAGGACAGGTGATGATTTTCGGGATTTAATCGAGTAAGGGGGTGTTTGATCGAGATAAAGGAGGAGTCTCGGGATTCAGATCTATTTCGGTAAGAGTATTTAGATAAGTTACAGATGTGTTTTCGTTTAGATATTTACGTATCGATTAATCGGGTTTCTGATTAAGTGATATTCGATGGATGCGAGTATTAGTGGAGGAGAGAAAGGGGTAGTTCCTACCCCTAGATTTAAGAAATGCTCGGTTTTTGTAGTACAAGATTGGCCACCGGGTTGTGGGTCAGCATCGAAAAGGGATAAGTAAATCGTTATGATCCCTGCAAGCGAAAATGTTAGTATCGAAAGCGTGGTTCTCAGTGTTGTCAAGTGTGTAACCCAACCCTAATTCCCGATTATTAATAATATTGTTAAATATGTGTTATTAAGGCTATGAATAAATATGGTTAAGGGTACCATTCAATGGTACAGTGTATTCATGTACGTTACCCCTAACACTCTGTTAAACAATGGTTACAAACATTGATATGAAAACATGTGTTACTTCCTTATGGCCTTGGGGTAAGGTGTATCGTATGATATCTGTATACTTTGTATGTTGCATGGGCATGAGGGTGATAATGAAAAGGGGAAGTGTTCTGGTGGTTTTACCACATTATCCGGTGACTTTTGTCACAATATTAAGTATCCGGTGACCTTGTCACATTATCTGGTGGTTATGCCACATATTAAGGGCGATGTGCAATTGACTGCAGCGACTGCCTTCGAGGGTGTGTAACGGATGGAGGGTCGATTTAGTAATCCCCACGGTGTGATTGGCAGGTACGGGTGGTGTGTAGAGGTTGGATATCTAGATTGGTTCGGGTTGCATCATTGCTTTTATATACATGTGATTTAACTTGCTCTGATTTGGGCTTATGGCCGATAATAATTTTGGATGGGCTTTGCCCAAAATGTTATAATAAAGGCTATAATCGATTGGGAACCTGTGTTGGTTGTTACACATTGAGTCTGTTGACTCACCCTTCGTGGGCTAACATTTTGCAGGTGATACATAGTGCAATGGACCGGGTCGGCATGGACTAGGTGGTGGCCATGCTCAGCAAAATTTTGGGTTTCCATATAATGGAACTCTTTTCGTATTCTTTAATATGTTTTCTTTCGGGATTTATTTGGTATTTTAAATTTGTAATAAGGCCACTACTTAACTATTTAAATTTTGATGTTTTAGGTTTTATTTCCATACGATAATCAACAAACAAGTAATAAAACATTTTTCTTAAAGTAACTTCAAATGTTTTATCACCTACTCAACTCACGGGTTTCAACCTAATGAGTTCTAGAATCCGACAAATCTTTTAATTTTTGAAATATAAAGGGAGAGTTTTAATGAAATCCAAACTTGAACGGTGCGGTTTTCAACTTGATAAAAATACAATCTGTTTTATTAAAATCGTCATATTTTATAGGAAGATGAAACGAGATAAAGCTAAGTTTTTCTTAAGGAACATGTCAGATCTGGTCGGGGCTTGTGGGCTGGGTTTGGGGTGTTTCAGCCCATCAAGCCCACATAGATATATAACATATGAGAGTTCAGAATACTTACTTGTGTGGATCGGGTGCTGGTAGACTCGAAAGCCATATCCTCAAACAAGACATTTTCTAAAATTTTTTTTCCAAAACACCTCTAGGCCCATTTCACAGCCCGAGTTTTGAACTGGGCTCTGATACCAAAATGTAACACCCTAAACCCGGCCCATGCATTTTGACCAGATCTGGCATGTTATGGAACACATAACACTTTATCAGATTTTAAAAACACAAGTTAATTATTTAAAATTTGAATAAAGAAGTGACTTTTTAGAATTAAACCTCTTTGTATTGTTATTACGTATAAATAAACCTTGTCATAAATTTATAAGTTGCATAACATTGAAAACTACTTAGTTGAATAAAAACTAGGGGCCTTATTACATAAATATTCCTAAATAAAAATAAAATAAACTTAAAGAAATCCCAAAAAAATAATTTGTAGAAATAAAACATGATGACCCCTCGAGTCCATCTCGACTCCCATGTCCACGATCAACTGCTCATCTGGAAGAGTAGAGAAAAGGAAAGCGTGAGTCACCAAGACTCAATGTATAAATCTCAAAACACACAATGACCCGAGCCCATTAAACATATTATGGGCCTGGCCCATACATGAAGGTAACAATCATAATCACATGGTAAGCGATAAATAATGAATAATCCAACCCATCCTAGGTTTCCATCCTCTACACACCAACCCGTACCAACCATCACACCTTGGGGATTTCTACAATCAACCCTCCATCCGCTACACACCAAAACGACAACAGACCGCCTATTCCTATTAATTAGGAATCATTGAATGTAGCATAGCCACCGATCACTATGTGACCTAATATTTGTATATGTGGGATTTCCACCACCGATCACCAAGTGACCTATCATGCACTTCCCCTTTAATATCATATTCCCACCCGATGCATACACATAAAAAAAGCATCATGCAGTCATATATATTTTTCGATACACATAGGGAGTTCTATGTTTACGTACCTGGCATCCTTGCCTAACCCTTTTAGGGTTCCATTCGACTGTCTATACAACCTTTTTTCGGGTTTTTAGCCCATAATACATACATATAACCATACATACAGGATTAGAAGTGTGTTAGAGATCTACACACCTGATTATCGATAAGACGATGCTTTCTATGTCGACACTATCCTTAGTCGACACTACTGCTATCTGCCTAAGGTGTTGTTCAGAAGTCGGTCCACAACCAAGTGGCCAATCTCGAATGTCAGATACTGCTCATTTCTTAAACTTAGGTATTTTCTCCTTTACCTGATCCACATTTAATTCCATCACAAGTCCTTATTAGAAATTCTGTCACAATACTTAATCATTAATTCTCATTATAACCTTAAGATCTTGCATATAATGATCAAATCTAATAGAAATCTAGGGAAATCTTCTTAACTTAAAAATCTCGAAAGTGGAGACTAGCTATTTTTGACTTTTAGATCTAATAGACCAAGCTTCCTTCAAATCCTGAATTACCGCCCATCATAAAACCATTAAATTATTAGCTTTCGAATTTTGCCTTTCAAAAATTGGGAATAAATCATGAGAACTAATCAAAAATCGACACTTACCTTAGCGTAGGAGATTCGACTAGCACTAGAAAGAGGATTCGGTAATGCCAATGGAAGATTTAAAAGCTAGAAGTATAGAACTAATTCTTAAATAAGATGAATAAAAGAGAAGACTATGGATGCTTTAGCTTTTTAGAGAAATTGGCACAAGGAGGAAAAAGTGGAGAAGAGTTTCGACTTTTCAAGAAATTGGAGAAAAGAAATTGGAGAGGGAGAGGTTAAGGAATTTCAGTACAATGGGAGAAGAAATTAGGGTTTCCAATGTCAGTCCCTATTTATAGATATTTCGACACCTCATGTATAAAATCGAAAACGCCCTTTCTAATTAATTAAAATTCAAGCTAAATGAGAGGGAAAATTCGGCACCCCCTTTGCCATGCAGTAGCCGATTTCTACACTCCTCTAGGTGATGGATTTTCAGCCAACACTTCCCTTGAAGATAAGCTCTTAACTTTTCTCCTTTTTATCTATGATATTATCACTTATAAAATCCACATAATTTCTCCTATTTTTGAGCCTTGTAGCCGTCCACCTCTACTAACCCTAATGCTGAAATTTAACTTACTTAAATTAAAACATTTGGACCTCATTAAAATTAATATTTGGGCCCGTAATTCCTTGTATGTGGCGTCACCCTATTTTCATTTAAAGTGCCGAAATTGGCCTAAAAACACTAGCTCCTTGCGACCCAAAACTTGTTCCTTTTTAATTGTTAATGATGCCACCTTAAAATAATTTAATATGGGACTTTGCCTAATTCTAAGCCCAAATTTAAACCCCTTTCACCATATTAAACATATTCCTATACTAAATGCATAGACCCATAAATTCAGGATGTTACAAAATGAAAATGGTAATATTCAACTCATTAAGGAGGATTTTCCAGATGAACAACTGCTAGTTGCCACAGCATTACCTTGGTTGGTCGACATTGTCAATTTCTTAGTAAGTAGACTGCTGCCAACTAAGTTCAACAGTTAAAGACAAAAAACATTTCTCCATGATGCTAAGCAATATTATTGGGATGAGCTATTTTTATTCAAACATTATACAGATCAAATAATTCAAAGGTGTGTTTCAAATGACGAGATTCAGAGTATTTTGCACCACTGACATTCAACACCATTTGGAGGACACTTTGGGGGAATACAAACTATTGCAAAAGTTCTCTAATCTAGCTTTTATTAGCCAAGTATGTTCAAAGATGCACATGAATTTTACCAAGCTTGCGATCATTGTCAACGAACTTGGAACTTATCAAAAAGGTATGAAATGCCATTCCAAAACATTCTAGAAGTTGAATAGTTTGATGTGTAGGGAATTAAATTTATGGGTCCACTTCCACCTTCTTAGGGCAATATATGCATCCTTGTAGCAGTAGGTTACGTCTCCAAGTGGGTTGAAGTTGTCGCTCTCCCTATGAATGATGCTAAATCGGTACTAAAGTTCTTGCATAAGAATATTTTCACGAGGTTTGGTACTCCTCGTGCTTTGATTAGTGATGGAGGTTCTCATTTTGATTGCAAATTAGTTGCTCCTGCCTTGAATAAATATGGGGTTAAACATAAAATTGCCACGACATATCATCCTTGGACAAATAGACAAGCTGAGGTCTCTAATAATGAGATTAAGAAAATTTTGGAGAAAGTAGTCAATCACACTAACAAAGATTGGTCATCTAGATTGAATGAAGCTTTGTGGGCATATCATACTACCTTCAAGACACCATTTGGAATGTCGTCTGTCAAGCTCATCTATGGAAAGCCTTATCATTTGTGTGTTGACATGATAAGAAGATTTTGCCACAGCAATTTGAACCTGGACAACAAGTGTTGTTGTTCAATTCCAAGCTAAAATTGTTTCCTAGCAAATTAAAGTCTCGTTGGTTTGGCCCATTTGAGATAGTGCATGTTTACCTTCATAGAGTTGTAGAAGTGAAAGATGGCAAGACTAGTTTTAATTTCAAAGTTAATGGCCAACATTTTAAGCATTATTGGAGAGCTCCCATACTTCGTGATAAACATTCCATTACTATTTGAACTGCGTAGTGTTTTCTTTTGCTTGGTTTTAGTTAATTAATTTTTTTATTTCTTTCTTTTATCAGTTTAATTAATTTTTATTTCTTTCTTTTGTTGTAGGAAGATTTTGGCCTAGGCTGTGTCATTGTAACATCCTAAATGTGGGCCTGTGCATTTATATGTTGGTTTAATATGTTAATTCAAGAATTTAAGGTTCGGGCTGAGGCCTTGATTAAATATTTGGATTAGGGTTTAAATTAATGATCTGTGTAATTTAGGTAATATTTTGGGTTTTAAAACTTGGGCTAAGTGGCAGATAAATAGTGTTAGTTTATAATTTAAGTTAGGTAGCAAGCTGGGCTTGTGGCCCAACATTTGGAGGTGCTTTAAGTGGGCATGAAGGTGGCGTCACAAGGGGGAGGAGTTTGGGCCTTGTGTGGCTGATTGGGCCTCAAGATTTGTGGGTTAAAATTCAGCATAGGAGAGAAGGGGGTGGACGACACATGTGCTATAATATAGGGGATTTAATTCTTTTATTTCTATTGATTACTAAATGATGATAATAGGAAGGGAGGAGTTGGTTTGAAGGAAGTCTCTTCTAAAGGCAAGATAAGGATTGGGTTATCATGCAAGATAAGAGCTATCAGGAGGGGGAGAGTTGACTGAAACTCCAACACTGTGTGTGTGCCAAAATTTAATAGCCTGAGTGTACAGCTTTCTTTCATTTTTTTCTCTTTTCCCTTTGCCTTTCTCATTTTTTCTCTGGCCGAAATTTCTCTTCTTTCCTCTTCTCATATTTATCTCTCTTCTAGCCAAAATTTCCTAGCCTTATTTCCCTCTTCATTATATTTTCAAAAGCTGAATTCTCCCTGTGCATCTCCTTTTCTTCCATAGCCGAACTATCAGGTGAGATCTTATTTTTCCCAAAGGTGCACCATAGCCAAATACTCCTCTTTAATCTGGTAAGATTCAGGATTTTACTTCTTTGCGATTTTTCATTCTCTTTTATCAAGTTTCTAACCCGAATAAGTTTTCTAAGGCTCTGTCGATTTCACTCTCTATACCTAGAAGCCAAATCTGTTTCATTAAAGTCTCTTGTGCCGATTTGTGAAAAGCCGAAGGTAGGTGGTCAGTGGTAGGTTCAGCTGAATGGCCACTTTCTTGTTCTTTTGTCTTTGGCTTAATGTCATAAGGTGTTAGATGGGTTGCGATCATCGGCTTGGTTAACTATTTTTGGTGATGGCCGAATGTAAGAAGGGAGGTGAGGTGTTCTCAAAGACATTTGGGATTTGATTAACTAGGTAAGAGTTCGTTTTAAATGTTATAGTTATTTAAGTAACTAGATCTCATCATTTAAACAGTTTTGTGATTAAGGGATTGTGATGGACTCGAATAACCATCAGGTGAAAAGGTTGGATCTGTAAAACCAACACCTAAATACAAAAAGCGATCTGTTTCGGTAGTGCAAGATTGGCCATCAGGGTGTGGGCTGACATCGAAGTCAGATCGTGGGCCGATAGTGGTAGTCTCGAGTGATAGTAGCGTAGACATAGTGAAAGCGTTAGTACGAGAATCAGGTGTGTAATACTTCCTCACCATCTAGATCTGATTATTCAATATATGCTCATAAGTTTTATATGTTATGATAAATGCCGAAATCTCAGTTTAATGATGGAAACCCAAAGAGGGTAAAAGCGAACCACCAGGTTAATGAATAATCTGATTAAATGTTATAAGTAAAATTTCTTGTATGTGATTGCATGGGTGGGGTTGATGAAAGGAGGAAGTTAAACATTATATGTGGAGTGGTTTTTACCGTGATCTGTTATAGCGACTAATATCGTGATCTGTTATAAGGGCTTCGGCCGTAATATGTTGATCAGCAGCATGGCTGCCATCTCAGCGTGTAGGGGTGTGGGTTAATTGTAGAAATCCTCAATGGTGTGAACGGCTGGTACGGGGGTGTGTAGCAGATGGAAACCTATGAAAATGGGTTGGGCTTTGCATATTATTTGTTATCTATGTAAATGAAACTATTATTATGTTTTATGGGTTAAGGCCCAAATCTAGTGGTGCATGAGGGTTGTACACTGAGTCTCGTGACTCAACCAATTAAATTAACATTACAGGTGACATTTAGTGTATCGGATCAGGCCGGAAAGGAGCGCAAGGTGGCCATGCAAAAGAATATGAGGATCCGGCGCAAAAAAAAGACTCAACTTAATAGTTTATAAGATATTTTGTTTTTATGGATTTTAAACCCCATTGTAATAAGGCTAAGGGCCACTAGTTTATGTTCTGGTTTTATTATGGGTTTTAATTCTTCTTCTTTATTTATTTACTTTAATTAAACTAGGACATGTAATTAAGTTTTGGGTTTTTAATTATAAGGCTTATTTTATAAATTACATATGGGCTTTCTGGTAACCTGAATTGTTTTATTAAAATTTTTCTTAGTGACATACCAGATCCGGTTGTAATGTTTCGGTCGGGTTTGGGGTGTTACAAATTGGTATCAGAGCCCAGTTCAAAACTCGGCTCTGGGGGTTTTTGGGCTCAAAATATTTTTTAAAAATGGGCTTTTGAAACATGGATGTTTTTTTAAGTAAAGGTTTGTTAGCACAGCGTAACACCTGCATCTCCGGCCCATGTTCGTTAGGTAAGCATTATGAACTCCTGATTGTGATATAAATGTGGGCTTAATGGGTTTTATGGGAAGTAGACTATCTAGGTTAGAACTTGATGGACTCTAGGCTTAGACAAACAACTCTTAAAATCCATAAGACTTAACTTCATTAAACAAACCAGTAAACAAGTCACAAGACTAAAGTGTGGTAACAAGCATATGCATGTCTAGGAGTAGATCCGGAAGAGCATGGTATTTAAGCAGTCTGAGAGACTCACCTCCTCTTCACTGGAATCTTACCTGGTGTATAGTGATTGTTCACTTTAGTCATGACAGGGTGTGGCAATAGGCATATGCATGTCTAGGAGTGGATTCATGGAAAGCTTGGTATTTAAGCAGTCCTAGTGACTCACCTCCTTTTCATTAGAATCCTACCTGGTGCATAGTGACTATTCACACTAGTTACGAGGACGTGTTGACAGGCCAAAACTTACAATTAAAACCCAAAAGGGACCAGCCATCCTGTTTTGTAAAATCCTAAAGTAAACCTTAGTTTTGAAATCACCAAATTACCCTTGATTCGTAAAAAATTACCCTGGTTTTGGAAAATGACAAAAATGCCCCTTGTCTGAAAAATTACCAAAATACCCCTAATTTTGCAAAATGACCAAATTACCCCTGACTTGTAAAATTACTAAAATACCCTCAAATTTACAAAATTATCGAAATACCCCAAAGTTGAAAATTATCGAAATACCCTTATTTCGAAAAATCACCCAAAACCATATTTTGAAAAAATTACAAAAATACCTATGTAGGTTAAAATTACGAAAATACCCCTGGGTAGCAAAATGACGAAAATACCCTTAGGTGATGGATGTTACCTGTATGAATGTTGTGTGTGCATAATTCCTAGAATTATGAAGATTGAAAACTGTAGATAGGTTCGAATTCAAAGGAATCACTTTTAAAAACTATGTTTCATAAGATTGTTCGGGGATAATTAGTGGAAATAACTAATGACTCATAAAACTTTCAAATCAGATAAACGCGAACTAGGAGAATGAGTACAAGAGGTTGAGGACATCCGCCACGTGGTCATGGTAGAGGTAGGATGACCGTGTCAAAACCCATAGGATCGGGTCATGGGTTTAAAAATGAGGTACCGGTTCCACCAACTTTGAGGTGAAATTTCAAGACCGGTGGAGATGATTGTCCTGGCGGGATTTCTTTAAGGAGTCATTCTAGGAAATGGGGTCGTTGGGTCTAGTTATATGGATGCTCAAAGGAAAGCATTCTGAACAATGGTTCACGGTGAAAGATGGTGCGGTAGCGGCGATTGACTAGGGGAGTAAGTTTGTGGATGCTCAAAGGAAAGTATGTGCAGGGAGTAAGTGCGGGCTAAGTATGAGGTTGAGTTTGCGGCTTGAGTCGTTACGCTCGGGGAATGGTAGCAACGGAGTATGAACGATACGTTCGGTTCGAGGATGGGCTACGGAATGAGCTAAGGATTCTGATTGCACCGCAGCAAGAGAGAATTTTTGCGACTTTGGTGGATAAGGTTAAAATAGCTGAGGAAGTGAAATGGTGGAGAAACAATAGAAGGATAAGGATCGGGGCAGGAGTAAGAGAAGTTTTGGACCATCTAGTGTAACTAGAAATTTTTAGAAGAGGCCTAGGACTGATGGGCTAGCTCGTGCTCCAGCGGGCCAAAATCAAGTATGTTCTACATGTGGGAGAACCCATTATGGGGAGTGCAGAATGAAAACTAGTGGATGCTTTAGGTGTGGATCCACAGAACATTTGATGAAAGATTGTCCTCAGATGGATTGGGGGTAGCCAACGAGCCGAGGTTCTGATCAAACTAAGAGAGGTGATTGGTCTGGACCAAGGGGTCGTGGTGTAACTAGAGGAAGAAATGGATCTGGTTAGGGTCGTGGAGAATCTGGCAGAGGTGCAGGTAATATAAATGCAAGGCAACCGGGTTTAGTTTATGCAGCTAATCGACGGGAGGATAGTGACGCACTGGATGTTATAATCAGTATGTTTCTTGTTACTGATAATCATTTACTTACCTTGATTGATATTGGGTCAACCTACTCCTATGTTGCATGTTCAGTATTTGAGACTCTAAGTATAGACTCTGAAACAACCACTAGGAAGAAGACTGTGGTTAGTCTTTTAGGACAATCTAAGGTAGTGGGACTCAAGGGTTAGTATTCCCAATAGATTTAATGGGATTATCGTTTGGAGAGTTTGACCTTATTTTAGGAATGGATTGGTTGACTAAGCATCGTGTCAAGTTGGACTGTACGAATAAGCGTATGGTGTTGAGTACCCCGGAAGGCGGGGAGGTGGTTGTGTTAGGAGAAAGAAGGAATTACTTGTCCAACATGGTATCATCTTTAAAAGCTATTAAGATGATTCAGAAGGGATGTAGTGCATTTCTAGCTTTTATTAGTGCGTTGGATGCTAAGGAGGTGACTGTTGATGAGGTTCGAACAGTCAAGGATTTCACGGATGTCTTTCCAGAAGAATTGCCAAGATTACCCCCAGATCGCGAGGTGGAATTTGGAATAGACCTACTTTGGGTATAGCTCCAGTATCCATTGCTCCTTATAGAATGGCACCGAATGAGTTGGTGGAGCTCAAGGCTCAGATTCAAGAACTATTGGATCGAGGGTTTATTCAACCGAGTGTGTCTCCATGTGGAGTGTCGGTCTTGTTCGTAAAGAAGAAAGACGGATCCATGCGTATGTGCTAGACTATCGTCAATTGAATAAGTTGACGATTAAAAACAAGTATCCATTACCAAGAATTGACGATCTGTTCGATCAGCTCAAAGGAGATTCGGTCGTTTCTAAGATTGACTTAAGGTCTGGATATCATCAATTAAGGGTTAAAGAAGGAGACATTCATAAGATGGCGTTTCAGACTCTGTATGGGCATTATGAGTTCTTGGTGATGCCGTTCGGGTTGATAAAAGTGCCAGCAGCTTTTATGGATATGATGAACTGGGTGTTCCAACCATATCTTGATCGGTTCATCGTGGTGTTTATCGACGACATCCTAGTTTATTCTAAGTCTGAGGAGGAACATGGTGAACATCTTTGTGTGGTGTTGCAAACTCTGAAGGAGAAACAATTGTTTGTAAAGTTCAGTAAGTGTGAGTTCTGGCTGAAGGAAGTGACTTTCTTAGGACATGTAGTTTCGACCGAGGGAATTAGGGTGGACCCTCGAAAGATAGAGGTTGTATTGGATTGGAAACCGCCAAAGTCTATGGCGGAGGTTTGGAGTTTCTTAGGTTTGGCAGGGTATTACCAAAGGTTCGTTGAAGGGTTTTCCCTAACAGTGGCACCTCTAACTAAGTTTTGAGGAAGGGAGTATCATTTGTATGGATCGACAAACAGTAAAAGAGCTTTGAGAAGTTAAAGAGAATCCTGACGGAAGCGCCAGGTTAATTCAGTCGGAGGCAGGAAAAGAATTTATCGTCTATTGTGATGCGTCACACACGGGTTTAGGGTGTGTGTTGATGCAAGAAGGAAAGGTGGTGACGTATGCGTCTCGACAGTTGAGACCGTATGAGTTGAACTACCCTACGCATGAGTTGGAGTTGGCGGCGGTAGTGTTTGCCTTGAAGATTTGGAGGCACTACTTGTATGGGGAGAAGTCAGTAATTTACACCGACCATAAAAGTCTAAGGTACCTCCTTACCCAGAAAGAACTGAATTTAAGACAACGTAGGTAGATCGAGCTCTTGAAGGATTATGATTGTTCGATCGATTACCACCCTGGTAAGGCAAATGTGGTGGCAGATGCATTAAGCCGTAAGGTAGTATCGGAACTAAGAGCCATGTTCACTCATCTGAGTTTATTCGACGATGGGAGTTTGCTGGCTGAGTTACAAGTAAAGCCAACATGGGTAAGTCAAGTTAAGGACAAATAGTTAGGGGATAAAGACCTGAGTGCTGACTGTTGCAAGTGAGGGATGGTGGAATGGAGGACTATAGTCTGAACAATGACGGAGTTCTGTGTTATCGTGGGAAGATTTACATGCCTAAATATGATTAGTTAAGACAGAGGATTCTTCGGGAATCGTATAGTATCCCTTATGCTATGCATCCTGGAGGAGTCAAGATGTACCGTGATTTGCGAGAGCAATTTTGGCGGCCAGGTCTGAAGAAAGAGGTAACAGAAGTCGTAGGAAAATGTTTGATGTGTCAGTAGGTCAAAGCTGAACACCAAGTGCCTTCGGGATTGTTGTAGCTGGTGAAGATTCCCCAATGGAAATGGGAGAGAATCACGATGGATTTTGTTAGTGGGTTACCCCTTACACCCACTAAGAAGGATTCGATTTGGGTGATTGTAGATCGACTGATGAAGTTTGCTCACTTCATACCGATTCGAGTGGACTTTTCTCTACAAAAGTTGGCTAAATTGTATGTGGTTGAGGTTGTAAGATTGCATGGTGTGCCGGTGTCGATCATATCAGATAGGGACCCTAGGTTCACGTCACGATTTTGGAAGGCTCTTCATCAAGCAATGGGAACAAGGTTAGACTTTAGTACTGCTTTTCACACACAGACTGATGGTCAGTCTAAGAGGGTATTTCAAATCTTGGAGGATATGTTAAGGGGTTGCATCATTGATTTTAGGGGCAGTTGGGAAGAGTACTTGCCTTTGGCAGAATTCACATATAATAATAGTTATCAAGCTAGCATTCAGATGGCTCCTTATGAAGCGTTATATGGAAGGAGATGTCGTACTCCAACTTGTTGGACGGAGTTGGGTGAACATAAGGTGTTGGTCCAGAATTAGTTTCGGAAACAGAGGAGAAAGTTAAGTCAATACAGGCTAGGCTAAAGGAAGCGTCTGATCGACAGAAGTCTTATGCAGATCTAAAGCAGAAAAAGGTAGAATTTGCGATAGGTGATCAAGTCTTCTTGAAGGTATCCCCGTGGAAGAAGGTAATGAGGTTTGGACAAAAGGGTAAGTTAAGTCCACGGTTTATTGGGCCTTATCGGGTACTAGAGCGTGTGGGCCGGTGGCTTATCATTTGGAGTTGCCTTGAGTTGGAGCAAATACATGACGTGTTCCATGTCTCGATCTTGAGGCGTTATCGATATGATCCATCGCACATAGTGCGATGAAGAGCTAGAAGTAAGGCGGATTTGTCTTTTGAGGAGGAACCGATTACAAATTCGGATCGAGATGTAAAAGTGTTAAGGAAGTCATTCCTTTGGTCAAAGTCTTGTGGCGAAATCACGGCCTAGAAGAAGCGACGTGGGAGCCAGAGGATGTTATACACCAACAATACCCCCATCTTTTCTGATCAGGTAAATTTCGGGGCCGAAATTTATTTTAAAGGGGTAGAACTGTAACATCCTAAATGTGGGCCTGTGCACTTATATGTTGGTTTAATATGTTAATTCAAGAATTTAAGGTTCGGGCTGAGGCCTTGATTAAATATTTGGATTAGGGTTTTAATTAACGATCTGTGTAATTTAGGTGATATTTTGGGTTTTAAAACTCGGGCTAAGTGGTAGATAAATAGTGTTAGTTTATAATTTAAGTTAGGTAGCAAGCTGGGCTTGTGGCCCAACATTTGGAGGCGCTTTAAATGGGCATGAAGGTAGCGTCACAAGAGGGAGGAGTTTGGGCCTTGTGTGGCCGATTGGGCCTCAAGATTTGTGGGTTAAAATTCAACATAGGAGAGAAGGGGGTGGACGACACATGTGCTATAATATAGGGGATTTAATTCTTTTATTTCTATTGATTATCAAATGATGATAATAGGAAGGGAGGAGTTGGTTTGAAGGAAGTCTCTTCTAAAGGCATGATAAGGATTGGGTTATCATGCAAGATAAGAGCTATCAGGAGGGGGAAAATTGGCTGAAACTCCAACACTGTGTGTGTGCCAAAATTTAATAGCCTGGGTGTCTAGCTTTCTTTCATTTTTTTTCTCTTTTCGCTCTGCCTTTCTCATTTTTTCTCTCTGGCCGAAATTTCTTTTCTTCCATCTTCTCATATTTTTCTCTCTTCTAGCTGAAATTCCCTAGCCTTATTTCCTTCTTCATTATATTTTCAAAATATGAATTCTCCCTGTGCATATCCTTTTCTTCCATAGCCGAACCATCAGGTGAGATCTTATTTTTCCCAAAGGTGCACCATAGCCGAATACTCCTCTTTAATCTGGTAAGTTTTGGGATTTTGCTTCTTTGCAATTTCTTCATTCTCTTTTATCAAGTTTCTAATCCGAATCAATTTTCTAAGGCCCAGTCAATTTCACTCTCTATACCTAGAAGCCGAATTTGTTTCATTAAAGTCTCCGGTGCCAATTTGTGAAAAGCCGAAGGTAGGTGGTCAATGGTAGGTTCAGCCGAATGGCCACTTTGTTGCTCTTTTGTCTTTGGCCGAATGTCATAAGGTTGTTAGATGGGTTGCGATCATCGATTTGGTTAACTATTTTTGGTGATGGCCGAATGTAGGAAGGGAGGTGACGTGTTCTAAAGGACATTCGGGATTTGATTAACTAGGTAAGTTCGTTTTAAGTGTTATAGTTGTTTAAGTAATTATATCTCATCATTTAAATGGTTTAGTGATTAAGGGATTATGATGGACTCGAATAACAGTCAGGCAGAAAAGGTTGGATATGTAAAACCAACACCTAAATACAAGAAGCGATCTGTTTCGGTAGTGCGAGATTGGCCATTAGGGTGTGGGCCGACATCGAAGTCAGATCGTAGGCCTATAGTGGTAGTCTCGAGTGATAGTAGCGTAGACATAGCGAAAGCGTTAGTACGAGAATCAGGTGTGTAATACTTCCTCACCATCTAGATCTGATTATTCAATATATGCTCATAAGTTTTATATGTTATGATAAATGCCAAAATCTCGGTTTAATGATGGAAACCCAAAGAGGGTAAAAGCGAACCACCAGGTTAGTGAATAATCTGATTAAATGTTATAAGTAAAATTTCTTGTATGTGATTGCATGGGTGGGGTTGATGAAAGGAGGAAGTTATACGTTATATGTGTAGCGGTTTTTACCGTGATCTGTTGTAGCAGCTAATGCCGTGATCTGTTATAAGGGCTTCGGCCATAATATGTTGATGAGCAAACATGAGCGCCATCTCGTGATGTAAGGGTGTGGGTTGATTGTAGAAATCCCCAATGGTGTGAGCGGTGATGCAGGCGTGTAGCAGATGGAAACCTAGGAAAATGGGTTGGGCTTTGCATATTATTTGTTATCTATGTAAATGAAATTATTATTATGTTTTATGGGTTAAGGCCCAAATCTAGTGGTGCATAAGGGTTGCACACTGAGTCTCGCGACTCAACCAATTAAATTAACATTTCAGGTGACACTTAGTGTATCGAATCAGGCTGGAGAGGAGCGCAAGGTGGCCATGCAAAAGAATATGTGGATCCGGCGAAAAAAAAGACTCAACTTAATAGTTTATAAGATATTTTGTTTTATGGATTTTAGACCCCGTTGTAATAAGGCCAAGGGCCACTAGTTTATGTTCTGGTTTTATTATGGGTTTTAATTCTTTTTCTTTATTTATTTACTTTAATTAAACTAGGAAATGTAATTAAGTTTTGGGTTTTTAATTATAAGGCTTATTTTATAAATTACATATGGGCTTTCTAATAACCTGAATTGTATTATTAAAATTTTTCTTAGTGACATACCAGATCCGGTTGTAGTGTTTGGGCCGAGTTTGGGGTGTTACAGTCATAATTAGCCCACTCTAACATACTTACGAATTTTTAGCTTAATTTTTCCTTTTCCCGCCTAATTTTTACTTTACCGTGTCAGGCCATAATTTCAACCTAATCTTATCCCCCATGTCACTGTTATATTCTCTCTCATTTTTACCCTAGTTGATTTATTTTCTTTCTCCAAGTTATTTTCAGTTTTCTTCTTTTTCACCATTTTCATTTTTTCCTCCATATTTGTAAAGGTCTTAACTTTTTCTTTTTACAATTACTAATTCTCGTCAAATGGATCGACGTATGCCATCTCCATCAACCTCTATGCCTTTAAGAACATTTTTCAATAAAGTCGTTGAACAAAAGTACAACACGAACACATCAAAGCGACCCTTTTGTATGGAAAAAGGCTTTCTTTTTCAAGATGCAACCTTTATGGGATACACTAAAGCAATTTATTCCGTGGTAGAGAAACATGGATGGCAACTCTTTTGCCTTCATCCTGACGATGTACTCATGAAAGTTGTAAAGGAATTTTATACCCATTTAACCTCTCCAGATAATGCTTCCATCTATGTACATTGTGCTTCGGTGTTTTTCGATGAATACTCTATCAATGCACAATATGGTTTACCTGAAGGCCTTGATGAACATTCTTAATTTTTCAAGACAATAACTACAGAAGGACCCAATCAAGTTCTTGCAAATTTATGTGTGAAAGGTACCAAATGGACAATTTCTCGGAATGTCTGCTACACCATCGATCGTGTTTCTTTGAAGCATCATTGTAGGGTATGGTACCATTTTTTAAATCTCATCTTAACCCTTCAACTCATAACTCTACTATTTCAAAGGAATGCATGTTTTTAGTACACTCTATTATGATTGGAAGAAAGATAAATGTTAGAAAAATCATTTTTAGATAATTTCATCATTGCGCACAAAAGAATGCAGGCACCCTGAACTTTCCATCTCTCATTACTACACTTTGTCAATGGGTCAATGGCCCTATCCAAGCAAATGAGGACAAAACCCCTAATAAATGAGCCATCACCAAATAGATTTCCATGTGATTTTTAGAGGAAGAAGTGTCACGACATCCTGGCTCTACATAAACCTCTTCTCCACCTATCGGTACCCATGCTACTACAACCATATCTCATAATGACTTCGAGCAGCAAGTGTAACAGCTCGATTTATACCCTAGTCAGAATAGTGGTTTTGAGACAACAAATTTGAGGTCAAAAAATATTTTAATATTATTTTTTATGTTTATAATATGTGATTGAGCCTGTATGAAAGTTTCATGTGAAAATTTTATCGACTGTGTGTTGAATTGTGAAAAAGAACTTAATCGCATAAAAGGTAAAAGTTGTGTGCTGATTGTTAAGTGCTTAATTGTTGTTGTCTTTATAAATTGGAGGTTTTATGATGCAATTAGTCCATTATATAAGTTAGTGGATGGAAAAAGGACTATTATGACCTTATTATGTATGTTTATACATTAAATAGTAAAGGCTAATTAAGTAAAATAATAATAATAAGTTAATATAACAAAAACATGAAAAGAAGCCATGTTCATCTTCTTGGTGCCGAAAGTAGAAAAGAAAAAGGAGGAAGAAAAGCTTTGAACATTCGGCTAGGGGTAAGCTTAATTAAAGGTTAGTTTTGTTCGATTTTTGATAATTTATATATTTTTGTAATCATTGCTTAGTGTTCTAGCTAGCCCATGCTTTAATTTTAGAGTTTAATGGTGATTTTGAGATATGCCATTGATAAATGCTTGAGCTTTGTGATAGTTGATGATGAAATATGAAAATTATGTGAAGGATAAACATGTTTTGTCTTTGAATTTTTAGTGAAATTGAGTAATTTGGGCTTAATTGTGAAAACAATATTTTGAAGAACTAAAATGTGAAATAAATGAAATGTGTGGCTTGTATGGATATGGAGAAAATTTGGCTAGGCATAAGTGAAGAGAAATTATGTGTATATTGTGATTTGATGAAATAGGGACTAAAGTGTCGAAATGTGAAAACATGAGGGCTATTTTGTAAAATGCCCTAAATTTGTGTGTGTGGATGAAATTGAATGAATTAGTGATTGAATGAGTTAATTTTGAATATGTATAGACCAAGAAAGGAGAGATTCGGATCGAGATCGAGGCAAAGACAAAGTGCTCAATTAATCGACCGTTTTGGTACTGCGACGTCCGAGGTAAGTTCGGATATAATACATGTTGTTAAAATATGTTTTAATATTATGGAATGAATATGTATATGATTATGAGAATTGAGATGCTATGTGCAAAATTGAATTGGAGGGCACTAAGTGTGCGAAATTGAAATCGAAACAGGATGTATAGCACTGTGTGTTCGATGTTGTGAAATCTTCAGCTTATGGATTTGTACAGTGTGTGCGATACCGAGATAAGTCAGTTAAAAGAATAGGCACTAAGTGTGCGATGACGAATATGCTTTGGTTATGTATATTGCACTGAGTGTGCGATTAAATTAAACAAATATCAGAGAATGATCGAAATGTAATATCGAGCATTTAATAGCTTGGAAGTTGAATAACTATGTGTTAGCTAAGGTATGTATTGAACCTTTGTGGTTGATGAGTTTATAGATGAAGCTATGAATGGATGAATGAGTATTTTAGCTATGGATGATATGATATGAATATTTGAGAATTGATCTATGTGATGGATTTAATTATTTAATGAGCTCGGTTTGTTAAATTAAATGTATTCTATTACGAACTTACTAAGCTTTTGAAAGCTTACTGTGTGATTTGTTTCTCTGTTTTACAGCTTTAGTAAAGCTAGCTTGGATTCGGGAATCGTCAGCATCTCTATTACACTATCGGCTATCTATTTTGGGTACTTTTGAAAAATGTATATAGTTGGTATATGGCATGTATAGGCTAGTTGATATAGTATATTTTGAGATGTTTGGTCTATGCCATGTGATATGGCTTGGAAATTTAATTATATTGGTACATATAGATAGACTATGAATATGATGAATTAGATATGAAATAGTGAGAATGGGAATGGAAAATATTATGTTTGAATTGGTTGATGAGAATGATGGATAAAATGTGTATGGTGGTAAGGTTTATATGATGTTTGGTCTATATGTTTGAGATATGAATTTTGGTACTTTGGTTGAACCAGTGTGAGATGAAATTGAGTATTATTATATATGGTATAGTTGGTGATTAATTTGTGTATGAAATGGTATGTTTGAATGCATTTTGAGGCATGAATTGGTATTGCTTTGAAGCTTGTAGGTGTACCTAAGTGTGGGTGGAAAATTTGGCCTTGAAAATGGCCTATAATTTCCCACACGGTTGAGCAGACGGTCGTGTGGCTCGACCGTGTTGTTTGAGTTTGCCAAGTGAAATAAGTCAGGATCGACCACGGGCTGGACACACGGGCGTGTGACTGGCCGGGTGGTGCAAGTCAAGTTCGACCACGGGTGAGGCACATGGGCATGTCTCAGGCCAGTGGACAAGTCAATAAGTATGCCTGTTTTGCCACGGCTTGGACACATAGGCGTGTCTGAGGCCGTGTGAGGCACACAACCTACCAACACAGGCGTGTGACCTCTATAACATAGAAAAATGTTTGAATTTCAAGAATTTTTGTAAGTGTTCGGTTTAGTCCCAACCCTATTCTAAAGCATGTTTAAGGTCTCAATGACCTCACTGAGGGACTATATGATTATGTTTGAATATGATTGAATGATAATTGACTTAGTGTCGCGAAATGGATATGAAATGTTCCAATTGTTTGGTAATGCCTCTTAACCTTATTCTGGTGGTAGTTTCGGGTTAGGGGTGTTACAGCAAGTGCTCGGTGCTCTTGAGATGTTGAAAGAATAGTTTTGTTTGATGGAGGAGCAACAACTGAAGACAGCTACTGATCTAAGAAGGGCTCAAGAAGAAATGGCTTTATTTTGGGGCTATGTTAGAAGGATGGATAATGCTATCAAGAAATCTCTTAAGAAAAAATTTACCAGGTCCATGCCTGCATTCCCTACTTTTCCCAAAAAGTTGTTATCATATCCAGAGGATAAAGATTAGGAGGAAGTCGAAGCCGTTGTGACAGACACTACTACATATCCAGCCACTATAGAACAAAAGAACAAAGAAATAGAGGGGAAGGAAGAGAAAATAGAATCGGAAAACATTGCCTTAGGTAAGGAAGGAGATAACATGAATTAAACTGAGTTTAGTGGAAAGATAAACTAATTACATTAAGAGGTTCTTGCTATAGTCAGAATTGCATGAATATTTAGAAACGTTTTATTTTAGTTTAACATTTTCTACACTTCTTATGCTAAACAAACCTATAAAATTTGAACCAATTTGTTTTAGACAGAAGACTGCTGATAATGGAGGTATAAAATATGTTTCATTTAGTTTAGCAGTAAAAGAGGCAATTGTGTAGTTGTGGAAAATTCATGCATTCATGTATAATCTGCTTGAGGACAAGCAAGAACTCAGGTTTGGGGGTGTGATAACTCTTGAAAAGAGTTATATTTCGAACCCCTAAGCTTGATTAAATGTCTATACTTCAGAAGATATATTTGCATTTTTAAGTTATTTTTAGAAATTGTATAATAACATTTGGATTGTGCCTTAAATGTTGTTTCATGTTACTTTGACTATTGGGAAGAAGAGAATTGGTTGTTGTATGCAGCGGGTGCATGAAGGATGAAGAAAAGGAGGAAGAGAATAAATGAAGTGAAATATTTCCATGGCAAAAGGTTGGATGGATTGCCAACACAAATGCCATGGCAATTCTAGGAAAATGTTGACACAACACTCAGTCCTCGTCACTCTCAGCCAATTGGACGTGTACTAGATAAATCCACCTAAAAAAGAGAGAGAAAAGTGTGTGCTAGAAGAGGGGACCTACCTTATAAAGGAGTAAAGAGAAAAGAAAGAAAAAATGAAAAGGTTTTAGAGGGGATTTTAAACGAGGATTTGAGAGGGGGATTGGGAGAGTAGTTTTCTCTCCAGAAAAACTCATGAGAAACTCCAAAGAAAATAAGAGGGTAGCAGTTTAAGAGGAGAACAGAGAACAAGGAAAGGGATGAGGAATCATCTTTGGGTTCTACACAATTCAGCAGTGTCGAAGTGAAAGTTGGAGTGACGACAGCTTCCTGCAGTTCTACCTTCATTCTGTTAATTAATTTTTGTGATTTCTAAACTATTAACGATGGTGTTGAATGTTATTCTAATTTTAGATTTTAAATCCAAACCCATGAGCTAATTTCATTTGAGTTAGAATACATTTAATGATCATGGTGATATTTTGAGTAGATCTATGCTTTTATTCAATTTCGGATATTCTAAATGTATGAATGCAAGCTTTATGTAACACCCCAAACCTGGCCCGTACGTTAAGGCTAGATCTGACATGTCACATGAGAAAATACTACTAAGTCATTTTTCATAAATAGATCAATTAAAACAACTCCCTTTTTAAAATTTTTGATAAAGTATTATTGAATAAAAGTTTGATTGATAATTTGATAAATTTGAGATATGAAAATCTTATAAATCGTGACTTTGAAAATATCGTTAATGGTTTGAGAAGAATTTGAAAATAATTTTGAAAAGTGTTGATGAAAATTTTAAGAGAAATTTCGAGTAAAAAATATGTTTATAAAAGTTTATTATAAAACCCTTTTGTTTAACCATTTTAAGAAAATGATTATTTTAGTTTTTTTATTTAAATCTCAATTTGAAATACTTAAAGCAATTTATAAATTAAGTCAAAACATAAAACAAAACAAAATTAATCCAAAGGCCTTATTACAACCTTAACTCAAAATAGCAAAGTAATTAAAAGTACTAATAGAAATCCAAATTTCAAATTAAACCATTTTTGTAGTATGGCCTCCACCGAGTCATCCATGACTCAAGTCTCCATCACTGATCATTACCTGAAAGGGGAAGGAGAAATGGGGTGAGTCACTAGAACTCAGTGTGTAACCCACTTACCATTGTCCACTGGGCCAAAATCCCATTAAGCAATTATTTGGGCCTAAGCCTATTTAATAATAATAATAATGTATTAAGTATAACATGTGTATGAAATGCAATTCCCAAACCAAACCTCGTATTCCATCCGCTACACACCACCCGTACCAACTAACACACCTGTAGGGATCAAGTCAACCAACCCCGCCAACACACCAATCGCAGGCATTAAGCCGTTTATAACAAATTACTTGTGGACAAGCCACTAGAATAACAGAATTTACGTGGCATTGTCACTATACAGATTTGTGGCAGAGCCACCAGAATTATGTGGCAGAGCCACCAGAACTTCTCTTCAACATTATCCCATCCCATGCAAATCATGTATATAACATTATAACAATTTATCAATTAGGCCCATTAAGCAAAATATCAGATCTGCCCATTTAGCAAAATATCAGTTTGGCCCATATAACAAATTATTAGATCGGCCCGCATAGCAAATTATCAGATCGGCCCATATAGCAAATTAACAGATCGGCCCATATATCATATTATCAGATTGGACCATATATTAAATTAATAGATCGGTCCATATAGCAAATTATACCGATTTTGGCCCATTAAGGGCATTTTTGTAATCATTCATGATGATAATATCGATTTTGTCAATTTTATCACAATAGTGAGATCTAAGCCAATTTTCCCAGTTTCACCATAATAAGATTTTAGTCACGCGATTTACTACCAATATAATATTAATCTTTAACCCACAGAAAACTGTGTAAGATTACACACCTGATTACGGTAAGCACTACGCTTTCTTGATCGTCGACAGCTAAAATTTTATAACGCTCGATTAGTCAACGTATGCGATTTAATAAATCTACTTTAAAGCAAACGATCTAAAATTTTACCCTCAGGATCGTGAACGACTACGATTTGTCGGTTTTCCCCGATTGACAGCCCACAACCCGGTGGAAAATCCTGAATTGCCGATACCGCCCTTCGCTTGAATTTAGGAGTAGGGATCGCTAATCCGCTCCTTTTGAGATTTCCACTCGACTTCCCATTTGAATCTGTACCACAAGCCTTCATTCGGTTAGATCCTATATAGATCGATATTACGATAAAATATGAACTATCAAAATGGTAAAGATCGGCTTACTACTAATTTTTGAGTGATCAACAATTGGGTAGATCGAGCAATTTAATCCCTATAAAATATCAGTTAATCATCACCTTCTTAACGAATAAAGAATGATTTATATAATCCTTGAAGAACTCCTTACCTTAATGATTTTAGGACCGATTTCTAGTGATTATACAATTACTTTGAAAGAATCAAAGTTTCGGCCTTCCGCTATATCACTACGAAGAAGAAAATGATCTCAAATGAGAGAAAGTAAGGTGATGGTCTCAGTCAAAAAGACCATCCTAAACCAAAGTATAAATTCGGTCATTAAGAGAAAAAATAAATAAAATATTGAGAAGAACACTTACCGATTGATCACGGAATGGATGTTAATATGGATGAGAAGAAGAAATAGAGAAGAGATCAAGGCTCGGTTATAGAGGAAATTGTATGTTGATATTCGGCTATGGTGAAAAAGAATTAGGACAAAAAAGATGCTTGAAGGATTTTGTGAGAAAGAAAAAAAATAAGAAGAAAGATGTTTGACTAGCTTGGTTTTCAAGAAAGATGAAAGAACAAATTTTGGTCTCAATGGTTGGTGTAACACCCCAAACCCGGTCTATGCGTTAAGACCAGACTTGGTATGCCACACAAATCGTACATACATCTAGTCATCTAATGATTTAAGGAAAACAGGTCTTCAAAAAACTATTTTGGAGATAGAGTTTATCAAAAACTGAGGTTAATTTGAAATCTATGAATTTTAAAACATAGGAGTTTATAATTTGATCTCAGAGAAATAATTGATTAAATTTTATAAGAAGTTTAAAAGAATTCAAAAGGAATTTGAAAACAGAATTCATAAAAGAGTTTTCATAGAAATTCTTACGAGTTAGTGATTTTAAGAAAAACTCCTTTAATTATATGTAAATTAAAAAAAAAACATTTATAAAGTTAAAATAGTCTCCTTTTAGTATCTAAAACATATTAAAATCCATCCACGAGTAAAAATCCATAAAAATAATACCAAAGGCCTTATCACATCACAACTGAAAATTTAATTAAGTAAAAATACTTAAAGAGTAATTCAAAGTTCATCAAAACCATCATTTGAAGTATGGCCCCTCGCGAAGTCATCCCCGGCCCAAGCCTCCATCAATTATCATTACCTAAAAAGGGTAAGAAAACAGGGTGAGTTATTTAGAACTCAGTGTGTAACCCACTTACCATTGTCCACTGGGCCAAAATCCAATTAAGCATTTATTGGGCCAAAGCCCATTTACCATTATAACATAATATCATGTATATAATATGCATGTGATATGCAATTCCCAACCAAGCCTAAATTTCCATCCGCTACACACCACCTGTACCAAACCAGCACACCTGTGGGGATCGAGTCAACCCACCCCGCCAACACACCAATCGTAGGCATAAAGCCATTTAAAATGTTTGTGTCAGAGCCACCCGAACTAGATTGTGGCAGAGCCACCAGAACTTCTCTTCAATTTTATCCCAACCCATGCAATCATGTATACATATACAAGGCATAACAATATTCATATGATAATTTCAACATAAGGCCCATACTACAAGTTGGCCCATTTCTCATTTTGGCCCATATGGTAATTTATCAAATCGGCTCCTTAAGCAATCTAACAATTCAGCCCATTAAGCAATCTAGCAATTCAGCCAATTAATCAATCTAGCAAATTGGCCCATTAAGCAATCTAGCAATTCGGCCAATTAATCAATCTAGAAAATTGGCCCATTAAGCAATCTAGCAATTCGGCCCATTAACACATGAAGTCCATATATCACTTTTTATCAATTTAGTCCATTGAGGGCAATTCGTAATTCGACCCATAAGGGCATTTTCGTAATTCGTCCCATAAGGGCATTTTCATAATTTTACCCGTCGAGGGTAATTCGGTAATCTCGTAACCCAGGGGTATTTCGATAATTTACCCTCAAGGGTATTATGGTAATTTCGTAACCTAGGCTTAACTACTAATTTGGGGCATAAAAGTTTGAAACTATCCATCTGCGTCATACTGACTAAATTATCTAGAACTCATGTTAGGAATCTCGAAATCTAAATTTGTAAATTTTTCTTAAAACTAGACTCATATATCTTTCTCCTATAATTTTTCCAGAAATTTTAGGTTAACCATTTAGTACAGTTTATTCCTTAAAGTTTCTCTTGTTTCACTATCCAATGATTCTGACCTCTCTTACCCAAAATCTAAATATCTCACTGTACAGTTTTCATATGCTATTCTCACTTATCTACATTAATAATAGGATCAATAAGGAATCCATACATATAAATTAGGTCCCATAATTCACTTTTTACAATTTTATAATATTTTTCCAAGACAGAACAGAATACCCCGAAGTCATTCAAAACCAGCCTCACTAAAATTATTATATCTTAGAATATAATATTCCTTTTACTTCTCGGTTTCTTCCATATTAAAGTAGACACAGTAAGCTTTAATCTGATATCTTACTTACTTTGTAATTACTTTTATCCATTTTTTCATGAATTTTCAAATATACATCACTGTTTCTGACCGAAACTGTTTTATTACAAAACATGATTACCACTACGAGCATACACACGTCCGAGTGATCACGGATGTCGGTTATCGATTTTCTTCGGAATTTCTACAGAATCACAGAATATTTCATGTAAACTTTCAAAGATATGTGAGACTTACTCACCATTTCAAACATATATTCGGAAGGGTACGGGATTACACACCTTGATTACGAATTGTGCTTTCTACCGATTTCAACACCTATATTGATAGTTGATAGAAGGTTAGTCTCAACTTCGATAATCGTAACTAGAAACACTTATTAGGCTAAATCCCTTGCCACAACTATGATCTCCCTCGATGCACCAAGAATCGATCCTACCAACAATATCAATTAGCCAACCTTCAACCCGATTAACTCAATAACCAAATGGAGATATCGAATGGACTATGAAAGATCTTCCTTACCTTAATCGATTATAATCCCATTTCTCACGATCGTCCTATGACTAGAGATGATTAGGCGATGTTGTGGTATTTGGCCTCCCTATATATCACTACGAAGAAGAAAATGATATCGTATGAGAGAAAGTAAGGTGATGGTCTCGGTCAAAATGACCATTCGAAAACCAAAGTATGGATTTGGTCATAAGAGAAGAAAATAAAACATTGGAAAGAATACTTGCCGATTGCTTAAGGAATGAGAAAGAAAGAACAATGGAAATGTTTCGGTTATGGAGGAGAATGAACAATGATATTCCGCTATCAAGGAGATTAGACAAAAGATGAATATGTGACCAATTCAAGAGAAGAGAAAATGCACTATTGTGCTAATATGTTTCGGCAAGGAGAGTTGCAAAATGGGAGAGATGACACAAAGTTGTCAAAGGGAAATTTTGCCAAAACACCACTAAGCCTTTACCAAATGCCAAAATGAAAAAAAAATCAGCTACCTTATCTCCCCAAAACCGTCCACATGCATCCCCCTAGGATAAGAGTTGGCCACCCAAGCTTTCCAAAACTTCACCCACGAATTAAGCCTCATGCCCCCCTTTCATTCCTATTTCTCTTGATTCCTTTCCCAAACTTCAACCTTGCCTTATTCATATAGCCACCTTACCAAAAATAATAATGTCAAGCTTGCCATAACTACCTCTTAGCTGACACTTAAAGAAAGAGTGCAAAAATAAAAGTCAAAATTGCACACAAAGGGATTTGAACCTCTTCCCTCAAGGTACTTCACTGGATGCCATAACCTCTTTACCAATAGCTCATTTATGCTAACCATTTTGAAACACCCCAAACCCGGCCCACAAGCCCTGATCGGATCTGGCATGCTCCTTGAGTAAAACGTAGTTAAATCTCGTAATGACATCTTGAAAATCTTGGTGGTTTTGAAGAAAATAGATTTTGGATTGTTCTCAAGTTAAAAAAAACCTTGTTGTAATTTAATTTGTGCTAAAACAATATTCTCATGTTTCAAAAGTTACAAATTAAAAGAAATGTTGAATTTTAGAGTTTATTATTATTAACTTGAAAACCGTAGGTGTTTGGGTTTCAAAACAATTGATGTTGTTTTACGAAAAGTGTTTAATAGTTTTGTTCGGTATTGTTCGCATCGTAATAGAAATTTAATACACATAAATAAAATAGTTAAGTGATAATGGCCTTATTACATCAAAACATAATCCAAAAATAAATCAAAATAAACTTAATAAGAAAAATCGAAAAACTGAGCTGTGCATGGCCACCACTAAGTTCCTGCCGACCCGGTCCATTTACTGAGTGCCATCTGCAAAATGTTAGCCCACGAAGGGTGAGTCAACAGACTCAGTGTGTAACAACCATCACAGACTCCCAACAATCGTGGCATATTAATTCATATAAAACAATATAGTCAATGATGCAACCCAAACACACCTAGATATCCAACCTCTACACATCACCCGTACCAACCAATCACACGTGGGGATTACTAAATCGACCCTCCATCCGCTACACACCATCGAAGGCAGTCACTGCAGTCAACTGCACATCACCCTTATAGTTGTGGCATAGCCACCAGATAGTGTGATAGAGTCACCAGATTCATAATATGTGACATAGTCACCAGATAATATGGTAGAAACCACCAGATCACTTCCCCTTTAACATAATCACCTATATGCCCATGCAACATACAAAACATGCTATTTATCATGCAATTTACCTTACCCCAAAATCATAACAGAATTCCACATATTTTCACATCAATGTTATTAAACATTATTTACGAGTGTTAAGGGGTAACGTACCTGAATACACTTCACCATTAAATGGTACCCTTAACCATGTTTATTCGACACTTTATTAACACATGCTTAACATAATTATTATTAATCTATCGGGAATATAGTGTAGGGTTACACACCTGATTACTAACGTGATTACCAATTCCCGAAGAGAATCCCGATCTAGTGCACTAGATCCCTTTTTTTTCCTACATTCGGCCAACACTAAGCATATTAGTAAAGAGGCCATTCGGTTAAACAGCAAATCCCGAAGGGTTAACGTAACCATAATCCTTACCTTGATGCCGATTTGGTTAACAATCCAAATCCCGAAACTACATGACAAGCCTTCCTTGAAATCGGCCAAATACTAATATACTCAAATGGTTAGCTTTCGGCTTTTCAGATAACTAAGGGACGAATTGAATCAGTACGAAACCTTACCACTGACTTACCGAAAACTTTTGGTAGGGAAAAGATGCTTCTGATCTATTACTTCAAAATCCCAAAAATCCTAAAAGAAATCGATTGCATGGTTGATTAAAAGTCAAGACAAATGCCGAAATTTGGCTTTGGTCCTACACATGTCGACAAAGAGGAAATAAGGGAGAATAGTGGAGATTCGGTCATGACAGACTTACCTATTCCAAACCGATTTGAGAAGAAATCAAGGGAGACCTCTGCTTGGTTGGTATTTGACCAAAAACTGTGAAGGGATGGGGTTGAGAGATTTCGGTAATGGCTTTAGGAAAACAATGGAGATTCGGCCAATAGTGAAAGAAGAGAATAGGAGAAGGATAAATGGTATTCGGCTTTTGATGGTAGAAGAGATTGTGAGAAGTAGAAGAAAAAGAATGATGTGGAGACTCAGTTTATGGTTCGGCTAAGGTGAGAAAGAGGAAGAAAAGAATTGAGAGAAAGAGAAGAAAAAGAAAGTGATGGTGAGGCTAATATTCGGCTTAGGGGATTTTGGCTACTGGGTGATCGAATTTGTCAGCCTAGAAGTCCCTTGGCCAGCCGACTCTCCTTCTCTCCACTCAATCCCCCTTTTCACTCCTACTTAGCTGAATCTTCAAACTATTTGACCCAATCTACACTTCATCTATGAAGTGTCCTTGTGCTGTCTATCTCTGCATCTTCTTGCTGCAAAAATAAAGCTCCAAAACACTTCCCGTGCTGCTTGAACCTAGGCCCTTCTCACTCCCTGTGGCATCACCTCACAAGGCCCTAAGTGGCGCCTCCTTGCCACCTTACCAGCTTAATTCTTGTGTCCTAAGCCACACAATAATCTCCTTAAGGCCTAGCTCCCTTAGTTCCCCTTTTCAGGCTTAAAAATTTAATAACTTCTAAGGCTCCTACCTATATCCCAAGGTTCTTGAAGCCCCAAAACACATTCAAAACATACTCAAGCATGCTACCACATACATTAAGTAAAAATGCATAACCCGTAGATCTCAGATATTACAGTTCTACCCCTTAAAATAATTTTGACCTCGAAATTACTTGGCTAAAACAAGTGAGGGTATTACTGTCGCATTGTTTCCTCTGACTCCCACGAAGCTTCCTCCGATCCATGGTTATGCCACAACACTTTGACTAGAGGGACTGATTTCCTACGTAGCACCTTTACATGCCGTTTTAGAATCTGAATCGGCTCTTCCTCATAGGACAAATCTGGTCTTAGCTCTACCTCCTGAACCGGTATTACATGAGATGGGTCTGATCGATAACGACGTAGCATCAAAATGTGAAACACATTGTGTATCTGCTCCAACTCTGAAGGCAATTCTAACTGATACGCTACTGGCCCAACTCACTTCAAAATCCGATAAGGTCCTATAAACCTAGGACTTAACTTTCCCTTACGACCAAATCTCATCACATTCTTCCACGACGAAACTTTGAGAAACACCCGATCCCCACAGCAAACTCTATCTCTTTTAGCTTAAGATTCGCATATGATTTTTGCCTGTCAGATGCCTCCTTCAACCGTGTCCGAATTACCTTAACCTTTTCTTCTGATTCTGCCACAATTTTCAGACCTAAAACTTGACGTTCCCCCAATTCCGTCCAACACGTAGGAGTGCGACACTTCCGTCTATACAACGCTTCGTACGGTGCCATCCGAATACTTGCCTGATAGCTATTATTGTATGCAAATTCCGCTAAAGGCAAGAACTCCTCCCAACTCCCTCTGAAGTCTATTACGCAACCTCTCAACATATCCTCCAGCACTTGAATTACCCGCTTAGATTGGCCGTCCACTGCGGATGGAATGCCGTACTGAAGTCCAACCTGGTGCCCAAAGCTTGATGTAGCGCTTTCCAAAATCGAGACATAAACCTCAGATCCTTATCCAAGATAATCGACACCGGCACTCCGTGTAGCCTTACGATTTCTGCTACATACAACTTTGCCAATCTCTGCAAGGAATAGTCAACCCGTACTGGTATGAAATATGCAGACTTCGTCAACCGATCTACTATCACCCATACCGAGTCCTTCTTAGTAGGCGTAAGGGGAAGCCTACTAACGAAGTCCATGGTAATTCTCTCCCACTTCCATTGCAAAATCTTTATCGGCTGAAGCAATCCTGACGGTACTTGGTGTTCAGCCTTGACTTGCTGACACGATAAGCACTTTCCTACAAACTCTATAACTTCCCGCTTAAGACCAGGCCACCAAAACTAATCCCGTAGATCCCTATATAACTTACTTCCTCCAGGATGCATAGCATAAGGGCTACTATACGATTCCTAAAGAATTTTCTGTCTTAACCCCTCATCCTTTGGCATACAAACCTTGCCCCGAAAACATAACACTCCATCGTTGTTCACACTAAAATTTTCCAATTCCCCATTCTGTACTTGCAGTAACTTAGCACTTAGTTCACCATCTACCAACTATTTCTCCTTTACCTGACTGAGCCATGTTGGCTTCACTTGCAACTCCGCTAGCAAACTTCCATCATCATAAAGGCTAAGATATGCAAACATCGCCCTTAACTCCGACACTACTTTTCGACTTAGGGCATCTACCACTACATTCGCCTTACCCGGATGATACTCTATGGAATAGTCGTAGTCTTTCAACAACTCCACCCACCTTTGCTGTCTCAAATTCAGCTGCTTCTGAGTCAGCAAATACTTCAGACTCTTGTGGTCCTTGTAGATCACCAACCTTTCTCCATACAAGTAGTGCCTCCACACTTTCAGAGAGAAAACTACCGCCGCCAACTCTAGATCATGCGTCAGATAGTTAACCTTATGTGGCCTCAACTGCCGAGATGCATAAGTGACCACTTTCCTGTCTTGCATAAGAACACATCCCAATCTTGTATGGGAAGCATTGCAATACACCACGAAGTCTTTCCCTGTCTCTGGTGAATCAAAACTCGAGCCTCTGTCAATACTTTCTTAAGCTTCTCAAAACTCTCCTGCTGCTTATTCGCCCATACAAAAGGTACCTCCTTTCTTAACAACTTCGTCAGAGGTGCTGCTATTGACGAGAACCCTTCAACAAATCTCCTATAGTAGCCTGTTAACCCCAAGAAACTACGAACCTCTGCCATAGACTTAGGTGGTTTCCAATCTAATACTGCCTCAATCTTCCGAGGGTCTACCCTTATTCCTTCCACAGACACCACATGCCCTAAGAACGTAACTTCCTTCAGCCAAAATTCGCACTTGTTGAACTTGGCATAAAGCTTCTTTTCCCTTAACATTTGCAACACCACTCGGGGATGCTCATCATGTTCTTCCTCAGACTTGGAATACACTAGGATGTCATCTATAAATACAACGACGAACCGATCTAGGTAGGGTTAGAAAACCCAATTCATCATATCCATGAACGCAGTTGGGGCGTTTGTCAATCCGAACGGCATTACCAAGAACTCATAATGCCCATATCTTGTCCAAAAAGCTGTCTTATGGATATCTGCTTCCTTCACCTTAAGCTGATGATATCCTGACCTTAGATGTATCTTCGAAAATAATGCGACCCCTTAAGCTGATCGAACAAGTCATCTATTCTTGGCAATGGATACTTGTTCTTGATGGCCAGCTTATTTAACTGCCTGTAATCTATGCACATGCATAGTCCCGTCATTCTTCTTCACAAATAGGATCGGTGCTCCCCATGGAGACACACTAGGTCGAATAAACCCACGATCAAGTAACTCTTGGATCTGGGCTTTAAGCTCTACTAAATCCTTTGGTGCCATCCGGTACGGAGCAATTGACACATGAGCTATTCCTGGCAGTAAATCAATTCTGAACTCCACTTCCCTGTCCGGGGGTAACCCAAGTAGCTCCTCTGAAAAGACATCCACAAATTCTCTTACTGTTCTAACTCCTCCTACAGCTGCTTCCTTAGCCTCTAAGGCACTAATCAACATCAGAAAAGCTACACACCCCTTCCTCACCATCTTCTCTGCCTTAAGGGCAGATACTACATTTGACAAGCAATTCCGTCTCTCGTCCATCATCACGACCTCTTTGTCGTCAGAAGTTCTTAATGACATGCACTTAGCAGCACAATCCACATTCGCATGGTACTTCACTAACCAGTCCATACCTAAGATTAGATCAAATTCCTCGAATGGCAGCTCCATTAAGTCAGTTGGAAACTGCGCCCCTTGAACTTCCAAAGGTACTACCCTAAAGAGTTTGTTTAATACTACCGATTGCCCTAAAGGACTAAGTACAGTCATATTCCTAAGTACAGTCTCAAAGTTCACATGCAGAGTTCCAGACACCTTACTAGCAATGTATGAATGAGTTGACACAATATCTATCAACGCAATAAAGGGTAATCTAAAATAAGGAACATACCCGTTATGACATCAGGTGCATTACCATCCTCCCTCCGACGAACTGCATACACCAGGCCTGGCTGCCTCGCCTCCGTGTTACCAACACCTCTACCCGGTGTTCTCTGACCTCTTCCTGAACCATTACCTCTGCCAGCCGGACCAAGACCCGGCGGTGGTTGCTGTCCACCTCCTCCAGCCTGATTAAGACCCTAACTTGTTGGTCGGCTCTCGTTTGTTTTCATAGGACAGTCCCTAATCATGTGATCCTTGGACCCACACTTGAAACATCCTCCTATCTTCTTCCAACACTCTCCCAAGTGCATCTTTCCACATTGAGCACAAGTACGGTACTGTCCTCCTGTAACAACTTGCTGACTGCGCGACCCATCTGTTCTAGGTCTTTTTTGGACATTTTTGGATGACCCTTATGTTCCAAAACCTCTCTTTTGTCTATTCTTGTCTGTGTTCTGTCTCACAGACTCCTTAACCCCATTGGCTACCTTAGCCTTTTCTACCAACACGATAAACTTTTGCTCCTACTGTAGAGCAATCAATAATCTCAGGTCATCCCTCAGTTCGTCCTTAAACCAGACACACCGTTCATGCTCCGTAGCCACAATACCTCGAGCATATCGGCTCAACCTTAAGAATTCTGCTTTGTACTCCACTACGGACTTATTCCCCTAAACTAATCTCAAAAATGCCTTCCTCTACGCATCAACATAGTTAGTCCCGATATACTTCTTCTGATACGCCGCCTTAAAATATTCCCAAGTGAGATCATCTGCTTCAGCGCCATCCCGAACCGTGAGCCACCATTGGTATAACTCATCGCGGAGAAACAACACCACCCCTTTCAGTTTCTCTTCAGCAGTCAAGTCCAAATCGTCCATAATTCGCTCCGTCGCCTCCAACCAATACTCAGCTGCATTGGGTGCCACACCAGATATACCCCAGAAAAACTCAGCTCCATTGGCTCGAAGTCACTCAGGTACAGACTTTCGAGCTCCCATACCTCCACCTGCTCCAAACACCCTCTCAAGAACTCGCAGCATCACCTGTGATACTGCATCATCCCCCGTTTGATCCTAATATTCAACACCAGCAGCTGGTGGTGGTGGCATTTCATTCTCGAACCCTTGACCAGACCTAACGAGTTCCGAAATGGTCATTCGGCCTCTACCACGACCACGCACATTACGACCACGTCCTCTAGAACTCATATCTAAGATCGTGACTTAATCTGGTTTAAGAAATTTTATGTATTAGCTTTCTATTCCACTAATTATCCACGAATAAATTTTATGTAAGGAAGTTTAGGGGTAGTTCTTTCGATCATTTCAAGGTTTTCGTTTCAAGTCTCCTACCCTAATTCAGAGAATCACATTCATTTCATAGTATCTACTACACACATTCACCACTTTGAACCTCTCCGTCCATTCCAACCCAGGGGTATTTTCGTAATTTATCCTATAGGGGTATTATGGTAATTTTCCAAATTAGGTTATTTTGAAACTTTGCAAAATAGGGATTTTTTATATTTTTGTAAAATAGGAATATTTTGATAAAATAAATCGAGGGTAGTATGGTAATTTTATAAACTGAGGGTATTTTTATAATTTTACAACCCAAGGGTATTTCGGTAATTTTGTAAAATATGGTTCTAGGTGATTTTATGAAATAAGGGTATTTTGGAAATTTTCAATTCAGGGGTACTTTGGCCACTTTCCACACCGTAGGCGTTTTGGTAATTTTACAAGTTAGGGGTAATTTGGTCAATTTACAAATCAGGGGTACTTTGTTAATTTCGAAACCAAGGTTTGATTTTAGGATTGTACAAAACAAGGTGACTGGTCCCTTTCAGGTTTTAATTATTGAATTTAGCCTGTGATTGAGTCCTCTTGGTTAGGGTTAACCGTCACTACGTACCAGGTAGGATTCGAGCGGTGAGGAGGTGAGTCACTAGGACTGCTTAAATACCAAGCTCCCCCTGAATCCAATCCTAAACATGCGCACAATGGTTGCCACACCCTTAACTCGGTGACTCACTCACAGGTTTGTTTGGTTAGACTTTAAATTTTATGCAATTCTATGTTGGAGTAAGCTAATCCTAGGGTTTATTAGCTCTAATCTACTAATCTACGTCTTCATAATAGCCACATACAAATCACATAGTGGTTAGGGGTACATACCAGGTGGACTTCGGGCCGGAGACTTAGGTGCCATGCCAGAAAACCTGCTCATCCTTCAGTAAAACCCAACTTCAAAATAAGAAAAACGTTTTGGGCCCAAAAAGCCTTCAAGGCCGAGTTTTGAATCGGGCTCTGATACCAAAATTGAAACACCCCAAACCCGGCCCACAAGCCCTGACCCGATCTGGCATGCTCCTTGAGTAAAACGTAGTTAAATCTCGTAATGACATCTTGAAAATCTTGGTGGTTTTGAAGAAAATCGATTTTGGATCATTCTCAAGTTAAAAAAAACCTTGTTGTAATTTAATTTTTGCTAAAACGATATTCTCATGTTTCAAAAGTTACAAATTAAAAGAAATGCCAAATTTTAGAGTTTATTATTATTAAGTTGAAAATCGTAGGTGTTTGGGTTTCAAAACAATTGATGTTGTTTTACGAAAAGTGTTTAATCATTTTGTTTGGTATTGTTCGCATCATAATAGAAATTTAATACGCATAAATTAAAACAGTTAAGTGATAATGGCCTTATTACATCAAAACATAACCCAAAAATAAATCAAAATAAACTTAATAAGAAAAATCGAAAAACTGAGCTGTGCATGGCCACCACTAAGTTCCTGCCGACCCGGTCCATTTACTGAGTTCCATCTGCAAAATGTTAGCCCACGAAGGGTGAGTCAACAGATTCAGTGTGTAACAACCATCACAGACTCCCAACAATCATGGCATATTAATTCATATAAAACAATATAGTCAACGATGCAACCCAAACCCACCTAGATATCCAACCTCTACACATCACTCGTACCAACCAATCACACCGTGGGAATTACTAAATCGACCCTCCATCCGCTACACACCATCGAAGGCAGTCGCTGCAGTCAACTGTACTTCGCCCTTATAGTTGTGGCATAGCCACTAGATAGTGTGACAGAGTCACCAGATTCATAATATGTGACATAGTCACCAGATAATGTGGTAGAAACCACCAAATCACTTCCCCTTTAACATAATCACCCATATGCCCATGCAACATACAAAACATGCTATTTATCATGCAATTTACCTTACCCCAAAATCATAACGAATTCCACATATTTTCACATCAATGTTATTAAACATTATTTACGAGTGTTAAGGGGTAACGTACCTGAATACATGCACCATTAAATGGTACCCTTAGCCATGTTTATTCGTCACTTTATTAACACATGCTTAACATAATTATTATTAATCTATCGGGGATATAGTGTAGGGTTACACACCTGATTACTAACGCGATTACCAATTCCCGAAGAGAATCCCGATCTAGCGCACTAGATCCCTTTTTTTTCCTACATTCGGCCAACACTAAGCATATTAGCAAAGAGGCCATTCGCTAAACAGTAAATCCCGAAGGGTTAATGTAACCATAATCCTTACCTTGATGCCGATTTGGTTAACAATCCAAATCCCAAAACTACGTGACAAGCCTTCCTTGAAATCGGCCAAATACTAATATACTCAAATGGTTAGCTTTCAGCTTTTCAGATAACTAAGGGACGAATTGAATCAGTACGAAACCTTACCACTGACTTACCAAAAACTATTGGCAGGGAAAAGATGCTTCCGATCTACTACTTCAAAATCCCAAAAATCCTAAAAGAAACCGATTGCATGGTTGATTAAAAGTCAAGACAAATGCCAAAATTTGGCTTTTTTCCTACACATGTCGACAAAGAGGAAATAAGGGAGAATAGTGGATATTCGGTCATGACAGACTTACCTATTCCAAACCGATTTGAGAAGAAATCAAGGGAGATCTCTGCTTGGTTGGTATTCAACCAAAAACTGAGAAGGGATGGGGTTGAGAGATTTCGGCAATGGCTTTAGGAAAACAATGGAGATTCGGCCAATAGTGAAAGAAGAGAATAGGAGAAGGATAAATGGTATTCAACTTTTGATGGCAGAAGAGATTGTGAGAAGAAGAAAAAGAATGATGTGGAGACTCAGTTTATGGTTCGGCTAAGGTGAGAAAGAGAAAGAAAAGAATTGAGAGAAAGAAAAGAAAAAGAAAGTGATGGTGAGGCTAATATTCGGCTTAGGGGATTTTGGCTACTAGGTGACCGAATTTGACAGCCTAAAAGTCCCTTGGCCGGCCAACTCTCCTTCTCTCCACTCAATCCCCCTTTTCACTCCTACTTAGCCGAATCTTCAAACTATTTGACCCAATCTACACTTCATCTATGAAGTGTCCTTGTGCCATCCATCTCTGCATCTCCTTGCTGCAAAAATAAAACTCCAAAATGCTTCTCGTGCTAGTGAACCTAGGCCCTTCTCACTCTCTGTGGCGTCACCTCACAAGGCCCTAAGTGGCACCTCCTTACCACCTTACCAACTTAATTCTTGTTTCCTAAGCCACTCAATAATCTCCTTAAGGCCTAGCTCCCTTAGTTCCCCTTTTTAGGCTTAAAAATCCAATAACTTCTAAGGCTCTTACCTACACCCCAAGGTTCTTGAAGCCCCCAAAACACATTCAAAACATACTTAAGCATGCTACCACATACATTAAGTAAAAATGCATAACCCCTAAATCCCGGATATTACACATTTATTCATTTATTTCAATAAGCATTGAAGCAACTTACCATCTCTCCTTAAAGTGCTAAAATACCAAATTTTTCCTAAGGCCCAATTAAACCCGAGACTTCATAGAAACCTTGTAACCTCTCAAATTCACTTAGCTAATAAGTCCAATTTGCAATAATTTCATTCTCTTGTTCTCAAAATTTTAAGCATTCCTACGCCCAAGGCCCATTGGGCCTAATCCTACTAGGCCCAATTTTGGGATGTTACAGTTGGTGTACATTCAGTAACTAGAAGAAAGAAAAGAAGAGAATATGCACACTCAAAGTTGAAGATTCGACAAGAAGGAAATTTGGAGAGAAGATAAAATGTCACAAAAGTTGCATAAAGGAATTTTGGCCAAAATAATACCAAAATTTTTACCAATTGCCAAAGATAAAATTTGGCTAAGAGAATGGTATTTTGGAGAAAATGGCACACTCTTGATGCTAAAGGAATTTTACCCAAACAAACACTAAAACTTTACCAAAACACCAAGAAAAATTCGGCTATCCCCCCTAACACACAAAACCATCCACATACATGACTAAAATGGTCAAAATTAGCCACCCACACTTTCCATAACATTTTCCTTGAAAAAGGCCACTTGTTCCCCTTACTTTCCTTTTTCTTGATTTCTTTCCTCACCTTCTTTCTTTCCTATTCTCCTTAGCCATCTTGCCAAAAATAAAAAAAGTCCACCTTGCCATATTTACATGCTTAGCCGACACTTAAGGAAAGAGTGCAAAAATAATAGTCAAAATTTGTACACAATGGGATTTGAACCTCTTCCCTCAAGGTACTTCATGTGGCGCCATAATCTCTTTACTAATTGCTCATTTATGCTAGCTATTTACTCATTATTTCCTTATGCTTTAAGGTCACTTACTCTATCTCCTTAAAGTGCTAAATGCCAAATTTTTTTACTAGGTCCAAATAAACCTCGAGCCTCCTCAGGCCCTCCTAAACATACACAATTAATAGTTTAACTAGCTTAGCACCAAAAATAATGCAACACATTAAAATTCCAAATTTTAGGATGTTACAATTCTACCCCCTTAAAGAAAATTTCATCCTCAAAATTTACCTGATTAAAAGAGGTGAGGGTATTGCTGACGAATCGCATCCTCAGGCTCCCACGTAACTTTCTCCGCTCCGTGATTACCCCATAGAACTTTGACTAGCGGCACAGTCTTCCTTCTCAGTACCTTAACATCCTAATCTAAAATTTGCACTGGTTCCTACTCGAACGACAAATCAGGTCTTATCTCAACTTCCTCTACCAGTACTATATGAGACGGATTCGATCGATAACGACTTAACATTGAGACATGAAAAACACTATGTATCTGACTCAACTCTAGGGGTAACTCAAGCTGATAAGCCACTAGCCCAACACACTTCAACACACGATATGATCAGATGAACTTAGGGCTCAACTTGCCCTTCCTTCCAAATTTGAAGATCTTCTTCCAAGGTGAGACCTTTAGAAAGACTCGATCTCCCACCGCAAACTCAATATCATTACGCTTCAGATCCGCATACTTTTTTTGTCTATCCAAAGCTTCCTTTAATCATGCCCGAATTACCTTTACATTTTCTCTAGTCTCTAATATCAACTCAGGACCCAATAATCGTCGCTCCCCCAATTTGGTCCAACAAGTAGGAGTACGACACCTACTACCATACAATGCCTCGTAGGGTGCCATCTAGATGCTGGATTGATAGCTATTATTATAAGCAAACTCTGTCAACAGTAGGAAATCCTCCCAACTACCCCTAAAGTCAATCACGCAGCCCTTTAACATGTTTTCCAGGATCTGGATTACTCTCTCCGACTGACCATCTGTCTAAGGATGAAATGTCGTACTAAAATTCAATCTTGTTCCCAAAGCTTTATGTAAGGCTTTCCAAAATCGAGATGTAAACCTAGGGTCCCTATCCGAAATGATAGACATTGGTAGCCCATGTAACCTCACGATCTCTGCTACGTACAACTTGGCCAACTTCTACAATGAGAAATCCTCACGAACAGGTAGGAAATGGGCAGTCTTCGTCAACCGATCCACTATTACCCAAACAGAATCTTTCTTGGTAGGCAATAAGGGTAACCCACTAACAAAGTCCATCGTTATCCGTTCCCATTTCCATAACGGAGTCTTCACCGGTTGTAGCAATCCCAACGACAATTGATGTTCCGCCTTCACTTGTTGACATGTCAAGCACTTACTCACAAAATTAGTAAGCTCTCATTTCAACCCTAGCCACCAATACTGCTCACGGAGGTCTCGATACATTTTATTTCCCCTGGGATGCATACCATATGGGCTACTATGCGCCTCACGCAGAATCATTTGTCTCAATTCTGAATCTTTGGGCATATAGATTCTTCTGCGAAAACACAATACTCTTTCATTATTCAATCCAAAATCCCCTATCACACCACCTCCCACTTGCTGAAGTAAGGAACCCAACTTTTCATCTGATAACTATTTTTCCTTAATCTGACCTACCCACACAGGCTTCACCTGAAGTTTGGCTAGCAGACTACCATCTTCATACAAGCTGAGATAAGCGAACATTGCTCTCAAATTCAATATCACCTTACGACTCAAAGTGTTTACCACCACGTTAGCCTTTCCGAGATGATACTTGATTGAGAAGTCATAATCCTTCAACAGTTCTATCCACCTCCACTATCTTAAGTTTAACTCATTTTGGTTAAGGAGGTATTTTAGACTCTTATTATCCGCATAGATGATCGACTTCTCACTGTACAGGTAGTGTCTCCAAATCTTCAAAGCAAACACCACTGCAGCCAACTCCAAATCATGAGTGGGATAATTCACTTCATGCGGCCTTAACTGAAGATATGCATAAGCCACTACCTTTCCACTTTGCATCAACACACATCCCAAGCCCGTGTGTGACACATCACAGTTAACAATAAACTCTTTTTCAGCCTCAGGTTGAATCAATACTGTTGTTTCCGTCAGAATCTTCTTTAATTTCTCAAAGCTTTCTTGCAGCTGATCTGACCACACAAATGGTACTCCCTTGCGCAATAGTTTAGTTAGGGTTGTAGTAATCACTAGAAACCCCTCAATGAAACACCTGTAATAACTAGCCAACCCTAGGAAACTCTGAATTTCAGCCACTAACTTTGGTGGTTTCCAATCCAACATAGCCTCTACCTTTGGGGATCAACTCTAATTCCTTTGGCCGACACAACATGCCCCAAGAAGGTCACTTCTTTCATCCAAAATTCACACTTACTGAATTTGGCATAAAGTTGCTTTTCCGTAATATCTACAACACTACCCACAAATGTGAATCGTGCTCTTCCTCATTCTTCGAGTACACCTAGATGTCATCTATGAACACCACCACAAATCGATCTAAATAGGGTTGGAAGACCCGGTTCATCATGTCTATAAATGCGCTGGCATATTGGTCAACCTAAACAGCATCACCAAGAACTCATAATGTCCATAACGAGTTCGAAACGCAATTTTATGAATATTCGCCTCTTTAACTTTAAGTTGGTGATAACCCGATCTCAAATCTATCTTTGAGAAAATCGAAGCTCCTCGCAGTTGATCAAACAGATCATCGATTCTCGACAATGAATATCTATTCTTGATCGTCAACTTATTCAACTGTCTATAATCGATGCACATACGCATTGACCCATCCTTCTTTTTGACGAACAAGACCGATGCTCCCCACGATCATACACTCAGTCGAATGAATCCTCGATCTAACAACTCCTAAATTTGAGCTTTAAGCTCCGTTAACTCATTCGGCGCCATTCTATAAGGAGCAATGGACACCGGAGCTGTTCCTGGCAATAACTCAATGCCAAACTTTACCTTCGATCCGGAGGCAATCCAAAAGTTCCTCGGGAAAAATGTCCAAAACTCTTTCACCGTTCTAACACCTTCCACCGATAATTCCTTAGCATCCAATGCACTACTGAAGGCTAGGAATGCTCCACACCCTTTTCGCACCAACTTTTCTACCTTTAAAGCAGATACTACATTTGATAGATAATTTTTCCTTTCACCTATCATCACCACTTCCATATCTTTCGAAGTTCTTAGTGTCATCCATTTTATAGCACAATCCAAGTTGGCATGGTGTTTCACCAACCAGTCCATGCCCAAAATAAGGTCGAACTCGTCGAAAGGCAGTTCCATCAAATTTGCCAAAAATGTTTCTCCTTGAATTTCTAAGGGCACATCTCTAAAAAATCTATTCACTATCACAGACTGTCCTAATGGACAAATTACCATCATCTCTCTAGCAGTAATCTCAAATCTAATGTTTAAATTTCCAGATACAGCACTAGCAACATACGAATGGGTGGATTCGATATCTATCAAAGCAGTAACAGGTACATTGGATATGAAGAACGTACTTGTAACAGCCCGATTTAGGGGCTAGTCAAAATATTGATCTCGGGATCACTATTTCAAGATCGGAGAAATTATTTTCATGATATATTATGAGTTAGAGCATGATAGCATATAAGCATTAAAATTTTAGTATTTTTAATTTTAACATTTTCGTGTTTAATTTGCAAAAAAGGACTAAATCGTATTAAGTGCAAAAGTTCCATTCTATATGCTAAGAGTACCAAATGGCTATGGATTGTTAAATGGGGGTATTTAAAAGGTAATTTAGCCTTTGAAAGAGGCTTGGTCGGCCATAAAAGAGCATGGGAGACAAAATTTTCAATTAGTGTCAAAGTTAGTAGTAGTAGTAGGTGGACTAATTTGACTTTTAATAATAGAATAAGGAGAGAAAAGCTATCATCCTTTTCTCCTATCATCTTCCACCGAAAATTTGCAGCAAATAAGGGGTAGAAACCTTCAAAATTTCAGGAAACTCTCATCCATTCAAAGCAAGAGGAGACGAGAATTCACCTCAATCATGGAAAGGATAAAGTCATGGACTAAATCGAAGAACTAACTCATTTTGAAAACAAGGTAAGTTTGTATGATTTCTACGCTTTATGAGTACTATCATTGAATTGGTTAGTATAATATACATTGTGATTTTGTAATGCCTATCATTTTTGTGAACAAAGAGATTAAACATGAGCAAGCCCCAATTGAATATGAATTCCCCAGGATACCCGATATACCACACAAGATATCATGTAAGTCCAAGACAAGCTTGGCATTGATTAAGATATCATGTAAGTCCAAGGAAAGCTTGGCATTGATCAAGATATCATGTAAGTCCAAGACAAGCTTGGCATTGATCATGATATCATGTAAGTCCAAGGCAAGCTTGGCATTAATTAAGATATCATGTAAGTCTAAGGCAAGCTTGGCATTGATCAAGATATCATATAAGTCCAAGACAAGCTTGGCATTGAGTAAATTATCAAGGGCAAGACTTCATGTAAGTCCATGTTAAGACATGGCCTTGAAACCAAGATGAGAAATTCCATGTATGGCCATGCCTAAGATATGGCTTGGGTGGCATGCTAAGTGAGAAGAGATCTTGTATCCTCGAGTATTCATAGAAGTTCATCGGGCAAACAGGTAAGGTTAATAATGAGGTAACAAGAGGGCTAATAAAGTAAAGCTAGCATCAAAATAAATTAAATATTACTCATGTTATGAATGAAGAATTAGAGATCATAATGATTATTATTGAAGTATGATGATCAATGTGATCAAGTGACACAAGTATCATGTTTACTTTACAAAAATGAGCATCATGAGACATGTAAGAACCAAGCATGAGTAAGTAAGCTTTAGAGCTGAAATCACGACACTATTGTTATGCTAAATGGTTTTTATTAAGCAAGCTTATTGACATGTGTTTTACATGCAAACTTACTAAGCTAAATGCTTACATATTTGATTGCTTCTTTCTATGTAGTCCCGCCAAGCTAATTTGTGGATCATCGGAGTCGAAGCTCGTAGCACACTATCAACTCTTATTTTGGTATAGCCTAGTTACTTTACTAAGTATGGCATGTATAGGAAACATTCATTTTGTGGACATGTTTTTAAAAGGGCCTTTGTAAAAGCTATCAAGTTTATTATTCTTTTGTATAGGGCTAAGTGATTGGCCAAATTTGACTAAATAATTATGTTTATTGAGATCAATGAAGTATGTGGTATTATTCATAAAATTGGGTTGTTATTGCATCGTTGAATTGTGTATGGATATGATCTTCATTTCAGGGTGGCTAACGGCTTGGTAAATAGCCTATAAGTGCCCACACGGTTGGACACACGGGCATGTGTCAAGGCCGTGTTAACCCTGCACCTTAGTATTATAAATCAGAATAGGCCACGAGTAAATTCCACGGTCGTGTGTATAGGCCATGTTATACACACGGGTTGGACATGGGCGTGTGCCCAAACCTTGCTGATTTAGTCAGTATATCAAGGATTAGCACACGGTCTAAGCCCACGGACGTGTCATGGCCGTGTGAAATTAGTCAGTAGCCTTCCACAGTTGGAAGACACGGGTGTGTCTAAGCCGTGCGAAAATAGTCAGTAACTTCTCACGATTTGAGGGTATGGGCATGTTCTAAGTCACACGGGCATGTGAACCCTGCTTTAAAAAAATGATTTAGTTTCGAAAGTTTTCAGACATGGGTTTAAGGTCTCGTAGGCCCTTATAATGTATGGGTTGACTATGAAATTGAAAATTTTAAGTTGGAACAAAATTTTATAGCTCGTAAGTACATGTTTATGTGAGTTCAAGCATAGTAATGTCTCATATCTAGACCCAGTATCGGTCTTGGGTGCGGGGGTTACATTTAGTGGTATCAGAGCTACGATTTAGTCGGGTTCTATGACTAACGTAGGATGAGCATGAGTCTAGCTATACATGCCATGCGTAAGAATGTTTCTATATTGATAGTGTGATGACTCTTGATGATTTTAAATTATGTTTATACATATAGAAATGGATTCCAAAGGGGAATGTAGCGGATGATGTAGAAAGTAATGCGTCGGCTCCCACTGAAGGGACAGTACCGAGCGAAAATAAGAATAGACCAACTATGGTGAGTCAATGGGGAGGAGAAGAGGCTAGAAGCCTTCCTCTACATGATGAACACATGGTATCTGAGAGTTTATTCAGGCGAACCGAAGCATGCACCCTTCCACCCCCCATTGCTCCACAAGCTACTCTAGTAGCCCTCAAGTAGTAGAGGTGGTAAAGGAGGTAAACCCCAATTGATAGGATCAGAAGCATGGGGCGGAAGAATTTGGCCGTAAAAGAGGATGATCCGAGAAGAGTGAATTACGGTTAGAAAATACCATCAGGGTATTTAATGAGTTGTCATGTACCTCTGAAGAATGCATAAAGTGTGTAATCTCTCTCTTAAGAGATTCTTCTTACCAATGGTGGAACACCCTTATGTCGGTTGTACAGAGAGGAAAGGGTTACATGGGAATTCTTCCAAGAAGAGTTTAAGAAAAAGTATATCAGCCAGAGGTTTGTAGATTAGGGAGAGAAATTTCTAGAGCTGAAGCAAGGTAAGATGTCGCTGACAGATTATGAGCATGTGTTTGTATGACTCAGTAAGTACGTTCACGAATGTATATCCACAGAGGCTATTATGAGTAAAAGATTTGAAGAGGGGTTGAATGAGGACATTAAGCTGGTTGTTGCTATCCTAGAATTAAAAGAATTGGTCGTGTTAGTAGAAAGAGCTTGTAAAGCCGAAGAGCTAATAAAAGAGAAGAAGTCTGAAATGGAGTCTCGTGACTCTAGAAAGAGACCGTGGAATAAGTCGTTCCAATCTTCACCCAAGAAGTCAAAAGACTTTCCTACCCGATCGGCTATTTCCACCGGGTTTTCCAAGAAGAACAAAAGTAAACAGTATTCAGGGAACAAAGCACAGATGACTTTAGTTGTAAGTGTCAAAAATTTTAAATTCGATAAATCTGAATGCCCACAGTGTGGCA